>JAWNOK010000068.1:6000000-6600000 GCA_035046005.1 Drosophila acutilabella
TTGGAGAGCGATGTAATAGTTAAGTTTTTTCAGCCGACTGCAAATTTGGAAGATAGACAGCGAAAAAAGCCTCGGATCAAAATAACAGCTGTTAATTCTGTTTAAATCGCTGCATTAATATGTTGATAGCAGGGCAAAACAAGCATAACATAACCATAACAGACACAGCTGTTATATTAACAGCGGTATTTTATCGTTCCAAATATGATAAAGTTGGCAGTCGAAGCAGGTGTTGGTTTTAAATTACTCATTGTATTTAAAGGTAGTAATTTGTCACAGTACATTTTAAATGAACATACAGCCGCACTAGAATTTTTTGAAATCAAAAGTTGTAGCACAATTATCGATTATTTAGCTGCTCTGTCGTAAATAGTGCCCACTATTTATTAGTGTTGAAAAATACCAGCTTCGTAAACTATACAGCACTGCAAGCTTGCATACATTTGCACTTCACGTCTTATAAAAATTGAAGCTGCTGTTTTATTGCTGTCTGCTTCACGCATAAAAAACAAGAAGAAATTAATTTCAAGCGCAAATTGAAGTCCATTTGACTGGCTGACAGCGCAATGTCGACTGGCGATGCGGCTTCTTCAATGGACGAACTAATCGAGCGCGTGGTGGAAGTGACTGCCTGCACTGCAGACGAGGCCAAACATTATTTAGGCGCCTGTGCCCACGATGTGGCTGCAGCCGTTGCATTGTTTTTCGAACAAGGTGGCAGTGTTGATGCTGCTGGCGCCTCTACATCCAGTGCAGCTGGCACTGCAGTAACCTTGGATGAAGACGATGTGCGCCCACCCATTGCTCCAGTGCGTGAACAGTTACTTTTACCAGAGGATGACAATTTCTTTGCGTCTGGCAGCAGCAGCAGCAGCAATAGTCGCTTGGCACGAGTGACACAACGTGTCAGGGTCTGTCCACTCAGGGATTTTGCACGTGAGGGCGCCTTAATGGAGGAACAACTTCAGGCTACGGGCGTTTACTCCGATGCAAGCACACATCGTCAACGGCGGGAACGTTCCGCCCAAATGGTTGTGGCCGGTCGGGCAATGTTGCTGCACAGCCGCTCCAGCACCAACTCTTCGTCCCGCCTTGGTGATCTCTTTCGCCCACCCACCGATATACTGTTCTCCGGCTCGCTGGCTGCGGCCCGTGAATTTGCAAGCAAACGTGAACGATGGCTGCTGGTCAATGTCCAAAGTGATAACTTCAAGTCTCAGACAATGAATCGTGATGTCTGGAGCAGCAAGGAACTAAAGCAATTGGTCCGACGACAATTTGTGCTCTGGCAGGTTGATAACGATAGCTCAGATGGGCGACGGTTTGTCGCCTTTTATCACTGCGCCATGTTGCCCTATTTGTGTGTGATTGACCCACGTACTGGAGAAGAAGTCTGGCGAAGTCCGGAGCCAAATCAGCAAAATGTGCTGCCCGATTTGAGGCAGTTTCTGCGGGATCACCGCGACTTCTCGCTGGAGGAAACGAGCACCTCAAAACGCGCTGCCATTCAAATTGACGACGACGATGATTTGGAAGATGGAGCCTCATGCTCATCCTCAACTGCTGGGACGCCTAAGAAGCGTGCCAAGCTGCTGGAACTCACAGAGGAGGAGCAACTCGAGTTGGCCATTAAGAATTCCATGAATGAGAACGGCGGTGCCTCTGGAGAATCAAAAACGAGTACCAATTCCAATGCCAATGTCAGTGATTGTGAGAGTCTGGAAGAATTCGAAGAGGATGAGCAAAAAGGTATCGCTATTTCTTATGAAGCTCAGCTGGGCAAACAACTGGAGGAGCTAACGGCACTAAAGCTGCGTCTACTCAACGCCACTGGCAGCGATGAGGTCGTCCAATTACGTTGGCCTTCAGATACAAAGCTTAAGATACTGCGTCTCTATATAAGACAAACGCACAAGCATATACCGCTGGAGGGTTATAAGTTGATCTGTGCCTTTCCGCGTAAGTCCCTTGAGATGGAGCACAATGACGCCACACTAAAAGAATTGGGATTGCATCCATCTGCTAATGTGCATCTAACGTTAGATGAGTAATTTTTCAAGTCGATGTTTTACTTATACTATTTATTTCAAGTTATCTGTTGCTGTCTGCTACACATTGAATTACACATACACATAAACTAAATTATATTGTTAAGTGAGAATTAATTAAATAAAATCATGAACATGCGCTCAAGTTCAAACTAATTTCGGCAATTTTCATTTAAACGCGCGCGTAACTGGCAGCACTGACACAAGTGTGAAACCAGATGGCAACGCCGAATCAGCTGTGTTTGGCAAACGCTTGTGGCAAGGCCAACAATGCACAACTCAAGGCATTTCAACAGCTGCAAAAGAATATACTTTTATTAACTAAGCTGTGTTTTAAAAAAGAAAATGTATTGCCATCAAACATAACTTAGTGTTTAAGTTATAGTTGTGATGGTCACAGTTGTTTGGTGTAGCGCATTAAAGTAACGACTTAACCCAACAAACAAAACTCTGTAATTTTTCAAATGCCGTTTAATGCCAAGCAGCAAACTGGCCACGTAAAGACAAGCGCCAACATATGTACGGCCGTAAAGAATTTATTCTTGTGTAAATAAAACAAATAGTAAAAATAATGAGGAGCGTTCAAATCGAGTTATAGAAAATATTATCAATCAAACAAAAACAAGCACAGCAACTACAGTGAACACACGCACATAATGGACGAGAAACTAAAGTATTCGCTGCTGCGCGGCGAACTGGTGGATACACAAAGTATATGGACGAGGTAGGGTCATTTATTAGCATACAATAAGCACTTAAATTACATGTAATGCATTTATTTGTAGGCATGAGAAACGGGTTTGGTTCATCACACTGTTAACAGGCACGTGCATGTTGTACTCCACACGCACCACGATGCCGTTATTGATGCCCGCTGTGGCAGCCGCACAAAAGTGGAGCAAAACCGATTCCGGCACTGTGCTTAGCTCCTTCTTCTGGGGCTACACATTGACCCAGGTGTTGGGTGGCTATTTCAGCGATAGATTCGGTGGTCAGCGTGTGATACTACTGGCTGCTCTAGGTTGGTCCATCATTACATTCCTGATGCCCACAATTATCTGGTCGGCGGCATCGTTTAAGAGCTATGCGATACCCCTGATAGTGACCATACGCATACTGAATGGCGCACTGCAAGGTGTGCACTTTCCCAGCATGATTAGCTTGACGAGTCAGGTGAGTCCCCACTCATAGCCTAACTCAATCCTTTTTTAAATAATTCCACTTGCAGAACCTTTGTCAGAATGAACGTAGCAGCTTCTTTGGACTGCTCACATCGGGCTCTGCAATGGGCACACTCCTGACCGGCATCATGGGCTCCTTTGTGCTGGATTATTTCGGCTGGTCTTATGTCTTCCGGGTCATTGGGCTCATGGGCTTTGCCTGGGCATTGGTGTTACGCTACTATGCCATGGCTGGTGAACGGAATCGCATTATAAACATCTCAACGCCCTCGAGATTGTGTTCAAACAAAACTCCGGCGGAGACAACGGTGCCCTGGTTGCGTTACTTTAGCCGCTTGTCCTTCTGGGCCTGCGTGCTGACGCATGCCTGCGAGATGAACTGCTTCTTTGTGCTGCTCTCCTGGCTGCCCACATACTTTCACGATGGATTCCCGCATGCCAAGGGCTGGGTGGTCAACATGATACCTTGGCTGGCATTGCCGCCCTGCACGTTCTTTGCCAAATACCTGACGACGCACCTGATAGCCCGAGAGTGGTCTACGACGACGGTGCGCAAACTAATCCAAAGCTGTTGCTTTGCGGCACAGAATGTAGCCCTGTTTGTGATGAGTCGTACTACGGATTTCCATACTGCGCTGATCTGCATGACCATCATTATTGGCGGCACGGGATTCCACAACAATGCGGTGACAGTAAATCCTCAGGATTTGGCGCCCTTGCACTCGGGCAGCGTTTTCGGGCTGATGAACACAGTGGGTGCCATACCTGGTTTCCTGGGCGTCTACCTAGCAGGGCACATACTCGAACTGACCCAGAGTTGGCCAATGGTTTTTAGCGCTGCTGCCGGTATTAACCTGATCGGTTGGATCATATTCCTAGTCTTTGGCTCCGCTGAGGCTATTGTATAATTTAACATTCTCTGGACGAATTCCTAATGTTGTGGAATGCGATATAATTTATTGAAATGTGTAAATAGTTTAAGAGGTCATAATATAGTGAACAAAAGGCAACTGCTCTTAGCGTGATAAGTTTAAAAACCGATTAATTATATATGACGCATTACACAAAACTATAGATAACGCCTTTCCAAATACTCATACAACTCTAAAGCCGGAAATAAGAATTTCAAATAATTACATTGTTAACGATAGCATTGAACATAATGAGATTAAATAATATATTTTTCTACATTATAGTTTTTTAATTCCAGTAGCTTTTAAATCACTTACGACACGCTATTCAACACTGGAAAGCAACTGTAGCAAGTAATGTGTCCTTACAACACTTGTGCTGTGTTATGTGATGTGTTAATTATAGCAGCTGTAGATATAATCGAAGTTTATATATGCTAGTTAAACAACTTAAATACAACAACAAATTCAATTAAAAACTTGCAATTTATTTCATACTTTACATTTGGTATTTTTCATACCAGCGCGCGCAGCGTACTGTCCTTACTAAGTCAAAGCAACAGTTGGTCGTCGCTGATCTGGCAACGCTGCACGATTTTAAGCAAATCTCGGCCTGCCGGCCGGCAAATATTTATTTTTGTTTATTAAGTAAATTAAGTTAAGTGCACAATGTCGGACAAGTGCAAGGATATGTGGAAACTGTTGTACAGTTTGGTAAATCGCAATAAAGAAAACTTAGCGGCTGTATATCAGGTAGTCGACGATATACTCTGCCAGGATCCCAGCCTCATCAGCTGTGCGTCTGTGGAGGAGCTACAAAGTAAATTCCAGGACGTCTTCTTGCTCTGGCTATTGAACAAACTCTCCGTGTGCCTAAGTGAGTGTCAGAATGAAGGGTGCGTTAAACCACAGATAAATTGAAATTTATATACTAATCGTTGTGCCCACAGGCAGTGTCTCAAGAACGTGCAGCTGCAACAGAAACTGCTTACTTCGTGTTGGTGCAATCATCCCAAGCTCTACGAGCGCCTTGCAGAGTCCTATGTGGATGCACTACAACAACTTTACGATCACATGAGTGCCTTTGACTACACGAGTCCCAGAGAAAATCCCAATGAATTGCGTTTTGTGCATTTACCTATATTTAATGGAGACATTGTAGCACTGCGAGAATTCGATGAGAATTGCTCGTTTGACGTCGTTAAGGTGCAACTGGAGCACACTGATGTGTTTGCCAAGTATTTGCTGCAGGTGCTGCAGCATGCACAGCACATTGGACGTGCCACACACCCAGAACTGTTTGCCTGCAGCCTACAGCAGGCGCTGCTGACGCTAAAGGAGTGCAACATGGACACAAAGCTAGCAAGTCTATGCTATTGCGTTGCTGTGCTCCAAGATCAATCCACAAACAGTTGGCAAAGCAATCCAGATGTCCCACATTATGCCAAATTCACGCAACGTGCCGCTGTCATGTTATGGTCTCTATCCAGTCGCTTTCTACAGGCCAAGTGCGTGACACAGCTGCAACTGGAACAACTGGCCCAACACACAGCTAATCTGCTCTTGCTACTGCGGCAACAGCAACCAACTGATGAGGAGAGTCTTGAGCTAAACTGTCAGTTGTTACACGAGCTGCTGCGTCTGCCGGACAACCATTATGTCCAGAATTTGCTACAAACTCTGTGCAGCTGCTTGGCACACACGTTGATGGAACCAAGCGACACTTGCCAGCTTGCAACGCATATCATTCAGTTGCTGTTGTCGCTCTGGCAGCGACATCCCAGCCAACTGCTGCCTCTACTGGCAGTCACAGCTGTCAAGCAGCAGGCTTCCAGAGCTGCAATCCTTGCCAACTTCAATGACAAACTCGTGCAATTGTTAACCAATGCCCAGGCTGAGGAGCAGCAACTGCTGCTGTTGCTGCTGCGTGCACTGCGTCAAATGGAGCAACTGTTGCTGCTGGAAAAACAACAGGAACTCGTCGCTGTTAGTGGGGATGCACTCAATACGGAGCTTCTGTTGCAGCTGCCACAGCTCTACGAGCTACCGCTGACCCTCAATGCCAACACTAATTGGAATCAATTGAGCTTGCAGCTCCTGGATCAACCCAGATGCTCCAGCAACACGGAAATTGTAGAAATCTGTGCGCTGCTGCTACAATTGAGCTGCATACGCCTGCAACTGAAGCCACACACTCAACAGCAGCTGCTGGGGCTGTTACAGCAAACAGAAAAGGATCCACTGCAAGGATTTCTACACTTGTTCATGCTGCGATTGGAGACGCCTTCCAGTGCTCACACGCAGCTGCAGAGCTACTTTAGCCAACAGCATTTGACACTGCTCAACTCAGAGAACTTGGAACTGATGCAGCTGTACTGCGAGTACTTGCCACAGCTCTATGTGGCAGGTTACATTAAGCCTGCACAGCTACAGCAATCAATCTCCAGACTCGAGTCCAGAGCAGACGAGCAGACCTTGGCTGCCGTTTTGCGTTTGTTGCTGTGCAGCCAACACGCTGGAGCCGCACATGTGTTCAGAATCAAGAATAAAATTGTGTTGCATTGTCCTAAGTGTGCACCGCTGCCTGGCACGCTGCCGGGCATTTATCTGGGTTGCTGCAAGGCCAGCAACAGCAGTCAGTGCGTCTCCAGCTTGCCACAGCTGCAACTCGTCGAGGCAATGCTCTTTAAGCCACACTTTGGCTTTCTAACACATCACTTGGACTCGCTTAAACTGGACTCAACCGAGTGCCTGCATCTGCTCAAGGAGTCTCTGAAGGAGTCGTCCAATCGGCAGTCCCTCAACAAACGCAATTTGGCGAGACTTATGCCCGTGCTTGCTGTCCAATCCTCGGACTTTATGCTTCAGTGGGCCACACACGTGCTCAACTCCATTTTAAGTCTGCTCTCAAAGCCTTTGGAACAGCAAACTGAAACAGAGCAGCGTCAATACTTGGACTTGATTCTGTACTCAGTTCATGACGAGATCGATGAGCTTTGGCTCTATCATTGGTTCAAGATGACCTTCTATTTTCTGGTACACACACGCTCTCTGGTCGCACAGGAGGCTGTGCTGGTGGCCATTCAAATGTGCGCTCGCCAACGTGTGCAGACACTGGCACTCTGGAACTGGTATAAACGTGATGCACTGAGTCTGGTGGTGCAACTGGCGCTGCATGCCTATCTCAATGAAGGCGTGCGTTTCACTAGATCCCTGAGGGCGGTAAGTAATGATTAAAGTGCCTGTAGACAACTGATTAAATAAGGTTTTCACTCCGCAGCTCTCGAAGATGTTGGGCTTCTCTTGCGTGCAGGAGTTTACCTGCAAGTATCATCGCCTGCTGACTACCCTGCTGCTGCCCTATTGCATACGAGAGCCACGCTGCAAGGGTGTGCTAGTGCTCATTGCCAAGCAGATGCACAAACCGATAGCTTCACTCTTCTCCATCTCCTTCCTGCGTCTCTACACTCACGTGTATCTCACGGAGCAACCGGAGCTGGCAAATCGTTGCATTGAGCTCGTGACAAGCTGCACAAATTCCACTTTACAGCAGCTTATGAATGCCGATGTTAAGGTAAGTTAACAGCGCTGTTAAAGCACTGTTATTGTTAGGGAGAAGCTCTGTTAATAAACATTCCTTGCCTCTCTTCCTGTAGCAAACTGTCGCCGAGCTGCTCATCTACTTCAATCGCAATCCCACCTTTGTCATGCGTTCCTTTCAAAGTCTCCACCAGCTCAGCATTGGCACCGAGGAGCTATCCAGTCAAGCAGCCAATGCCAAGTTCTCCGCCTTTATAGCCGAACGCATACTCGGTGTCATTACGTACTTTGAGAGCTGTCTGTCGGAGCCTTCCTTTGAGAAACCACTCAAGGAGGAAACGCTGCACAGTCTGGGACAAATCCTACGCTTTGTGGGACCACAACATGTGACACAATTCCGCTTTAAGATCATTGCCATGCTCAGTTTTGTACACACGCTGGAAGTACCCAATTTACAGCGCATTTGCTTGAAGATCTGGCACATCTTTCTACATGTGGTCAACATACAGGAATTGGGTCCATCTCTGGGTCGCATTGTGGCTACGCTTCAGCCACTGCTCGCCTATAGCGTGGAGCATGTCAATGAGCTCTATGAATTTGTAATTCTACGCAATGCCTCCATGCTGGGCAATTATATACAAGGTAAGGAGCTAAACTTGTTGATAACTTGGCTAAAACTAATCTTGTTCCAAACTTTAACAGATCTGTACTTTCTGGAGCGTCTGGAGAACGTTTCGGCACCCATACGAGAGTGCATCAAGCGTCACACGTCTCAGCTGTGCCTAAGCGGTCCACCCGCTGGCGAGGAGGAGCAGGCATCACTGCTGGATCAGCTGCGTTTTCTGCACAAACAGATCAGCAATGAATGCCTGCAGGTGCGTGTTTATGGCCTGGAGCATCTGGCCGAGCTCTTCAGTCGTCGACGTCTGCAAATGAATCAAATGCTGCTGCACGAACTGCCCATGGAGCCGCTCATGGAACAGATTGTCAACGTGCTGATGTCTGGCTGCCAACACGACGATCGTTCGCTGCAATTGTCGGCCGCCAAGTGCCTGGGACAACTGGGTGCAATCGATGCCAGTTATTTGCCCTCCAATTACAATTTTGCCAGCCCAAAGCCCTTGCCTTTGAGTGTGCTGACGGATGACTTCACGGTGCTGGCACTGACGGCACTCTGCAGTGGCTATCAGTTCCAGCAGAACTCCAAGCATGTGGATTGCTTCTCGCTGGCCATACAAGAGACACTGGCGGTCTGTGGCATAGCGCCCAAGGAGAAGAAGAAGCTGCAGTTGTGGCTGTCACTGCCGCTGCGCATGCGCGAGATTATGGAACCCTTTCTCAGCTCCTGCTACATATGCAGTCAACGCACGAGTACGCTGGAGCAGCAGCCGCTCTTTGGCTGTCACTACACGCAGAACTCGTATGAGATGTGGGCGTATCTGTGGGCAGCCAGATTGGTGGACTATGTAAAGTCCACGGAGACGAAGCATCTGCTCACCTCCTATAAGCCCTGCATACGCAGGGATTCCAACATGTTGAGCACGTTCTATCCTTACATTTTACTGCACGCGCTGCTCGAGTGCAGTGCCGAGCAGAAGGATCACATTGAGCAGGAATTTCTGGCAGTGCTGCAGGCCAACGATGAGCAGCAGCAGTCACAGCAGGCGCCGCTACAGCCAGGTGAACCACTGATCAATGAGGTGGGCTACAAGTTGTTTGAGTCACGAAAGTATGGTGCCACTACCAGATCAGAGCAGGGGCAGCCGGAGCGCGCACAGCAGGCAGAAGATCAGTCTCGACTAGCGGGTAAGTTGTGTACGGAGCTGCTGGACTTTCTGCAGCGCTGGCTACGCGAATGGCAGCGTCTGCATGGCATGAGCATGCAGGGCAAGCCACCGCAGGAAGGTGATGCCAGCTATGGTGCCATCTATGAGTTCCTGCAGCGCATGGACAAGTTGCGTCTGGCCAGAGCGAGCTACAACTGTGGTGAATACGAGCGTGCGTTGCGCTACCTGGAGGCCTACATCGAGCTGGGTGACAAGGCCAAGCGTTTGCTGGAACAGTTCACATTCCTGGTGGAGATCTACGGCAGATTAATGGATGCGGATTCGGTGGAGGGAGCGGTGCAGACACGCAGCTATGACATGAGTGTTACACAGGAGATTCTAGTGAATCGTTTGGTGGAACGACAACAGGATATGATCACATGCTACGAGCAGCTGCTGTCCAGCACGGAGCAACTGCAGCCGGAGCACATACGGGCCATGATCGATGCCTATCTGCGCATGGACACACCCAAGACGGCGCTGCTCATAGCCGACGGCTTGTCGCAGCGTCTGTCGGATCAGCAGACGGATCAGTATTTCAGTGAGTGCAAAGCGGAGCTGCTCTGGCGTCTGGGCAGCTACGATGAGCTGGAACAACTGCAGCAGGAACAGCAACAGCATCGCTGTAAACCCAACTGGCATGCCCAGTGTGCTCAGGCTTGTCTGGCGCTGCGTCAGCCCCACACAACCAGTGCGGCATTCGAGGCACTGCTGGATGACATGCGTGGCTCGGTGCTGGAGCAGCTGCGCAGTTGCTCTGCCTTGCAGCAGCACTCGTACGCACATGCTTACGATGAGGTGCTTAAGCTGCACATGCTACACGAGCTACAGTGCAGCCAGCAGCTGATGGAGCAGCTCGAATCCCAGTCGGCAGATGCGGAACAGGAGTCCCAGCTCATGGCTGACTACTTCTCCGACTGGCAGTCACGTCTGCTGGTGGTACAGCCACAACTGCGTGTACTAGAGCCCATCTACAGCTTCCGGCGGAATCTGCTGGCCGAGCTCAAGCGTCGTCTGGGCCATCGTGCCACGTTGCAGGCCCAGCTGCAGACACAGCTGGCCCAGCTCTGGCTACACAGTGCGCAGATCAATCGCAATGCCGGACAACTGCAGCGTGCACATCTGTATCTGATGAAGGCAGCGGAGTACAAGCCACATGGTCTGTTCGTGGAGCGTGCCAAGCTGCTCTGGCAGAAGGGCGATCAGGTGCTGGCCATGAACTATCTGGAGGAGCAGCTGTCGGCCATCAAGCAGCAGTGCGATGGCAACACCAAACAGCTGCCAACGGAGCAGCGACAACTCTACTTCGAGGGCAAGTATCTGCAGGCCACCTACAATGCGGACTCGATGAATCTGTGTGCGGATGCCATACTCAAGTACTTCCAGGAGGCCATTGCCGTGCAGCGTCAGTCGGAGCGTTGTCATGTGCAGTTGGCACAGTTTCTGGAGAAGATGCGGGAGGCACGCATAGCCACCAGTGCCAGCACCACACTGCAGTCCCGTGAGGAGGAGGAACTGCTGCTGCAGATTATGCTTAACTATGCGAAATCCTTGCGCTATGGCAGCGATCATGTCTACCAGTCCATGCCGCGTCTCATCTCCCTGTGGCTGGACACGGCGGCCAGCTCAAACTCCAGTGTGCAACACGCGGAGCTGGTGAGGAAGATGAATGATCTGCTCAACAATTGCTGCACTGCGTTGCCCACGGCCATGTTCTACACCGCCTACTCCCAGATGCTGTCACGGCTGTGCCATCCTTCCCTAGACGTATTCGCTGTGCTGCGTACGATCATCATCAAGCTGATCAGTGATTATCCACAGCAATCCCTGTGGATGCTGCTGCCCCACTTCAAGTCCGCGGCAGTGAATCGCATCAAGCGCTGTAAACTGATACTCACAGACACGCGTCTACAGAATCCTACCTTTGAGCGTCTCTTGGCTGACTTCAACAGCCTGACGGAGCGACTTATAGGTGTAACCAACAAGGAGGTGACACTGGACAGAAGCTATAAGCTTAGTGATCTGGACAAGAGATTGACACTGCTCTGCAGTCAGGCGAACTTCTCCAACATTATGCTGCCCTTTGAGAAGTATATGCAGCCCACGTTTAGCTTCAGCTATGGCAAGGACAATCCCAATCCCAGCAGCATGCCCAGCAATTGGTTTCCATATCAACAGATCTACATCAGTGGCTTTCAGGAGAAGGTTTCAGTGCTACGCTCCGCGGCAAGACCCAAGAAGTTAACCATACGCTGCAGTGATGGCCAGGACTATGATATAATGGTCAAGCCCAAGGATGATCTGCGCAAGGATGCACGTCTCATGGAGTTCAATGGTCTGATGAAGCGTTACCTGCATCAGGATGCACGTGCTCGCCAGCGACGCCTACACATACGCACCTATGCGGTGCTGCCCTTCAACGAGGAGTGTGGTCTGCTCGAGTGGTTACCGAATCTCAACTCCTACAGAGCCATCTGCATTGCTTTGTATAACCAACGTGGTCAGGTGATGAGTGGCCGGCAGTTGCAGCAGCTGGCGTTGCCACAGATGGAAGCACCGGAGCGTAAACGTGAAGTCTTCCTCAAGCATTTTCTGCCCGCCCATCCGCCGGTGTTTCAGGAGTGGCTGCTCCAAAGATTTACCACACCCCACAGCTGGTATGAGGCACGGAACTCCTACATACGCACAGTGGCTGTCATGTCCATGGTGGGTTACATTCTGGGCTTAGGAGATCGTCATGGCGAGAACATACTCTTCGATGAGCGCAATGGCGATGCGGTGCATGTGGATTTCAACTGTTTGTTTAACCAAGGCGAGGCCTTTGCCTATCCCGAGGTGGTACCCTTCCGTCTCACCCACAACATGATCACGGCCATGGGACCACTGGGCGTCGAGGGCAGCTACCGCAAGTGCTGTGAGATTACGCTGCGTCTGCTCAAGCAGGAAACAAAGACACTTATGTCCATGCTGCGGCCATTTGTCTACGATTTGGGTGTGCAGAGTCGACTGACAGCAACCACTGCGAATAAAAATAATAAAACCGGTGCGGAAATCACCGATCCCAAGGTCACCAATGATGTCAAGCGCATTGCCGAGCGTTTGCAGGGGCATGTGAGTGTGCTGTGAACTGCTATAACCTATTTACTTTACTAAATTCTTTCGCTTCTTTAGGTCAAGCGACAGCAGACGAACAGCATTCCGTTGTCCACAGAGGGACAGGTTAATTTCTTGATCAACGAGGCCACCAATGTGGATAATCTAGCTGCCATGTACGTGGGTTGGGGCGCATTTCTCTAGACTCGAAAGCTTTTAAATATTTGTTGTGCTATTTAATTAAACTAGTTATTATTATGTGTATATAATAAATAATTTTTATACAAAGCTATCACATTTAATTAATTTAAGTGCCTCTAAGTGAAATTCAAATTACGCGCCATACTGCAAAAATACCACACATTTAACTGCATAACGACCCTGTTCTACTGCGCTCTTAATCAGCTGATTTCGTCATCGCCAGCATGTTCCATGTGTTGATTTGTTGACAACGGTGCCGCAAGTCTTAAATTTATTTAAATTAGCGACAACAATAGCACACGATGTCGAAACCAATTACCTTTGTTACGGGTAATGCCAAGAAGCTGGAGGAGCTGATTGCCATATTGGGGCCAAATTTCCCGCGCACTATTGTCTCCAAGAACGTGGATTTACCGGAACTGCAGGGTGAGATCGATGAGATTGCGATCAAGAAGTGCAAGGAGGCCGCACGACAGGTGGATGGACCTGTGCTCACCGAGGACACCAGTCTATGCTACAATGCGTTACAGGGACTACCGGGTCCATACATCAAATGGTTTTTGGAGAAACTGAAGCCAGAGGGATTGCATAAACTGCTCGACGGTTGGGAAGACAAGTCAGCGCAGGCAGTTTGTACGTTTGCCTACTGCGAGAGCAGCACAGCGGAGCCGCAACTCTTTCAGGGCATAACGGAGGGCAGCATTGTAGCGCCACGTGGACAACGCGACTTTGGCTGGTAAGTAAATCTGTCTAATCAAAGGGGAGTACCCAAAATTAACGCACTGCTTTGCAGGGATCCAATCTTTCAACCCAAAGGATACGAAGTGACCTATGGAGAGATGCCTAAGGCAGAAAAGAACACAATTTCACATCGTTACAGAGCATTGCATCTGCTGCAAAAGCACTTTGAGAACGATCAAGTCTAAGACTACAGAAACTATCTATTAATAAATTGGATAAACTGATTACTAAGTATAAATTTAATTTACTGTCTTTGTATTTCTATAATGTCGTCAAATGTTCAAAGTTTGAAGCTAAAGCGGAAGCCATTCACCCACAGCTATGAGCCACTTAGTCGACCTTCTTGCTCTTGGGCTTCTTGGCCTTAACGGACTCCTTTTTGCCCGCTCCCGCCGCTGGTTTGTTCCAGTAGTACAGCAGCTGGGCGACAATCACACCGTTGGCAAAGGTAGACGCGCAGAAGGTGATGATCATCATCTGATCGCCCGTCTCCTGAATTGAGGTAAAGATGCGTGCCAAGGAGCCGGCAAACATCAATATCACAGTCGCCGCTGACAATTGACCCGTGGAGCCGGCTCTGTAGTTGGTCAATGCCTGTGAGAGTTTGCCCACGAGTAGAATGGGAATGTTGCAGCTCTGGATGGTGAGCAGCATCTTCATGGGTGTCAGTCCAGAGTTGAGCACATACAGCAGTCCCGCATAGCCCAACAGAAAGGCAATAGCGTGAGGTTTGCGGCCGCCGAAGAAGAGAACCAGGGTTGCAATCGCCACCGTTTGCAGGGCTAGAAACGTGTTGTCGCCCCAGGCGCTGAAGGGATAACCGTTCATGAAGCTGTACGACATGTGGAATGTTATGGCCAGCAGATCAAGCATAACGCCAAACAAATTGATTCCTTGACCAGATTTATTATTGAGAATCTTTAGCACTTGCGGCACTTTCACCAGCACCGAACCGGCAATAATTGCAATGCCGAGACCTTTGCTCAGCAACGCTTTAAAGCACGGCACTGCAAGACAAACGAATGTGCATTTAATCAATTGAACGCCAATTGACATCACTTTAACTTACCATCTAGGAAATTGTGTTCCAGGAAGTAATTGTCGTAGCACTTTTGGCTCATCAGATACAGAGCACCTTTATGTATTAAATCGGCCATTATAAGAAGTTTACCAGTATTGTTGTAGTCTTAGCCAATGAAATTATGCCGGCTCTTATCAAGCCGCGTTATAAGTCGCCGTTTGTGTGAGCGATTGAACAGTTAAAATGAAATTGAAAGCCGGAGCAAGACACGTAATGTCAAATGCAGCTAAAACTAGTCCACCTACTTTACACTCCGGTGTTTTTTGGTGTTTAGTATTTTTTTAACAGCAACTTAACAGTCATATACTGCTTAACATTAACTCTCAATGTTACTTAACAGCGACAGTTTGAAATTTGATATTTTTATTTTTAGTGACGCCAAATACAACAAAATAAATATTTCTTGCACGCTATATGTAAAAAAATCTTATTAATTATAAGTTTATTTTAATTTTTACACTTGTACTAGCAGAGTTGCCATTTGCTGTGTCTAAGTTCCAATAGAGATGAGCGATAATTTTTAAGACGTGACTTATCACACCGTGATACTAATAGTTATTGAACAATAAATTATATCTTTTGAGTATTATATATGATTTTTAACATTTACTACATCCATTTTATTTAATAACTATTTTCCCAGGCATGATCTGTTAGCTTTCTATAAACTGATCATTAAATCGATTTTCAGCCACAACTGATATCGATAGCAATTCAAACACAATGCATGTCGTTACAAATTGTCACTAATAAACGAAAGCTCTCTTCAACGTATTTAAACTAACACCAATTGGCAAATTGGTTTCAAACAAAACACATATTGCAATTTCAACTCGTGCAAAATATTTGATATTGTAAGTAAAAAATCACATAACTTTTAATTACTTTTATAACTTGGCCGATCAAAAGTCAACGATAAGACTAAAGAAAATACTTGAATCTTAATAGCTTGATTGTGTTATCAAAAATGTTTCTATTTCCTCGATGATTAATAAGGGCCTTTCTATTATTTCGCATGGTTGACTGCAGCTAGAACATGGCAATTAAGAGATCTTCTTCAGCATCACTGGCAATTCCAATTTGCATGCTCGGTAAATGTTTACACTTATCTATTTAAATGTATATGTATGTGTGTGTATTTTTAATACTGGCATCACTTGCACTTTATTGCGCCTGCGCTCTTGAGCTCTTCATTATATTTTTCAAAGATAAAGATAAAGTGCATTGTATTTGTGTTTATGTACATGTTTAAATCAGTTTCATTTTCATTTTAGTGCGGCATTTGGTGAAATTACGCGCTTTGTTATAAATTCATATTCATAAACTCTCACTGTAAGTACGCACGCATACAGACAGTATGTCAAGTAATTGTTTTGACAAAGAGAAGCATTTCCAAGAAAGTTTACTTCATTGGCTGTGTTGGAACTATTAAAAAAGTAAAGGTGAATAATAGCGATTGGATGTATTACTATACGGTGTCAATACAATTACTAGACACACTGTAAATGCTCACACACACTCACTCACTGATTGGTATTCAAACGGTAAATGTGCCTGTGTACGTGCAGTGAGAATTGAACTCGATTTTGTGGGTAAACAACAATTGCTTTGGGTTCCTCCGCTCCGCATTCATGTGACTTGTCTCTTCGAATTGGCTTGTGGAACGGTAAGACTCCCTTATCTATTGCCACTTACAATTTATTTCTGCTTATGATTAATGTACAATCATTTTAAATTTAGCACTCCTTGCGATTCAAATCAATGGAGCTGTTTTAAACGGGAGCAACTATTATTACGACTCAGTGACGTCATTGGGGAGTCAGAGTATTGATACTATTCTGTTGCAACAGGATCATGATGAAATTCTAGACATGGGACGCAACGACAGAATCATCAGCGCCAAGGCAGTCGATCTAACGGCCATCAAATGGGCCCATGCTGTCAACAGCCAGCAACTTCTGACCGATGCCCTCAATGGTAAGAAACAACTGATTTAAGTGAGGCAGAAATGGTTATAATTTATGTCCCTCCAGATGACATTGACATGATTGAGGCGGACATTGTGTTGGGTCAGTTAAATGGCGAAGGTAACAACATACCCGTTATGGCACATCCGCCTGCAAATACATCGGACTTGACGCTGGAGGATTTTCTGTATCAAATCAAGGCACACAACGAGGTGAACGAAGGTGCAGAAAAGGGCGTCAAGTTGGATTTTAAATCCATTGAGGTGTTTATTGGTTCTCTCTATCTGCTGGACGAGGCCATACCAAAGGTAAGTGGACTGTAACTTGTGGTTAAATGGCTAAAAGTTGGTTATATTTAGATGACCTACCCCATCTGGATAAACGCCGACATCATTGCCGGTCCGGTGGAGCAAAACACCTCCGTGCCCGTGGATCCGGCACCTTTCTTTGCCGGCTGCATGCGCTACAAGCAGGCCGTGCTCTCTATAGGCTGGACAACCCGTTGGGGCGCTGACTTCCATGAAGGAGAGTACACCCAAGCCCAGTGCGATGCAATGCAACAGGCCATTGTAGACAACAATGTGCTCTCCACCGGTCAGGCAATCACGTTCCCAGTGCGTGCTGGGATTGCGGCAAACAGTGCACCACAGCTGCATAAACTGGTAGCAGCTGTGAACTCCACCAATGAGTGTACTCTAACCATTTGGTCCTCAGCCAATGACTTCGTAAACGTGACTGAATTGCGTAAATTGATCTTTGGCTTTGGCCTTGATCGCGTCTACTTGGATGTGCCCGAGGAGCTGTCTTCCCAACTGGATTTGGGCAATTCGGGTAACTCATCGGTCACCTTCAATTCCCTCGTTAGCTTCAGTTTTGTTAGCCTCTGTTTTTGGGCCGTCAGCAGCTGGCTGAAAAGTGTTTAAGCCAAATATGTTTGTTTTTCTTTGTTTTTAGGAATTTCTTTTTATTTGATTTATTATAAATCCAATGATTCTTAACGAATATCTGTTGGATTTTGTATCACTTCAGTTGAAAACGGACGTGATTTGACGCCGTTATATGTTTAAAAAAAAAACAAAAAGCAAATTAAAAAATTTACAAAAATAATTGTTATGAATTAAATTTATACAATATATAAATATAAAAATACTTTGGACGTGCGCAGTTTAAATTTAAACAGGGAGAAGGTAGGGAGGGGGGGATAGGTGGAAAGAATCTAAGATAATCACTTATATACAAAGCTAAATGTATTCACTAAACTAGTTAATGACTTTTTCTTTTCTTTTGCAATTCTAATTTCTTTTGTTTTTGGCACTAATAAATAAATAATCTTATTAATCTCTCTCGAAATTCCAGCGACAAGTGCGCAGTAATGTGAGGAAACCATATAAATGTGATATGAACATGGTTGTGGTTGGGTATGTGTGTGTGTGAGTGGTGTGTATGGGTGTGTGCTTTATGTAACTATCGACTAAAAGGCAACAGGAATTCTGATGAATCGTTTAATGGCAAGGCGAGGTCAGGAAGCTCCTCGAAAAGGCAAAGAAGTTGAATCGATCGAAGAAATGCAACGATATATATATATACTCTATATATATTAACTAATTATCACATCTGTTGAGCTGCTTCTGTTGCTACCCATTAGACTCTCGGTGGCCGAATTGCAGCCACTGTCGGTGAGACCCGAGCTGCGTCTGTAGTCCAGCAGACGAACGCCCACACGTTCGTTTTGGACGACTGTTGGGCGGTAAGGCGAAGCCACGCTGGTTGTTGTGGAGACACCAAAGGTGGTGAGTGGACGCAGCACTGATGCCTTGGCCTTGGGATCATCGGTGCGACACACACGTGTCAGCTTACGTGTGGGATACCAACACGTACAGATGAGACCACAGGCCAGGAGTATGCCCGTAACGATCTGACCGATCAATACAATTAAAGGCACTAAACCAATATTGGCTGCGATCTCCTCGCTAACACGCACACGCTCCTCAGCCCACATAAGAGGCAGCATCACGCGAGGCACACGTGCATAGAGACTGCAATGAATACCAAGGGATTAGATTGCTAAATTAAACTGAAGCATTAGGTTTATAACTTACGCAACTCCCCGTATGGGCTCCATTTGATAATTGGCCTGGAAGCCACCGCCCACGTCCATGGGCACGCCGGCATTAGGCTCCAACGCCATGTAGAACTCATGCTTCTCCTTTTCTGGCTTCAGACCGTCAACAGCCTCCAAGTAACTGGGATCAGCCAGATAAAAGTGTGGATACGACATGTGTATGGAGGCATTGAACGAACAGCGTGCAATATTAATCACACCCGAGGGCTTGCAATTGCCATCGACGCAGTAACATTTGGTATCAGGGTACATGGTGCCATTGTCCACGGCATGACGTGTTCCACTGAATTTGTAAGCCGTAATCCCATGAACTGTTATCGATTCCGTATAGTCCAAGGGCACGGCCCGGCACATCTTTGGCATGTAGAGGTAGACACTTTGATTCGTGCTCAAATTAGGTGGAAAGAATTCACCCATGGAGCCCATAACATTGCCACAAGCACCCTCAAAGGCACCAGTGTTTGTTAGATTATTCCAGGTGTAAATCTGTCCCATTTTACTGATGTCATCAGCGCCAGTAAACATGTTAATGTCGCCATCAAAGTCTGTGGTGCCATTACGTGGATACTGATAGCCAACCCGCTCGTAGGGCACATCGTTGGGACTGATCAATTTGCCCATGGTGACCAAAGGATTCACAAAGCCCTTGAAGAGCCATTCCTCTGCAGTCTTTGTCTCATAGACTTCCTGCATTCCGCTGAGTGTTGTCGCAGCTATAGCTCGAAGTAGGGGATTCAGCTCCGCCAGACGACGAGCTCCGGCCTGTAAAAAATATATTTTATTAGTTAAAAGTTTTCTTTATTGATTTCAGTTAAGGAAACTTACGTGAGCCACTGTGTTGACTGAGGTGACCATGTCGTCGAGGGTTCCATTGCTGCCTGCAGCATCAAAGTAGTAGAATGCCTTCTTGCGAAAGGATATGGAGGCATTGTGATTGTGCCACTCAATGTCCACTTTATCGGGTCGTTCCCGAAACCGATAAGGTCCCAACTGTTCAAAGTGTGGCTTTCTGGGCGAACCCACGTACAAGTCCTCCGGATTCGTCCAGTTGAACAAATACACATCAAAGTTAAGTGGCAGCGGTGATATCTTCCAGTCTGGGTAGGCTCGCGATGTGGGACTCAACGCCATTTCCTATAAATACGTGCATTATAATTATGATCAATCAAAGTGTGCTATCAAAAATTACAGTAGATACCGTAACGACGGCACCGACATTCTTTCCGAACTTTCAAATTCTTGATAAACAGCTACAAAGGTCGCTAATGGTTATGCTTAAATTTGGACAAATAACATTTCTAAAAAAATGTTTAATCACATTTTTTATAACCATAGAATATATAAAAATATATATAATATGTATCTATTGGGTCATGTTTCCTATTAACGATTAGGCGGGACTATAATCAGTCAGTCAAGTAGTTAAAACCTATTCCTGTTTTTAAACACTTATGATATGTAAAAAGTGTGTTAGTTAATAAACAATTATCTCTTACAAGGTACAAATTAAAGAATATTCACGTTCAATGATCAGTAATTGTTAACAAGGCTATTTAAGTATAGCTTATTATATTAATATGATAGGAGGAACTACATGATTTAATTGATAAAGTGATAAGTGATCATTAATACACTAGATAACATAGCAATGCATTATTCAATAAAAATGCAGCAAAAATATTGATTCTGTCATTGACAGTGCAAAGATATAGCAAGTATTAATTATCTTATATATAGGGGAATGTCAAAGTTTGTTAGTTGATGGATATATTTTTAAAAATTGAAAAAACCATTAATCTTCTTTAAACGTAGCACAAATGAAAGCAGTTCTAACTAATTTATTTATATATATTTATGTAGAGCATTTTGTCGAAAACTTGTGCCCTTTGCATGCTAATTCTAAATCGATTCTGCTGTAGGACAGTGTATAATCGCAACATTGTTGTCTATCATTTATGCAATTTCCCAATCGTTTTAGTCTGGTGTCAGGTGAGTGTCATGTTATCAGCCTTAACGTCGACTTAGTCAAACTATTCCCATCAATCAACTATTTTCTACAGCAAATATTGTCATCATCACCTTCGTAATCATGTGTGTATTATAGCAATCCAAAGGTAGAACCCTTACACTAATCCACAGCCACGTTTCATCTTTTGTTTTATTATTAATATAATCTTTGTTGTTTTTTAGGGTTTTTTTTCTTTCATTTTAGGTTGTCAGGAAATGACTAAACTGATAAAAAAGCGATTGTGTTTGCTTTGTGGACAGAAACCAGACGAGAAGAGAAAAGAGTACGGAACGTGTAAATATGGATGATGATATGGAACAGAACAGGTGTTCAGTTCGGTCAAGGGCGAGACACCTGTCTCTGTGTTATAAGCACTGTGTAATTCCTAAAGCCTTTTATGAATTTGAACTGTTGGGAAATGCAAACCAAAATTCATAATAATTCATAATCATGAAATAAAATTTAGCAAAACCATTCAGAAATAATCGTCGCTGCTAATCGGACCCAATGCCAGTCTGTTTTAGCTCTATCGCTAAATGGGTACGGGTATTGGTAATGTGATAAGATAAAAGTGCTTTTTACGGAAATACCAATAGTTTTCTTTTTGTTTATTTGTTTTGGAAAGGGTTAGAGAATAACGCTTGTATCACACTATATTTCCATTGACAAGATATATTTGCAAAATAGATCAAGTTAACCGATTAACCTTGTGTGCAGCTGGCCTTTTTTGTGCTACTTGTGATTCATGCTATAAAATATCAGTCAAAAATTATTGGGGTAAATCACCTTCGAACAGATTAGTCAGTTGCCAAAAATGATACCGTAATGTAATGTATCTTATCTCCATGGAACACCTGCACATACTCAATTTTGTGGTATGTCTTTAAAGCGAAAATTGATTCCAATTGATTTGATAAGCTCCCCCATCCAGTGTACCCCATTTAACCCAGAGCCACTGTCACTTTAAATTGTATGCTAATGTAGAGAGTTCACGCTCAGTTGACCCCGTGGTAAATTTTTGCAAATTGAATTATTGAAAAAAACTACTTGATTTATAATAGAGATGGAACTTGTCTCCATGGGAATGTTATCGAACTGATGTAATTATGCAAAAACGCGAGAGATAAGATAAAAGGGGCATAAGTGTTGGCGTAAGCAATATTTACCTTGCCGCGCATGCGCGTAAACATGTCTATCCAATTTTGAAGAAGATAAACGCCGGCGGCAATGCAGCAAACGCCCAATATCACAATACCCAGCCGCCAGGCACAGTGACGTGCGCGTGATGTCATCTCTAACTGTTGCTTTTGTTGTTGTTGTTCTTGTGTTTCACGTTTCACTCTGTTTGCCGTTTCTCTTTGTTTTCTTGTTGTAGCGCAGGAAGATTTTGTTGCCTGCCGAGCGCCTGTTCTCTTGCTCTTGCTACGCTGCACTGAAGTCAAGCGTTTGTATAACGTCGCACGGCTCGGCGTCGCAGTCGCAGTCGTTGGCGCTGCCTGTAAAATACAGATAAGCAAAAAAAAAAAATTAGAGAGAGCGTTAAAGTCCGTTTCATTAGGCATACATAAGTACATAGACCCGCGCGCATGTGTGCGTGTGTGTGTGTAAGTGGAGTGTGTACGCTTATCGGTTGCAGCCTAGCCGTTGACGATGACGCCAGGCTCGCCTAGGGAGTTAAGAGAGAGTCATTTAGCTTCAAAGAGAGCGCGTGAACCACAAAGTTAACCGATCACGCGGCAAAACACAACAAGGCTTACGAGTCTGCGTCGTAATTATAAATCTAAATCTAATGTAGACTTAAATGTTGAGTGCTTTTTTTATAACGACCTAGTCTACTATAAATTGACTTGCTTCAAATATTTACACCGATTCAAATAACAATTTAAAAAGTTAAAGTTAAAGTGATTCATGATAATTAGGAGACTCTTAAACCGGTTCCATTTACAGCCCTGAACAAACACAAACACATGGGGAGTGGGAGTCAATATCATTGCTACTATTGTCGCCGTTGAGTGCCTTTCATTTTGTTATTATACATATGAAGCAATAATATATTTAAATTCCAATACGTGCGTTAATTTATTTTTTATTGATGCACACATACAGCAAGGTTAAGTGAACATTGGAAAACCCGTTTGTTCACAACATTAAGCTTACTGCACTTTGTATACGCCCCACTGTATATACGAGACACGCCCTCTAAACGCCTTTTATTCGTTTAGCACTCTTATTAGTTCACGCGTTAGTGCTTTTTACAGATTATGGAACATTTTTTTCTTAGCATAGTGCAAATTCATTTGTGCAAATAAACGCAGACGTTTAACACTTAGTCATGACATGGACAAGAACTTTTATCGGCAACTGTTGCTGGGCACACATTAATTACTTTTAAAGAACACAGGAATTATAACTATTGTTAAACACAAATTCATTGTAATTACTTGTGTTAAAATCCTTGAGTTGTTGTTCTTCACGTCACTTCCGCAACCTGTTGACATGTTTCGCGGTTACCCTGTGTTTATAGCGAAAATTGGCTTCTCTTTGCTTTAATGCCCAGCTATAAATAGAGCAAAACACAGTGCAATGTGCCAAAAATGAAACTTTTATTTGTATGTAGTGGGTTTTCTGCTTCTATGTGCTTTTGGGTTTTAATTTGCAAGCTCGGTAACAATGCGTCACATTCTTATACGCAATAACACACAAACAACAATGATGCGTATATTTGCAAAATGTTTTACTAGCGTTATTCCAGCAAACCGTTCGTTTTGTGGTTTACAGTGGTTCACACCTTATTTGATACAGTGACTTTTTTTAATTTTGTAACACTTTTTTATCGAAACTGGAAGGATTATCGATAAAGTTGAAATGCAGACCTGTAGGTATATACTTAAAGTGCGAGTTGCAAGTAACGGGATTTCCAAAAATTTATATTTGCGTCGCACAAGGTAAAAATTACGGCTGTATGTTGAAATTAGATCCCACAGCCAATTTGATACAGTATTTTCTATGTAAGTTAGTTATGGCTTTAAAAGATATTCGTTATTTTATGTTATTTTTCTTATGTTTGGTTAGTATATCTACAAACATTTTGAGTAGTTTTGGAACCCCTACTGGTGGAATAATTTTTATATGTCGAAATGGCTCCACGAACATCTATAGAAATCCGTGAACTGGTCATTCACCACTTTAAAAAGGGAGAGAGTGTGCGGAAAACGGCTGAACTTGTTAATTTGAGTGCATCTACGGTACAGCACATAATTGAGCGATTCAAACATGAAAACCGTATTGCTAATAAGGGCAGAGAAGCGCCAAATAAAATATTTACGGAGGCAGATGAGAGATACATTGTGAGGAAAATTAAAGTTAACCCCAAGCTATCTGCCCCAAAGCTGGCCAATGAGGTAGAGAATGAACTAGGGAAGTCATGTTGTCCAGAAACCATCCGTCGAGTGCTGCGCGAACATGACTTCAATGGCCGAGTAGCACGTAAAAAACCGTTCATCTCTAGAAAAAATGAGCTGAGTCGACTTGCCTTTGCCCAGGAGCATATTATCAAGGATTCCGGATTTTGGAACACTGTGATATTCTCGGACGAATCCAAATTTAACATTTTCGGTTCCGACGGGATGTCATATGTATGGAGGAAGCCAAATACGGAGCTCAATAAAGAGAACCTTAAAGCCACAGTAAAACACGGAGGTGGCCACGTAATGGTTTGGGCCTGTATGTCCGCAGCTGGGGTAGGGAAGCTGGTTTTTATTGAGGGAAATATGGATAAGATGCAGTACTTAGACATTTTAAAGAAAAACTTGCTTCAAAGTGCCGAAAAACTAGGTATTTGTGACAATTTCCGTTATTACCAAGATAACGACCCAAAGCATAAGGCCGGAATAGTGCAAACCTGGCTAATATGGAACTGCCCACACGTTATGGCACCACCGGCACAGTCTCCTGACCTAAATGTCATTGAGAATTTGTGGGCATTTTTAGATAATGGTATTCGGAAACATAAGATTTCCAATAAAGATGACCTGAAAAAAGCCTTGCTAGAGGAATGGGAGAAAATAGCTCCTAGCTTCACCCAAAAGCTAGTGGACTCTATGCCAAATAGGTTGCAGGCTGTTATTAAAGCTAGGGGAAGGCATACTAAGTACTAAAATTAGTAAAAACGTTTAGTTTAAGTATAATATTAAGACTGTATCAAATAAGCTGTTGGAGATATATTTGACTTTTTTTTGTTTTCGTTTTTTATTGCTGTTAAACAACATGAAATATGAATTAAAAACATTTGTTTACTAAACTGAAAGTATTCTTCTTAAATGTAGAATTTTAATTTTTGTCATATTGTTCATAGTTTTAGAGCTACCTTAACAGAAAGTTTGTTAAATGCACTGTATCAAATAAGGAGTGAGCCACTGTAATTCTCTTGCGTCCGCGCCTTCTTTGCTATCACTCTCCCTCTCTCATTTTCGTACAAAATACTCTCTCTCTCATACACTCACGCGCACACGCGCTGAGTAACATAAAGTAAAGTGCGTAGGGATAATTCGTTTGTTTTATTTTGTTTTGTTTCTTACGTTATTTCACTTTTTGGCGTCGCTTTGTCGTCTGCAGTTTGTATTAACACTTTAAGCACTTGTCACTTGTGGTGCTTCTTCTTCCTTTACTTCGTTTCGTTTGACATTTTGCAATCGCATTCTCTGTATTCAAATACTTTTCAATTGGTTTTAATTTTAATTACACGGGCGTTAATAAATATTCATCTTCATGAATATTTTTTCAATGTGCTTGTCGCTTCACTTGTGTGCTTTTTGTGTAGTATTCGTGTTCGTAATGCGGCGTCTATTTCTTGCGCTGTCTTTTTTTTTCTGTGGATCTCACTCGCGCGTCTATTCGTTTTAATCACTAGACATCGACGCACCGTTAACTTGATCTTGAACTCGGTCACACAACCCCGCGTCTTTCCGTTATTTGCGTCTGAGCGGCACAGCTCTTGTTTTGCGACTGAAACTATTTTGTTTTATACTTTTTAAAACGCCACCAAGCAGCAAATACTTGCGTACATATTCTTTATTAAAAACAAGTTCGAGCATAATTACAAGTGGTAAGTCGACTTTTGAATACCCTTTGCCAGTATTGTTACTTGTAGGGAAATAAAAAGTATTTGTATGTTGACTGTAACATAAAGGTAATTAACTGTAAAAAGGCTCTAACAATTTCATTTAAGTTGGTTTAAAATGTTTTATTTAACATTTACGTAAGATGATTGTAGTTTTTCCAAACGTGCTTACAGCACTAATACTGCTTTAAGTCAAAAGAGCATACGCTGCAGCAAATGAGCGTGGCATTAGCAGCAGAGCGTTCACATTTTCAACAGCTCTTGCTCTTGTTCTCTCCTGCTGTTGTTATCTCTTACTAGCTGTCTCTCTTAGGCTCTCTTACACCATGCTTTCAGGGCAGCCATGTTGAAACCGGTTCCTACAATCGGTTATATTTTCAACGTACTGTATGCTCGAAACGGTAATGGGCAGATGTTCACATATTTCATATTTAAAACGAATTTTGAATGAGTCAATTGACCCACACTCAAACTTTCGAACGAAATGTGAATGTTTTATCAAAACGCTTTATGTATTGTTAGCATGCTTATCAGTAAATGGTCGGCAAGTACATGCATACATATATGCTGTGATTAATCTTATGATATGAGCGAAATACCAATGTGGATGGCGTATAAACTTTGAATATAACAAAGTCAGAGGTACATACATAATATAAATAAAAACCACAAATTTTTGTACCTTTTAACGATTATATTCTAGCAGTTTATTGAACTTGAGATTGTTGCACTTTGACGTTTTCATAATTAAATTAAAACAATAACAATAATAATTTAAAAACACTTGGTTTAAACTTTAAACTAGTTCTACATCTTTATTTGTATCTCAATTGGAATGAAACTTAATTACTATGTAAAAATATTTGTTTGTTTTGATTAACCCCAATGTAAGGCTTACTTACGATTATTTAGTCTACAACGAACCCTAGAAATGTATCCATATCACATAACATTCAGTGTTAAATCACTCAACTGGTATTTTGCAGTTCCGCTGACGCTTTCAGGTACTGTAGCCCCACCAAAAGTGGGGATCCCTCTGCCCCAAAGCTCTTAAGCTCCGGACTTACCGCAGTCGCTTGAATTCGATTCTCCAGATTTGTGATATCAATACGACGCATGAATTGCCTCTGTACAAATATCTTACGTGGATAGTAGAGTATAAGTGCTAGACCCAAAACAATTAGAAGGACACCGCCAATTTTTCCGACCAGCTCCGAAAGCGGCAGCAGTTTCATGTAGAACAACATGTCTGATGATATTTGCACCCTGTAATCGGCCCACACAAGGGGCAAGAATACACGACGAGCCTTGCGAAAAATACTGCAAGTCATAATGACAAAACAAAATGCATAAGTAAGCTTAGAAGTTCGATATTTACTATAGAAGTTCTATAGTCTGACTACTGACTACTTACGATTCTGGGCTTGGATCCACCAGCAAACTGACCATAATCGTGGCTTTAATGTCCAGCAACATGCCGGTTTTAGGCTCCAGTATAATGACCATTTCATGCCGTTCCTTGTCGGGCTTAAGACCTTCCACGGCATCCACATAGTATGGATCGGCGTTATAGAAGTGCGGATAGGAGGCAAAGACCGGTACGTCGTACCAGCAGGCAGATACATTAAGTACACCCGAACGCACCTCTTCGCAGTTATCCGTGCAATAACAGCTGTTCTCCGGATTATCAGTGCCTAAAGTAAAATAAACCAACTGTTATCGTTTTATGGATAATTTATTGGGAATCGTTTTACCATTTGCCATGTTCTGCTTGCTGCCCTTGTAGACATACGCCTCGATGCCCTCGAAGATTGTGGTGCCCGCATAATCGACCTTTAGCTCCCGACAAATATCGGGCAGGAAGTAGGATATCGGTTCATGCTTACGCAACGGTATCGGATGAAATTCACCCATGCTGCCACGCAGTTTGCAGTTGGGATACGACGAGGAGACATTACTGTACCGCCAGTGTGCGATTTGGCCCAGTTTACTGAAGTCCTGCAGGCCCGTATAGACATTGTGATGGCCATAGATCTCAGTGCTGCCATTGCGCTATAAAAATACGCACTTGTTATCGGACTGTGATTATCTAGGAAGGGTTTCTAAGGGTATACTTTACCGGATAGCCATAGCCTATGCGCTCGTAGGGAAAGTGCAGTTGTGGCAACATCTTGGTGGGAATCATTTTGCTCATCTTGATCAGCGGCGTGTCGAAACCTCTAAAAAGCCATTCATCAGCAGTTTTGGCAAATGTCGCATCAGCGCCGTACACATTGAGTGCGAGTAGCATGACGGTGCGCAACACAGGATTCCAGTTCTTGGCCTTATGGGTTATGCCCACGTTGAGTGTGTTGGGTGTGATAACGGTATCGTTGAGTTTACCAACACTGTTCGCCGCATCGAAAGTGAAGCGACTTTTGCGAAAATACGAAACGGTTGAGTTGTCGTTCCACGTAACATTCAATTTCTGTATCTTTTCCGTGAAGACGTAGGGTCCCAGCTCCTGGAATCTTGGCTTCACATTCGGATTGTCAAACTGCTCCGAATTGGTCCAGTTGAAGATGTAGATATTCGCCTTCATGCCAAGACTTGGATTCTCCCAGAGATTGGTTAGCATTGAATTGGGTCGCAGGACCATGAACTAAACGCAAAGGAAACTAATATTAGTTTCGGTATCTAGTTCACATTACCTGGTACTAACCCATTCCAAAGCTCGTCTTTGAAAGCGTTCCAAGTTGAGTATGGAGATGAGTCCTAGCGAGGCCAGGACTAGACCCAGTAAACTGGTCATGGCAATGCGCTGTTTTCCGATCATGTCGCTCGCAGATCACAACTGAAATGTCAACTTACAGCTGTACTACTACTTATCTTCTGGTTGTATTAGGAATTCAATCAGCTGCTTCCGCTTAACTAGTCTTTTAGCTCTAGACCCCCTGGCACTACATGTACCTACAACATCGTATTTAATTAATTCAGCAATTATATATTGCTCTAATATGCAAGTATTGGTTCTTGCGTCGTCATACTAATTAGACCCTGTACTTACGTAAACGTTAGCATTGAGGTATTTTAACATCCATAAATTATATTTATTCTTGATCTACATCAACATGTGAGTTGTTATAGCCAATACCTTCCGCATTATTGTGATAATACGTAAAGCTAATGGACTATATCGGCTAGAGACTGCCAATCTAGGCATATTCGTACGCCTGCGCTGCACGTAGATCAAGATTTTAGTTATTTAAATCTTCAAAACTCTCTTAAAAACCCCATAGCAGGAAAAATTTATCAAATAATTGTACTAAACTCGCATATTGTCTATTCCACATGGTTGTCTATATGCTAAGTAAGGTTAGAAACGATAATCTTTCCATAAAATATAAATTATCCGTATGTCTTTGAATCACTTTCTTAGTTATCAAGAATCTGGACTATTCAGTTATTAGCATTTCATATTTAATACTTTTCATTTCAGCATAAGTACAGGGTCTTTTGCAGTCGACTTAACCAATTGTTCAGCTATTGCTACTAGTTCTGTTTACAATATGTTTTAGAATGTTTCTTACGTATCTTTGATTGGTCTGATTGAACTGCTTATATTACGCAACAAATACAGGGTCTTTTACAGTCTACAAGAAGGCCTTAACAGCTTTATAAACTTATAGAAAATTCCATAAAATGTCTTCATTTGGACTGGTCAAAGCGTTACACTTTGGTTTCTACAGGTTCTTTAGAAGTCTGTTAACTCTCCTGCAGCTTTAGCTACTCGCTTGACTAGTTTGCAACTAATACCAGGAGATTAACGATTGTTGCCCAAGACAGTTTTTTGCTTACCTATCCAGTAGTTAATTGATCTTATTTTAAGATTTACAGGTGATTAAGTCGCACCCAAATTCCAAAATAAAGAAAATCTTGAAAAAGTACTGCCACAAGGTATTTCCGATTAACTTTGACTGTCTGGCGATGCAAGAGGTGATCTCGCATAGGGTTCTTTGGGGTTATCTTAGATGCGGCTGTTCAGCCGATAATGCACTTTGAGCTCAATACTTTTTTTTTTATGTTTGTGTGTGCCACCGATAAGACACGAGTTATCAACAAAAACTTTCAACACTTTGCTTTCGTTTAGTGCGTTGTCCTGTTGATGGGATTGAAACGGATCAGATTGGATCGGTTTTGTATGAGATGAGATCGTATCTCTGTGGGTTCCTTGAGACGCCGACGAACCGCTCGAAATGCCGACCTGATAACGACTGACAACTTGCATTGGAAATGCACTTAATGAAAAGGAAAATTAAAAATATGTTAAGAAAATAAAAGCGCAGCTACACACAGACAAGCATGCTCATGTGTGTCAGTGCCTGTCTGTGCATGTGTGTGCCTGTCTGTTCATGTGTTGCGATCGCAGAGGGCACAGCACATAATGAATTGATACTGCAACTAAAAAAGAGTTAATTGCTGCACTGAGAGAAACGAAAGTGTAGCATACTTTCGGCGGTTTTCCATTGGGAAATCTAAATCGGGCATTGCACAAAGCAAATGTTTGCGTAAAGTGTTAGCAAATATTTGCTCAGAATTATGTGCCACTATGCGTTTTGTGCAGTGTATCATTGCCTAAGGTTTCATGCACTCTCAGCACACTAAACGTTGTTGTTTCTGCTGTTTTTGTTGCTTTTTAATGATCGACTTAGTTCAAATGTTCCATAATCTGATCCAAGGGTTATCTTTTAAACGATTCAAGTGGGCTGTAGGCGGGGCCACTACCCCGAAACTGGAGCAGCATTCGAGTAGGGCAAGCAACCCGATGTCAAGCCAATAGCCTTACCCAATACAGTTGATTTACCAGCACCAGCACCAGTCCCAGAGTCCCAGAGGGAAAAGTTCTACTTTGTTATCGCCTCAACTCTAACCCAACAAAAAGTGTATACATTGTGTTAATAAACTGATCCATCGAGCCAACCCAACAGAACTAAACATAAAAATCATTTTCCAATTTCTTTTTTTTTTTCGCTTTCTTGTTTTTCTTATATTTTATTATTATTATTATTTTTTTTTTTTTTTGGTTTTCTTTGATAAGCCACGAGCTTATCTCATTGATCCGATAAAAAATGCAATTGGACAGCGAAGTGCGAGTGTATGACAAACAACAACATCAACATCAACAGGTTTCAACTTGTCTCTGAGCAATAACATATATTCTATATGTCGCATACATATATATACTATATATACTTGATATATATAAGTAGTTATAGCTACTGTTAATGCTCAGTAATTGACAGATAGCGACCGCTTACACCTGTCAGCATATTTACCTGTGGCTAATCCAGTAGCAAGCACGATTAGAAGCGCATAAAAAGCATTCTGAAATTGTACTAGAATTTAAAGGTAACGACTGTTGAAGACCCTGCTTTATGATATAGTAAACATTCGAATCTGATCGTAATATAGAAAATCAGCCCTAGGGATAATTCATTTTTGATATTTCAATCACATTTCTCATTTCAAATTGTTTAGCGTTAGTTAGTTAGTAACTTTACCTTTGCAAAACTTGATCTGCGTGCAGCAAAGACGTCTCCCTAATAATCACTGGGATCTAGGCCTTCTGATAGACAAAAGTTCCGATTCAAATCAAGAATTTATACCACGTACACCCGGAAACAATTACTTTTCGTATGCCAATCCTTAAACCCCCTACTACTTCCACTTCCACACAGGGTCTACAAGTGACTAAGCACAAAATACCGTTACTAGCATATCGTCTAGAGCGTTACCCCATTTGAACTTTTTATATAAAGTCAAGTGAATTACAATAGATGCAATAATTAACATTAAATGGAATTGCTTTTAAGTGTTATCTCAACGCTTAAAGTTGCTCTTAAAAACAAACAACAACAAATAATGGGTGACTAAAGTAATCAAAAATCTTTATTTACATTTGTTTACTCCAATTTTTTTTTAATAATTTGATTGCAATTTGTGTCAAGATTATGCTGAACATGGCTAGATAATGGAAATGCTTCGCTGAAGAAAATATAATCAATAGAAAATTTAAATAAAAATTGAATAAATTTATTATTTGTTATGGAGTGCTGTTAAATTTAGCACCGTCATGGTAGAGTAAGCAAATTCTTTATCGGAAGTCGTAGATCTTTGGATATCTAATATAGTTAACTACTATAAACATCGGAATCAAATAGAAAAGATATTGCTTAATAAAAATAATTAAATCTGTATAAAATTAAATTGGCGTCTTAATCATATTATATTACAGGGCATAAATATAGGGAAACTATGGTTAAATCTATAGTGAACGCAGGCACAGTGGTGCAATTAGCTGTTTTAGCTATAAAAGCTAAACTTGAGCACTCCAGACATGTAATTCTCATGGGAATTCATGCGTTTCGTATCGATCCTTAGCCATTTTTGGCTGATTAAATAGCGGGAAGTCTGTAAAGTAAACAACGTTTTAGACTAGTAGTTTAATAGAGGTTTTAAGAGCTTTACCTGTACAATACTGGCACTAATGTCACTCTGTCTGATCCACAATTCCAAGGGCTGAGTGCGCCAAGTTTGTTTACTAAGCATCGCCAGACAGCGTTCTACAAACTGATCAGCAATGCAACGGGATCTGGTCATGTCCAGCAGCTGCAACTGGCGACAGTGGTGCAGGAATTGGATTAAACCCGCCGGACTCTCCAGTTGATAGCCGCAGAGATGCAGTTCGCGTAGTTGTGGCAACTTTTCAGCTAATCGTATGAGTATTTGATCACTGAGACACTGCAGTTGTCCATTCCCCGACTCCAACTCCGATTCCCCTTGGATCTCCAGTCGGCGCAGCTGCCGCAGATTCCCAATCTCGCCAAAGAAGCGTGCGTAGTCATGTAGTAAGCCACTGAACCGAAAACCGGCTATTTGTTTACCCGCTGTGGAATTGGAAGTGGAACTAGGACGCGCTATGCGCGCCAGCACATCGAAGACAAAGTTCTTGGAGTAGATGGACAGTTTTTGTAGGCGTGGCAGTTGTAGCAGCTGCTGTGTGATGTCCGACTCCATGCACAGATGATAGTCGGCGATTTTGATGTGCTCCAGTGTGGGACACAGCTGCACATCAACCAGATCACAGCAGTTCACCTCATCACAGTCCTCCATTATATCGAATTTACGCAGCCTTACAAGTCTGAAAATATCTCGAAAGTGCTGCGATTCCAGAAACTGACAGTCGTCCAGGCACAGCTCTCGGAGTCCCTGCAGCTCGCAGAGATGCCTGCCCGTAATCTGGCAGCCACGTAGCTTCAGTTCTCGCAACGAGGGAAACACTCGCCGCAGTAGTCGCACATCCTCATCCACAAATCTTATGCGACCACGTCGTGAGCTCTGAGGATCAATTGTTAACCACTCCAAACTGGTCACACCGCGTAGGCTAAACTCACTCAGGAGTCGCAGTCTGCGCACATCCAGCTGCTGGCAGCTCAGGTGCTCCAGGTGTGGTGAGAGTGCTCTCATGAACGCCTGAAACTGCCGCGACGAGCAGCGCAGCAGCTGCTCATCCTGCAGCACCACATGACGCACTCGTGTCCTCCAAAGCGCCTGGACAATGCTACGCAGGCGACTATGGAGCTGAGTCAGCTCAAACTGTTGATACACCTGCAGCTGTGCGATGATCAGGCTGAGCACATCATCGTTCAGCTGGAGCAGCGATATCCTTTCGCTATCTAACGGTTGAGGGGGGTTTTTAGCTACAATTTCTCAGCTTCAAGGTCGTTCAAATGTCCTTGAGACTTACCTGTTTTCGCTCGATTCGAACTCATCTACTCGTTTGCTTATGCTGCTGAGGGCAACAAAACATTCTCGTAACTGAGACAACGCGAATGGAAATGGGAAAGGAAATCGAAATGTGGCATGCGGAATAAATAGGGAAATGGCAACTGAAAATGAAAACAATGTTTCGCCAGCTGTCCTGGTTTCATTTCCACTCATTTCCAGCTGCCTAATTTAGGGGTTGGTTTTCCAAGCAGGATCGCTTACCACCTTACCTAACTACCTAGGGCGCTTAGCTAGAGATGTGTTTAGGGACAACGTGGCACGAGTACTCACGACTATCGTTCTGTATGCTGCATGCACACTGTCACTCAAAACTGAACACAGTCACGGAGTATTGAATATTTTTAATCGACTTAAACTAATTTTAGACACGTTTTATGTGTGATCATTAATCGTTCAGCTCAAAAAGTGCTTCATTTTTTAAATAATATATAAAATTATCTATTTAAAACTAAAATAAAAGCCTTACCTATAACTACTGTGTTATCTTTCAGTCGAAATTTCAGCAGCAAAGGATTTTTTAACAGTCATTAAATTTAGTGCTAAAAACTAGATTTAATTAGCTTAAATAGATTTTAATTATTCACTATTTTTGTTATTTTATAACCACGTTTATAAGTGTGCCCCATAAAATCACCCTTTCAGTCTACAGATAACGAAAGTTAATGATTAAAATTGCGTATTTTTAAATAATTAATCAGACTGAATAACAACTAATATATCTAATCGTTTGTTTAGTGTGTTATCAGTAAAGTGAAAATTGTTTAAAGAAATGTTTTGGCAGCAGAAAGTGGTATACAAGCTGCAGCTCCCTAAGCTCACACCGTTACTTTACTTCATTTTAAAACGGGTCTCCACCGCTGCTGTACTTTTTTTAAGACAATTTATAAATAACTCGGAAGCAAAAGTTTGTCAGACCAAGGCTGATATGCAGCGCCGATAATTATAATTAGTCAGTATAAAATAATTTATATGGAACTGCTGATAAGTTACAAGTGGTTTCATTTAAATTTCATTATCAGTTCTTAAAGATTCCCCCAAACAATTGCTAATTGAAAACTTTATCTGAACCATTAGGTATCTTTAACAAAAAAATCTGCTAAAAAGCACCAGAAAAATATTTAATTGTTTAAAAATAAAGTCTGAGAAATAAAGTACCCCGATAATATATTAAATTGTTAAACAGCAGAGTGCCAACTTGCAATTAAACTTACCGTAACTTAATTATAAACAATTATCGTTTTAATTTGTTGTTGTTTATTTGTTGTTTGGTGCTTACTACTTCATCAATTTGTATGTATATGTATTTAATTACATTTAACTTTTACAATATACTCTATGTTGCATGTTGTATGTTCTAAATAATGTATTATATTTTTTACTTGATTTATTTTTTAATTTTTTTTTTTTCATTTGTCGTATAGGCATATATTGTAGGTATATATAGTGTTTATATTGTATTGTATCTGCATTTATAGTACATTATTGTTTCTATTTACTTAGTATTGTTACTGATCTTGTTAATATTTTTTAGGTTTTTTTTTTTTTTTAATTGTTTGTTTGTTGTTTGCTTTAATTGGCTGCCAAGCGTTTGTTGTTTTTGTTTTATTTTTTAGGAAACAGCTTATTGTTATTAATATTATTAATTAATTTATGTGTGTAAATATGTGTATATGTGTGTGTGTATATTACTCGATTTATGCACTACCCAACTTACAAATTAATTGTTTAATTTTAAATGTTTTTCGCATTTGTTAAATATTGCAACACAATTGAAATTTTGTTGTTTTACTTAAAAATTGCCATTCGCTTTCGCTTTTGCTACACATACAGTTGATCAGTTAATATATTAGTTAATAATAGTACAGTATATATTTACTTTTTATTTAAATATATATATTTTTGCTGCGCTCTATACACAATCATCAAAACTATTTCGCCAAAAAACACACCAAAAGAACTAACACGTCTAAAAACAACTACATAAATATGTGTGTGTGTGTGTGTGTGTGTGTGTGTGTGTGTGTGGTGTGGGTGTGTGTGTATGTGTGTGTTCCACATTTATGCAAAGTTCTCCGTACTTTCCCTATATATATAAAAATACATAAGACTTAAGCGACTCTCGTTTAAAAACTTCGCATAAATCTTTGTTATTTTTTTAACTTTTTTACTTCTTCTGCTTAAACAATTTTCATTTGTTTATACGCACGTTTTTTTTTATTATGATTTTTTACAATTTTCAATTGTTCCCTGCATTCTTAGTACATATTTTTAAAACTTGTTTTTTCGCTGCCAAAATTAAATAAAAAATCAAAAGTTTTTTTAATGTTTTATTTGTGTACATGTACATTTTGTTTTTGTTAATTTAAATTAAAAAATGTTTAATTAAAATCATTAAATTAATAAAATGTTGCATTTAAAAGGAAGCATTATGTGTGTGTGTGTGTGTTTGTTTATGTTTTATTCTGTGTGTGTGTGTGGGAATAAACTTGGCTCAGCTAATTAAAGTTTTAATTTTTTTTTTCACTTTACTTTTACTTTTCTTTAATATTTTTTTTGTTTCTTTTTTTCATAGTTTATTTTCCTTTTTTTGTTTTTGTAAAATTTAAAGCAGATATGTTGTTGCTTGTGGCGCTTTTGTTTATAATCATTTTCATTTCCATTTGTTGTTTTCAACATAAGCACAGTAAATTGTTATTATAATTATAATTGTAGAGTTGTGCCTAGATTTGTTATTTACTTTTTTTTTTCTTTACTTGTGTAATTGTTGTTAACTTTAATAGTGTGTGTATGTGTCTATATGTGTGTGTGTGTGTTTAACTTTTATTCATATTCTTAAACTTTTGCTTCGTTTTCTTCATTGTTCTGCTGTTGTTTAGTTTCATTCTTAACTCTTGTCATATTTATCATAATTATAATCGTAATCATAATTATTATCGCTACACACACACACATTTCTCGTTAATATATATACTAAATATATATATGTGTGTAGATGTATATATGTGTGTATATAGGTTAAACTAAATACTAATCCACTTTCGCTCTGTCTCATCAATCTTAATCAGTTTTTAGTAGTTCAACTAACATTAAATATAATAATCATAATAATAATATAATTTTTAATTTTTTTTCTTGCTTTCTTCTTCTTCATCTTCATCTTCTACAATCTTCGTTAGTTCTTGACACTTATTCTACGCCTGCGCCGCCTTCTTTTCCACTTTCCACACTTCGTTTTCCCTTTCCAATTTTATCTTAAATTTTCCATGATTTTTTGTGGCTGGTTGAGGGGAGAAGTTTTTGAAGGGGGTTGTTAGCGGGGAGGGCGGGTTGGCTTTTATTATTAACTGGGCGCTGCTATTAGCATTAATATGTATATATATGTATGTGTGTAGTTAATTTATTTTCTTGCTCATCTATTCGTTTTTCTTTTGCCTTTTTCAACAAAATGCACAAAATAATACAAATTCTCAGTGAACAGATTATGCTGCAGTTATTTAAATTACTATATATATGTATATAGGTATATAGTCGTACAAATATTGGGAGGATTGCCTTTTAAGCTGCTGCTGGGTTGCCACAAATCGGTACAATTTCAATTCTTCATCAAAAATGGTACAATTTCTGTCTCACATGAAATGGGTACACTTCTTGTACACACTTCACACAATTTGCGCTACAATTTTACGCTCTCTCTTACTCTCTTGCTCTTAACTTAACGAAACATGTTGGAAATTGAACGAAGAATAAAGGTTATTTTACTGCCACACTCCGCTCTTGAGTTGTATTAAGTTTAATGTTCACAATTGCGCGTACATTTCATAAATGTAACAGGGACGTGAGAAAATTAATTAGTTATTAATTAATTAATACAGTAAAAATATATATGCAGACGCTAGGCGTCTCAAAAAGATCAATTGTTTATCGTTTTCTTCTTTTGGAGAATAGAGAATACAGCATAAAGTGTGTAACTATGAGATGTGTTTATCTTTCTTGTATTGCACGTGGCGCAAGTGAACAACAAGAGGAGTAGCTAAAGGGGGCGTGGCAGCCTAGAGTTGGGAGAGTCGACATAACGGATTGAAGGCGTAACCAACGCGCTATGTTCTTTAAAAACTACATAAACAGTTGAGTCGAGTAATTGTTTGAACAATCAATATGTTTATAAGTCGCCAATGGCAACAATTACAAACTGATAAAAGACCGAAACAATTGTCCAAACAATTACTTAACCCACTGTGTACATATATGTTATGTATATTATTGTTTATATATATAATTCTGGTTTTCATGCAAGTATAACTAGCTGCTTAATTGGATGTGGTTTCATGTTGCCATTGCCATTGCTGTTGTTGTTGCAGTTGCTGCTACTGTTGGTTGGTTGCCACTGGGCTTACCATTGGGTCGCGGCTGCTGTGGCTGTTGCTGTTGCATGCAGCAGAGGCTACTGTTAGTAAACCACCGGATGTTGCTCCACATTGGTGGGCAGATGTTGCAGTTGCATGGCAGCTCGTGCCAATGCGCTTGGATCACTTATCAATGCAATTGGCACCTGCGGTGGTGGCTGTTGTTGTTGCTGCTGCTGCTGTGGCGGTGCCTGTGGATGAGCCTGTTGTTGTTGCTGCTGTTGATGATGTTGTTGCTGCTGCTGTTGTTGCTGCTGCTGATGTTGATGATGTGCTGCCTGCATGGACAACTGTAGCAACTGTTGCTGTTGCAACTGTTGTTGCTGCTGCTGATGTGCTGCTACAGCAGCCTGCTGCTGCTGTTGTTGCTGCTGTGCAGCAACCTGTTGCTGATGCTGTTGATGTGCCACAGCTGCTGCCTGCTGTTGGGCGGCCGCTGCTGCTGCAGCCTGTTGTTGAGCCGCTGCTGCAGCTGCCGCTTGCTGTTGGGCAGCGACTGCTGCTGCTGCCGCCTGCTGTTGCTTCTGCGATTGCTGTGCATTGTGCGACGAGATGAGGGTGCTCGAGACGAGCGGTACCAGTCCGGGTGTCAACTGCACGGCCCCAGCACCAGCGGCTGCAGCACCAGCGGTTATCTGCTGTATGGTATGCATTGTTGTCGTCGTCGAGTGATGTGGAACTGCAATGGGTTAGTCAGGGAAGAAAGAGAAAGTATTTTAGTTAAATGTGATTAATTGTTTAAATGTCACACTGAGCGTTAAGTGTGACTGTATGAGATATATAGAATACTCTAGGTGTCCGACTCACTTATGATCGGTTTCACTTCCTGCTTGACTTGGGTCAGCACACCAGCCGGTATTTGTGGATGCGGATGCACGGGTGGTGGCGGCATCATTGCATCTGGGTGATTCATCTTCATGTGGCGCTTCAAATTGCCGCGCTCGACGAAAGCCTTGCTGCACAGCGTGCACGCGTGCGGTTTCTCGCCCGAATGGGATCGCATGTGCGAGACCAAGTGACCTGCGAAACGGACAATGGAAGCGACATGAAGATATTCATTTCTTTTCACAATTTTTTTTTCTTATCAACAGTTCTTCTCTTATCGTTTTTACCCGCATTTCGTGCGGGCGGAAAATATTTTCATTGTTAACAGATTTTATCAATATAGTTATAGTAATAAATGTGGCAGGAAAATGGGGAGATATGGACAGCAATACAATAAGTTCCACAGTGCAGATTGTAACAAATGTCATTTAAATTATGATATAAATTACTAGTTGGTACTTTACATATAATAAATAATTCAATAAAAAGCGAAGCTTAAAAATATTATGGAAATTGGTAAATTAAATAATTTAAAACGTTAAATAGTATAATAAAATCTTAGAAGATGTTAGTTATTGTTACTTTCCAAATGCTGATACTTTTCATTACTTTTATAAATTTAACTATAGGTTTGGTGATTAAGGTTACTAATTTTATCATATTTATAGGCAATTTTCTTAATATTTAATGACTTTTGTGCCTGACTTTAAAAAGCTGCACTGTGGATTTAAAAGGACAGGGACGGGGACTTGGCATGTGTGGGAGCATTGTAAGGATCAGGAGAGACTACTATGCTGACGCCACGTCTCGTCGTAACACCTGTTCCTCCCCTAGCGAAGTTGGGTGAAGGGAGCACTGGTACTCACCCTTGCAAATGAAATTCTTGGGACACTTTTCGCAGGCAAAGGGACGTTCACACTCCTGTCCCTTGGTATGGCTGCGCTGATGGAAAAGCAGATTGCCCTTGAGGGGGAAGGATTTGCCGCAAGTCTCACAGGTGAAGGGACGATCACCGGTGTGGCAACGTGACATGTGATTGATCAAATGCTCCTTGCGTGTGAAGGGCTTGTTGCACACATTGCAGCAATGGGGATTGTCGCTTGAATGCTGGCGCATATGATTATTGAGATGCTCCTTGCGTGTGAACGTCTTCTGGCAGTATTCGCATTTGTGGGGCGAATCTCCAGTGTGCAGGCGTACATGATTCGTCAGATGCTCCTTACGGGTGAAGGTCTTCTTGCAGTAGCTGCAACGATGCGGCGAATCGCCGGTGTGCTGTCGCACATGATTCGTAAGATGCTCCTTGCGTGTGAACGTCTTGGTGCAGTATGTGCACTTGTGCGGCGATTCGCCTGTATGTTGCCGTACATGATTAACCATGTGATCTTTGCGTGTGAACGCTTTCGTGCAGTACGTGCACTTGAACGGTGTCTCACCCGTGTGCTGGCGTATATGATTCACCAGATGCTCCTTGCGTGTAAACGTCTTCATGCAGTACGAACAGCGATGCGGTGACTCTCCCGTGTGCTGTCGCACGTGATTTAACAAGTGTTCCTTGCGTGTGAACGTCTTGGAGCAGAAATCACACCGATGTGGCGTCTCGCCTGCTTGCGTAATAAAAATTCAAAGAAGAATCACACGAAGAAATCACACATTATTGATTAGTAATCTCTTATAATCAGAAGTTTAAGAATTGTATCATATATGTATGTATGTATCTGTCCTTGTTTGTGCCCTCGAGTAACTAAATCGAAAGTTTACTGTACTTTAGAAAATTTTGAATATTTGCTAATGTTTTATGCTTAGTTTTAGTTCAGTTTGAAGGAGAATAAAATGTTTTTAATGACTTGAATGAATAAATAAAAATTCTGCATAAAAATTTAAAATTTAGAAAGTATCAAAGAGGTTATCATGGTTTACACTGTGTCAGGTTTAATGATCAATCTATTGTGCTTTTCTGTAATCAGGAAGAGGTAGCTCAGGACATTTAGGAAATTTTAGTAGTAAGTAGGACATATAATTATAGAAAACACTTCTAATCATAGCTAATTTGCAATCCCTTCACTTCAAAGTGATAATTTGCTTATTCATTTCAATTAATCCTTTAAATATCAAATTCCTCATCGCTGCTCGTGCCAAGTTCTGTTTGTGATTTCTGAGTGGTGTGTCTGAGTGTGCGTGTGTGTGTAACTTGTGACAGATCCCATACATATATATATATATTCAAATCCTGATCAGAGGGTTGCACAAACTAGTCGCTTCTAGTCTTAAAGCTTCAAAAGCTATTTAGTTTTTTAAAATTTTGTTGTTAACTATTATAAAATGTTGTGATCTTTTGCGTGTGAACGCAGCAGTGTGTGTGATCGCACTGGAACGGTGTCTCACCCGTGTGCTGGAGTATATGATTCACCAGATGCTCCTTGCGTGTGAACGTCTTTATGCAGTAGGAGCAGCGATGCGGTGACTCTCCCGTGTGCTGTCGCACATGATTTAATAAATTCTCCTTGCGTGTGAACGTCTTGGAGCAGAAGTCGCACCGATGCGGCGTCTCGCCTGCTTGCGTGGTAAAATGTAAGAATCGTACAAATTACACATTACAGATTAGTTATCAACGTCAAATACGATTTATCTCAGATGTACGTCTTATTTATTTTTTTTTTTTAATTTATTATTTGTTTACTGCTCAACTAAACGGATTCAGGATTGCAGATCGAGAATCAAACAATAACTATGTTTATCACAGACAATCTGCCAGAAAGTGATTTAAGTCTAATTACTGACTAGTTAATACACCCTCAACGAAATTTATATTCATTTTTTTAAGAGCTACCAAAGGTACGATTTACGATTTATGATTAAAAATGGATTACAGAGTTCTCTTGCACGGGTATTAAATATTCAGAGTCTTTGCTTTTGTTTCGCTTCTGGAGATTGCGTGTGGGTGTTGTGTGTGTGGGTGTGTGAGTGTATGTGTGTAGGTGTGCCTAACTGTCGTCTTGTTGTCGTCGTTAAGTGTTGTTGTTTCTGTATTGTTCTTGTTGTTTTGTTGGTTCTCTTTACCTGTATGCCAGAGTATGTGATTGGTGAAGTGCTCCTTGCGGCTAAAGCTCTTGCCGCAGATTTCACAGCGGAACGGCGTCTCGTTGGTGTGGGAGCGCATATGGTTGGCTAGATGCTCCTTGCGTGTGTATTTCTTGCCACAGACATCACACTGATGTGGTGTTTGTCCTGTTTTATTGAATCGTATACGGAATAGAGAACATAGAAAATATAGGCTAGGAATAGTTCTTAATTACTTTTCTTTTTAAGCGCAAGCACAAAAAAAAAAACAATTTTAATTAAAAAATTAACTTTTCAACGCGCGTCGCAACTCTAGTTTTAAAATTAACCCGCCAGTAAAAAATTTAATAAATAAATCAAAACAAAATAAAAACAGCAAAAGAAAAAGTTATTTAAAAAAAAAACTATATATATTCCCCGACAACGCTATGTGTGTGTTTATGTGTGTGAAACTTGGCCTTGGCTTGCATTGAAGCGAACGGAGGCTCGGCTTTTGCTTAGTGGGTGGCGCATGGGCGGTGGGCGTGGTTGGTAGTCATGTGAAGCGTATATGTGTGTGTGTTTATAAATGTGGGGATATGAATGTGTTCATGTGTGCCTGTTACTCAACGACATTCGACTGACGCACTGAATACCCCTAATGCGTTTTAATCGATAGCTTTTTTCAGCTGATGTGCGTGTTATCGATAGCTTTTCAGCTGTGTAAAGTGAACGTGAAGTTCGTCGCATTGAAAATGAAACCGGGTTTGACGCCAATTGTTAAGCCTAACTTATAATGCACATGTGTGTGTGAGTGTGAATGTGTGTGTGGGTGTGAACTGTGTTTGGGCGTTTGTAACTGTCTGGTGTCGCACAGTTTAGCGCCGTAGGCACAGACAGGCACAGGACGTTGGCAATCGACAAGCAGCAACAACGAACGTTTTTTTTTTGTTTCGTTTACTTTTTTTTCGACACCCTGTACAGCTGAGTGAAAGAGAGCGAGAGAGTGGACACCGAGTGAACAAAAGACACAGAGTAAGACAGCGAAATAGAATGAGAGTGGTGAGCGAGCGAAAGAGTGGTGGATAACGAGCGTGGTGGAAAACTCTATACAATGATGCTGATGATGACAGGTGTGAGGAGTATCGCAACGAGGACGATCGAAATAACGGTCGCTGGTAGTGTGGAGGATAAATGAAATGGAAAGATGATGAGTGTGTTTTGGTTTTTGGTGATTTGTTTGGTGAGTGTATGTGTGTGATGTTGGCTAGGGGGGGAGGAGTGTTATGAGCGGTATGAGCGAGTATTGAGCGAGAGTAGTGTGCGTGTATTTTGAGCTGAAGCACAATCGATAACATTATCGATAGTATCATTTTAACGTTAGTGAAGCAGTTAATGCTCTCAAATGAAATCTTTTATGTTAATCGATAATTTTGAGTGATTTGTAAAATCAATAAAAAAAAGTAGACCAAATAGTTTTTAATTCTTTCTAAAACTGACAAATGAACTTTCAATAGTTTTAAATCGACAGTTATTCAGCTTGAAATTTAATTTATTTTTTTGGAAGCGATATTAAGGAAGATTTTGTAAGTGTGGTGTGTGGTGAGTACAAAAAAGAAAATGCAAAAGGATAACTGATAGGCTACGCATGAGAAGGTCTCATACGTAGGAAGCAGAGGAGGAAGGAAGCAGACGAGGAGGAAAAAAGTACGCACGATGAGAGTTGCGGTTGAATTTGATTGATTGATTGAACAATTGATATTTTTAAATATTTGGTTGGTGTGATGTGATGGCTGTTGATATAACATATATATATATATAGAGATATATAGCTGATTGGTTTGTACTCTACTGGAATTTAGGCAATCGTTTATCGATATGTTTTTGGTATTTAATTTGATTTTTGTTTGGTACTCTACTGGAATTTAGATATTGATCGATATGATTCGTTACTTTGGTATTTAATTAAATTAATATTTTTTTAAACTGTTTTGTTGTTTGTTGAAAGAGTTTTGATTATTGTTTGGTGGTTTTTTGTGGCGCTCGCCGCTCGCATTTGTCCGTCCGCCCCCTTTTGTGTCAACCAAAACTCATCACACTCACCAGTGTGCCACATGTAGTGGTTAACATAGTGTTCCTTGCGCGTAAATGACTTCTTACAAATATCGCAACGATGTGGCGTCTCACCCGTGTGTTTGCGCACATGGTTAACCATGTGCTCCTTGCGTGTAAACGTCTTGGCGCAGTATTGGCAACGAAATGGCGTTTCACCAGTATGCGAACGAAAATGATTATCCAAATGCTCTTTGCGTGCGAATGTCTTTTGGCAAATGGTGCAGGCAAATGGTTTGTCCGTCGAATGCCGTTTCATGTGACGCTCCAAACTGGTGTTATTCGCAAAGACATTGAAGCAAACGATGCAGGTGAACATTGGACCGCCAATATGGATTTTACCATGACGTGTTAAATCCTGCGATGTGGTAAAACCCTGACCGCATACCTGACACATAAATGGCTTGCGCTCGCTGTGGTAGCGACGGTGCACAATCAGCTGATAACGAAATTGAAACATTTTCCCACAAATATCGCACACATGCGTACCAGTCGCAATGGGCGTGCCATCCGGCGCCAATGTAACGCTCGACGATGACGACGACTGACCATCGATGCCATGGATGCCGCCCTCCATTTTCGGCATTAGCAATTCACCCGTTGCTGTTGTGGTTGTTGTTGTCGAATTGTTACTATTATTACTGTTATTATTATTATTGTTGCTGCCCCCATTACTGTTATTGTTATTATTATTATTATTGTTCCCGTTGCTACCTGAGCTAGTCGTGGTCACCGTGGCGCTGCCCTGCTGGCTTCCCGCATTTGTGCTAGTCACTGCTTGTTGTTGCTGTTGTTGTTGTTGCTGTTGTTGTTGTGCTGTTGCCGCTGCTGAGGCGGCTGCTGCAGCCGCTGCTGCTGCATTGGCCGAGGCCATTACAGCAGCGACGGTTGCATTATTTGTGGACGCCGCCGCTGCTGCTGCAGCTGCTGCGCTTGCCGATGAATGCGTCGTCTGCGGTGGCAACGGCGGTGGCGGCGGCAATTGCGGTGGCGGTGGCAATTGACTGCCGCCATGCACCGCTGCCACATGATTCACCACATCGCCATGGATTTTACCGAAGACCTCGTGATACGTAAATAACTGTGATATATCCTCAATGTTCACTTTATACATTTCCAAGCCGTGTGGCGGCTGAAGCTGTTGCTTCGCAGCGTCCTCTTTACTATTATGATGATGTTGTTGCTGCTGTTGTTGTTGCTGCTGCTGCTGTTGTTGCTGTTGTTGTTGCTGCTGTTGATGATGATGATTATGACTGTTATGATGATCAATCAATTTATTTGATAACGATATCGGGGGCGGTCCACCGCCCAATGTTATGGTGGTGGTGCCACCGCCAGTGGTCACCACCGAGGATGGTGCTGAAACCACCGAAGGTGCCGAACTGGCAGCGCTCACGTGCTGCATTTAGTAGAGAACGGGAAATCAATTTTGATTCCTTTCGCCGTTCTCACTGTAGTAATAAAATATTCAATGTCTATGATTTTAAAAAAGGTTTTTGTTGCTGTTGTTGTAGAAATTGTTGTTGTTGCTGCCAGACTTGCTGCCGCTGTAGATGTTGTTGTTACTGCTGTTATTGTTGTCGTTGCTGCTGCTGCTGTTGCTGCAGCCTACATTATGTACTGTTGTTGTTGTTGCTGCTGTCGACTGCTTTCGCTGGCCGTCGTGGCTACAAAAAGTCAATTGGAATGGAATAATATTTGTTGTCTCTGATTATTCAAAAATTGTACAATAATTGCGTGGGTCAAAAGTTGAGAGTTTGGAGCGCTTGGCCAAATTACCATAAAGCTTATTATATTCTTCAATAGTTTTATCTCTCTCTCTTCAAATATTTCCTTGTTGGTATTCCTTAGCTGCCGCTTCGTGTGTAATTAATTATCACCTGAAAAAAGTAAAAATGATATAGATCAGTTAAGAAAGTCTAAACTAGTTAAATTTGTTTAGTAAAAATGTTAATTGTTCAAGCAAAAAGCAACTTAACAGTGTAATAACAGTGGGCAACTATGTTAACAGCATACCTCACAGTGTGTTAACATTGTGCAAGTTGTGCTTAGTCTATTGTTTTTATTGTTATTTTTGTAGCAATTGTAGATGTGTTTAATTAAAACTAGTGCATTAACCCTTCAATGGGATGTGCAAGTACAGTTGAGCCTCAAAGGAAACACTCACACACACACAAGCACACTAACAATTCTCGTGTGAAAAGATGTACAAAAATGCTGCTGGGCAGTTATTGATTTTATAATATCAAATGATATAAATTGCCCATTAGCAAAAGGCAACGACAAAGCAAGAGAGCGAGTACGAGAGAGAGGAGTGTCCTGTACACACAATGAAATAACTTTATATAAATTGTAAAAGCAAAACACACGCGCGCACACAAAGTCGTGCAGAAAAAGGGAGTGGAAGAGAGTGGCTAAATATGGGTGTGAAGTTTGGTGAGGGGGGGGCTATGTCAATGCCTCGCTTATGCAGGATTCAGGATTTAGATATCCAATCAGAGTATGCAAGCAGCACATTTGATAGAAATGTTGAGAGCGAGCGCCAACAGAGTGTGAGTGGGAGAGTGCAGATGTAAAGAGAATCCTAGCAAAAAGGAGAGAAGAGAAAAATAGAGAAGGCAGGTGGCTGATGTAAATATCAAGAAGTACAAATCGATTAAAGACAACGCGCTTTGGAGCATAAGTGTTGTAACTGTGTGTGCGTGTATGTGTGTGAGAAAGCCCTCTGGGGAAGGGGGAGCTTAAGTTAGCGGCGTAGAGAGAGAGAAGCAAGTAAGGGAGCGAGCACGCGCGCATGAGTGAGGGTTTGCGGTAGAGCTGAAACACACTAGGGTACTATCGATGGGTTTAGCATGGCCCAAAAGATCAACTCCTGCACTGCAGTTCAAAACATCTCAGCTACGTCTTATTCTGCGGTTGCCGTTTAGTTCCACAAATGCTGTTTCTCGATACTTAAATTCTAATCAAATTTACAAAATTACATGTTCTTACATTCCACCCCAATAAAGTACGGCAATTTTCTATTTAATCATCGATATAAAAAAAACTATCGAGTGGTGTTGCACCTCTAAATTTGCGTCTAAATAGTGGGGGGTTGTTTGCATAGGTCCTGAGCTGTAATAGTAAGCGCTTAAGCTGCAAAAACCAGCACAACTGCCCCTCTCAAACCCACTAAAAGTCTGCGCGTTCTCTCACTCTCTTTTCGTTTTTGTCTTTACATTTAGATTGTATTCACTGCCCCAGCAAATAATTCAGCTTTACAAACGACATACAAACACACACATTGCAAAAACAATACAAATCTAAAAGAGAGCGAGATGGAGAGAGAGAGAGAGAGTAAGAGAAAGAAATGGTGAGTGGAAGTGGGAGAGTTCATGTAACACAAAAAGGGCGCCACTTTTTATATGGTGAGGTAGGAAAATACATATACACGCATATACAATTACACATACATATATATATATTATATATATGTATATGTAATATATGTGTAACTTCAGTTTGCTTATTCTGACTCTGGGCCCGGGAAAATGGGCGGAGCGGGCAAAAGAAAATAGCTGATAAATCTAAGCACTAAAATAACAGCGATAAAAACGTTTGAAAGTCATAGGAAAATTTTTAGCATTTGCGAAAAGTATATAAGAACTTATTAAAATAGTTAAGAAAATACAATTTCCTTAAACTATTTAATTTTTCTAACAATGATTTATCATTCATTCGTTAGAAAAGAAAAGCAATTAGCTTATTTTAGACATTAATTGAAAACATTTAATAACATTAATTTAAAATGAATTATATTACTTTAAATTAATTAAAATTAGCATACAAACTAATTACGTGACGACCACTGTACCGTGCTACTCGCAAAAAGAAGTCTGGCACAAAATATGCTTCGCTTTGCAACGGTTGCAACTGAAGTAAATCAAAACAATAGAACACCCTGACCTTCTTATTTTCACTTACCTTATGCAATGCGCTTTTTGGGGTTAACTGTCGTCGCCTTTTTGTCTCACCAGGAGCAAAAGTAACATATTAAATGTACATATACAAATATATGTGTGTATGTAGGTGTATTACAGTTAACCGGCTGCCGCGCTTTATGCACTTTCAATCAGTATTTCGTTACGTTCGGGCCACCTGCAAAAAGAGAGGCAACGATAACAACAGGCACCGATGAGCAACAGTTTGTTTTGTGTTTATGTTTACGCGAAATAATCAAACGGACTGCGCGGTACAGTTTTACCCCACTCCCTACCAATCACCCATTCCGTTTTATTAACAATCAACTTGTGAGCTGCTCGTGGGGGAGGAACAAAAGCAAATCAAGTGAAAATTATTTGCAGTCAATATGCAAAGAGCACACAAACACACACATACAAACGCACTTACAACACCTATACATAAGCAAACGTTTCTTTATTTGTGTATGCACACAGATGAAAGCTGCAGTGTGATCGACCGCGGGGGGCGATAGAATTGGTAGGGCTAGGCTAACGTGATTAAAACACACATGTATAAATATACATACATACATTTACAAGTGCATACATATATACAATATACAAATATGAAAACAGCTCAATACTATCTAAAAAGAACTCAAGCGCGATACCGTGCTAACAAATCAAACTAATTGTATTTACTATAAGTAAATTCAATGCACACACACATGCAAATGTACATATGGATGTACATACATACATATCTGTCTGTATGTGTGTACTATATCTATTGCGGTAAGTGCGTGCATTGCCCGTCTTCTAGATGATGGAGCTCTCGTGCTTTGCTTCGCTTTTCGCTGCCCCGCCAACATAATACAAACCCAACAACAAAAAGTTGTATTTTCTACTCTCTCTCTGCTTCATTTTTCGTTCGCGCTCTCTCTATCTCTCTCAATCTATCTGGTTCTTTTTGGTTTCTCGACCTGCGGTCGTCTCTTCGTTGTGTGGCCTATCCCTCTCACCACTTCTTGCTTGCTTTGTGCACTTTTATGCTTTGCTTTATTTGTTATTTCGTTGTTCGCTCACACGACGTTCGCAGCGAGTTTCGCTCTCTCGCACACTGTTGCTGCCTCTCCCTCTCGCATTGTACAGCGCGCCGCTTACATTGCTTCTCATTATTCATTGAACGACAACGCTCCCCCGTTTGCCCCACACACACACACCCCTCTGTCGATTTGCACGACGACGCTACGTACAATTTCAACCGCCTAAAGCGGAAAACCAATAAAAACGAATTGAATCGCAAAGCGTAAGTACAAAATAAAGCGAAAAAGGCTGGCACAGGCAAAACGAGAAAAAATGAAAGCTAAGGCAGGCGCGCAGCGAACGGTGCGGAGCGAACCGAAACGAAGCGAAGAGCGAACAGTACGTACAGGCGGCGCATACAAGTTTTGCGTTTTGCCCACATTCTATGCCGAACTCGAGTTATAGTTATAATTATTGCTGCCGTGCTGTGCTGTGTGCTGTTGCCGTCGTTTTGTCCGTCTCTCGGCTTTTTATTTTTAATTTTGTTTGGTTGTCGCTCAATTTTTTTCCGCTGAGCGAAGAGAGATGGATAGAGAGACGAAGGCAGAGACATATTTTCATTACAGCCAATTAGTGTGCATTTCATAATTGTTTAATAAAATACAAAAAATTATAAAAAGAAAACTCGTATAGAAAATATTTTAGATTTTAAAGGGCGATATTTCTTGATAAAATAAAGGCAAAAAAAGTGCAATCGCACATATATACCGATCAGAAATCTTAAATTAATGTAACATATGGTAGCCAAAAAATTTTAAAATGAATTTTCTGAGAAACATACAGACACACATACACAAAAAATATTGCATCGTACTTGCATTTGCATTTATTAATACGAAAAATTCATTTTTTTTCGAAAATGCAACCCTGTGCCGCCTTGCAAACAAGAAAATGACACGATGATGACGTTAATGGGAACTCGGTACGTGTGTGTGTATATTTATTACGCACACACACATTTGAACACAGATACAATACATAAGCACACAGCAGCTCACGTATCTCACATACACACTCACACTCTCGCACTAGACACTCACACTGACGTCGACCGCAAAGTCATTTGATTATATTGTATTAGAATTTCACAAAGATACACTGTTTTCCAATTAGATTATGTTGCACTCGGTTTATAGAGAACTTTTCACATCTACGCCCCCGCCTATTGGTCGTATGCATTTTTTGCATAAACATTCGCTAAAATATGTTCTTATGACGCCATTATATGTATGTATGAAAAATTACTTGATTGTAGTGGTGGCGGTGCGTCTATATGTATGTGTGGAAAAAACTTTAGCAGCAGCAACAGTAGTAGAAAAATCAAAACGCCGCGCGGGTGAGAGGCGGTGGTGTACGGTGTACAGAGCAAAGCAAACTGAAAATTGAATGAGACGCGGAGGCAGCAGAAGCAGAAGCAGCAAGCGCGATGTAAAGTTCTTCGTGAGGCGCGTTCGTATCGTGCACTGCACGAATACACAGTGAGCACCGAACTCATTTCATACGCTCATGATTAAAGACTATAAGTTTCATTTCAGTAACGAAAGTATTTAGTTTAAATCAAAATAAAATTGGATTTAACAATTATAAATAAAAAAAGTAAAATATTTTATGTATTTCAATACGGTCACACTTTTTCTGGCCAAAGTACAGTTTTGTAAGATTTAGTAAGATTCAAATAAGATATATTTTATCCAGAAGATATAGAGTCATTACAAATTGATTTTTAAACTATATAGTTTTTGTATCTGTATCTGGTAAAATTCTTATTTTCAAATTGTGCTAACTGTGTATTCATGCGAGGCTCTTATTTCGTGTTCGGTGTTCCTGTTTCTCGTGGGAGAGGCAGAGGTAAAGCAAAGAGAGAAATGGTGAGCAAGAGAGAGAGAAAACGGGAGAGATACAGAAACAGAGCGTCGTATCTGTGTGTATGTGAGCGCGTTGGTGTGCGATTGCGCTGTTCTTATTGACTGGCGTTGACTGACTGCGCGCTGCTTTTTGGGGCTTGTGCTTTGGCATAAAAAGGCGGTAAAAATATTAAGCTAAAATATGGCTGCATTCAAGTTGTACAATCCGCAACCTTGCAGTACTGGCTACATATTTGATTCCGAATTGGGATTAAAGATATACACATGCAGTTACAAACTCTATGCACACACACACATGCATCTGTGCATATGCACATATTACTTACAGCGGTCAGACCAGAAATCAAGCTCTTTTGTTTGACTTGCCCACCACTCCTCTTTTTCTTGTTCTTGTACGTTGCAGCAGCGAATAGCAGTAGCAGCAAGCGTCCCGCACCGCGACGCGTAAAATTCTTAATGGCGGCTGTAGACGGGGCACCGACGACGTCACAATTAATACCGCACTCACTTTTTGTTATCTGCTTTTTACCCGCATTTTGAATCTAATTCACGCGTTTTTAATTACAAATATTTATATTACTGAATCTTTGATTTTTGCAGCCATGCATTTAATTCACACCACCACCACCAAGCTAGCACCTTGTTTTCATTTTTACAGCCGCTTTACAGAGACAACAATTTTAACATTAGATTCAACTGCTTAATAACAGCGAATACAAAAATTCCTGGAAGTAAATGCGTTTACTTCTTAGCAAAGACTTTGAAAAGTTTGTTTACCTTTAGCGTTTGGCATACAATTGTGTAAATAAGTATTTATTAAATAAATACAATAGAAACTGCGTAATAAGTTAACGCGACTAAGAAAAATTTGAATTTACATTATTACTGCCTACAAACGTTCGCAGTGAATTGCAGAAGGATAACAGTGTCTGCGGGACGCTACTATTATTTTTGGTATTTTTTTTGCTGAGTATCGATACGTTTAAGCGATACTTGGCGCGCTATCGATTAGAAAACAAATAAGTACAAAGAGAAAGAAAACATTTAATTTTATTCAGATTAACTAATAAAAAAATGTTTATATTTTATTTAAATTTCTGTTCGGCTGTTACAGTTTGCTGGATCTCCACAAATTCAATTGCATCGAAATTAATTCAAGGCTTTGTTGAGCTGTACTTAGCGATTAATATTGCTGTTGGGCTTTATCGGCGCCAAAGTAATTTATTCAAATGCTGAATAACCCGCACTTCAAATTGTTTAGTTTGTGATTTTGTTTTATTTCGCGTTATAGTAAAATAAATTACAAAATAAAATACATTTGCATTAATTTCGTATCCTTAAAATCTAAATATTAATTTACTCACAAATTTTGGGTTAATATTGCGCTGTGTGTTTGTGTGTAATGCTATTAAGAATCAAAGAAGTCTATATTTATATAAATATTGTATTCATCTAATTCTTAAGGATAGCTTTTAATTTGTCGATAAGGAAGCCAATCCATATATACATTTATATATATATTTTAAATTTATGTTTAAGATGAAACTATTGAAAATCACATAATTGCAAATGAACGAAAAGAAAATTAAATTCGCAGACATTTGTTAAAATTACAATATTTACTTTTATATTTTTTTTTATTTGGCTTTAGTCACTTTGGAATCCATTGAGATTAGTTCGATTTATTTTGTTGTCGCTTGTGACTAAACCAATTACAATTATTCAGTATTTAATTTTTTTTTTATACAGTGCACATTTACTTAAAATTTCATTCGTTTTTTTTTTGGCAATTGGTTACGCGCTTTTTTTTTGTTGTTATAATTATTGTTGTTGTAGGCATATAACTATTATTAAAATCATCCAAATCCTTGACTGCAATCGGTAGAATATACATATATTCTTGTGTACATATATAAAAAGTGGTCCTTAATTCGAGACAAATGTGTGTGTGTGTGTGTTGAGTGTGTGTTAAAAACATTCGTTAGATTTGTTGTTAATTTTTGTGTGCTGCCTTCATTAGATTCGGTTGGTGTAATTTGGCTTAAAAACTTTTTCATCAAGTTTATTAACGTTAATTACACGAAATTAAATTATACAAAAATTGTTTTTTTTTTCCACATATATCTAAATGTATATAGTAGGTATACATATATATAATTATATATATATTTGAGAAGTGTATAAGTTAAGTTCACAATAAAAAAAGAGTAGAAAATAAAGAAAATATGTTTTGTGGGGAGAGGGAAAGGAACCAAAGGGGGGCATACAGTACTGTGAGGCATCCACTTGGATGGGTCGACGGCGCTACTGAATAGAATAAAATAAAATACAGTTTTGTTATATAGTTTTTAATAAGCTAATATAAATCACGATAATATGGCCACGCTGCGACGCGGACCGCCCTGACTGATGTTGTCCATGGAGGACCATTTCTTAATGCCATTCTTCAATGCCTCGGCCGTCACCTTGTCCTGCATCACACGTGACATTGCCTCCAGCTTTTGGGCACGCTCCTTGGATAGCGGCTCCGTTGGGAAATTCAGCTCATTTGCCTCGGCAAGCGTTCGCAAATCGAAATAATATTTGGCATAAACGGACGAGGGCACATTAATGTTGAACTGCAGCAGTTCGAGAAATTGTCGCTCCAATTCGTTCATATCCTCGACCCTAATATCCTTGAGTATCTGGCAGTAATCGACATTCCACACTGCCTGATCGTCCCACACCTTGGAGGCAAGCAGTATGGCGCCTGTAAAATCAGAAATATTTGTTAGATAGAAGTTAATTGAAGGTAGTTACTAGCTAAGTAAAGCTAGTAGCAGTAAAGATTTGTAGCAGGTTGAGTTTAACGGGTAATCCGTATATTTCTATGGAGTACATTTGAAATCTAAGGACATTGAGCTCTTAAGACCTCGTCACTAGCTACTTTACTATACGTAAAAGTTACTCAAGATCGCTCTACTCTTTACTAGTTAAAAGAACTTAAGATCACTGCACTCGTTACTAGTTCAAGACTAACATTCCACTAGTTACTGTTTAAAGTCTGTTCCATACTCTTGACTTTCGCTGCTCCTTATTTTTACTCACTACTCTTAAAGACCTACAATACACTGGTTACTTGACAACATACCCAACACCATGCGCTTCCAGTTGCATGGCCCCACATCGAGTTCCGCATAGGTAAGCAGACGCTCCAGATAGACTAGTGTTATGATCGCACACTCAGCCGTCAGTTGGGCTGCATTGAACAGTGTGCGCACGAACTTATAGATCTGTCGATGCTCCGGATTCTGCGTATCGTAGTTATCGGGCACATGATCGTGCGTCAACGGATGCAGCTTCTCATCAAAAATGTCCAAACGTCGATCCGACTGACGATTCTTGATATGATAGTAAATGGCCAGTGAGACACATTTGACGGTATTCTTAAGATTCGGCTGCGAGACAGTGCTGTCATCCAAGTAAATGGTGGAGCATGATGAGCTCTTCTTTAGGCCACCACCGCCACCACCTGAGCTGTTGGCACCAGGTGTATTGGCACCACCGCCACCACCAATGCTGCCCTGCTGTTGGGCAATCTGATGCTGTGAACGTTTGCGTGTCATGCCACCGTTTTCGACCTTGGAGCGTTCCAGGAACATGGTAGCTGCCGTTGGATCAACTGAGGGATCCTCCTCGCCCTCAAGAGCTTCACGCTCTGAGATGTGCTGCAGATTCTGTTGATTCTCAAAGTTATCACTGCTATTGCCCTGCTGATGAATGGGCGGATGATGCACAGACATCGCTACACCGCCACCACCATGTCCATCCAATTGGTGTTGTGATGTGTGCGGTGGCAATTGATGACGCTCCTCAAACACTGGCGGTATATCCTTTGACTTGCGATCCGATTGTGGACTCGAGTACGCACAGCATGAGTTCTTATTGCCCATGGCTGAATGAAGTTAATGCAAAATGCTTGCTTACAATACAATAAAATGTACAATAATAAATGCAACTGCTAAGCGTTCCGACTAGTTGATTTCTCTCAGTGTCTTTTCTACGTCTTCTTCGTCTGTTTTATGGTTTATTTGTTGGCCAAAATGTTATCGCCTTTCTGTTTCGTGTTGGGCTGCGCTCTGAAACTGGGCAGTTTTAAGTTGTGCTCACGCTTTCGGCACTCTGCGATTTTTGGCACTAGTTCGTTTTGGTTGACAACTCGAGGCGGTTTCTATCTGCATGGCGATGGTGTATCGTTCAACAATTTTAGGCTGCAACTGTTGCTGCTGTTGCTTGCAACCAAGCGCCGAACAACGTAGGAAACGAGCTGCAAGTATTTAAATAAAATTAATTTTATGAGTAACATTTTTAAATATATACCAAGTTAAATCATGTGGTTTGTAGAGGGGTATTTCCTATATATGTTAAAGTGACTGGTCTCATAAAGTATGTATCATTTGCTATGCAAACAATTCTTCCTACTAATCCAGCAAAACAAAGGCTACATTACAGGGTAGCTGCTGCTTTGTTACATTTAAGTTTTTGCATTTGTCTTGAAGCAACAACATTGATAAAGATGCTGAACTCCGATAAGATTTCCGTGTGCTGTTTATTTACGCTTAAGCGCTGGCGCTTAGTTTATTAGGTAAAAAATTAATTAAGTCCAAGCACGACAATCGGCATTAGACAGTGGAGTGGGGGCGGCACTGAACGGGGGGCATGCAAAGGCGTGTGCCAAAAGCGGATATGGAAATGTTGTTACTTTATTTGGTAAGAGGCAATTATTGCAACATGCTGGGAAATTTTGGAGTGCGGGTGGCAGATCGGGAGGGAGCTGTAAAAAACACTCAAATATTCAGTGGGGCGGGGCCCTGTTGTGGCTGGTCGGTCAGGCGGTTTGTCACTGTGATAGCCCTCGTTTAAGATTAGGGTGTCACTGTCACTTGACCGAAACGTTTTGCCTTTTACACACATTAATCATGGCCTTTTTTTCACAAACAACAAATAACCAGCAACAACAACAACAACAACAGTCTTCCAAGTTGCCGCTGCGTGCATGGCAACGCCATGAGCAAAAACTTCACACACACACACACACACACATTGGGCGCATATATACATGAGCCTCTTTACACACACTCGCGTTGCTAAACGTGCTGTTGCTAATTTCTATTAATTTAATATGCACACTGCTGTGACGTCTTTATTCATTTAGCACTTAATGCATTGTTTAAATTTATTAATTTTCGGTTTTTTAAGCTAACGAAGTGAGAAAATTACTTTTTTGTTGTGCAGCTACTTACAATCAACTGACAGTCAGCGCGCAACGTACACAGTACCATTCACTTGGCGCGCGCGCAATCCATCAGCTGTTCTGTTAGACTCAGAATGGAAATGTTGTGCTGCTGTTAATTAACATTTCGCCTTCGCCGCACTTATTTTCGATAGTCGATTACATTGCAGCGCGGTTTTATTCAAATTCCATTTGCTTAGAAGAAACACATTTACTATTTAGGTTTAATAATATTTTTATTAGTATATATTAAAAGTCATATGGTGTTATTATATATTCTTGAAAGTATTTCGTAATAAGCACATAAATATGCATATTAAATATTTTGAGTTCAACTTAGTAGGAAAATTAAAGAAATTTTTCATCAATATTTTTTGAAACTTTTGGAGGCCGTTTTGTTTTTTTTTTTCAATAGCGAAAACCTTGCAAGTTTAGTTGTATAAATGAAACAAAATTATTTACAGTTTAGCGTGCTTAAGATTTCTTTTGTTTTCTTTGTGGGAGTTTAGTTTTAAGTGTTGTGCTCTTTAAAGTAGGTAATTTTCATTTTCTTTAATATATTTATTTACACAAAACTCACATACTTTTTGTTAGTTTTGGTTGGTTAAGCATAACATAATTTTCTATATGCCATAGTAGTATTTATTCTTTAAATGTAATGATTGCTTTTAACTCATATACATATATGCCATATATATGTATTATTTTAGTTATTATTCCACTTGACTACTAAAAATCCAAGCTGCGAATCAATTTTAATCGCATTTCTGTATTCAAGATATTTTTCTGAAAATTTTTGTTGGATATTATTCGTGTTTAATATGTGAATACTTATTTTTGGAGCCATATATTCTTGTTATTTGTAATATTTTGCATTTTTGCTACAAAACTACATTTTGCTAATAACATATTAAGACATATTTGTATATGTATGTATGTTTGAATATGATTATAACAATATTATTTCTCTAAGTTGGCTAAACAATTGAATTACTTTGGACCTAAGCCTAAAAACGAACGCATTTTTACAGCGTAATAACTTTGATATTAATTTATTATATTTTTGTTATTTTGTACAGATTTAAACATACATATATAAGAGAGTGATCCTAAGCGATAATAACCAACTATATGTGACTAATAACTATGTTTATTTAGTTTTATTTTAATTTTTAGTTTTGCCTATTCGCTTTGAGCGCATCAATTTGTTATCGATATCGATTGATATCGAGACTGTTAACAGTATGTATTTACATATATGTAGATTATGTTATTATATATGTATGCGTAAATGTACTTCAACTATGTTATGTTATGATAGAGTATTCTGCTGCAGCTAAATACATAAGTTATAGATTAAATATAATATGTGTATATATATGTATGTATGTATGTAATTTATGTAAGTTACTAACTGTAAGTTTCCATTCGACGACAACAACACATGAGAGCACGTTTGTTGTCCTATGATTTTGTTGCTGCTGTTTGACTGTTTTCTGTTGTTGTTGTTGGTGTTAGCAACTACAGTAGTTAGTTACGAGTATTTACTACCTTAATAAAGCTATGATCCCAATTTCAGCTGATAATTTGGTACCTTACTGCTAAGCACATTTACCACTGCCCTTTTGCCCATTTCACCTTTGACTTCTTTGGGGGACTCCCCGCTGTCGCACACTAGTATCTTTGTGTCTCTGCCTATGTGTCTGTGTGTGTGTGTGTCTGCGTGTTGGTTTATAAAGAGCAATGGTAAATCTTAAAAGAATGGTCCCGCTATCAGACATTTTGAAAAACGTTTAAAACATTTTAGTTTGGATTTCTCTTCGAATACGAGAAAAACGCACACACAAGAACTGAACTTAAAAGAATCGTGTTTTTGGTTTTTTAGTTTTTTTTTGGTTTTTTTTTTTTTTTTGGATTTTTCAGTTTTTGTTCACGTATAAAAATAAATATGCTTATGGTAGACAATCAACACTCTCTCTTTACAGGGTATGTAGCGTGCCATAATAAGTAGGTTTTATAATTTTTAATATAGTATAATAGGTATATAGAAATATTTATGCTTAACATACACATAGTGAAGTATGTCAAGTAGGTAGCCATGTGCATATATTTTAAGTATTTTGAGTGGAAATTCAAGTAAATATTTTTAGAAAGTCTGTTAGAGGTCGTTTTTGAGTTATGTACATATTTGTTTTTTTAATTTAGTATTTAATTTTTAATGTTTTCAGGTATTTTAGTTAGGTACTTAATATCTAGACAGCCCTTGGCATCGCTCGCTTCCTTCCACAAAGTTGAGCAAAGTTTCAAAACTAAAAAATTAGAAAAAAAGAAAAAAATATAAGAAAAAACTGAAAAGTTTTTGAAAAAATAGCAAACTTTTTAATTAAATTTTTTGTAGAATACAGTTGTTGGAAAAAACTTAAGAGCAAAGTGTGTGAAAAATGTATTAACTAGGCTAAGTAAATGCTTGAAAATTGTTGTTGTTTTTCAGACAAGAAAGCGAAACAATTTGCATACAACAAATGCCGCCTATTTACAGAGTTCCCGCTAGTGTTGTGCAATGCGCTAATATTTGCTTATAGTGTTATTAGATTAACTGCATTTTGTTTACCATTTACTAACACTACTAGTTGCAACAACAAATTATACACTCATGCATATATATTTATTTTGTTTATACTATATGATATATATTAGTATGATTTACATTTTGATTGATCATCAGCTACTAACATGAAACTATTGCGCACAATAAGCTACTAAACGCGTTAATCAACACTGCTTTTAATCAGTTGTACAGTTTATTTGCTTTCTGTCTACTTAAATTTGCTTTTTTGTGTGTGTTTCGGTGCGATTTCAATATACTAAATATATATATAAATTTATATATATTTGATTTAATTTATACTTTAGATTGCTGCTTAAGTTTAGGGGACTTAGTTAACTACAGTATTTTGTTTGAGACGCAACTCAAGTAAAGTTTTTTTCATTTTTATTAGTTTTTAATTATTTTTAATTTAAGTATTAGTTTTAGTTGGCAGCTGCGCCCTCTGTTGTCGCTTCCTTCTGTTCGACAGCTGCCGTTTCCGCTTCCGGTTCCGTTTCCGCTGCGGCCTTTTTATCGGCCTCGGCTTCAATTGCTTCTGCTTCAGCGGCGGCGGCCAGCGCACGTGCCTCGGCATCTATAAAGTGTATCAAAATTCGTATTACTTTCAGAGTTTTTATTGAACTAATTGCTTTTATCCAAAGCCACTGACGGCAAGAGGCCCTGTACTTAACTATGATGAATTCTTAAATTGGAATTTAAAAGGGAATTTAAAATAAATGGACATTTTTACTAATGATTTTGTAAGATACAGTTCTTCTATTCTAACAAATTTAGTTCAGTATATATACAATGGAGTCACAAACAGGTTGTATGAGTTTGGGTATAGAAATCTGAAGTGGTTCAGTAGTTATGGTATGTTGGACACGGGCTTCTTGAGCAGCGAGGGCGACTAGATAAATTTGTAGAAGTAACTAACGCTTAAATGAACCGACTTGACAAATTTGATAGCTCTAGCTGAAAGCCCGCTCGGTAAGTACAGACGGTTTTAGCAGTCGGACAGGGCTATATCGACCAGATATCGTTAATAAGCTCGAGCGGGCTGCTTTAGAAATTATTTTGACAAGTTTATAATATCTTAATTTTAATCTCAATTAAGTTGAAAATAATTAAAAGCACTTTTTTGCAACAGGAAGGCAATGTGGTGACTTGTCAGAGCTTAAGCATGGGCACACCCACTTGTCAGATTTGTTGGTTCTAGCTCTAAAAGTCTTTTAGCTTTTTAAAGGCTGTTTATAGTTAAGACAAACACGCCAGTGACTAAAGTATAGTCTTCATTGTCTATTTACTTTGTGTAGTCGTAGCAGGCTTTCTTTTGGCTAGTTTTAAAAATAATTTGTGCAATTACAGGGTCTAAAATATGTAAAACACTATTTTGATCTGTTAATAATTTTTATTACGCAGTAACAAACATTCACGATTATTAATTGAAATTCAACGTTGAGTTTAATTGAAAAATTGCAATTTCAAAAGATGTTCGGCTTCCTTTGTTCCTGGCTAATATCGATTATGGCCAGTGGCGGGGACGTTGAGTGGAAGGGGGGGGGCGAGTCTTGAGTGGGAACAGGGAAGGCGGAAAAGGGGGGCGTGGCTTGTTGACTTGCTTATTCTTTAATGAAAGTGGCTTTTCTGCGTTCTAAGAGCTCTGCGAGATACGAGGATTCGATTAAATGTTTTTTGATAGTTAAATGAAATTGCAAATTTTTAATTGGTTTATCGAGATCAAAGGCGGTTTAGGCCATGGCCAATTTGACTAAGCGACTAAGTGGCTAAAAGGCAAAGACAAGTAAGGCGAATTAATTATGTTAAGAAGCGACTAAATAAGCACTAGACAGGTCAAAGGTTATAGGTCATAATACATACCCTTAATGGCCTGCTCCTTCCAGATTCTCTTGTTCTCGGTGAGACAGGTGAGCCAGGGCTTGGTAATGGTAAACTTGGCGGTACTGCCCACCAAACTCTTACGGGTCATAGGGCAAACAGTGCGTTTCTTCTCATCGAGACTGTCGTCATCATAGTTGGAGGTCGCCTCCTCGGGCAACGGAGCCGGCTTCGATTTAATGACCGGCGCAATTGGGGCCAATATGTGCTCCAACATGTCAGACATAATGGTCATGCTCGGCTCGACAATGAAATCAATGAAACCGATCTGCGATTCGGCTACCAAAGTGTTTTTCCGATCACACAACGGACTAAAGGGTAATCCCAGTTCCTTTTCGAGATCACCCTGACGAAAGAATTCCTCGAGCAGTAGCATTGTCCAGCGATGATGGACATCCCAATGTTTGGCCGGGTGCGAGATATCACAGCAGTGCAAGACCAGTGATAAGGCCTTTGACTTATCAATGGTCGGCTCCTGCAGGGTCAACAGGTTGCGCATAATTTTCAGCTGCTGAAAATGATAGGTCATATCGGTGGCCAGCACCATATCGATCATCAGAGTACGCAACTCCTTGTATTCCTCCCGTGACAAATGCGACAATATATTCGCATCGTCCTCCTTCATCAGCCGAAAACTAGCGCTCACATGATGATTCTCCAATACCGCCCGATCATTATAGAGCAATGCCGTCTCCGAACCCGACATTACATGGAAATTATTGGTGGTCCCGGTATGCTCAAAGTCATGCAACAGAGCCGCCAGCAGCGAGGCAAAAATCTCCAAATCCGTTAACCAATTCATCAAACCCGTGTTGCACAAACAGTAATGCATCGATTGCATCACATCCACCGCATGCAAATTGTTGTGATACGGATTCCTATACCGACAATAGCCCTCCTCCACCCGATGCAGAAACGTCTCCAGCACACCTGGTGCTATCTTGAACTTGTGCATTGCCCCGTAGCGATTCAGTAGATCGTAGGCGACGTACTTGATCACCTGGCCACTGGCCGCCTCCGTCAAGGCGAACACATCGTACGTCCAGTCATCCAGATTCTGGTATGCGAAAAGTTTAAATATTTTAAATGTTAAAAAATAACTTAAGTTTCATTAAAAAGTGAATTAGACTCCGTACCCTAAACTGTCATAAAAATCGGTTAAGATTTGGCAAAGTTTATAGACTTTAATAATTTAGAAAAGTTCTTAAGTAATATTTATGGAAAAGTTCGAAGTATCCCATTAACAGCATTTAATTTTTTAAATTTTATAGAAGTACAGGGTCGTAATAGTTGCAAACTTTCTTTGAAAACCTCTACTTGGTGCCCCTAGAGCGTTTAAAGTGAATGCGACTCAAAACTTAGTGTATAACTTACCTTGAGCAGCTTGACCACATCGGGAGGAAATTGCATAAGTGTCGAGCTAGAGACACGCCTATAAATGCGGTCGACAAAGATGCCCGCCCTTATGGCATGGGCCACCGAACGGAACTTGGGCTTCTCATCGGATCTGTTGCGAGTGGTCGCCATTTGGCGGGTGAAGGTCGAGGCCAACCACTCGCGCACTTCCGGTGGCACCGCATCCGGTTGCACCTCCGATAGCTCATCATCCTCGTCGGCCAGACGCCTACAGGGTAATCGAATAGGAGTTTCGAGAATACAGGGTGCGGGTGTGATGGGAATTTGGGGGAGAAATAAGAAAATGTTAGTCGACTCTCATAATAATACTCAAGTTTAGCTAGCGTTAAAGTTATTACATTTTCTTCTTGATTAAATATTAAAAAAAATTACCAAAACTTAAAAAAAAAATATTTTTTAAATGCAATTTTGCTTAAACTTTTTTATGTGTTAATTAGCATAAATTAAGACAGAACCAAAGAGAAGAGAAACACATAAAACAAATTAAAATGAAAAGAAATGAAAAGATTTGTGTGTGTTTTGGGTTTTTCTTTTAGGGGAAAAGGAAAAGTTTTCTGGATTAGTGCGAGGAGAAATTTGTAATTTTATTTTAAAAGTGAAAAACGTTGAAACAAATAACAGAAAGTTGGTAAAGTAGACAAAAGTGCACTTAAAGGAATTTATAGTAAAGAAATGCATAAAAAATTGGATGCAAAACACGCTAAAAAAGCTGAACAGGCAGTGCATGCGTGTGTGAGAGACATGTATGTGTGTGGGTGTGTGTGTGTGTGAGAGGTGTGGTTGTTAAGTCGTTGACTAAACGCAATCACTAATTGCATGCCAAGTTTTTCTTTAGGTGCAACACAAAACGTGCAACATGCAACAAAAAAGACGCCAGGACACAAGTCCTTTGAGAGTTGCAGCCAAGAGGCTTTTACATGTAATTGATAACACTCTGGAGATGCGACACTAATTGGTCAATTAGTTGCAGATTTGGTTCAAAAACAAAAAGGAGAAAAGAAAAAGAAAAATCGGAGACGGATTAACGACTTTCTCAGACTCAATCAGCGCCAATTTCCATGGCAACATCGTTTTGAGCTGACTGCGTCTTGAATTTCCAACAAATTTTCCAGACACTCACACACAGACACACGCAAGGTAAATTCCTTCGAGTAGTGTAGCAAAAAAGTAACTTAGAGCGAGAGGGAAAAGGAGAGAGAGAGACAGAGCGCGCTGCAAAGCGGCATAAGCACTGAGGCAAACGCGATTCTTGCCCCAAAACGACTTAAGCAAATTAGCGCAAGATTCAATTACGGTTAATTAGTTGCACTGCAACAGCCATAAGAAGATGAAGCAGAAGTATCTGGTCATGAGTATACCCCATTTACCCCCTCCAAATTATCGTTTATTCCCAAAACTCCTCGGGCTTGTATGTATCCTTTTTATTTGGAATTTGAGAGTACTCAGCAATGCCCAAAAACAGCATAATGGCTTAAAGATATTAAGCTTAGCTGGAACATTTAAAGCTATAAAATGTATGAAAATGTTGTTAGTGCAGCCAAGTTAACTAGCTACCATTTGAAGCACACTTTAAACAGGGTGGTAACGCTTTACAGTTTCGTTCTTCCGTACACTCACAAGCTTTTAAAATGTGTTATTTGTTTAAGTATTAAAAAATTCTATGAACTTTAATTTTCTGTTTACTTTCGTCATTAGCTTCATAGAAAAAATATAACATGTGCGAAAATAATATTTTCTTCTTGGAAAATGTAACAAGCTATTTAGCTTGAAACTGTAAAGCTTTGCACTTACTTTGCCTGCTAAATTGTTCAAGCTAAAATTGTAAAATTCTTGGAATTTTTCAGACATTCAGCCAACAAACCAGATACTAAATAGTTTGTTATAGCTGCTGTCGACCACATGCTGTTGGCCAAGTTGCATAACTCTACTCTGACCTGACCGCAGTACAAGGAAGCATGCGCCCTTTACCCAAACATCGTCACACCACACTCCCCACGGGTGAACGGATGACTTTATCAATCTACTGCACCAGCACTGTATACAGTAGCGGCCATTATTCGTGTGCATTTGGTTGGAGAGCAGTGTGACAAGTACAAAATTGCAATGATATTTCACTCCTATTTTGCATAGTTTTGCAGTCTACAAAGTTACATAAATATTTTGCATTGTTTTTAGCTGAGTAAATTGTGAGTTAACTACGAATAATTTATGTAATACCATTCCGTTTTCATGGCATGCTCCGCTTCAGTGATACACAACATACTTGTATAGTTTTCTTTATAAGTTTAAACTTTGTCTTTTTTTTTCTTCAAATGTATATATTTTAAATAGTAGTAGAACACTTTTGGTAGGAGTTGTAGTCGCACCTTTTCTTCTTTTCCTGCGTCTCCTTGGCGCGATACTGAATTATGAACTGTATTAGCTCGACGGTTATGACGCTTTGACGGCTGCTTTCACGCCTCAGGCGACTCATCGCAACGATCACGAAGCAAATGCTTCTGATTCTGCTTGTCGTCACTGGCGGCGCTGCTGCTGCTCCTAATTCTGTTGGCGCTGCTGCTACTGCTATTCCTTTCCTAGTTGTTGTTGTTTTTGTTGGTATTATAGACATGGATTGGCGTCGAACAAATTGACTTTGTGTCAATGTCAATTGTTTTCGATTCTATTTATTTCTCACATTCGCATTCGCACATTCGAAATTAACTGTAATTTATCACTGGCACCACTGACACGAGCGCTGAATCTACAGCTAAAGCGAGAGCGAGACGGGCAGAGAGGGACGCACTTTTTGGAGCCTGCAATTAGCGCAAAATGCGCTTTTAATGACAAGAGCGAGCAGGAGAAGGGGTAGGGGTAAGGGAAGGGGAAACGGAGTGAGAGCAGAATGATAGGAGACAGCGTAAGACACGTGTGCAAATATTTGTGCAGCTATTTCGTTGTTCTTTCGCTTCACTTTATTTTTTTTGTTAATTTTTCCGTTATTTTTTTTTCTTTTGTCGTTTTGTGTGCGTGGACGCGTTTGAATTCTTAGCGGCAGTTGCTGCTGCTGGCTTGTTGCGGCGCGTGTAGTTGGCTCATTGCGAGTTAAATTTAAACTAAATGTTATGCCAGGCCCGCAAAAATGCCACAACATCGCGAAACGGGAGCCGTTTGCGTGTGCCTCACAAGGAGGAGCAAAGGCAAAAGTCCGTGTGCTCCATTTGACTGTGCGTGCTGATGCCACCGCACGCCACGGCGGGAGGGACAAACCACTGTAAAACAGCAGTACAGGGCATATCAATTATGTCAGCAAGAAGCAAAAGAAAATAAAACGCAAGTAAAAGAGTGGTAGAAAGAGAGAGGGAGAGAGACAGAGCGAAAGAGAGCAAAGGGCAACTATTATGTGCAAAAGTAGCGTCGTATATTTCTTTTACTACTACTGCTTATTTCCACAAAAAACAATTACACAAAATGCTAGCAGGCATCCAAGAGCCAACAACAATTACAGCTAGAGCCATGGCCATATCCTGACTCTTAGCCAGGCTGATAAACACGACAACGTCACGAGCACAACAAGCCCAGAAAGCACAGAAAGCCTTTACACTAAAGGCAACTTCCTCTTTGAGCCTTGGCGGACGCTTTTTGCCTTTATTGTGTTTAATGACATTGCATGCCAGCGAGAATCTCAAGATGGCGGACAAGCCAACGCTCGAGGTCAGACGCCCCGCTCTCTTTAACCTCTCCCCCCAAACCGTTCTCTACCCAAACCAAAGCATTTACCAGTCGATTGTTATAAATGTTATGGAACTTTTGTTTATTTCACCAATTGCATTACGGTAACAATTGGCAATCGAATTTATTTGCGTGCGTGCAAGAATTTGTTAAATAAATTGCATCAGTTATTGGCGCATTAAAGCTCGTTTTATATGCAGTTAGAAATCACGCGAGCGAGAGGCAACAGGTTGTGCTGCGTTGCTAATTGGAGACTCAGCTGCCCGTCTCGCTTGCACGCCTGCAGTTCTCTGTGTGGAGAGTTTTGCTCTTAAAGTGGCGTCAAGAAAAACGTTGCATACTTTTCTGCCTTCAACATTCTTCAATTAATGCTTGACTTTAAAACTCTTAAGTCAAACAATTGGTCGCTTTAAGCCAAAAATGTCAAGCGATTTCGCTTTGAGGCCTTGTGCGTTGATTTTAAGGCTCATTTGAGGTAAGACCGGCAATGAAGCCCCAGAACAAATGATAATGGGGATCATGTTTCTCCTACTACCACCTGCCTCTTTACCCAACCTCTGCGATTACCCAAAAAGTATGCCACTTAATAGTTATGCGTGCAATTTCCTGTGCCCGTCGTCGTGCCTAAAGCATTTTTGCCGTCGTCGCCGTTGTCATTGCCGCCATACACGGGAAATTGCTGCCAAATTGACAACATTGTTTTCTGTCAATGATTTTCGTTTACCGGAGGCTTTTGAAAATCCCCCACAATGTCCATACCTCGTATGGGGTAACAGACATATAGAGCAGACCATTTGGCACGACATGCGAGTAACATCACAAAGGCCAGGAACAAGTTTCATTGCGTGTGCGAAATCATTAGATTGAAAACCTTGGGAATGCTGTACGAGAGTAGCTTGAGTGGAGCTTAAAATAAAATGCTTATTTAAATACAAAAGTGATGAATCTTCTTTTGACTCATCACAAAGTTTTAAAATTTGTGGAAAACTCAACTGAATATTTTCACAGTTATTGTGAACACTTTTACTTCCTTTTTCACTTAGTAATTTTCCTAGGAAATTCTTTGCACCTTTGTGAAATTCCTTGCACTTTCAAGAGTTTTTGCCTTTAATACTTTTTCCGGAATTTAATTGACATTCTTCACATATTCCTTCTAGGTAAATGGTTAAACGACCCTCGCTGACATGCTTGGCCCAGAGGCAGACCGATTAAAGTGTGTTCGCAGCGTTACGTTGTTTTGTTGTCATTGTTTTGCCTGTTTGCTGGCTAAGGACACCGAATAGCATTAGGACATCATCTAGAAGGTCCTATTGAATTCGATGGAACTATTTTCGGTCAGCTTTCGCCCCCAATGGTTTCTCCAGAGGAAAAACCTTTCGCTTATGTGGCAAAAATTGGCAGTTAACATCATTTATTATTGATTTTCCTTTTTGGCCAAATAGATACTCGCCATAGGCCGATACTCCTGTCCACACACACAAAGTCTAGTGGGGGTCAGGATGGTGGGAAAGTGCTGTGGCTTGTTTGCTTGGGGTTTTCTTTGGGTTTCTTTTTGGGTCACTTAATGCCTCCAACCCTAAGAAGGTTTGCGCGAAAGATGATTGATGATTGCGAGCCGTTATCCATATAAATTGTACTAGTCACAACTTGCGACCTTCAACCACAAACGCACACACACAGACACACACACACACAAACAGATAGACACCAAATTGACCCAATTCTTTCTATTTTGTTTGGGGGTTCGCGTTCCATTTTCGCGTTTTAATTACTTGCAATTCGATCTGCAGGTGAAATGCCCTAATGAATCATTCAATAAGTGACCATGGGTCGGTTTATGTGTGAAAACTGTTTAAATCACTGTTAATTTGTATTAATGACACATTGGCAATTACTTTTTCGACTTTGGTCGCTGCAGCATGATGGCGGCTTGCAAATTTATAATTTCTTTAATTATGATTTATTGAAAATATTTAAAAACATTTTTCACTAGCGCGTCTGTCGATTTAATTGCGAAGTGGCCAAAAACTGAAAACACATTAAAATCATTTCCCACCTTATCGGCATGAATGAAGCCGCAAATGGCATTTAATTTGTAAGTTTTGTACAATTGATATCGACGTTCCACATGCACGCATACATATCTCGCTCAAAATTTGTGATTTCTTCTTCATAGTTTTTTATTATTGAATTTTATAATTTTTTTTATTTCTGGGTTTTTTATCATAATTAAACAAAACGAAAGTTGCGTCAGCAAATGAGCTGATAAGCAAATTGATACTTTGTATTGGGACAGCAGTGTATGCAGCAAGATGGCCACTCTTTTACAGACGTCACTGTAGGCAGTTTTTTCTTCTGCTTTTGGTCAGCTTTGGAGACTAAAAGTCATTTGTGTAAATGGCAGTGGGCGCGAGTATTGAGCGCGTCACTTTTAAAAGCTTAGCGAGCCTAAGATGCTGTCTTAAGAGAGGAGACGTTTTTGAGCTGATGGCTCTTGGGGCGACAAATGACATGCTAAACTAATTTTTGGTGTCATCCGCACATGTTTAACATGGAATTCAAGTGATGGTAGAATACGCTCAGAAGTGACTTGTCCTGCGGCGTTAGCTTGATTAATTTTTGGCTGACAAGTGCTTAGTAAGTGACACATACACACGCACACGCACACGCTCAAGCACACACACAGAGTAAGAGAGAGTGGAGAGTGAGAATGCGAGTTAAAAGACGCAAATCATTGTCGTGCGAATGTTTTGACTGCGGGGTGGGGGTAATTGTATTTTGGTGAGTGCAACAACAAAGTAACAGCGAGATGACAACAACACAGTCACAGTCACAAACACATATAAAGAGTTGGGAGAATGGGTGCAAGAGATGTGCGTGTGTGGGAATGAAACAAAGAGAGTAAGACAAACCGCAAGCGTGTGAATCGTTTACTGTTGTCGCAATCGTTGAAGCTGATTATGCTATGGCGAGCATAGCTGAGGACATGTGTGGAGCTGCTGCGACAGACGGTGGCTGAGGCTGCGGAGGACGTTATGGACTCAATGGCTGAGTTGCATCTGTGTATTATGAGTAACATGAAAAACAGACGTCACTAGTTAAAAATAGAAACAACATGCATACGACGTACACCACATGATCAACTGTGAATGAAGAGAAATGAAAAGCTGCTCCCAGAGCAAAAGAGAAATGACAAAACGGCTGAGATTAGTCGGTGTCATCACCCACTCCCTTCCTTACTGGATCAAACGTTGACTTTGCGCTTTTGCCTTTGACAACTTAATGCCAGTGGCAACCAAAATGGCCGCCCAGAACAGTTGGAGCTAGCTAATTACTCACACTCAACAGCCACAGACGGAGAGCAAAGCAGACTCGCACAAATGCAAAATTCAATCAGTCAGCAGCAGAAACAATAAGTCAAGCAAAACTAATATAAAATATATTTATATACGCTTATACGCTACGCTATAAAGCAGAAATATCTTATCGGTGTCCAAATTTAAATCATAGACAAATAACGTCGTGTTTATACAAGGTTCAAAGACTTTGTTAAACAAGTAGAAATGGTATAAAAAATAAATTGTAGAAATCATAGAATTTCTGCTTGTTCTGCTGCTTTAATTCCATAGTTTAGCTCCCTTTCTGTGCGTTGTGGGAGCTGCGTTGCTTAATAAGCCTGCTGGGAGCTGTTATGGCTCAGCTTGGATTGCTTTGCTCCTCCTTCTTCAACGCATCTATCTTTCTTGCTCAGTTTTCCTCTCTCTCTTTGTTGGCAGTTTCAATTTCTTCGCATTTGTTTCACTTGCCCAGCTTATATCTGTTTGCTTTGCTGCTGCTGCTTGCTGATTCCAAGTGCAGCAATGCATATATGTAAATGGCAGTCAATGGCAAAGTCGTTTGTTATGCGGCGATTGTGATTGGCCACGCGATTACAAAATGGTCGACTTGGGACCACAAAACTGCATTTCGCACTTCGAAGTCGTCGCCAAACTTCAATTGGCTGCGCAACTAGAGAGGAGAGCGTGTCGTGCTTGCTTTCGATAACTGTCACGCACTGCATGCCAGTTGCCAACTATCGCGCTCACAAGCGCATCTCTAATGGACCACTCTATCTGGCTCACTAATTACGTAGAGCACAGCGGCAGCGCAGTTGGCGTCAGCAGCATGCGTTCTGTCTGCGGATATCGTTGCTTGCAGTTGGCTGCGTTTTCAATTACCTGCCTGATTGCATAGACAGCGCGGGGCAGGCAATGCGTGAAATGGAGTGGAGGATAAGTTGGGGGTGAAGCTGTTTCTAATAAATACCAGAGACAATGAAGGTCAAGCGTAATGCATATTTACGATTTACCCTCCAGAGATCGATAACATTTAAAAATACTACAGATTTTTAAATTCAATTTTAAATATACACTTAAAGTCAAAACCGCCAAGTGGTCGAAGCTAAAAAAGTTTTACCAAAATTTTCGATGTTTCCAATTGACTTTAGTTTTAAAATGTATACACAAATGATGACAAGGTTTTAATGATTAACAAACTAGGAACTAGACGAAGAGTGTTGTTTTGGCCACGTGAGATTTGGTTGTGGTTTACATATATATATACGCAGGAAACTATAGTTTCCACTCAGGGTTTAAGATGCCGTTGTAGTTCTTCGATTCCAACGCCAGACGGTGGCATCATCGCACACATAGATGAGGACGCTGGCATCCCGTGAGAAGGCAATCTGTCTGACAGTAGCAACACTACGCGGATTATGGAGCGTGGTCATGTGTGCACCTTCTGGATCACTGGGGTCCATTTCCCAGACATAAACCTTGCCCTGTTGATTGCCCAAAGCAATGACCTTCTGCCAGGGATTGAAACCGAAGCGAACAAACCAAATCTCACATTCATCATACTCGAATTCAGCTATGATGGTGCAGGAGGAATCACTTGGCTTCAGTTGTTCAAAGCTCTGATGCAATTGTCCTGGTTTCCAGCAAACGATAGCATTCTCACACGACTTGGAAAGCACAAAGTTGCCAAACCACTGGACACAGTCAACATAGTTGCGGTGTATGTCACGCGTGGAAAAGTCCGGAAAATGTTTGGTTATTGTTGGGAATGGTAGCGTCGATTTCTCCTGGCTAAATGTGTGCGAGAGCTCAATTTTGTGCTGAAACTCCTGGGTATTGAGGCACCACAACTTGAGGGAATGATCCATGCCGCTGCTCACAATCCGATCGCCACGCATATTGAAATCAATGGAGAGCACCTCATCCCGATGTCCCTCAACGCCGCCAAAGATGGCAATACAGACATGGGATTGAATGTTCCACAAACGTATGGCATGATCCTTGCTTCCGGAAAGTAGCAACTGTAATTTATGTGGATGAAACTTCAGCTCATTGATGGCCTGTCCATGTCCAATGTAATTGCCAACAGCTTCATTCTGCTCAATGTCAATGACACGAATAACACCACGGTAACCGGCGGCAGCCAACAGCGGAGCTGATGTCTTCAGATCGTAGGACCAAGCGCAGGTATAGAACACCTCATCCGGCTGGATACAGTTAATATACAAATTTATTTTTAGTTTCATTGGCCAAAGCTTCGCAAGCAGCAGTTACTTACATCCGGATCCGCGTAGCAGTGGAGCAGCGTTAAGCCTCCCTTGCGTGGACACTCGTAGACGGTGCAGCGATTGCTGCCCGCTGTGGCAAACACCTGGGGTTCATCCTTACCCAACAGCGTGTTGAAGGTCACACCGAATATATTCGCTCCATGATTCTCTTTGACGTGTGAACTTGATTTCAAAGCGAGTTTTATCAGTTTTGTTTCTTTTTTTGGCAGCTGCAACATTTCAATACCCTTGCAGAGGGCAGTCATTATTGGTAGTGCAAAATGTGACAGACTTTAAAGGGTATTCCAATTAGTTTAACCCATCTCACAAAAGGTGACTTAGGTGTTGTCTTATAAGACGTTCTATAAAACCGGTGAACTGTCACTCATGGCGCTCTGCAAGGGTATCATGTGTGCGGCGTGACAAAGTTTTCAATTTTCCTGCTCTGCTGCAACTTACTCGTATTTGTAGGCAGCGCCGTTCTTTGGCTTTGATTTGGTGCTGCGCCGGCCGCGGCGTTTGCTGCGCGTGCTCGACGCCGGCGATTTGCTGCGTGACGTTGTGCTGTTTGTTGTAAAGCTTGCCGATTCGTCCTTAAATTGTTAAACATTTAATTACAGCTGCTGTTTTGCCTAAACAAAATTTAACAACTTACGCCGCACGATTCGTCTGTGTCATCGGGCTCATTGCCATTTTTCACTTTATCGCTGCTCATGACACTTTTTATACACTCGTTTGGCACACAACCCGTGGAATATAAACAATGTTTTGTGCGCATAAACAATTTAAACAACTAAAAACAAGTGTTTTTGTTCACTTTTGGCGGCAAAACATGTGATTAGCGTTGCCACCGCGCGATCAACAGGCACTGGTAAATAGCTTAACAGCGCGCTGTTAACTAACATTTGCGATATCGATAGCCGGTTTGGGCATCGACTTACGATTATTTACGCGTAGCTATCGTCTGTTAAATTAACATACCCTTTTGAGTAAAATAATTAAAGCGCAAAGTTTAACTTTTTTCAACACGTGCGCAAGCAAGTCAAACAATCAAACAATTATAAATGGTAATGTGGAAAGTATATGATTAGGACGTTTACATGCTATGGTTTCAACAGTGATGGGACATTTACAAAAGTATGCATATATCAAATAAATGTAAGAATATGTAACATTGTACAAACGCGACACAGTATAGTCAGAGGGGCAACAGAGTACAGAGAGCGCAGAAAAGGGGAAATAGTGTACAAAATTATATATATATATTTACAAATGTTTTTGAAGCGAGCAAGAAGGGGACAGGATCTAGACAATATTTACAGCAGAAGTAAGTAAATGCAGACAATTATCAAGGTATATAGAGACAGAAGTAGCTTGTAGAGAGAAAGACAGCAGACAGATAGAAAGAGAGAAATAGAGAGAGTAGGAATTTTTTGTTTTGTTTTGGAATAGTGTTGGTTAACGTAACGTAACAACGTAAAATGACAACGTAAACGTTAAATATTTGTACAAGAACTTAAAACGCATACAAAAATTACGCTAATTTATGGAATAATAAACCATTATTTCAAGTACGTTTTATTCGTTGACATTGATCTCGCCCAGACGGGTGTGCGCAGGCGTCTTTGTCGCTGAACGGTCGCTTTATTACTGCAACTGCTACTGCTGGAAACACTTTGACCAGCGCCACTATCGCCGCCGCCTCCGCTGCCGCTGCTCGTTGTCGCTTCAGTTTTATCCGTTGCCGTCGTCGTCGTCGTCGCTGTGGTTGTTGTTGTTGTCGTCGTCTCTGTCGCAGTGTGTTCTTCTGCAACGGTTTCAAGTGTTTTTGTTGGCGCCTCCGCTTCGCCCTCGGCCGGTGGCCCAGTGGGTCCACTGTGAGTTTGCGGCGCCAAAGAGACACCTTTCGTGCGACTCTCTATACTTGTGTGATTGTCTGACGCATTTGTTGGCGGCAGAGACGTTTGCTCCTCAGTCGCAGTTTTGTGCTGGCTGCAGCTGCTGTTTGAGGAGTTGTTGTTGTTGAGATTTTTGCAGTTGCCATCAGTGCAGCGCTGCTTGGCGGGCTCACTGTACACGAGTGGGCGGACAGAGTCAAGTGTTTTTTCGCACAGCAGTTGGCAGTGAGTAAAAGCAAACCGATACAGTCAAACAAATATTTAGTTACGAAAGTTGCCGGATCGATCGTTGGCGTTTATTTAAATTTTTTTTTTGTTTTCAAATTTTATGTGGTTTGTGTGAATTTTTTTTGATAGTGTTCGAAAAAAATGTTTGGCAATAGAAAGAAAAAGTAAAGAGTACATCAGTTGCAGTGTTATTTTTTTTTTTAATTTTTTTTTTTGTTATGTATATATATTTTTGGATTTGGTAAAGTCATTAGTGGATTAGTTGTCCATAGCTGCACAAAGGAACAAAGCGCGACGAGCTCGTATAAAAAAACGTTGCATACTTCGACGGGTTGACTGTGGATACATTGTTGATTTTCACCCACAATACGGGTGGTGGCACTTCTCCCACAATTTCTATGCAAATCGAACAACCGTGTCATGATGTTGTGAATAATTTATTGTGAATTCAACCACACCCGATGTAACCATATAAAATTTACGGTCTGAGTGACAGCAGCAATGGAACTTTTAATTGAAAGCACGACTTTGTGTGTAGGTAAATAATAAAAGATACTTTGTATAACTGTACTGTAAATGTCAGCATTTTAAAATTAAACTTAAACTTCCCAAAAAAGAGTTCAGTTGTTCAGTAACGAATAGCGAGTAGCGAAGAACGAGTAACGAGTAGCGAGAAGTAGAGAAAGACGACGCGAAGTAAGGACAGATGACATCTATGCGAACATAGAAGGGGGAGGACCAACTCTTCAAGATAGTTATTAAAGACACCAATAAAAAAAATACACCGAGAACATTTGTTGTGTTTTTGTGTGTTAAAAAAAGTAGGATAGAGAGTGAGACAGTCTGTTCAATTATAATGTGCTTAATTGCAAATGGGGGGAATAATATCACACAATTCGGAGTATAGTAAGTAGAAGTAGACTAAACTATCTCTAAGATACACGCGTTCTCTGACTTATAAATGACACTTAGTAGATAGATGATGAATGGGGAATAGATGAGAGGTAAAATGAGATGATAAATCATTTACTGCGATACTGCAGAGCAAGGCAATAAAACTTATAGAGGAGTATTCAGTTTACTCGACATATGGAACTGAAAATAGCACTACAACGTATCAGAGAAAGTTAAAGAGTTAGGAAAGAGATAGAGTTAGATAGAAATTAGTTAGATAGTTAGCGAGAGATAGAAGAGTTAAAGATAGATTTTGGGTGAGGTGAAAATAGTAGAGTATTTTTTTTTGTTTTTTCTGGTTTGTGGGTGGATAGATAAGTTTGTAGTTGATGTGAGGCACGCGTTGAGGTTTTAGAGGAGTAGAGAGAAATTTAGATATATACTTTTTTTTTTATATAGAGTTAAAAATCAACAAAGTTAACGACAAACCAAAGCTCAAGTTGACTCTATAAAGACTTACTCTTCGCTCTCAACGGATGAAGACGCAATCTGCCCCAATTTACTTTTACCTGATGTGGGGCTTCTGCATAATACAACAGACACACACAGATATAAAAAGAAACAAAATATATATATAAAACGTGTGAAAGTTGTAAACGGAAAAAACGATTTCAGAGAGTAAACAGAAAAGATATTGTTTGTTAGCTAAAAGTATGTGATAGTTTAACATGAGTTATAGTATAAAGTAGTTGTAAAGGTAATAGAAATAGTTGTAGTTGTAGTTAGTAGTATGAAATGTACGAGTATGTAAAAGTTCCGATGGTAAACACAATACATGAAACTGTTTTGAAGCTTGCCTTGTGTGCAATCCGAATGCAAATTCAATTATTATTTCATTTTTTTTTGTACAGATTTAGGTTCGAACTACGCAGCATTATGTGGGGGCAAACCTACAAATAATACTCGCTAAAGCCTCAACCAATTGTATGTTCCCCGAAAGCGTCAGCAAAACTTTGATTTTCTTATCGTAATTATTAGTATTATTAAGTTTTTTTCCGGTGTATGATTAGTTTTTCTTATTTTTTTTTAGGTTAGAAAACAGTTGCTTAAAGTTGGAAGGTAAAGCACATGCAGAGTTTTCACCTACCTTGATTCGTCTATGAAGACCGCTTCGAGTACACGCGCCGCGTAGTGCAGATTGCGCTGCATGTCCTCGTACGCGACGGTCTCATGATCCATGCGGCGCAGCAGGCTGCGTATTCTGTAAGAGGAGAGTAGGAATTAGTTAACGGTTTGACATTAAAGGACATTTTAAATAATTAATTTAAAGTGAATGTAAGGTTATCAAAAAATTCTTTAAAAAAGCTTTGTTTTTGAAAAGATAAAGAAACAATTTAAAAGTAAAATAATTTAAAGATAATCTGCACAAAATTCTACTAATAACTGCCGTGGTTAAAATCAATTTAAACTGGCAATGAAATTGATTAATATAATTATAGTTTAAAAATTATGTTGCTCGCAGAGTGAATAATTAATTGCGGAGTTAAACTTGTTTTAATAATAATTTAATTAACTTGTTTGAAATTGTTTGCTTGTGCCAGTTAATGTGTTTAATTGTTTAATTAAATATTTATTTGCAGGTATCTTTAGTAGCACGAGCTTTGAAACAAGCACTCACCTGACAGCTGCTTTATTGAGGGCATCTGGCGTATCGACAGGAGGCAAATTATCCGTTTCCCAAATACCAGCGGTCGATAAATTTGAACCGGTTTCGGCCGAATGATCCGACGAGTGATCATAATCGGCATGTAATATTGAACCGGTACCACCGGGTATTATTGAATTCGGATATTCGATAGTGTCGCGACTCAGTCTGTAATCATAGGTTTGTCGTTCGGTTGGCCTTGCGACTTGTGTTGTATCGGTCGAGAAATTCGTTTGATTCGGCGACGAGGGCTGCATTTTGCCGGCTATATTTATACCACTTCCACTTGCTGTTGTTGTTGTTGTACCTACTGCTGCTGGTGATAATGATGATGGTATTGCTGTTGGATTATCGCCGGAACGTTTGTCAGCGGTTGAGGATGAACCGTTTGTGCCCCTGCCACTCAAACGCTCCGCAAGTGATTCACTGATCGGCGTTTGAAAGAAACTTATGTTCCCCGAGTTGGGCGAGCCAATGGATTGCGCTTGTGGATCGATTTGTGTGAAATTCTTGCGACTATTCGAGCGCCGTACAATGGTGAGTGAGCCGTGCTCTGCAATACGCCAAGAAATACAGTAGTTAGTAATTAGTGTGAGCTGACTATTTTGAAATTAATTTGCCAGCTGACAATTTGTCTAGCAGGCACTATGATTTCTCAACAATCGAATAAAAAATAAACATTGGAATTTATTTCAAGTGTCACTAGACTAAACCTCTAAAAAAATATACCCTACTTATCAAATCAACCAAACTAACTTAAAGAAACTTCCGAAGAATAAGAAATTAGAAAACATCAATCGAATGGTTTACTTCTTATCGAATCAGATAATTTGAAACCATATCGACTATACACATCATCAAACACATCGCTAGGGACACTGAACTAAACTAAAGTTAGTTTAGCGAACAGGGCAAATAAATCAATAATTTATTCAATGACTTAAACTCATTGTAGCATAGAATTCTTTATTTAGCTTAACCCGAAGTGTAAATGTAACTGCTTAACGAGCGAACTCAGTGAGTTTTTCCCACCTCCTCCCCCCCCCCACTTTTCCTGGGGCCAACTGTGGTCCCTTTGTGGAAAAATAGGAGCTGGGAATATTGAAGCTGCTTGCCGAGATCCAAAGCGTAAATTGCAAAAGATTTATCTGTTAGCTAAGAGCTGAGTGTTGAGCGTGGCAAACTACAAGCGAAAGCAAAGCAAAAGGAAAACAAAAGGGAAAAAATCTTCAAGTGCTGGAGCTCCTGAGGCATCACCACCCACTAGCTTGGCTGCCTGCACATTTTACCCAGCATCGAGGGTGTAATAAGTTAGTTTACAAGTTGGTAATAGTCATTGCATATTATAGACTTCGATTTGGTTTGTGCAGCTTTCGATTTGTTACCAAGACACCCTTACAGGGTATGTTACCGTCTTAGCTGGCCCTGCCTGTCTCCTTTTTGTTTATTTGCCGTACCTCCTACAGCTGAAGGACTCACCATAAAATTCGCTTTATGCTGCACTTAAATTTATGTTACACTCGAGATTTCTTTCTTTTGCTTTTGCTTAACTGCTTCGCCAGTTTCTAAGGCATTTGAGCTGCTCCTTATCGCGTCTCGAGCTGCGTATTGAACTTGGTCTGATGAAATGTTTTATGTTACTTTTACTGGTCATTTCATTGCTCACGATTTTAATGAGAGTTCAGTTCATGCCAAAAATCAACACAAAGTCTCCACGAAATTACTAAGCCAACGATCTTAAGGGCACATACATAAAATCTGTGTGTTTCCACTGCTGCTCTTAAATTATGCAGTTACTGCTGCAGTTAGGGACTGCAACTTGGTCTCGAAAACGACAATCGACAAATGTTAGCCACGCCAGGTGTGTCATAAAATTAAAGGTGTACAACTTGTGGTTTACTTACTTGCCACTTGACCATTTATTGTCGCATTGCCGCCCAGGTCACAACCTGTGGGACTCTGTTCCCCGTTATTGGGCACAGATGTTGATGTCGATGTTGCACCACCGCTGGCAGCGTTGCCAAATCCACTATTCCCACCACTGGCCGCACCACCACCAACACCGCCAACACTGCTGCTGTTGCCACCTGAGCCGGCGTTCGCCTCCTCACGTTTACTTGGCAAAGTCTCCGGCGTGCTGGCAACTGTAAGCATAAAATTATAGGTAAAGAAAAGCCGTTAGTAAATGGATTACATTGTTGTATACATATTTTCAAATCTTGCAGTCTTTCAACTGGTCCCGATATATGTTGTTAAACACACTTTAAAAAGGGTTTCTAAAAGCCAAGAAGTTTCTTTAATACAGAAAATAAGAGATAGGTTTTCAGGAACTTAATTATTTTATATTAAACTTTATTTTTTTGTATTATAAAGTAGACGTAAAATACTTATACAACTTTGAAGACTTAAGAATTTATTTCTAAATGCTATAAATAATTCTTTCCTATGAAGTTCTTAAGCATTTTTTTCGTTAACCAATATTTGCTTAAATTTAAATTTCCTCAAGTTATTTAGTACCTTAAATATGCACTGCTAAAAGCCGTTAAGAATTATAATATACTACAAATTATTACCTAATTGCTTAAGTTTCCTTATAATTTCAAAAGTTCCCCTTTTGGTTCCAAAACTTGCACATAATAAAATAGTACTAACTTTAAGCCATAAGTTCTTTAATTTTTAACAGTGTAATAAATATTTATGTATGTATGTGCCCAACGGTCTGTCGAGCCTACAGCCTACACTGCTGCTAGTTGCATAAATCAACCTTTTTTTTTATATATTTTTCGTGTGCTTGTAATGCTGTTAGGCTGAGCTAAAGTGTATTGTTATACCCCACTGCCAGAGGGATCGAAAGGGTATAACGAGTACATACTTTGCATATTATATGAGTCCTTTGTGCAGCTGTCTGCAGATGGATACAGGTTGCAAAGTAGTTACATTAACGAACAGATACTTATTACTGAGAAATCTATAAAGGCGATGAGATCTAGAAAGTCGTTTAGGTAGATTAAAGTGGCATAGAAAGAAGTAAAATAAATTTAAAAAGAAATAAAGAAAGTTTTTAAAAATAAAGTAATTTATTTTAAATATGTTTTAGAGAAAATTTCATATATTTACATAAAACATTTTTTAAAATTAATTTTTAAGCTTTCTTTCTTTTTTGTTTGCTGCGATTGGGACATAGTCGAGTACAGCTAATCAGTATTAATAGTGAAATGTCATCAGCTTTAACATTATCATTATTATAAACATACAGATAAATACAATGATTCATAGCTCTAGCATTTAATATACTATTAACTCTTAATACCCTACAAAAAAGGGTACACATTTTCTGTGTATTTTTCTGTACATTTCTTATTTTCTATTATTATTTTCTTGTGATTTTGTTTAACTTTTGAATGTATCCTTCTGGTCCTTGTTGGTTCATGCTTGGGCTGTGTCCAGTCCGAAAAAAAACAACACAAAAGAATTTTAGATTGAAATTGCTTTTTGCTTGTGCTATTTCTGTGTGCGTTTAAAGCCGTTTACAATAGCCAAGCTCGTTTTAGCCAATTCCAAACAGCTGGTACTAGCAGTTGCTTTAGTTGTAACTGCGCAAATCATTCGAGCTAATAGATAAAATCAATTTGTTAAATGAATTGCCGTGACTGAGGTGTCAAATGTCACAACAGAATTATAATTCTATAAGCTAAATACCCTGTAAAAGTATGAGTGGTTTGTCTGGGTTTCAGACGCTATATGTGTAGCTGACTACTGGGTATGTTCAAGTCAAACGTTTTGTGAGTGCATAATTAATTAGGGAACTGTACTTAACTCGTTTCCCAAGCTATTCGGGTTAGCTTTTATTTACCCGTTGTTTTTTTATTTATATTTTTTTTTGTATTTTATTTGTGGTTTGAGTATTTGTGTATAAAACAATGTCATCGACTGTGCGAAACTTCAGTCTTGTCTAACCAGTTGTAAGGTTCTAGTCAGCCGAAAACAAAATGCGCTTCCTCGCCTTTATCGCTTGTTGCCTGTTGGCCTTGGTGGCATTTGCTAGTGCCGCCGATGAGCGTCCAGTCTGTGCCTGCCCCAGGAACTTGGATCCAGTCTGTGGCAGCGACAATGTTACCTATTCCAATGCCTGTGAATTGAGTTGTGCGGCCGAACGTCAAGGTCGCAGCTTGTCGGTCTCTAGGAAGGGAAGGTGCTAAGTTTCCCAACCAACTGAATCTGAGCCGTATACGTAATACGGATTGTGAATTATGTTCATGTCATAAGTTTAATTTTAATAAATAAATAAGCACGATACGTAATATTGGCTGTGACATATTTTATTTATTTAAACAAGTGCTATTGCAGCTTATTAAGTTCTGTTTAATCAGCAGTGCTAATGCAAATACTAACAAATTGTGGCAGGGCTGCAAAAAATATTTTTAAAGTCGACTAAATGGGTTTTGAAATGTTTTGAGTTGAATTATAATTTAATTAAATATTTTATTCTTTAAATAGGATATAATTATAATTTTTAATGACAAAAATATGAGAAATAAAATATTTTATTAAAATTATTAAAAATTTCTTTATATAGAAACATTTTCTAATCGATTTAAAAAAATATTGTTTCGAAAATGGAACTCCTCTTTATGCATACCTCAAAATTTAGAAGCTTAAAAAACATTTTTTTGTATTAATTACTTAAACAAAATTTTAAAAGTTTCATTTTCTATCGCAATTTTTTTAAAATTAAATTCACATTTGCAAATGACAGCAAATTTCGCAACTGGTTTTAATCATACGGCTAAAACAGCTGCTTAACTTTTTTATTTAAGTCATAGCTGTTTGAATAATGAAATTATTTTTTATGACTCATAGATATTACGAAAGAGATACATTTGTACTGTTTATATTTAGAATGCAATTTGTTCAGAACGGAACCAGTGGTTCATAATTGTCTCACAAAGCAGCCCCTTATTGATTCAAGTGTACGCTTCGAGTACATCTGATTTATAGCTGTTTATAGTTTTGCCCAGATAAAGTCAGTCGCTATCAGCTAGAACTCCATATGGTTTTTTTTTTTTCTTACTGATAAGCAAAAATATATCACAAATACGCATTGATGATTCAATGGCTTTTACACGGTGCAACAAAAAGTCTTTTCATTTATTATGTATTCAATTCTTTTTCTGTTATTATTAAATTCTTTTCTTGTCTGCATATAAAATTATGAAAATATTTAGAAAACTCTCGGGGTTAACATTCGCCACTTCTCAGTAGGTGCATGCTGCGTCCAGAACGCGCCATTTGACGTTGGGCACAATTGAAGAGACAGCGATTTGGGTAGGTCTGCATGTTGCTGGCACAGACTGGATCCATGTTACGTGGACAGGGACACATTGGACGATCATTCTTTTCTTCCTGATCCACATCCGGAGTTGCAAAAGCTCCATTCACCAGGCACAGGGCCAAAAACAAAGCCAAGAATTTCATGGTTTTTTTTCTATTTCTTTAAAGAGGTTAATCCACAAGCTGCTCAAAACTTATACTGACTGCGTGGGTTGCTCACCGCTCGACTAGGAGCTTCAGTTAGCTGAGTACTTGGGACACTATCTTATCGTTGGCACTTTTGTATTTGTAGCATTTTCTCAATATATTATTTGTGGCTTTCTTTGTTGTTGTTAAACAAACGAATAATTAGCCATAAATTTGAGTATTTATTTACTTTGTTTGACATTGAGCTTTGTTAGCCTGTGCTCTTTTTAGTTCATAACAAATGCGCTTTAGTTTAAATCAAGAACTCCAAAAAGCTGCTTGCTAAAAGCTTTTCGCGTTGCCAACTAGCGTTGAGCTCTTGAAGCTCTCTCGCTAATTAGAGAGGAGCAACTGCCGTGCTTGCACGACTCACGTAACTTATTTTAAAAGCTTTTGGGTTAAATTATAGTTTATAAACATTTTTAAAGTACTATTTATATTAATAATTGTTGCCAAATACCCAGAAAATTAATATTAATTTAAATGGATTTATATTTTCTAATCTATTAATATTTTTAGCTTGAATTGATTTTTCCTTTATGAAAAATGTTTATTTTTTGTGTCTAATTTACAGTTTTGTTTATAAATTGTTTGGTTTCCAGGAAAAACTAATTTCATTTTAAATTCCACGAAGTAAAAGCACAAAATTCGCTCCCCTCTAATACTAACTTACGCTCATTCTCTCACTCACTCTCAGTCTCTCTCTTTTATTCTCTCTCTTGTTGTTATCTTCACTGCTTATCAGTTGTATAAGGTGTCGCTGTGGGGCACAACGCACCGAGCCACTGATAATCGGCAGGTGAGTAAAGTAATTGAGGTGGAAAAAAAGTCCATCAAATTGTGTAAATTGCAGAACCACTTACTTAATATTTAATTAATGAAAAGCCATAATAATAATACTAATACTGTGTAGTGAATACTCAATTGAACGCACTCCATTGTTGTCGAACGAACAGACGACTGTTATTGTTATATAGTATAGTTGTATATAGTATGTAATACGGGGTAATTCCATCAATTTAAAGAACTTTCGGTCACTGGGGAAATTAGACTAAAGCACACGATAAGTTTATGGTAAACTTAGTTTGAGAATTGACATCGCCATGCGCGTTTCTTTGGGTCTTGGGGACTTTGGGCCGTTGTTTGTGTTGGTGTTGTTGTTGGTGCTACTAAATAACTGGTTGATGTCGGTGGATTCTATCAATTGTCAGCCCTGCAAATTACTGGAGGCGCGCAGAAACCATGCAAATGAAACGCAAAATAATTTCAATGAGACAACGAAAGCACAGCATTGAATGAACACAGACAGACAAAAGTTGGACAAATGTTTTTGTTTTCAAGTGCAAACAGAAACACAAACAAACACACACACACACACACACACACACACACATACACTAACAATCATCCACTTGTTGACTAATTAGCAAAACTGACGCATTCCCAGATAGTACTCAAAGTCTCAAAGTACTCAACTCAACTCAACAATTCAATCTCCTCACCTTTCGTGTCTCTACACTTTCAGTGCTTTCAGTTTGCATTGCGTTGCTTTGCTTTTGAAGCTCAGTGTAAATTGAACGCTTGATGCGAAAAGTCGTTACAGAATCTCCACAAAGAATCTTTTGAAACTAAGATTATAATTAGCATTTTGAAATATGAAGTCTTTGAATTTATTTACTCTGCTCTGCTTTGTGCTCGCCATCGTCTTGGGTCACCTGGGACCCACCGAGGCCAGCTATTGTCCCTGCAATCTGAAGGAGAAGGGCAAGGTGTGCGGCTCCAATGGTGTTACCTATGTAAATCGCTGTGAATTCGAGTGCACCCAGCGGGACTACAGGAAACTGGGTCGCACACTCAACATTCAACGGATGGGCGACTGCTGAACTGGGGGCGTGGCAGGAAGACAGCTTCCAAAATATTCTTCATTTAATGTGCTGTGAATGATTTTGATATTTAAAAATCACTGAAACTACAATTGATAATCATTTATAAACATAACTACACTTATTTCATTGTTGATTTATGTGACTCATAAATAAATTGGTCAGTTTTATTAACATTTGTTTAACTGCACTTTACAGCTTTTAAAGCCAATTTCAAAGTCGTTTTTGACGCGGTCAACAGCTGTCGTAATGTTTACTCTGTTGTTTTTATGGCATTTCATTAATATCAATCAAATAAGGTTGTAAAACAATCATGATTGTATGACTGCACACTAAAAGTTAAAATGTAAAATTATTTCAAATAAAAATCAGTGTATTTCCTGTGGTAAAACTACTGTGCAATATATTTCTGTTTCTTTGAGTGCTCATAAATTATAAATTTGTTCAGTTTGTTTTTTAATCTGCTCAGATAAAGTATTCAGGTAGCAATTATTATTGATATCGAATTTTTTTAAGCTGCTGCTTTAATTAAATGCGGCAGAGGAAACAAATGAATTCCAATGAGAAGTGCACTCAAGCGTGTCTTTGTAGTATATCAATTGATATGTATAGTGTATATACATATGCAAATAATGCTATTAAATGCTAATTAAAAGATAGCAACAACCGATGACGTATACGAGTCAAATAACTGAGCTCAGTGTTCCATTGAAACACCCGATACTCGTCCCTCAATTTTTGCTATACTTATCGCTTAAATATTAAGTATTCACCTCATGCACATCAATCAAATTGTGAATAATTAATCGATGCCGTCGCTCTGAAACTTTTTCTCCATTTTTCTCTACCTCCCACTGTGTTTGTTTCTCTCTTTTTCTCTCACTCTCATTCACTGTTGTTGTTGAATTTCTGATAATTGACAATGTGATTTATGAACTGTTGTCGCTCACTGTTGTTAATTGAATCTCAATGCGTGCGACACAACTGTCAAATTACTCAAAAAAAAAAAAATATATATGCTCAAGTGCCATGGTGTGCAGCATTTTCGGTTAAACAGCATTTACAGCAAACTGTGCAACACTTTGTGGCGCCACAAAAGTGTCCGACTGGGTTACGACTACCGTTTGCTTTATGACAGGAAGCTGTCAGCTGCGCTGACTGAAAGGAATGTTATTATTAAAAAGATAATACGACTACAACGTTGAGTTGAATGCCGACATCAGCTTTTATCTCTTGTTTGCAATTGCTCAATACAATCAAAATGTTAGGCACTGACTGTGGGGTGGTTCCCAGAATTGTAAACCCACTAAAATTGCATAAGAGTTATCGACCCACATTAAAATATGCTAATGTGCAAAGTAGCACTTTTCTATAGACGTAACTTTAAGCTGTTCTTTACATGAAGCAGCTTTCTTCTAAAGTCATCATTTAAAATGCGCTAAACCTTAGAGTTTATTTTTCTACAGTCATAACTTAAAGCTGTTCTCTTAAGTTAAACTAAGGTAAACTATAAAGAACCTTTTTTCTGAAGTCCTAATTTAAGAATATACTAATGCCTAAAGTACTCATACTTTTAAGGTGTTTTATATTTATAATTTAAGACTAATCTTAAATATACTTTCACTACAGCAAAACAGTAATTTGTGTGGGCTAAAACTTAGCAAATAGTAGCTTTAACTTATGTTAAATTAATTTATCAAGTAACTAAATTAATCTTAACTAAAAGTTTAGTTACAGTCATTTTATAGTTAATTCCCTGCGCAGCTTTTGAAACCTTTGAACCCCTTCGCTCATTTTTATCTTAATCTCAAGCACTTGCCTTAATTGTAGCATACTTTTGGGCTTTCCTAAAAACTGCTCTAATAAGCATAGCAATTTAAGCATATTTAATATTAACCATGATTTAATATTATCGTAGCAAAAACCTTTTAAGCTCTATGGTTGATTGACGGCATTTCATTGAAGGATTATTTATAAGTCTGTGGAGATTAAATGTGACCTATTGTTATTAGGTCTGTCTGGTCTGGTCTGGCAAACGTTAATAACAATAATAATAACAAAATGCGTAGATTAGTTTCATATAATACAGGTTAATGGCTTTATATATGAATATTTTGTATGCATATATATTTATATACTGTATAGGCTCACACAATCTCAACGTATGACAACAAAGCGAGATTGTTGCTGTTGTTGTAATCGATTTTGATAACAAGTATTTGATAAGCGTAAACGAACATGAAATGGCAACACAAATAGCAATCAAAGAACACGATTTCACCTTCATTTTTTTTCTCTCTTCTTTTTTTTTTTTTGGTCCTGACGGCAACAGAAGCAATTTGCCTGTGTTTAAGGGTTGTCACCCTCTCCCAAAACTGTGATAAGTTCAACAGAACAAAATAATGTATGTATAGAATGCAAACAGGAAGTAATAGAAGCACAAATTGTAGGCATATGTTTTCTTTCAGGGGCATGCATTAAATTTGAATAATAACCAAAAAATCGAGAGGTTGGAGAGTGGGTCTAAAATCTAATCAGCGTCCGCTTTAGTGGGTGTTGACTGTATTTTTTAATATGGCATCGCAGCGTTCTGCTTTGATATTATTAAATATTTACATATTAAAATATGTGCGCGTTTTGGTCGGCCTGCTATTTATTCATGTGCTTGCCACAGATTGAAAGGTGCCCCAAAAATTTCATCCTAAGGGTTTTCAACTGACACAAACACTCACCAACACACACACACTCAAACACTCACATATAAGGGTTGTTGTTTTGCAGGTTCGCGACGCAATTCAATCAGCGTGCGACATGAAAATGAAAGGTAATCCTTAGACTCCGGCTCAGACTCGTCCTGATCCTTATCCGTGGCATCCTGACGTACTGAAAACCTTTCCGGAATTGGCAGGCAGTCGGGACCGTTCGAGATTAGCAGCTTTTCAAACTTATTCCCAATAAACTTGTGCGTTTTTTTCTTCATTTAGTTTTATATTTTAACCTGACTTTGGCTGTGATCGAAAGGAATTTCAATAAATTGTATTGTTTAGTGCTCTTATGTAAATATCCGGCATTTACACTTTAACCACGCCCCCTTCCATTTAACGCTTTTAACATGTCAAACCCTTTTCATGTCACATATGTCCTGTTACTGGGAAATTTAATAAATTGTTAAAGAAAATCTTACAAATTATGCACAGCAGACGCAAGTTGATGTTAGATTTTCCAAGTGATGTGTGTGTACAAGTGTGTATGTAGCTGTGTGTGTGTGTGTGGAGGGGAAATCTACACCTCCTGCTAGCTGTCAGGACGAGTCATGCACTCATTTTGTATTATGCAAACACTGTCGACTGAATTACAATGTTGCGAAATGTTTTAATTAGGCAACCAGAAGCTAGTTTCTAGCTGCTAAAGTCAGTTGAATGCAGGTTGGCTTAACTGAGGTAACACTGTAGCCAGTCCCCTATCTCCCCCTTTATCTTCAACCCTTTTTTGCTAACTTTATTACCATCGCATTCCATTTTGTTGCACGGTCACGCAGCGGAAGTTCGCGGTTGGACCCAAAACAAAATGGAAATGCAACGTGCTAAATGGCAAGCAATGCTCTGAAAGGATATGAAAGAGACAGAGAAACAGAGGGAGAGAGAGAGAGGGGGTCAGCAGGCAAAGGAAATGCTCGCGAGGGCAGGTGGAGGCCAACAAACAGATAGAAAACAACGATAAAAATGCCTTATAAAGTCGCATAAATTCTGCAAATGAAAAGAAAAAGTTTCAAACACACACAGACACACACACACACCACAGACACACCCACAATTTAAACAAAATAATTTTAGAAGTAAACACAACCCAAACATAACTAATTAAAAGTTCGCTACACTTGCTGGCTGCCTTTAATTAAAAGTAATAATATTTATATAAAATTATGTGTGAATTGTAGTTTATTTTAATTAAAAGTGAGGAGGGGAAAGTAGGCCCACCTTAGGCCTGAAATGCTTAAACCGTCTTAAAAAATTAACTAATTTCAAGTTGAGCTTTTTAATGGTTTTTTACTGTTAGTCGTGCTCCGTTATTTATTTGAAATTTTCCATTATTTGTAGTTAGCTTAACTAACTTCAAGTTAAGAACATTGTGCTGTGTTTGTAATAAATATTTATTACTTAAACTATGTAATAATAAATAGTAGAAAGATAAACTCTAATATTGTCTAAACTGGAGTTGTTATTCAAGTTATTGTATTCCAATTAAAATACTTATTCAAGTTTATCTAAAGTGTATCTAAGACGTGTTGGTCACTCGTCGACCAATTGAACAAATATTTAATTGATCTAATCGAAGGTACGAGTAAATTGAGCTAAACAAACCGGCATACAACGGAAGTAAGTACTGCCGGCGACTATAAAAAGCGGTTTAAAGTCGGTTTGGGATATAAAAAACTTTTACAACTTCAACGAGTGAAGATGGGTCGGAACTGGTGTTTACTTTTTGGACTGAGTGTAGTGCTAACTTTGTCTTGGACACGGTCGGAGCTAATAAGGCATCGTCCGAAGGACCAGGATGAGAACTGGTGGAAGACCGAGGTCTTCTACCAGATCTATCCGAGATCCTTCAAGGACAGCAATGGCGATGGCGTTGGCGATCTCAAGGGTATTACCTCCAAGCTACAGTACTTTGCCGATACCGGCATCTCTTCCGTCTGGTTGAGTCCCATTTTTCAGTCACCCATGGCTGACTTTGGCTATGACATATCCGATTATCGCTCCATACAGCCGGAGTACGGCACTTTGGAGGACTTTGATGAGTTGATAGCGACAGCAAAAAAACTGGGCATTAAAGTTATACTAGACTTTGTGCCCAATCACAGTTCCGATAAGCATGAATGGTTCATCAAGTCGGCAGCACGGGAAGCAGGTTATGAAGATTTCTACATCTGGGAAGATGGTATCGTATCGGAGGATGGAACTCGCCAACCACCAAATAATTGGATTTCTGTGTTTTCTGGGCCCGCTTGGGAATGGAACGAGCAGAGACAACAATTCTATCTGCGTCAGTTTACCAAGGCACAACCAGATCTGAACTATCGTAATCCCGCTGTACTTCAAGCTATGGATGACATAATAACCTATTGGTTGGATAGAGGCGTTGCCGGTTTCCGCATCGATGCTGTCAACTATGTGTTTGAGGATGAGCAACTTCGCGATGAGCCACTTAGTGGCGCTACATCTGATTCCAGCTCTCCGGATTATCTAACACACATCTATACCAGAAATCAACCCGAGTGTTATAGCCTCGTACAACATTGGCGTAATTTACTGGATGATTATACGACTAAAAACGGTGGAGCTCAGAGGATTATGATGTTGGAGGCTTATGCGGACTTGAAGCAACTTATGGAGTACTATGAGGATGAGCAGGGTGTACAGGGTGCTCAGTTTCCGTTCAATTTTGACTTTATTACCGAACTCAATGCGAATTCAACGGCCCAGGACTTTGTGTTCTTTATCGAGAGATGGCTGATCTATATGCCTGTGGGACACACAGCCAATTGGGTGATGGGTAATCACGATAATGCTCGAGTTGCTAGCAGATACGGTGTCAAATCTGTGGATGCCATGAATATGCTTTTGATGACACTACCAGGCATTGGCGTTACCTATTATGTAAGTCGCAAAGTCTTCTTATCTCTTTCAGTTAAAATGTTTAAGCTTTACTTCTAATACAGGGTGAGGAGTTGGGCATGGAGGACTATCGTGACTTGAGTTTCGAGCAGACTGTGGATCAACCTGCCTGTGATGCTGGTCCCGATGGCTACAAATGGATCTCACGCGATCCTGAACGTACTCCTATGCAATGGAGTGACGAGAAAAATGGCGGTTTCTCTACAGCTGACTCTACCTGGTTGCCAGTGCATCCCAATTATGAGGAATTGAATCTGCAGGCTCAACAGCAGGCAAAACGCAGTCATTACAAGGTCTATCAATCTCTGCTCAAGCTAAGAAAGTCAAGGGTCGCAGGGTATTCGCACTCAAACGGTAAGTGGAAAGTTGTAGATATTTGATCTTTTAATAATATTTTTTGGTTTTCCAGTGAACTTAAGGGTCATGGCAGCATCGTAACCATTGTGAATGTTAGCAATCGTTCTCAGCAGGTGGACATCAGTGACTTTATCAATGTACCCAATCGTCTAACTCTTCAGATCGTCGGTGTTGACTCCCAGCATAGAGTGGGAGAGCGCGTGAAGCCCGCAGAAATCAATTTGGCGCCCTATGAAGGTCTTGTTATATCGCTTAAATCCAACAAATAATCGGTTACGTTTATAAAAAGTGCTTCATATGTAAATATATTTTGTATTATATATTATGCATGAGCTTTTAAGCTTTAAGCTCGCAGCTTTGCTCACTGAGCTGTGCTTACAGCTTAAGAAAAATACAAAAAAATACATAAATAAATATTGTTCAACCCTAAAAAACCATATAAAGGAGCAGTATTTAATGTTTACCAATATTTATATGAATAATAACCTTTTGTTCATTGCATTGCCATTTATTTTTAATCAGTTTCTTTGCTTCAGCTGCACTTGGCTTAATAGTCATTTCGAATTTAATTTTCATTAACATTTTTCATTTAAGTTGTCATACTTATTTACACTTAAACGTTTTAATTGAATTGCGAGTACTTGTATGATTGCCCTTTGCTGTACGTGAGTTGCTTTTCTGTTGTTGTTGCACTTTCTCCGAAATATTTCATAACTGTCAACGTTGCTGCCTCGCGCAAATAAATTGTAGCTGAATTTAATTAAAAGCTCTTTTGTGATTGCATAAATATAAATACAACTTTGTACATTTAAAATGTGCAGGTAATTCTTTTCATCGCTGATTTATATTGCCAAACTGCTTGTGGATGCTGTCTGTCGGTCTGTGTGGACTGAATGTGGAGCATAAGCTTTGTCAATTTATCAGCTGCTCGCCGGCAGATGACACTCACTGCTATTCAGTTGATCGCAGCTGCTCCGCGCACTGCGAACGTGTCTCACAGAGAATTTAAATAAATGTAAATACATTTCTATTTAATATTGTTTTGTTTCTCTTTTGTGCTTGTGTTCGCTTTGCGGTAGGTAATGTGTGCAAAGGGCAGACGAAAATTAGTCTACGAGAGGCACAAAACAAAAGACAAGAGAACTAACATAGCGAGAGTGAGGCGCACGACGCAAAGCAAAAAAAAAATGAGAGCACTAAAGTAGCGAGTGCGAGTGAGTTAGGCGAGCAGCAAATTTGAGAGTGCAATATTAGTGAGAGTGAGTGAGCTAGAATAAACATAAGGCGAAGAGCAGGTTGTCTAAGCAAAGGAAGAGAGCGCAAAAGCTCAAGCGCCTGCAGAGCTTTCGTGCTGTCTTGCAAAAAAAAAACAAACTGTAGCCAAAGGCTAGTACGCTGTTGCTGCTCACGACGCGCAAAAAGCATTATGTTAATTACAGTTTTAATTTTGTTGTGAATATAAACTTATTAATCCTCGAAATTATTCGTGCAATATAAACAATTTAAGCTCAGTGCACGGCTGGAAAATATCCTGCACACCACTTATAATTACACGTTTGTAGGCGCACACTTTACAGGGTATAATTATGGCATGCTTAGATTATGATCAAGTATTTTAATTCCGCAGCTGGCTTAATTCCCATACAGTTTTGTTATTTATTTTTGTAGTGCACAATCTGATGCTGTGAATGATAAATAATTTTCATTTCAATTATTTATAATCGAGAGCACTTTTATTTAAAGTTAATGAGCGAGAAATTTGAAATAATTGTAGGAAAATCAACAACGTAAACAAGTTGTAAACTATAAAACAGAACTGAAACGAAGTTTTGATTTTAGTGAACAAACCAAACACCAAAGATGAAAAGTTCAACAACAACAACACAACTGCTCCTTCTTTTTAGCCTGCTATTGATCCAGGCACCCGATCCGATCATGTCGAATCTTTTGAATACGGAAACGGAGGACTTTATCGACTGGTGGCAACATGCGGTCTTCTATCAGATCTATCCCAGATCCTTTAAGGACAGCAATGGCGACGGCATCGGAGACTTGCAGGGCATTATCTCGAAGCTACCCTATTTGGCTGAAACGGGTATTACGGCCACCTGGTTGAGTCCCATTTTTCAATCTCCAATGGTAGACTTTGGCTATGACATATCTGATTATCGGGCTATACAGGCGGAATATGGCAGCATGTCAGACTTTGAGCAGTTGATACATAAAGCAAACAGTTTGGGCATTAAGGTAATACTTGACTTTGTGCCCAATCATAGCTCGGATCAGCATGAATGGTTCAAGAAGTCGGTGGCACGCGAACCGGGCTATGAGGATTTTTACGTTTGGTCGGATGGGCTGCTGGATGAGGAGGGTGAACGGCAGGTGCCAAACAATTGGCAGTCGGTGTTCTATGGCTCCGCTTGGGAATGGAACGAGCAGAGACAACAATATTATCTGCATCAGTTTGCCAAGGAGCAACCGGATCTGAACTTCCGTAATCCGGCTGTAGTGCAGGCAATGGACGATGTGCTGCTCTATTGGCTGCAAAAAGGCGTGGCTGGTTTTCGCATTGACGCAGTGAATCATTTATTTGAAAGCGAAACGCTGTCGGATGAACCGCTAACGGGGAAATCAACAGATCCGCTTTCCTACGACTATACGGAGCATATTTATACGAAAGATTTGCCCGAAGTGCTGGACATGGTGCAACATTGGAGGCAGCTGCTCGAGGATTACAGCGCCAAGCATCCGGTGGGAGGTACTCGCATAATGATGACCGAAGCTTATGCCGACCTGCGAGTTCTGGCAGACTACTATGAGGATGCGAATGGTGTGCCCGGTTCGCATTTGCCCTTCAACTTTAACTTTATCACGAATGTCAGCAGCGAGTCGGATGCTCGAGATTTTGTCTATAACATCGAAAAGTGGCTCATCTATATGCCACGCAGGCATGCCGCCAATTGGGTCATGGGCAACCATGACAATTCCCGTGTCGCTACACGTTTTGGCGCCGACAGTGTGGATGCCATGAATATGCTGCTGCTAACGCTGCCCGGCATTGCAGTGACCTATAATGTAAGTGCGTGAGTGCATTGTTTTTGGCAAAGGCAAAGGTCAAAAGGTTAAAATTGCTTTGCGTTGCAGGGCGAAGAGTTGGGCATGGAGGACAATCTGCAGATAACCTGGGAAGAGACTGTAGATCCGCTGGCCCGCAACGCTGGTGAGTTGAACTTTAGAAAGGTGTCCAGGGATCCAGCGCGTACTCCTTTCCAGTGGAACAGTGCCAAAAATGCAGGTGAGTACGACTAAGTACGATATTCATCGCTTTAAATGTCTAACTTTTTTAATCCCTGGCAGGTTTCTCCACGGCTGCCAAAACCTGGCTACCTCTAGCTAGCAACTATGAGGAACTCAATCTGGAGGCACAGCAGCTGGCCCATAGTAGTCATTATAAGGTCTACAAGTCCCTTATTGAGTTACGTAAGTTGCCAATTCTACGCCGTGGACGCTTTAACATTGAGCCGCTTTCTCGATCGGTTTTTGCCTTTAAGCGGTGGGTTCATTTGCTAGTTTCAGTTGGGAACACTTCTGTAACCTTTTTCTATACTCTCTAAGCATGTTGAAGGACCACAACACTCTAGTGACCATAATCAATGTGAGCAGCGAGCCACAAATCGTGAATCTCAACGATTTTATAATGCGGCCTCAGCAATTAATCGTGGAAGTTGCAGGCGTCAATTCGTCCTATGAAACGGGGTAAGTAAACGCTAAACTATCATAACTCCCCTCGATTTCATGCCCTACAACTTCCTCTATCCGCAGACAAGCGCTTTCCAGCAATGCATTGGCTCTGGCAGCCTATGAGGGTCTCATTTGCAGACTGCTCTAGACATAAGCCCCCCCAAAAAGATCTGGCTATAACCCACACGATTTCTTGATACCATTAATTGCATTTGAGTTGTTTTTGTCAGCCGTTTGAATTAATAAAAGCAGAAGAAACACACATACGACAGACATGAAAATTAATGATTTGCTTTTTTCTGAAATCAAATGGATAAAATTTCACATTTCTTTTCTCCGAAATTTGGTTTCCATTTAAGAAACCTTACGCTGGTGGCCTGGCAAGTTGCCCAAAGCAATGTCAATGCCAAAGTCAAATAGAAAGCAGTTAATACACTAACAGAAAATGTTGTAGGACTTTGAGCAGAATTGTAGCGCAATAAATGTGAAGTAGGTAAGGAGAAAGATGGAGTACTAAGCCAAAAATAGTGGAAAAAAATATAGAAAAAAATGTGTTATATTTTTTTACTATAACATAAAGAGTGTATTCAATAGTCAGCTAATTTTAGTAACTTTTCTGCGCTGTTCTTTTTGGTTTGCTCGTTTTACGGCGCGTATAATTTTTCATGTGGTCGAGAGCACGAACTTGAAAGATTTATGAAGCGCAACGTAGAGATTTGCGAACTGTCGCAACTCGGGACAGGAGAGAAAAGGGGCAGACGCGAGAGGGCAGGAGTGGCGTCTCTTAGGAAGTCACAAGTCTTCTGTCTATTATGCTATGTAAAAAGTTTTAAAAGTTTGAAATGTTATGCATTTAGCACTACAAGCACTGCAAAGAATACAATGCCATAGGGAACAAAATCGTTGCATTCACTGTGCAATTTGGCAAGACCACAAACTTGGCCAAAAACTTGCTCCACGAAGTTATTTAATCATTTGGCATAGAAGACAATGAAATGTCAAATTCTATCAAACAAACCAAACTGTGTAAAAAAAAGAAGTAGCTAACTTTTAAATAACTAAATTAAGTTACAAAATTTTATTTAAATTGGTTGGCTACATATTTAATGCCTGCTCTAATTAGAAAACAGTTTTTATAGCTTAGCAAATTTTAAATGGAATCAGCTCGTTAAGCAAGTAAGCTCATAAATTAAAGTTCTTGCAGCGAAACACATTTTGGAGCACTTTCCTTAGCATGTTTTATTTGTAATCCCGAGGATTATTCATACTTTGAACCGCAACAAATGGACCGTAAAATGGCATAACAAATGAGGAGGTTTATAAAAAGTTTAGGGTTTTGTAATTCACGCAACTATAAAGTCGTCACTACGTCTATTTTTTTTTTTGCTACAAGCCAGAAAAGAGGACTGATGCCAACTTGATGCTTTGCCAGAGAATTTAAAGTGTGCGCACATTGATCATACGCCACGTTGTACACAGCGCTTTAAATGTGCACTTTTTCACTGCCATTTGCAGCTGTAATTATCATTACAATTACTATAATTAAATATTATTTGAAATTACAGCGAGTACAGCAATCGCAATGGCAGCCAACAATTGTTACTTTCAGCTTACTCTGGTATTGTTTTAAGGGAGCACACGGTTATGAGGTCCGTTTCGAACTGCAAGCATAATATAAAGTTATTAACTTTAATTTCTAATTTTTAGTGCACAACGTCGGCAACTGATTAAGCAGCTTATCAAGTCGTTCAATGTGGTGCTGGTGGCTTTGCTAATGTACAATTTGTGGCGTCACAAATGGACTAAAGTAAATTTCAATTAGCCATTTTGATGCATTGATTCGTTGAATGCCAGCAAACCGATTGATTGATTAATTAATAATGTAACAACAATATCATCATCTGAATCATCATCATCAGCATCATGGACATCATTAACATCAGGAACAATAGCTCGGTCCGTGGCTTAACTGTCATTAACAGTTGTCGGCGACGCTTTTGGCTGGAAATTTGCGGTTTCTGGCGGGATGACTGAAATTGAATTTGCGCTCGTTACTGTCAAGCAGTGTCGGCAAATGACCAGACAAGTGGGCGGTAAAATCAATGGATTTTCCTCGTATTATGTCAGCGCAAATTACACAAAACTTTTGAATTAATCACAAAACTATTTTGCAATCCCAACAAATGCTTCAATCATTTATCTTAAGAACTTACTCTGTCGTGTTCAGTGTTCAGTTTTAGCTATCAATTTGGCTAGCATTTGTTCGGCTAAAAACCTAAAGTGTCAAGTTAAATTTTTTATTCAATTTCTTTGATCAACTTCGATTACTTTGACTTGAAATGCAACTGAGGCGGACGTAGAGCAAAACTGCAGCTGCTGCCAAGCAGACAACTTTCGGCTGGCAGTGTTAATTTAACGCCTTGTTGAGTGGCAAGTGGATATCCTTGTTGTCACACTGAGCACCGGAACTTGGCAACATCGTCCTTGTCGTTCTTGAAGACACTGTGCGGGCAAGTGGAAGGGAAAGCAAAAGTGATGGAGATGCCAATGGAATTATAGCCAAGTTGCTTGCAAATTAACCCGAGCGCAAATATTGAACAGAGCATATTGAAAAAAATAAAAAAGTGTTTACTTTAGCTTACTCACTGCTTGCTGACTGATTGACTGACTGACGGGATGACTGACTGACTGATTGTGCTTAATGCAGTATTCTTGTTGAATAAATACTTGGATTTGCACAGTTTTATTTCTTTTAACTTGAATTTTGTTAATTTCTGGAGTGGCTACATAATTGAAGCAGGAAAAAGAGTTGAACTTAGTAATTAAGTGACTTGTTAATTATTTAATTGAATTACACAAATTAATTTAATTTTTTCAAGTGTTCAAGATTGTCTAAAGGTTTCTGTTTATTTTATATATTATTTTTAAAGTTATTGCACGGATCCATACAAAATATACTATATATAAAATTATTTTTAATAATCTAAATTGACTTTAAATTAAGTCTATATTTTTATCCTATAATTTTTATATACATAATGTAGTTTAAACTGTTTTTTATTAACAATTTTAAATAATCCTTTAGTATCTACATTTTAGTAAGTCTTTTTAATAAGTAATTTATTAACCAAATATCTTAAGTGTTTATAAAAAAGAAACTTTTATAAAATTTCAATATGCTTTATTGTTTATTTGCAGACTGCATAATTTAGTGAAAACTCGTGAAATGTGTTTTAAAATCGTTGTCGGAACTCATATCTAAATTGGCTGAGTTCTTTTTTGTATGCAGGCTGCGTGGCAAATGACGAGCACAGCGACGTCAGATTGTCTGGGAGCTGTTTTCTGACATTTGAGCAACGTACCAGTTTAGATGACAAGGACAAAACATGTATGTACGTGTTGAATCCTTTGAGCCTAAATGTTGCAAAAACGTCGAGCAGCGCTGGGAAAATTGGCAGTACGCGACACATACCTTGATGTCTGAGCAACAGCCCGAGGGCAGCCGAAGGGCGGGAAACATAAGAGAAACTGGGGAAAAGAGAGACAGCAGGGACAGATGAGCCGGGGGGTAGCTACAAAGAGATGCGTCAGCCAATTGTCCGTACTCTGCTCAGCAAAAGTTCACTTTAGCAACCTCTTATGTGTGTATTACTCTGCCTGTCTGTCTGTGTGTGTGTGTGTGTGTGCGTGTGTGTTTGTGAAGTTCTCTGTTTGTGGCAGCAGCATTTTGGCCATTTAGCCGCTGGCTGCGAATAATTTCACAGACAGTCGCGAAGCTGGCGCCGCGTTTTAACCGTTTTTAATTAAAACAACTTTTTTTTTTCACTGCATTGATAATCAACTACATGTCTGGCACAGTGTATGAACGTAAGTGTGTGTGTGTGTGAGTGTAAGTGGCCTCAAAGGATTTTATAAAATTGATTTCATGTCTTTATGTATACGCTTTATATATTTTCGAGACTAAGAGGGTAGAGTAGGTAGATCAGACTGAAAATGTAAGCTGCTTGTTAATTTATTTAATAAACAGCTTATTTTAAGTAAGAGGTGTAGAAACCAATAGTAAAAACATATAAAGTTAATATTTGATTAGCGTTTTAGTCACATTTTCTATAAATTGTTTAGCAAAACTAAATGAAGAACTTTTTTTATAATTTAAATATATTTTAAAAATAAATTTTACAGGGTACCAGCTTGTCTAGCAATCATTACCCATTTCTTCTGCCTTTCATCTTTTATGCTTTGCAACTTTCATAAATAAACCGACGAACTGCTGAAGATAAGTGATTGCACTACAGGATAACTGCTCGTGCAGCAAAATTGCACACTCTCCCGCTCTCTCTCTTTACGTCTCTGTTTTTTCACACACTTCTACTCCCCCTTTTATTTTAAATAATTTTTTTATGCCTTTGTTGTCACTTGATGGCCAATTGCGGCGCGTCTGTAGCCAGCGTCCGTTGAGAGTAAAAGCCAAATTGATTGGCAATTGAGAAGCTGCTGGGCATATAAAAGTAAATGCGAGTAAGGAAAAAACTTTTGCAAAAAGATGCATACATTATCCCTTTAAGCTTTTGGCCCATACAAATTCAATAAAGCTGCTCCAGTTTTTATTTCTCTCCTTTTTCTTCTCTGCTGCCACCATAAATTTTCATGTGAACTGACATTTGCCATTTGCGAAATATGCATTGAAATGTTTGTGCGTTTAGCTCAATGACTGGAATTTATGCAAATAAACGCAAGAGGTCTTTGCTTAAGAAGTTGGCCAAAAGCGGGAAGGTCACTTTGAGTTCGGTTAAGACAAAGCCAGCGACAAAGACAAAGAGGCATTTAAATTATGAGCTTGGTAAATGCTTTTTATTGTGCTCGTGAATTTATGCGCGCCTGAAAGTATGCAGCAAACTTTTTAACACAGCAAAAGAGTTTTTGCGTTTGTTTCTTCCTTAACCCCGTTAGCTGCTAAAATTGAGTTAACCGCTTTATACCCAGGGTTTTTAGCGTAAGGGACTGCTTTAAGCGTTGTCAAGTTGGTGAGAGGCATATGTTTAAGCTGTTAACTAGATGAATATTTGCTCCTCATTAAGTAAAAAATAAATAATTAAATGTTTTGACATATTAGTTACAGGCGATGCAAGTGTTAAGTTTCTAGAATGAAATTAAATTCTTCTACACTACTAATTTCTACTAGAAACTTTGCCTATGACCCCTGCAAACCAGGCAGTAAATCTACTATGCTCCACAGTTTTAAAATAAAAGCCTTTTTATATACCTTAAAGTTAAAGCTGTTAAAGTTCATTTTATTATGCCATAGTTCATAGCTTTAATTAGAGCATACAGCTAAAAGTAGCATACACTTTCTATCGATGAACTCTAAAGTTCAGCAACGAGTATCTCATAGTCGTTTGCCTTTCACTGGCCCGCTTTGTTCTACGATAAATTAGCTGTGGAAATTCATTGAACCGCAGCCAAATGGGCCACTTAACCCTTTTTTTAGGTTGTGCCTTTTACGTTTTTCATTCGAGTTACACACATACCCATTAATTAAGCTGTCCCATACAGCTGTACCCACTCCCAGCTGCTATTGGCTGCTGTCAATAAGCTGAACTTGTGGCTGAGGCCGCTTGATCACCCAAGCGGGACTTTGATTGTCGCTGCCCGGCCAGACAACTGTCGTCGTCGTCGTTCTATTGGCAATCCTCGTCCTTGTCTGTGACTGAAGCGAGTCAGGAGACAAAGCGACCGCGACCAGGACAACAACAAGTGTAATATGTCAATTGAAGGACACTCGGGCAAACAACATGGTACTCCAACACCGTTTGCAAACACTTGACTATTTATTGCATTGTTGTTTGTCTGCTGTTGTCATTGTTCGCCTTGTTGTTGTCGTTGCTGTCGTTGACGCCGCAGGATATGCTACGGATATTTGCAAAATATTGCAGCCCCCATAAATTTGTAACCCCAAAGGACACGCGCTCGCCACATCGTCACTTCGCGCTGGGCGTGGCCACAGACATGTCTCAGAACTCCCGCGGCATTGTCCCAAATCGGGTGCACGATTTGTAGCCACTACGTGACGCTGCCAAACCAGCAATCCGCAAATAATTCAGCAACTGGAGTTGAGACATGAGCTAAACAAAAGATTGCCAGTTATTTATTAAAGCCAAAAGCCAAAAACCCAAAAAGTTGAAAATTTTAATTTTACGCTGGCAGTCTGGCAACGCTGGCGTATTAAGTTGGCTGCGCTGCGTCTATTGTGCATTTTTAATTTAATTAGATATAAAAAAAACACAAAGTTTGCCATAGCTTATAACATTTTGGACACTTTGCATAAGCACATAATGCTTAAAACATTTTAATCTGCGCTGCCAGCGTTGCCACACCTGCGTTGCACTGTGTAATTCTATTTTAATTACAAATTTTAAATAGCTTTTTATTTTGTTGAAGAAAACTAACTTAAAAGTCGAAAGTTTCGTTCTATTCCACACTTTGTGGTCGGATTTGTTTAATTGACATTTTCGGTTGACTGATATTTGGTAATACTAATAGCCAAATTTGGCGTTACATTGTTTTTCTGGGGGGCGTTTAGTGGAAATGCACATGAAATTTAATCTACTTCTCTAATTGGAAAAGGTATTTGGTATGTTATATGTAAATTCTATACATGTCTGTCTGTATGCAGGCCACAAATTGACTTTTGTTCATTTTGCTGAAATATCACCACAACACAGCACACACACACACACACACACACACACACAGTGAATGAAATTTGTATTTACAAGGGATTATTTTTCTACCTTTCATTTCTGGCTCTCAAAATTCATTTGACCTCAAATTGAATTCATGAATTTTATCTAAAATGCACACGAATACACACACAAACACCCATACACACAGACAATGGTTGTAAGGAGTTAAGGGCAGCAATGCTGTGGTCTGTGGCAGTATATTAGTCAAAAAAAAACAGACAATTGGTATACCGAACTGATGCTGGCTCGTTTCAAACTGTAGTAAGAGATTAAGAGAGTAAGAAAGAGAAAGAGAGAGAGAGAGAGACAGTATGTTAGAAACTGAGTGAAGCACTGTTAATGCCAACACATGTGTCCAGTTGGCCGACTACAAAACAAGCCTGGTTATCAAACTTTAGCCACAAGCCTTGTCAGTCAAATGTGCTCAATCTGTACGCAACTTCCTTAACCAGGTTAACAGTGTTACCTGCTACCTGTCAGGCAATACATTTTCATTTTGTGTCGTGTTTTCTAAACTGTTTGCTCAGGCCGCCACGCGTCGTATACGCAATCTGCTGCTGCTGTTGCTGCTACTTCTGCTGGCTGTTTTGTACTTTCTCTTTTGTGTGTTTGCCTGCTTCTGGCCATATGCAAGACGCATAAAAAGTTTCTCATAAATTTTCTGGCAACAACATTTTTGAAATGAATTGTTAGCGGTTGCCAAGCAGAGAACATGGAGCGGGGGTTGAGTAGTCAACTTTTATAATAGCCTCAACTCGTTTGGGGGGAAATTCAATTTCATTTTCAATTTAATGCTGCAATGGGCCACATACCTGGGCCCGGGACTGAGCTTGAGCAAGGGACTGTTCTCTGAGCCTGGACCTGAACATGTTCCGGGAACTGGGCAACCATTCAATCTGCTCATCATGCTCTTGAATTGACTTACCTGCAATGAAATGATAGAAAAATAGATACATTTATATTATTTTATGCGATTGTACGTTTCAAAAGAGTTGAAGTTAAGGTATAGAGAGATGGGGAGAGATACGGGAGGCAGTCAGTTTGGGTTGGAAATTAAAAGTCAAATCCCCAGCGCTGGGGATTGACTTGTGGACCCAAAGTGCGCTCAACACAAAAGAGCAGCAGCAGCAGCAGCAGCGTCAAGGTGACTTTCGAGGCTGGGCCATAAAATACTCGGCAGCAAAGCTGACTCTTTTGCACTTAATACCCTATAACTGTCATAAAAAAGGGTAGGCTTGTTAGCTACGTTAAAGCAGCACGTTTACTTCAGAATTCACTCAAAATTATATATGAACCTTTAATTATTTTCAGTTATTCTTATAAAGAGTATTGAATATTTTATTTGAGTAATTTTACTATAAAATAACATTGGATATTAGTTAAATTTTTTGTTGTAATTATTTTAATTTAATCAACATTAATTTGAAGCAGATATTTAGTATTTAATTTTTTTAGTTTTGTTGACTTTCAAGTTTTTTTCTTATGTTTTAAATTATTATTTTATAGATTCAATTCCATTCAATGATTTTAGGCTTACATATAAGTAACATATTCTTCACTATAAAGTGCTTTAAATATTATTTTATTACAGCTTTAAAATCCTGCCCGAGTTTGCTTTCTATACCCAATATTTCCATTCCTGTACAGGGTCTACTGCAGTCCCTTTTAAACATGTTTTTTTGGTTATTTCCTTTGCTCTATTTTTGCTGGCTTTTCGGTTTGTCTGTCTGTCTACGTGCTTGAGCTGCTTTATGCGGTGTCAGGTGATGCGCACGTAAGCATTTCCTTACCTATAACATAGGAGTACCCGTCCAGCGTAAGGACGCACTTGCGCGTTGTGGTGCCGGGCAGATTGCCAACGCCACCGCCAACCACAATGCTGCTGGACGAGTACCTGCCGGAACTGGAACTGGAAGTGGCAGTGGTAGTAGTGCCACTCGAGGCTGTCATAGACCGATTGTTTAAGCCCAATGCTTTGTTGAGGCTGCTCGAGAAGCCGGCGGGACTGCTAGCAACGCCCGGTGCCTGCTGTTGTGGCTCACAGCTGTTGAGACTCTCGCGACGCGGTGGTGTCACTAGGCCAACAAATTCATTATTCCGTTTACTCAAACCGTCGCTGGAGTGATCGCGATCCCGTTCATGTTCGCGACGCGAACGATTGCGCGCGTAGTGCATGGAGGAGGAGGTTAAGGAAACTGCAGCTGAAGCGGTTGTGGAGTTTTCTGCTGCGGCTGCTGCCTCCTCCGCGCTAATGTTCAAAGTCTGCGGTTTATCGCGTCGCGTGGGCGGCGTCTCATCGTCGAAAGTGTCGCCCATTTTAAGTCTAAAATTCTTAAAATTCTTTAACGAAAATTTCGCGAAGTTTTTACACGTGACGCGTTAACATTTTCAACGGTTTTTGGGATTGTGGGATAATTTTGCCTGTCGTCGATGCCTTTTTATATAGATATATTTATTATTTACAATTTGATTGCACTTTAATTCACTTTTAGCTTTCTATTATTTAATTTTTTTTGTTGTTGTTGTGACTTTGAGCCGCTTTTATGTCTGCACAAAACATAAAATTTAATTAAATCCAAACACAATGGCCAAATGAATCGAAATGAATGAAAATGAAATGAACATGAAACGAATTTGAGGTAGGCATCAGAATAGGTACAGCCTGAGTGATGAGACGAGTGGGCGTACAGACGCTGTGCTATCAAATAAATAGCACGCATACGCAGCGTGGTACATGACGAAAATTCCATAGAAAACAATGCAACGTCAAAACTAAATCTGAATCTTTTATGAACGCCATCAAAATGACTTCAATTTCTGACATAGTATTGTGTACATGTGCCAGTCTCATTCGCACACTTACACCCTGGGCCATACAGCACCAGGCAGTTGCTTAGAAACAGCAGTGAATAATTAATATGCACAGGATAGAGAGAAAGAAAATTAATTTGCAAAATGGTTAAATAAAAGTTTTTTTTATGTGCAAAATAAAGTGTATTTTATTTCAATTCATATATGCATTTTGCTGGGAGCCCAAAATTTAATTTATATGCTTAAATTCCATAAAAATCGTTTATAAAAAATATTCTTTAGAAAAATCTGCCATCAAATTTTTAATAGAGTTTCGGCTTAAATTATTAATAGTTTTTCAGCAGCACTGTTTCATTTCGCATTAAACTGTGCATTTCAATCAGTTTCTAACAAATGAGTATGACTGTACTTGAAGCCAGTCAATATTTATCTAATTGCAGTTTTTGTCCATGCTGCTGCCAATTACTCGACTCGACTCGACACGCAAACAGCAGCCACACCCAGCAGCCACATAAAAAAAGTAGAATGCTGATTGTTTCCCCGAAACTCACACTCACAGAATTTTGCATTTGAATGACAGGCCATTGTTTGGTCCAATATTCGATTCTGATTTTTATCGCTCAAATATTGACAAGCCTGTAGCATGTGTGTGTGTGTTTGGGAGGGGGAGGGTGTGTATTGGTCAGTTTGTCAGTCGTATATTTGCATATTTGTCATAATGTCTGTCCATCTATCAAAATCCATCAATGCCAATAAAACTGTTGCAGCTTTGACCATTTTTTTAGTCTTAAATTTCTTAAATGATAAAAATTTTAATGGCTTTACTTGACTTGATTAATTTAATGCCAAAAATAAAACAATTTTTAATATATATAATTTTTCTTTTAGCATATTTTTGTTGTAGCTATAAACTTATGGCTGCTTGTGGCCCTGTACAATTTTTGCATGTCTTATCGCTTGACACGTACACCGAATAAAACGAGGCGTCACTTTGAATGCGTCACGTCCTCCAGAAGGTTGCCAAAGGGAACCAAAAAATTGAGGGGAACTGTCGTTTAGGCGTTGGACTTTGAAGCCTTTTTGGTGAGGCCACCCACAAGCAAATATGCTGGCCAAAATGCCAGGGGCAATACGTGATACCGTTTCAACTACTACCAGTTCCAGTTGGACAACTTTTAAGTTGATCGGTAGAAATTTAAAATATGAAATTTATGCCATAAACACTCAATGAACTGAGTGTTGCTTAAAGTTTAAATTCAGTACTTAACTAGCGGAATACTATGAGTATTTCCGCTATGAAGCTGCCTTTGAAGTACAGTGAATTCTTTAATGACAAACTTAAGCTCTTATCACCATAACACATAATTCCCTCTTGAAACTTTTGCTCTCTTCAATATTGATTACTTGGAAGCACTTCAAGTTTAATTTTCTGTGAATCAAATTTCATATTTATGGAGCTCAACTTTTATGTTAATCAATGTGTAAAAAGGGTTCGTTACCGAAGCCCTAACAACAACTAAAGCGGCTTAACATAAGCACACTTTAATTTGGAGGCTGCTAACAATTTCCAATTGTTTGTTCAGTTTCATGTTGATTGGTAAAAACTTCAGAGGGCTTTAAATGATAAACATCAAATTGTAATTATGTTTTTTTATTGTCATACTTTAGCGCTGGTTTTTACTGCCAGCATTGGACAACAGCAGGACATACTCTCAACCCGCTATTCATTGCTTTTGTCAGACTTCTGCCACAAGTTGTGTGGCTTTAAGTTGTCGAGTTTGTTTAAGCTGTAAATGTTGCGCATACGCCGCGTTTATCGCTTTGCCTAATGATGTATCAGTAACGCATTTACGACACAATTAATGGCGGGCTGCAGGAAATCAATGCCAAAGTCCATTAATGCTTACTTGCCGCAAGTTATTAGCCGTATTAAGTATGGCTGCTTTTTGGCCATAAATCGCGTTATCTTAAAGGTTAAATGGCAGGCAAAACGAAACTAAACCAACACCAAAACAAAGACCAAGTCATTGCTCGTCTTTTGGCTCCATTTATTGGTTATGGAGTTCAGGGAACTTGTGGCATAAATTTAAAATTTGTATGCAATCAGCATCGCATAGTTTTCTCTTTTGGCCATTTGTATATATCGTATCTGCTGTTGACCCTCTTTGTTGTGAGCAACTTTTCTGCAACCCGCATAAATAGAAACATTCATAGATTATCCCTTTACAAAGTGTTTCAATGAACCCCGAGTGAAATCAACTGCTTGTTGCTTTTGTTGCTCTTGTTTGTCTTGGCCCAGTTAATCAGCCAGCATCATTGGCTAAGTGTAATCTCTGCTTGTTTTTCTGGGTCTCAGTTCGCAGTTCCCAGTTCCCAGTTCTCAGTTCTCGTCTCGTTTTGCCAGATGAAAGCAACAAGGCACAAGTCAATTATTTAATTAAAAGCTGTCACTTGCATGTCTTGACTGTAGCTTCTAATGTGGGCGTAGAATTAAGGGGCAGTGGGTGGGGGGGATGAGTCAGCCAAGGACGTGACCGTGTCATCGGAGCAGCGACTGATGAGAGTAGCAGAATAACAATAACAAAAACGACGGCGACTGCGACAGCAGCTAAAAACATACACAAATAATTAAAAGCGCATACACAATGTGCACAAGTAGCAAATGCGAAAGAGACAGAGAGAGCGGGTAGCAAGAAGAAGAGAGAGAGAGAGAGAGCGGGGTACAGAGAGAGAGAGTGTGCTCGTCACTTGACAACGTGAGATGCAAAGAAAAACAACTTAAACTTTGTGCAAATAACAGACTAATTTGTAAATACTCTTCAAATATTTATAAATTGTGGTTATTTTGATGTGAGCGGAATTTTGTGTGACTTTTCTTTGTTTGTCTTTAAATAGTTTAATATTATATGTCAATTTATTGACAGTGATGTCAATTAAGTTAATTAAAAAGCGTTAAATCAGTTGAATAATATTTGTTCAAGTTTAAGCTTTAAATTATTTACTCTCTAGTTAAATAGTTGAAGAAATTTAGCACAAGTCATGTTAAATTGACAGTTCATAGAATGAAGCTAAACTTTGATTGACTTCGATTTAAATTTAAATAAATATTTCTTTTACTTATCATCTTTTCCCAGAGACAGCTGGTTTCATTATAATTTTATTACAATGAAAATAATGACAGTATAAGAAGTGTTCTGTTTTAATTAGAAGCTTAGAATCATTTACTTTTTAATTAACTACATGAAGGAATTGGAAATATGTTTTTTACATACATTAATCATTTAAAGCTATGTCTAAAAACATTTCTGAAAAATATCAGTCTAACGAGAGAAAACAATTCTAATCACAAATTTATTAACTTTGAACTATTTTATTTTAAACTAAATTTGTCTTTAACTTCTATCAATTTTTGGTTTCTTTGTCTATTCCTTAAAAATTCTATTTTCCTTTTTATTTAACTTGCCATCAAAAAACAATTTTCAGCTAATCCATAAAAGAAATTCATTAAAGTTTTCCCTGCAGGACTTTACAAGTTAAACAAGCAGCTAATTGCAAATTGCATAAATTTCACACAGAATTGTCTAATAAATATGTATGTTGAGAACCCTTTTTGTGTTTTTATAACGTTGTACCAAAAATTCTTAATTGGTAAAATTTACAAAATTTATTGGGATCTGCTTCGTGTTCTTGTGAATTTACAAGCTGAGTCTTCAAGCTGTCAGACCCTTTTTAGGGCAATTGTTTAATAAGTATAAAACAACTGGAAATGAAAGTGGAAGTGGAATTGGAAGTGGATGTGGAAGTGGAGCTGGGAATGTAGCTGCATTTGCCTTCGCTGTCATTTGCACTCAGCTGCCTCGTGCATGCCTTTTTTCCCTCTATTTTCCCCGCTGTTTTCCCTGCCCCCCTTTAGTTGTCTGCCTTATTTTAATTGTTGTAATTTTGTTGTTGCTGTGGGCGCCAGCTTGTCGCCAGTTGCCGTCGTGAATGTAAATAAAAAGGATGACTTAAAGCACGTTAGATGAAAATCGTTGGCAAAGTGTTAAGTAAAAACAAGGAAAATGTAAGGAAATGTTGAGCAGGACTCAAAACTGGAGCTCGTTTATCAAATGAGGCGGCTGCCTTCGATCGATGTGTATGCAATAACAAACAATAGTCAGCCAGCAATTGCATGTAATTGAATGTACTAAATACACACACACACACACACACACTCGACTACACACTCACAGGTTGTGAGGCCTTTGCTTTTGCTGACAGGAAGTGGACAATAAATTTTGCTAGCTTTGGCGAAGGACAACAAAGTGACACTTAGAGAGCAAGCAAGATAGTTGTATAGCAAGAGACAAAGAGAGAGAGAGAGGGAGAGAGGGAGAGCGAGCGAGTTGGCTCATTAGCATTTGAGGCCATCAGTGGCATAAGGACATGTGAAAGGAAGCCAGACAGGCGACAGGCCCTAAAGTCAAATGGGCAAGTTTGGTTTGCTTTGCTTTGCTTTGCTTCGCTTTTGTTTTTTTGCCATCATCAAAGCCGCATTTCAATTGCAAATTGCCATTTCTTTTTCTTAGTTTTGTCCCTTTTCCTACATTTGTTTTGCCCACGGCATACAGTATGCTGTTCTTGACTTCTCCAGGGCTAAAAAAAAGGGCGAGCAAAAGCGAAACTTATCACACATCGTGTGGGCGACATATGTTTTTAGTCAAAAACAAAAATATTCTGTATTTATTATGACATTTTGATCAAACAGCTTAAAACAAATTACATAATTTGTGCTCTAAATTGTTTGTTTACACTATTTTTATTTTAAATTTATTATTATTTAATTTTTGTTTTGATTGTGTGACATTTTAAGACTTGAAAAACATAATAAATGAATAATTTAAAAATATGAAATTTTATTAATGTCATTTTTAACGAACGGAAGCTATTAAAAATATTGAAAACTTTATTTAATGTTCTGTAGTATAAATTAATAACATACTAAGTAATTAATTCAGTTTTAAGCAAAAACAACTAATATAATATGTAGTTTATTTGACTTTTATTAACAATAAATAGCAGACTATTTAATTTATGTGAATTTTGCTAATACACTTGCCATTAATTTCCCAATATGTCCACTACTCAAAGGAAATACTTTTGCTAGGTGAAAGGCAAGTTTTGGGCAAATGAAATGCAAATAAGGTGATTGCAAGTAAGCTGCATACCACGCTAAACTTAGTGGCCCAAGCTGTCAGCACACCGTGCCACGCCCCTCCTTTTGCGCCTTCTTTTGAGTTGGAGCAGGTGTGTGTGTGTGTGTGTGTGCGTGTGTGTGGACCCCAGCTGCGGGCTTAGTTGCAGTCAAGTCACAAATTCTATTTACATACGAGAACAGGCAGAAAACTCCGAGGCAACAAATGAGAAAGTCGCATTATTAATTTGCCGCACCACAAGACCATAAATAAGACTGTCTCTCAACCTACATACGAAGATATATATATGTGTAGTGCTAACATATATAGCTGTACGTGTGTTTGCCGTTTTGTATGTAAATAAAATTCAAAGGACTTGCCCACTTGCCATATGGCCGCGCAAAAAAGGATATCGGGGAGTGAGCGAGAGCGAAGGAGTGCAAAGCAGAGCGCATGAGGTTTGTTTTTCTTTTTGTGCGGCAGGACTCGTTTTTCTCGGTTGCGCCACGCAATTTTCTTTGGCAATTTATTACTATTTTGACTTGTAGAGGGTGCTGTGCCTCTTAGCCCGTTTTATCCCTCTTATCCCTGTTAGCTCTGCTTCTTGCCCCTTCTTTCGCCCTGTTGCTGACAATTTGTAAAGCAGGCAATTATCCTTATTAGCTGCTTATTTATATCGCATGTTTGTTTTCTCGTTTGCCTTTTCCCAATAAGTTTGAGCCCAGTTAAGAGAGATGTTGCAACAGTTGCTGCCATTTCCCATTCAGACTCGTCGTATTGAGTCTGCGAATTGCGAATTGAGTTAATGAGCTGCCTGCCAGCTTTATTAATGTAATTTCCATGAGAGACACTCACATTTACACCTCCCACTCCCACCTCCCACTCCCACACACACAGTGAGTGTGCCCTGCGGCAGCTTTAAGTCATTCAAAATTAATGCATATTAAGTTGAGAGCCCAAGCGCCCAAAGGGGACGTAGGCAGGAAAAGCTGAAAACCGTTTGGGGCTGCTTATGAAAAGCAGCATTTTAAAAGTTGCACAACATAAAGTACATTGTCAAATCAGCGACATTTTTATTACTGTCACCACGCCCATACGCCCACGAGACCGGAAGTGCGTAGGTGTGTATGTGTGGGAGTGTGTGTGTGTGTGTGTGTGTGTGTGTACTTCGATGTATATTTACATGCTGATGATGTCGTTATTAAACGCATAAATAAATTGTCGAAAAAACGAGAGACAAGCATGAGGCTCACGAGGGTGTGTGTGTGTGAGTGTGAGGTTGTGCAAGGGTGTGTGTGTCATTGTTAAAATTGTTATGTACTTTGCAAGCGCGACTGCTAAATGAAAAACTTTGTCTCGAGCTTTTTTCTCCCCAGGTTGTGTTTGCACTTCCTCTTTCAAACCGAGTCAAGGTCTGCCTCTCCCCCTTACCCCTCTCTCTTCACCTCTTTTTCCCTGTTTCCTTCTCTTCCTATCTCTCTCTGTCCTTGCTGTTGACTCTGCACAACGTTTTATGACTTTATATCACCAGCAAACATGTGACGAGGGTGTTGGGGGCTCAGGGGGCTACAGAGAGTGCCAGTCGCTGTTGCTGGCAAGACTGAGGGGCCTGTAATGCGGCAATTGACAATTAATTGGTTAAGGAGGCGCCACCGACAGCGACCTCAAAATGTCGTAGACATAACTGTCCCTCTTGGAACTTTTGAAGCGCATCAAAATGACGCAACATATTCATAATTTATGGCATACGCAGTGCGTGAAAGAGGAAACGAAAGCAGAACAAGTTAAATATACTCTATAGATAGGGTAAGTAAGCGAACAGACTTAGCTAGGGAAGGAAGCAGAGGAAAGATGGCAATTAAAAGAACAGAAAATTTCCAAAAAATATATGAAAATTGTAAATAAAAGCTGGAAAGGAGAATGACAAAATTGGGAAGAATTATAGAGAAGAAACTATACTTTAAGTGCATAAAAATGGAAATTAACAAGAGGAAAACTAAACTAATGTCAAAGTAAAAATAACTATAAAAGAAGCTATTAGTTTGAATAATGAGCAAAAATTTCTATAAATAAATAATAAGAATACTGCAGGAAGTTAATATTAAATGAATCAAAGAAACTTTTTCAAGTTATCATACAAAAAGAAGAGGAAAAAGGTGAATTTAATTTTATAAAAACAGAAAAAAACTGTATAAGCTTAACATGTACCTAAAAAATTAGAAGAAAGACAATTCCATAGTAACTTGATACAAAACAATTCTCTTGAAAAAGGACTTATGGGACAAATGCATAAAATTCCCAAAATTCTCTACACTTAATCTCTTGTTTACCCTTTTTGGCTGCAAACTGATTATCACAAGCTTGATAAACAGCTGTTAATACCTCTCCAGTTGAATATTAAACAAGTAAGATAAGTACGGTCGAGCACGCCCTACCGTATAATACTCTCTGCATTTTCCACCGATTATATTATTAAAATCGGTATCGAGTTATTACAATGCGTAGTACTTGCATTAAAACACGTTGAAACAAAAACAATCTAAGCATAATCAAACATACAGCTGTTTGTCTGTATGCGAATACATATACGAAAGACAATATATGATGCATATATGTATGTATGTGTGTATTCGGCGCGGCCAGCGACTGTGGGCAGCGCTGCCGCCACACAGGCAGCGAAAACATTCGAACATGTGCTTGTATGTTTCTGTCTCGCTTGCACTCATACATTGAGCGAAGCCGCTCAAGTGCTTGTATGTTACTATCTCGCTTGCACTCATACACGATATTGCATTCAGTTATCAATATTGTAACGCTTCTAGTTTTCTTGTTTATAGTCCGATTTTAATGCACCTTTCAGGATAGTTTGATATAGTTAGTCTCCACACGAATTATAAATTAGAATACTCTACGATAAGAAGAAATGCCTTTTAAAACGTATTAAAGTTTTTTAGTTCCTACCGGAAAAGGGGGCGTGACAGCCCAAAATTTTTGATGGCATGACATTTACTCAGTCTCTAGGAACCTCCATACCAAAATTGGTGATCCTAGGTGCCATAGTTACTGAGATATTCGCCGAAAACACCGATTTTTTCCGAGGTGTGCCTGGTTTTTTGCTCATGGTGGGCGAATGGGGCGTGGCATCAAAAAAAAAAAGATTCTTGTATTGACTGACTAAATATGTGGCTATATCGACTCGGCTTGTGATGCTGATCAAGAATATATATACTTTATGGGGTCTGCCACGCCTCCTTCTGCCTGTTACATATATTTTCACAAACCCAATATACTCTTGCAGAGAGTATAAAAAGGGCAGTATGCTAGATGGCGCCACTGTGCAGCAGGCAAATGAGTTTGTACTGCAAACTATGTAGAATTAACTTAAAAGTCATTTTGTGGCTTCATTTGCATGTGTCTATGCATGAAACTTTAGTCGCTTGTATCTTGTCACTGTAGGGCAGTGTAAGTGAGTGTGAGTGTGTGTGTGTGTGTTTGGGGGTAATGGCAGTCCAGTTGAGCAAAACTGAGTACAGTTCTGTTGGTGATTAGTAGCCCACGTCTATCAACAGTTGCCCTAATGCCCCAGCAACATGCAACACCAGAGACTGAACCCAAGAACTGACCTCATTCCGTGTACATTTGCAGCTGTTGCTACTAACTAACCCAAAGCAGTTCTCCTTTTCGACTAAAAATTGCCAATCCTGCAGTGGCGCAAACAAAGCGAACTCTCCCTAGCTCCCTCTCACTCTATCTTCCTAGCTGCCTCTCTGTCTTGCTCGCTTTCCCTTCAACACTTGCCTTGTTTATGCACAATTGACTGAAAGTGTACTGCAGTTGACTTTCAAGTGCTCTCTGTCTCTCTGTCTCTCTTTCTCACTTTAATTCTCTTCGCCTGGCTTCCTGCCACGCCTCCCCCCACTGCCTACACTTCTGCTTGACAGCAGCATTGACTGCAGTGAGGCAGCAAATCAAAGCTCCATTGATGTGGCACGTTCTTTGCTCTGTAACTGTAACTGTTCAAATTGTTTTGCATAATGTGCTACATACTTGTGCGCTTGGCTGGTTAGGGCACCAAATGATACGAGCTGAAACTGTTGGATTAATCCTACTAGAAACGATACTAATTTGTTTATAATGCATAACTTTCAAGTAAGAGAGTCTAGGTGAGGAGAAAGAGGAGTAGGAGAGTCACTTCTGTGAGAAATCTTTGAATTAATTCTTAAAAATGCTTTCAAATGTTAAGCAAAAACTTCAAATCATCATATAATTCCTGCCTAATTTGTAAACTTAGTAATCAAAATCTAAGCTAATATATGTAGCATTTATAGCTTTTCAAGGGGTACTGAAATAGCTTCTATATTTAGGCTTTAAATTTGTTTAAATTAATCCAATTAATCGGCTTACAATACTCAATCTAAAAGCTTACAAAATGTTTAAACAAACGCGTTTTAAACAAATTAATTACTCAAACAACTGTAGTTTATTTAATCAGCTGTCAGTTAGCATAACTTTCAGCTAATGTTATTGCAGCTGAATTGCTTCAATGCGGCATTTAAGCCTGCTGCTTTCCAGCTAAAACCAGGCAACTTGGCAACTGCAGGTGTATGCTACAATGTCCGTTAGAAACTTTGTGCAAAAGTTTATTATTGTGTGTGTTGTTGTTTCTTGTGGAAAAGTTGCTGCAGAACTTGATTGGAATTCCACCAAAAACCCTCGTCAGTCCCTAGTCTAACGTTGCGTATACGTAATGTGAAATGTGAGCCAAAGTAGCAAACTCGCAATTCGTCTCGTCAATTGGCAATTGCGTTTGGAAACATAAGAAATATTCTACAAATTTATGATTACATTTCATGCTTGGTAGGTTAACAAATTTTCGTGGCTGAAGAAATTGCACTTAAAGTGGAAAAGGGAAGGGGCGTGGTAGGGGAAAGTAGGTGGGTTATTGGCTAGTCGACAAGCGCATTACGTCACATAAAGTACACATGTGTAGCAGGATCACCAGAATCAACAAAGTCATGACAAACGTCTGACAAATATGCCAACTTTTGACAGCCACGCCCTATTGTTGGCTTCAACGCCCACGATTATACGTTTGTCGAACTCTACCCCGCCCCCCAAACACTCACAACGTTCCCTTTGAAGGACACAGTCTTTGTATATATATATATATATATTTTTGTTGTTTATTTGTGTTTGTTACACACACGAAAGTTGTGACTGTTTTTTGGGTAAATAAAATGTAACGGTCTGCTCTTGATACTTCCCTCTCTATCTAAGCATTTGTCTTACTACTCACACGCTCAGTTCAGCATCTACTGACGACTTTGCCGAGTCACTCGAGTGGCTTGACGCTCGACACTCGACACCACTTGGCCTGTCTGACTCTAATGATGCGCCATTTCTCAAATCTTACGGCTACATATTCCTCACTCACACACACACACACACACACACATACAGCAATACATCTAATGGCGTTGAAATTCAAAATGACGCACAGAGGTTTTCCAGGAGCTGGCCATTTGCCATTTATCAAGTTTATTAGCGACAAGGCCTAAAAGCACTGCCTTGTATATCTTTGCTGAGACGTGTTGGGGGCGGCAGGCATTATATAAGCCTGGAATGCAATTAAAAAAGTCAGGCAACTCAGGCATAACAATCAAACGAGTGAGTCACGTGCGAGCTTTCTGTTTAATTCAATTGTAAATCATTTTGAACATTGCAAAAAGCTTCAATAATGTTTGCTATACATGCTTTTATGCTTTCCTCGAGTGCGCAAAATTCATGTAACAGAATTCGTTGCATATTTTAAGGCGATTTGTGCGATTTATCGGCTTGTGAATAGTTTATTGATTTGATACGAGTTTGAAGCTGGTATGAAACTTATGTTTTATGTGCAACAAAGTTTGTGGTGCCCCTAAAAAGAAGCAAAGGCGGAAGTACACTGAAAGAAATTACAGTAAAAACAGTTTTAACTACTGTGAGAGATGGGAATCAGAGTTCTTAGACTGACTTTGCTTAAATACTATGTTAGAGCTACCATTAAATGTAGTTAACTTATCTTAAATTTAAGCTAGATTCTTTGCAGTGTATTTAACATACTTGCATTGGTGTTTGTATTATTTGCAACACTTTTGTGTTGCTTGCTTTTCCAATTCAATGCGCAATTTCTATAAACCAAAGCAGCCTGAAAACTGCCTTAGCTTAAAAGAGGCAGAAAGAGACAGGGAGAGAGAGAGAGAGAGAGAGAGAGGTGGAAAGAACGAGTTTGACGCCTTGGCAGGTTTATCGTTCTAGAAGCGTGAACTGCTTTTGGCAGCCATCCAAAAATCCGAACTTAGTTTTGACAAATCCCTTGCATGACTTTATAGTTTCTTTTCTGGGTCAGAGCTTTGGCTGCATTGGCTGACACTCAGTGCTGTACCGTTTCTAAGGCCGTTGGTTGCATTAATTAAAAGCAAATTACAGTTCTTTATTCTTTTAATGTTGAATGCAAAACTTTTTGCTGCAGCATCATTAAAAACTTCTTAGTGTTGTATCTGCTACTTTTCTTTTCATTTTTCCTTGTTGGCATCTTTTTCTTATTAAATCAACATTGTGATTAGCAATTCAAATTCGTGCGCTGAATGTGGCACCTGCCTCAGTTCCCAAGACCGGGGAACCAAGGAGACGAGGCAGCTGTCGCCCAAAACAAAGTTTACCTAATTAAAGTGGCATCAAAAACCGCCGACCGCAAAAAAATAAAATAAAATAAAATGTATTTGTTGTACAAGCAAATCCCAACGAGAAAATGTCAAAAGTAAAACAGCAAATTGTTCAATGAACGTTAAGAAAGGACATTTTAGAAATTTTAGCTGGCATAAACAAAGATTTGTATACACTTTCCCTTAGATAAATATTTATTTATTAAAGTTTTGAAGTTTGTCAGTTTTTCTTTAAGAACTCATGTCATTAGTTTCACTTTCTTGCCTTTCAATTTATAAATGCTTTTAAAAACTTTATAAACTGCATTTCAAGTTGATATTTTAATAAAGTTGTAACTTGGAAATTGCCAAGTTAACACACTGAGCTTTAATGCGTTTTACAAAACTGAAACTGAAAAGTTTGAGCAAACTAATTGAAATTGAGAAAAGTTGCAATTTTGGTTTGCTGGGTATGAAGTCAAAATAGCAGACAAAAAAAAAAATCTTGTAAATCTACGCAGAAAGGGTATAAATCCGAGAGAGAGAGAGAGAGAGAGTGTGGGCGAATTTGGCTGCCACAAATTTGCGGATTTCGCTGTGTTTGCTACGTCAAAATGCGTAAAATAAAAAGCGAAATACGAAATACGAAAATTTTAAATGTCTTTTAACCCAAACAATTCGGGCGACAGAGAAGTATAAAGCTAAACACACTGAGTGGAAGGGAGATGGAAGTTTAAAAGCCTGCGACTGGCAGGCAACCAAGTAAATGTTGCATAGTTCTAGGCGCGCTGAAATGTGAAACCATTTTGGAAAGGCAACACTGCAAAAACAACAACAACAAAGGCAGTCCCCAAAAAACAATAACAATAACAAAAAGGGCAATGAATGAAAATAACGTTGAGGCACCAAAAAAAAGTTGCAAATTGTCAGCAGAAAGTTGGCAACGAAACTCTACGAATGTGTGTGCGAGTTTTTGTGTGTGTGTGTGTGTGTGTGTGCCGGGGTATAAAAAGGCATTTCTGAAGTTTTTGATTTTTGTCAGGCATATTTGTGTTTGTAAGTTTGCCAGAGTGTGTGCTTGTGCTTTGCTTTTGTTTATTTGTGTGCTTTGGTCTTTATGGCGCCCTGATTCTAGGCAGCAAACATATTGTGAACCAGTGCATCAGTTGGCACTTTGGCATAGAATTTCTGTATGCCATCTAAAATAAATGTCGCTAAAGTTGTTGCTGCTAAAGTGCTCTCAAGCAGTCACTGCATTAAGTTTGCAAATTTATTCACAATAGTGAACATTACGTATACGTTATTTGGTAATTTAAGTTTTCTTATAATACTCGATAACTTGGCGTGTGTGTGCTTTATAAAATAAGAGGGAATGGAAGAGTTTACGAGTTAATACGCTACAAAAAAAGACTCAGCAAGGCATTTAAAGTAGTCAAAGGATAATATTCCTTTGAAAAATAAGTAAATTTATAACATAAAGTGAGAAAAAGACACACGCTGTGTAAAACATCTAAAATGTCTGTCGAACTAAAGCTAAACGATCGATTTATATACAACGCTAACAGAGTTATCAATTACGGCAGGCGCTGTTGCCAAACTTCACGCACGTTGTCAGCGCATAATTGAGTCGTTTGTCGTGCCTGAATTAAGTCATAAAATGTTAAAGCCAACAGCCGAGCCAGTTTATGTTTGGCATATGGTCTAAATGGCCACTGCACAGAGTTAGATTGACGGCTGAAAACCTCGTGCAGTGTCATCGTCGTTGTCATTAAGTGGCTTCAAATTTCAGTGCAAGGCCGCATGTATGCCACGCAGACAAATAGCTTGATCGAGTTTCGCTGGTGACGAAAAAGCCGCCAATGTTATTATTATTAAAGCCAACCCAGCAGGACTATCAATATTGTCAATTTTGCCTCGATTTCCCTGTCTCCCTCTCCCTCTTTCGTTCTCTAACTGTCGCCGTGTCTTTGTGTGCTGATTTTATTAGGCCGTCGAGTGCAGCCCAACAATTGTTTGCTTGAAAGTTTTTATACACACACACACACGCACACAAAGAGATTGAACTTTGGTTATTGTTGTATTTTTTGGTTTGGTTTGGTTTTGTTTTTAGGACCCAAGCACGTTCGTTCACACGGCCATAACTAGAACTCGGCAATTGGGGACTTTGGGGCCTCGTCCTTGTCACTCAGTCATTGTCCCCACAGATTTTGCACGTTTGCTATTTTGACATTTTTGTTATTGTTGCTGTTGATTCTTTTTCGATTATTGATTAGATAAACGCCGTCGACAATCACGCCAGCAACAACAACAACAAAAACAACTCGACTGCTGAAAAGAAAAGAAAGAAAAGTTCTTGATGGCACTTAAGTCACTTAACCATGGCCAATAGGGAAGATTTTCATTTCTCGTCAGAACTTAAAAAGCGATTCATCATTAAAGACTTGTCGTGTCTTTAGTTACATCGAAAAACTTTACTTCAACTGCCGTTAAGATCTGTACACGGAAATCTATGCTTATTCAGGTTTGTCATGCATCTCACGCCTGTCAGGGATTAAGTCGTGTGTCCTGGTTTTATTATGACATATAGGCGGACAGGTGTTTCTGAAATTTGTTTCACCTTTCGTTTCGTTTCTTTCGAATGTGTTTCAGTGCTCAATCTACCCTAAACGACCAACAAACGGAATAACAAATGTCCAGTAACTGATGTCTTCAACGCAAGTCTGTTGCGGGCATTACGAGTCTACTTACAATCATTTGGGAGCTTAGAGATTGAGGTAAACTGTCGACAGCAGCTCTGGTTAATCGCTTTAGGTTATTAAATATATATGCCTGGGTTTTGCATTGTAGCATTTAGTATAGCATCTAATCTTGCGGTTTATAGCTAGGCCTTTCATGTGTGAAACAAATGAATAGAATGGTGGATTGATATGACTAAGAAACTTAGTTAACATAAAGTTTCTAAAAGAAATATTTATTCAATGTAAAAGTTTGTCACTTGTTGTTGGAATAAATATTTTAAAATAATTTTTAAAATATATATTTTATCGTTTTGATTTGAATTTAAATGCATAAATTGTAATTCAATTTTAATTTATAAACTTTCTGATATTCTTTACATTTTACAGCTCTGTTAAGTGTTAGGCAATTGATTCCTAACAGCAAATGTGCAAATGTTAACTGCTTGCTAGTTGAACGCTGTTAACAGTTGCGCTGCTCTGTTAAGTAACAGATTTACATGATCTCAAGTTAATTCGAGCTATTGTCAGATTTTATCTTGTGAAATGATAACTTTTCTTATTTAATTTAATAGAAAAGTTTATTGTTTAAAATATTAAACTACTTTCAAATCAAGGCTTCATTCTATTGCTCAACTCAAGCTATTTCTTCAAATTTTTATCAATTATTTAGCTAGCTATCAATGTCAAATTTGAGCTGTAAACATAACCACAACTGTAAGTCAAAATTAGATTTTGTTATCCTTTTGTTTTGGTGACACCTGCCGAAATTTGCGCCGCTCTCTGTCACTCAATCAAATTTGCTCAAAGTGGCATTTAGTTTTGTATAGCAGTCAGTTATACTGGTCCAAATTGCGCGCTACTGGCCGCTTTTCAAATTCTCAGCCAAAAACAATGCGATGCGAAAACAAAAACAGAAAACAGATAGAAGAAAAGCCGCAGCATTTACACCCTGGGAAAACACAAGCAAAACAAATATAACAACAATAATCACAAGTACAAGAAAGAGGTGGAGTGAAAAAAGATTAAATTGCGCGCGTTGAATTTTTGAGTGAATTTTCCGAAACATTTTCCTACACCGCCCAAAACCCGCACACCCCCATGAGGACCACAAACGAACTGCTTATGTTTTTGGCTTTTGTGTTTTATGTTTTGTGCTTTTCTGTGGCCAACAAAAAAAATTCTCCACCTTCTCTCTGTTCAGTCCCGGTCCGTCTGTCTGTCTCTCGTGTGTTCGCTTTGGTATCTAAATTTATCTATAAACAATTTTATTTTTTCGTGCTCTTCGTTTTATATGGGCGACATTCAGCCTGTTTATATAGTAAAAATCTGTTGTGACAGGCTAATTGAATGAATGAATCTGTGCAGCATCTCTCAACAAATGTTTCAACAATTCTTATATATTTTTCTGGTTGCTGTTATTGTTGTTTTTTTATTGTACAAATTTTCCACGCGATTTTGCTGTTGTTGAGATTTCAAGGTCTGTCAGTTTCATTAGCACATTTGCGGATCATTCAGCTACAGTTAATGACAGCCGATTGTCCAGATTAAATCGGACTTGTAATTAACACCCAAAGGGCATCGTTAACATCATTTAAGACATTTCTCAAACCACTCATTGCCCAAATAAAATACAAGTAAAGAAAACAAAATAAAATAAAAACCTCAAATCGGCATATTTTTGGGTGCCATCAGCACAAAAAACTGGTTTCATCTTTTTATTATTTCTTTCTTTTTTTCGCATTTTTCGTGCTGATTTTTGAGTGCTCTCTGCACTTGACCAAAAGCCGATGAAGATACGAAAAAGTGAAATATTTGAGCTGCATTTTATATCAAGTAGGCTTAAGTAATACTCTGTGTAGCGGTATTTTAAAGGGCTGAATTCGATTAATTCTTTTTAAATGCTGTCTTGCTGCTGAAATTTAATTCTTTACTGTGAAGTCTTGTTAACAAGTTATCTAAAGTATTTTAGTATTTTTGTCAAAAGTTACATGCTATGGAATTTGTGCTTGAATTTGGAAGTTTCACTGAGTTCTGGGAGTTGCTTTGATCAAGCAGTTTGCTTAGGCATAATGTGCGTGGAGTTTTATTTCTATGCTTGAAATATAATTGTATTTTGGGGTAATAAAATATTGGTTATGACTAAAAATTGTATTTTTAAAAGCTTAAATTGTCTAGAGATATTTTAAGCAATTTAATTATATTCTTTTAATGTACTCTTCGTTGTTTTAATATATTTTAATTCAAGCTGATTTATTTTTATATGTTTCTTTCCCCGTTTTAGTGCTCACAAATTAAGTGGCTAATTAAATGGACTTTTGTTAAGTGAATTAAAATAAGAAATCATCGCAGGTGCGCAAAAAATCTGCTTGAAATGCATTTAATTAAATTGCCTGAATCTGTGACTCTTCACTGTCTCTTTGACTTCACCCCTCCACACCTCTATCCCTCTGCCCTTTCTCCCTGTTCATCTGTCTTTCCGTCTGCTTGGTTCCGTTGTCCCGTTGTCCCGTTGTTTTATCTTGTACCGATTTGTTGTGCGTCTGTACTGGAAACGGGTTCAGATACTTTTTTTGGGACGCCCGCTGATGGGCATTGAAAATTGATGGAGCTCGTACGCGATACATTGTTGCGGTTATGTATCTGTATCTTTTGGTATGCGTATCTTTATGTTGTATCTTGTCGTCGTTGCAACGGATGCGGCATAAAATTTAATGAGTTTTTGTCTTGTGCAGTTGGCAATTTTAGCTCATAACTTTTTTTTTTCTCTGTCCTCTTCTGTATTTTTGAATGTAGGTTAAACATTTTTGGCATTTTTCAAAAGAGGCAACCCAAAATCGGGCAGTTGCATTGCAAGAAAATTTATCGCAGTGAGCTCTGCCTAGATTATTAAATGCCTAGAATGCTTGATCTGGGTTTAATTGATCCCCTGGGCTTGTCAATTAGCTGCTTGAGCTACGAGCCGCTCCAAAAGATGGCAAAAAACACTTGAAAATTGTTGTCGTTTGTCGAAACACTTCAAAGATACTTTGAAATCTCAGTGTCTCAGCAACTCAAACTAGCAGCTGCTTGGCCAAAACGACAACTAACAATAGTCCAAATTAGAAACAGAGAACAGCAATAACAACAAACAAACAACAACAAGTACAGTGAATACCATAAGCGACAGACAGACGGACGGGCGGACTGACAGATTTTTGCAAATGCACAAATATTTTTTCTCAACTTGACGCTGAGTTTTGAGTGTTTTGGGTAAGGGCGGACCGGTAGGGGGGCCTTTGGTTGACAGTGGTCAAGCGCAATTAACAATTTTTATTTTATTTGATTTGTTTTTATTTTTAATTTAATTTTATTCTATGATATTTCTGGTTTTGGTCTTGTGACGTCGCAGAGAACGTAGAACGTGCGCAAAGCCAAAAGAAATAAACATTTTGTGTATCTTTGTATCTTGTTGTTGTTGTTACTGCATCCGTTAGGTGTGTGTGGCTGCATGCAAATGTTGTGAATTTGTCTAGTGCTTGGCCAACTAAATTTTGTTTTTTTTTTTGGCGTAGTTGGCGCCAACGCTGACGTCGCCGTCGACGTCACCGTCGCTGCCACTGCCGCTGTCGACTGAAACGCGTGCGTCCGGTGCGCAGTTTTTGCTTTGATCGTCGTTTAAAGCCGTTTTTGTTGTTTAATGTTTGTTGTAGTTGTTGCTGCTGTTGTTGTAAACTTTTGATGGTTTTTTGGTAGCTTTGTTTGCATTGAAGCAAACAACAAAAATATTAAATAGCTGAACAAATTTAGCGCAGCAATGTTTGAGATTTGTACAAACAATTTGCATTGAATGCAGCGCTAGAATTTTACCAGCATTTAACATTTATTTACTTCGTGTTTTGTGGTGCCTTGAAAGGCAATATAATATTATCAACTCTTATTTAAAGCTTTAACAAGTAAGGAAAGTACAGTCGAGCAAGCCCGACCGTAAAATACTCTCTGCCTTTTTTCCCGATTAATTTATTAAAATCGGTATCGAGATATTACAATGTGTAGTACTTGCATTAAAACACGTTGAAACAAAAACAATCTAAGCATAATCACACATACATCTGTTTGTCTGTTTGCGAATACACATACGTTTGACAATATATGATGCATATACATGTATGTATGTATGTGTGTATTCAGCGCGGCCAGCGACTGCGGGCAGCGCTGCCGCCACGCAGGCAGCGAAAACATTCGAACATGTGCTTGTATGTTTCTATCTCGCTTGCACTCATACACGATATTGCATTCAGTTAACAATATTGTAACGCTTCTAGTTTTCTTGTTTATAGTGCGATTTCAATGCGCCTTTCAGGATGGTTTGATATAGTTAGTCTTCACACGAATTATAAATTACAATACTGTACTATATTAACAAACGCCTAAAAAATTTTTTTTTATTTTTATTAATTGTGGGAAAAAGGGGCGTGGCAGTCCAAAATTTTAAATGTCAATGCATTTAGGATGTCGCTAGGAACCTCCATACCAAAATTGGTGATCCTAGGTGCAATAGTTGTTGAGATATTCGCCCAAAACACCAATTTTTTCCGAGGTGTGTCTAGTTTTTTCATCATTGTGGGCGAAGTGGGCGTGGCATCGGAAAAAAAAAAAGATTCTTGTATTGACTGACTAAATATCTGATCGATTGAGACCAAGCTCGAACTTGTAGCTCTTACCATCTCTGAAATCTGTTTGTTCATACGGACGGACAGACGGACAGACAGACAGACGGACAGACAGACGGACAGACGGACAGACGGACAGACAGACGGACATGGCTATATCGACTCGGCTTGTGATGCTGATCAAGAATATATATACTTTATGGGGTCTGCCACGCCTCCTTCTGCCTGTTACATACATTTTCACAAACCCAATATACTCTTGCAGAGAGTATAAAAATATAAATTTGATTTTAAAATTAGTAAGCGTATCTAAGGCGTTTAAATACCATAACAAATCAATTTTTGTCAGCATTTTATTTTTTTACAACTTTTAAAAGCGTCATTAGCACCTTCTGAAGGGGTCTTACAGTTTGTCAATTTTGTATTACGTTGTGTATAAAATTTTCTATATACTATATTTAAAAGTTTATTCAGTATTCGCCCCGCTTTAAACCTAAACTAATTAATCGAACTACAGAACTGAAAGTTTCATGCAAATTATAATAAATTCATTTTATTATTTTATGTATACAATTTAAATACTGGCTAAATTTTTAAACAGTTTTTGATTAAATACACTTTCTCACAGCTAAAGTCATCGCAGCTTGATAAATTTGCCAACTGATCGCTGAATTTGTTTCTCTTGATATCTCAATTTGTAACTATGTTCAACGCATGTCTTGAGTACTTGTATCTATCAGGTTCAACAACCCTGATAGCTTCTAATTTTAGAAAAGTCAAACTTCGCAACACACACACACACACACAATTGAAACATATATCTGAACTGAATCATTCGCAAGTTTATTGCAATTGTAAAAGGAACAGAACAAAAAAAAAATGAAGAAAAATGTATCACACAGTTTGATTTGCTTAATGGAGTAATGTGAATTTTGCTCGTATGTCATATCAGATCGAAGCAATTGAGTTTTATCGTCGCCACGAGGAGGCTTCCCTCTTGCTATCTCAGTCTTCCGTTTATCACATGCAGCAGAAATATTCATAAATATTATATTCTTCTTTTTTTTTTGGCAATAGAAACACGTACGCTGCAAATTATGTGATAAAATATATGTGAGCCAGAGATTTTGTGCCTCCCCCTCCCTGGCCACTTATTGTTTAATGTACTTAGTACTCAATATTGTGTTTTATGACTCTTTACATTAAACTGTTGAACATTTATGAATATTTCTTCGGTTTTGATAGGCTGATTTGTAAATACGCACATAAAACTCAGTTGTAAATCGACGTTAATCATTTGTATACACATTTTGATGGAGCTGCGAGCTCCAAAATTGATTTGACGGCTTTACGCTTAGCATTTGGCATTTGATTATGCAAAATATAATGACGTCAAATGAGCCAAATCTGTATTTGGATCGAACAGTTGTGGCAGGGTGGACGGTGTAATTGTTATGGATTGATAGCGGGCAGACACGTCGTATGAACAATATGCGTGCCATGCGGCGTATGAGCAATCTACACACAAACATTCATTCATTTCACAAGCAATTCTGATAAAATCTCACATTCAAATCTGGTTTTTTTTTTGTACGCTAAACAAATTGTCTAATTATTAGCACAACATTCGGCAGGTACATATAAAAAACTTAATATATATATTTATTTATTTGTGTTGTGGGATTTTTTGTGTAAGTTTCTTTTGATAAATTGCATGGGTTTTTTCATGTGTTGTGTTTTGGGGTCTTTGCATTGCACATAAATTATGAGGCAGTGAAACTGGGCGCGGACTCATAAAAGGTAACCATAGACAACAATCCAGTGATAAACAAAAGCTAATCAGCAACAACAATTTCCAAAGAACAAGGTGTGGGAATTCTGATAAAGTGATAACACAGTTCACAGCAGAAACTTTTGCTGTTGTTGCTGCATAAAATTATTCGTATATAAATAAATATTTAATGATCGATGTCAGTGAATAATGTAAGTGAGCAAAATAATATTTAAAGGGAGTGCAGTGTGCACATTTAATATTAACACTCATACACAATGAATTCGGATTTGGATTTGGATTTTAATTATTACACGGCACTACAAAAAGATCGCAACAAATTTGAACTTGTGTGTTTGTGTTTTTTTAGTTGTTGATCTTTAGCGATTTTCAATTTAACGGCAGCAACTAACGGAGATGCAGCGTCTAACGCGTTAGGAGCAACTACGACAACGACGAACAATGACAACAACAACCACGACGACGACGACGACAACGACGTCCGAACATGCTGCCTGCTGGGGATAAACTGGAACTGGATTTTTCGGAGTTACGACAACGTCGGCATCGACGCCGCAACTGTCAGCAGCAGCGGCAGTGGCAGCGCAAGCAGCGACTGCGACAGCGACAGCAGCAGCAGGCCACTTGTGGGCATACATAGAATCACAGAGACAACAGAGATATCGAGACTCTCGCACTTGCACTGCAGGCAGCGTATAAACATCCCAAAATTACACCACAACCCGTCCAAGAGCCAAAGCTCTCTGAATCTGCGCGCAAAAAACCTGACACAGGGCGACAGAGCGAGACAGACAGTGGTATAGGGTAGGGAGTGTGGAAGCGAAAGACAAAAGGAGACAACATGGGAGAGAGAACCGAATTCTGCTGCAAGCACTAACTGTATTTCCCGTTATTTGCTCAAGCTTTCACTCACAGCTGTGTACATACATTAGCTTTGCTGCGTAGCCTGCACTCAAGTTTTGTACCTTTAACATGAGCTTTTACTTTAGAAAGTCAGATTAAAGGATGTATCTACTAAAAAGGGATGTGTAAATCAATTTACTATATAGATTTTAGACCATAGAACTACAAAAAACTATAAAAAAAAACAATAAAGAAGAATTGCTTTACAGACGAAATAAATTTAAATACCAAAAGATATATAATTATTTCTAATACAAAACATACTGTTAACTATCTATACTAACTAAAAACCAACTATAACTGTTATGCAGTTATGTTATTATAAAGAAACCTTATCAGTCTACAGTCGTGTATATTAAAGATCAGCAAATCATTGATAAAGCTATCAAGTATTGAGCTCAATACAGCTTGAATTAGCACCTGCTCAAGCTGAAAAGCTTTACGCTTGAGAAGCTTTTGACGCGCTGCCAAAATTGTGTGGTCTCAACTAAACGATTTCCCGCTATTTGCAAAGCTTTTAATTGCGCTCTGTGTAGTGGCTCTCCCATCAGCTGCTGCTGCTCTCGTGCTCTCACAGCCTAGCCTGCTCTCGCTCTCCTTTACTCCCACTCACTCACTCTCTTTCGGAGCGGCTTGTCGCACACATTTTTGTTGTTGTTTACTTTTTGGCGCCTCAGTCTGGGAACTTCAACAGGTTGCCACCCACTTTTTTTTTGTGGTCTCCCTTTGTTGTTGCTCCTAATACATTGAGCAAAACAAACGAACACACATACAACTGCACATACACCTACACTCCACATAAGTAGAAACGACAGAACCAGGAAAAAATATGTATGTATGTTTGTAAAAAAAAAATAAATAACTTTAACGCTTCCTTTGGGGCTGTTCCAATAGCAGCAACAATTTTCAAACGCTGTTTTCCTTAAGTTGAACAAGTGTTTTTATCTGTGTTTTTTTTTCGAGGTTTTTCGGGGTTTTTCTTTTTCGCCAGCAAACTTTTTTTTTCAGGTATTTGCCTTCACGGTAGTTGGACTTACCCCATGCCAAAAAATAAACAAGATGCTGCCTGCTTGCTTGCTGATCTCCTTGCGCTGGCAGCAGGCAGGAAGGAGCTTTGTTTTAAAGCTCACCCCTTTCAACCTGCCGCACCTCACGCACCGACCCAAAGGGCTTCAAGGCTTGGCGTTAAGTGGCAAAAGTATTTGAGCGACTTACCTGGAAAGAGACAAGCGAATAACAACATGAAATCAGTTATATTTATAGCAAAAACAAAACATAAGATTACCGTTAGCTGTTAGGGGAAGTGTAGGGAAGGGGGGGGTGAGTGGGTGTAAAGCTCACATTCATTGCGGGCATGACGCGGCTCAACTCGACGAGCTCATTAAATGCACACAAAAGCTGCGGCGGTTCAAGAGAGAGAACCCATTAGCATTAATTGAAGCAAAGATGAGATCCCATCATCATGACGATGACAATGATGATGATTATGATTAACTTAATGATTATGATGGTGCTGAGCTATAACTGTCTTGTTCTATCTTTGGCTGTGTGAATATTCGCGAGTTCTTGTAGCGGTGTGTGTGGGTGTGTGGTGAGGTGTGGCTGTGTGCTTGTGCCTGTGTGTTAATGCTGTATTTTTACAACAATGTAAAATCCGCTTAAATAGCGCCTCAAAGTGCGCTCAACATTAACCCAAATTGGGCATGAAAACACAGCTTATTCTTGAATTAAACAAATTATTAAGAAAGCGCTGGAGTTGGTAGTTTAAATTAAAGAAGTTTAAAGCTCAGAGTTTAAATTAATTAAATAAATAATTGATAAACGCTTTAAAGTTAGTTATATTTCTGGATAAATAAATTTAATTTTTGTTGCTTAAATTTCTTAAGAAAATTCACTACAATTTAAGCCTGAAATTCTGCAAGTTTCTACTTCCTTCTAACCAAATATGAATTGTGTTAATAAACTTATATCGAGTGTTGACCGAATTTTTGGGAAATTGACAGCAAAACGAATTTAATTTCTATTTGAAATTTGTGTGTTTTTGTGTGTGTGTGTGTGTGCCTAATGAATTCAATTTACGCCAATGACTTCAGCTTGAAAATATGTGAATTTTCGAGCAGTTTGGTAATGTAATTTAATTTTGCCTTCTACTGCATTTGGGCGCAACGTAATGCAATTTGCAGTTTCAAACTAATTGTAAATATCACTCATACGCAACGTTGAGCAGTGAATGCATTGAAATGATTTATGAAAGACGAGCGTGGCATACAGCGTTACTAATATTAGCTTATTTAAAGCTAGTTTTGGCCTGAATATAGGTTTAATAATTGAATAAAAAACTTAAAGATTTAAAACACAAATAGTTTAGGACTGAAGTAATTTAAATTAAGAGTTTTTCTGAATAATTAAATTAAATTAAAATTGTCTGCTTCAAATAAAACTCTTGGGGTTTGTTTTACAACTAGACTTCTATATTTATTTATGTAAAAATAAATTTGTTTAGCTTTATTGAATATTGAATTACTTTTAGCTATAAAAGCAACACAGGCATCGCTTTTCTGGCATCCCTGTTGTAAAAGGGCGTCAAGAGGCGGTTGTAATGTTATAGGCAAGGGTTCTATATCTGCTGTGTTTGTGCTGCTCTACTCTGCACTGATTATCTAATGGAGCTGCAGTAACAATTAGTCAGTCCGAATGCTAATTGGACACAATATGTGTAACCAAACTAATTGGTTGACTCACCTGGTCACTTTATCACAAGGATGTGAGCACAACAATTGAAATAACTGTGTGAATCTCTCCCTCTGTGTATCTTTGTGTGTTTCTCTCTGTGTTTGTGTTGTTGTTTTTTGTGCGTTGCAGTTGCAAGCAGTGTGGCTTGTGGCATGTGCACTGTTTAAGCGTCGTTTTACTTCTGTGGCGACCACAAGCAACTGTCAGTTAACCAACCTGGTTTGTCGGACTCTAGTACCCCCCACCCCCTCACCTAACTGTACGCAAAAAAAAAAGGAAAGAAACTCGATTCTCAACTCTCAATTCTCAGCCGTTGGGGGGCTTGGCATTGCGTGTCAAGTAAAATAAAAATACTTTGAAAATAGTCAAATAAACCGCAGGCGCCTTTAACAAAAAACTTCGTCCAATTTGGTCTTATTAATAAATCAAAAATCTGCATCTGCCACTGCGAATAGTTGTATCTAATTAAGCTTAAGACTTAGGCAAATGCAAGTGCCAACAGCATTTTGGCAAATAAAGTTTTTAACAATTTCACACAAATCAGCGCTAAATGTCAAAACGCATGTTGCACAAATGCGTCAGATGCCAAACTTGGCCAACAGCAATAAATCATCAGCTGCACACGCGACAGACAGGGAGCAGGAACAGGTAAGGGTACAGAGAGGGTAGCAGTGTAAGAGAGAGACACAGATATTTAGCCAAGTAAATGTCTTGTCTCTCGATCGATCTGGTCAAGAGTCAAAACTGAATCCGCTGACAGATTCCTGTGCAACGCAAATCAAATTGAGAAAATTGAATACTTGCAGTTTAAGCTTTAAAAATACACTAGGAATTCAGCGTATGATATGAAAAGAAAGTTTTGGGAACAAAAAGAAACTCAGATCAATATTTGCATTACAAAGAAATTAGAAATGGTAAGAAAATATATTCACATTTAATTCGAAAAACACATAGTAAAGTCTTGAAATCACAGTTTTTTAATATTCATTGTGTTTAAAATTCGATGAAAATAATAATAATAATTTTAATGGAATAAATCGGAAATTATTATTATACTTTCAGTATGTGTTAAATTTAAATAGTAGATCTCAGCAGCAGCCATAAATTATATTCTATTTATTACTTATTGTAGACGCTAATGATTTTCTCTTTGTTCCAACTCTCTTTATTTCATCAGTATTCCAACCGTCTTCTCTTGTTGGCGTCTATCTTAAAATTGATTCTTCCTCTTCTTCTTAAAGCTAAATCTGACAGCCAGAAATCTCCCTTCTTAATGTTAACTCATTATGGCTCTGTCATCTGTTAAATCTAATGATCTGTTAATCCTAGTGATGGCACTGTTAGTGGTGGTATGCCATCAGCCTACTACATTATTTACTGCTTTATTTAAATGTGTTTTTCAACATAACTTTTTATTGCTCATGTTTTAATGACATCCCGTACAATAATGTGATAATTTTAATTGAAATATTGTTTAAATAAATTGGATTGTCTACAGTAAAAGTACAGATTATTTGAAGTTAATTTGCTGGAACAGAGCACCCCGCAAATTTACCTAATAAAAAAGCCAAAACAGTCATAAAAAATCTCTATTTTATATAGATTCCATATCATCGTAGCAAATCGACTGCTAATAGTGATAAACTCTGAAAAACCACTTTACGAAAGCAGCGTATGCGAAACTAACAAATTTAATATAAAAATTTTGGACAGCGTCAGCAGCAGCAACAACAAAAACAACATCAGAAATAACAACAAAAAGAGACACTTTGTATTTCAGTTTTTGGTTGCATTAATTATCGCCTTGCCATGAAATATGCGCTCCACGCATGCGCAGATCAGCCAAACAAACGGTCCAACTACAAAGGTGGAGAGGGGTAGGGGTAGGAGAGTGTGTTGGCAGGTAGGGGGAGGGAAAATTTGAACGACGGGCGGCCGTTAAACTTGTTGTTACTTTTATGGCAATCAAATAGCGCGTGTTGTTGCCTCAAGGAGTGGGAGTAGAGCAGGGGGAGGTGTCTGTGTGTGTGTGCTCTAAGGGGGTGGCAAAGAGGGAGTCATAGCAACATTTTGGTGCTTTGACTTTGACTGACTGTTTACCTGTGCCAATTAAATTCAGCTCAATGAACGAACCGATCACCAAGCGATACAAATTGTGAACAGCAACAACAAGTACAACCAAAAACAACCGCTAAAACTTTCAACGCATTTTCATTTGTTGGCTAATGAGCCAGCGTTGCCATATCGCTGTGCGTAGATCGCTTAAATGCTGTTGACAGCAATTGAAATTAACGGTTTTATCAAAGATGTAACAAAAATTGTTTGAAATGTGCAAATTAAGGATTGGCAATGTCTATCTGAAAGATTGTTGATTAAATGAGCTCTTAGATAAATGCAGCTTAAAATCATTAAAATGCTTATTTTATTTAAAGTCTTGTGAACTATTCTAAAGCGCTTAACATTACTCCAAATACTTGTTAATAATTGGAGCTTACACCGAACAAGTTTCAAATATTAAAATTAAGAAAAACAACAATTACAAGTGACATAAGCTGACTCCCAAAACACATAAGCTAAGTATTCAAAAACAATCATACCGGTCAAATCGAATGCTTCTTTAAAAATTTGATTCCTTTTCTAAAACGCCTTTAAGTCTACAGAGCTCATTGAAGTCGATACACTTGAACTAGACGCTACTGTAAAGCTTTTGCTGGCGCCATCTACTGTCATGCGTTTGCCAAGCTACAGCTCTCGACAAGCTTTAAACAGCTGTGCTGTGTTGAAAAGCTCTCTGGCATCAAAGCACGCAAGACAAGCATAAAGAGAGCGAAAATAAGAGAGCGCAGTAAAGTTACAGTTAAGAGCAAATGCTAATGGGCCACCGTTTGCTGTCCTCGAAGCGACTCAACGCGACTTGAGTATCCCGACTCTATGTTCGCTCAGCAGCGACCCTATCAGCGAAGCCGTTTTGACGCATTGATAACAACGATAAGGCTTTTTGGCCTTGGACTAGAGTTGCTACCAAAAAAATAAAATCCCGACTCAGCTGCAAGTTGGCACCAAACTTAATTGCGGCCATTAAATGCTCTTACAACGCAAGTTGCTCATTAAATAGATAATGTACTTATAAATATTAATAATAAAATAATAAGACAGACAGAGGGATAGAGAGAGAGAATATAAAGGAGAGTGTGAAAAAAGTGAAAATAAATAATTGAATTTTGTGTGCGGAGAATGAAGCCACAAAAATGCGATAAAAGGATAAGACCACAAATAATAAACAGACTTGTGCGGTTGCTTGAGGAGCGTGTTTCTGTGTGTGTGTGCGTTGCAAGTGTGTTGTGTCATCAACTAGGCTGCTGCCACTTGCTTCCCGCCCTTTTGCCCCCTCTGCTCTCACCCTTATCGGCAAGCTCAACGCCATACACACAGTCATTGTGCAAATATTTGCATATTTAAGTTAGCTGAATGCTTGCTAAGGCAACCACAAAACTCATAAGCGCATTTTAGTATCCGCTCTCAAAGTATGTGTGTGAGTGAGTGTTAGTGTGCGTGCATGTCCGTGTTTGTGTTTGTGTGTGTGCGTGTTTATGTGCTGTTTCTTAAGATTGCCTCTGCTCGCTGTCACGAAGGTCAAGCGCACGCTTATGAAGTTGACATTGTCACACAAAACGTTTAATTATGTCAGGTGTTAAGATGCCGGTTATCGTGTTAAACCACATGGCACATGGTGCGTATGCTTAATGAATACCTGTGCTGGAACCTAAGCAGTCGCCAGTGCATTCTTCGTTTTTCTAGGACGGTCAGTCCTTCAGAACTAGCTTAAAATAGCTAAAAGGAACACAAGTTAGCTGAAATACAAAGTTGGCTTACAGATAAGCCTTTAATTATGGATTAAAAGTACAAAAATTATATATAAAATTATTTTAAACCTTTTTAATCTATAGAATGAATTCCTCTCTGCCCACTCTGAACACTTTCTTTTAAAGCCTTTTCTATAACTAGCTAGATATCTAGCTTAGGCCAGCTTACTGCCTGCCTAAGCTACACCACCCTTACCTTCCACTCGTCCCGCTTCTGTTACTGCCTTGATCTATATCTCTATCTACGCTCTTTGCCTTCCCTCGACTTAATTAATTAGTTGTGAAAAGGATTTTTTGGAGTCAGAGCTCAGATTGTTTTGTGCTTAGGGTTGTGGAAAATTCTTGCAGCTGCTTTTTGTAATGCATTTTCCTAACCCTTTTTGGCTTCAACCTTGTTTTCCCCAGACTCCCACTCTCAACACACTCGACTACTACATATATAATGAGCTATGTGCTCAGGTGCTCTTAATGAGTGATGTTTTTTTGTTGGTTGGTGGCTTACTGTTTCACTCACTTACACTCGGTCTCTGTCTTCTGCTGTCTCTAATGATTTGCTTAATTTGCACAAATTGCCAGCAAATGCAAGTTGGCCAAGAAACCGGAGTGTATTTCAGTTTCAGTGCCAAATTAGTTGCATTGTTTGAAGTTGACACTAACTGAATGCGAATGTCATTTCTCATTTCTCGTGTTTTCTCTCGTATTCTCTTGTTGCTGTTGCTCTTGCTGTGTTGTGTTGTGTTTGCTTGTGCCTCTTGTTGCAAGTGCAACAGCTGCAATTGCAGTTTCCATTTTCCATTTACTATCTCACAATTTCCATTTCCCGCTTTTCATTTGCACTTGTTAGACTAAAGTCATGTTTTAACTTTTCTCAACATTTTACTCAGAGCTGAAAAGCCTCTATTTGTTTTGTTCTCTGTGGCTCAAACACATAAAAGAAATATGACTAGAATAAGAAGAGGGAGCAGCATGATAAACTATGTTTATAATGCACTTTATAAGCAGATTTAAGCCAAACAACTCTGTTATGAAAATAAAGAAATGCAAAATGACATTGAGTTAAGTGAATTTGTTTAGAGTCGGAGGTGAATGCAGCACAAAAAGCATGAAAAGGTACAGAAAAATGATGCTCATGAATAGTAGACTACAAAGCAAATAAAAAATGGTTTTTAAATACAACATTTTATATATATAATCAATAATTAAATGTGGTACAATTTATTACTTGAATTTATAATAATTAACATTTTACCTGCTCTAAAAAACCATTAAATCTGTAGTATAATTTTAATCGCATTAAATATAAATAGAGTGCTTAATTAAGCTTTTATTAAAAAGAGAAAAGATTATTTTATTATTAATTTCTGTTCAGCATTTAACATTTTAACACTTTATAAATAACTTAAAACGCATTTGATTATACCAATTATTTATATCTTATTAAACATTTCAACACAAAAAACAATTTTGTGCAATTTTTTTTACAAAGAATTCAGCTTCGATTGCCCAGCTAAAAACTGTGTAAACTTTTCAAACCAAATCCGAACTCTCTTGGCTTCTTATCTAGCAGACCAAGTGGATTGAAAAGGAAAACGCACAAAAGCTCAGCAAGCTGAATAGCAGATGAAAAGCAAGTGAAATCTTGTTCGTTAGGATGTTACTAAGAGTCGACACTCGATGCGAATTGAATAAATTGCATGCAATCTCATTTAAAGCGTCCAGATATTAATGACAACCCAAGGGGGGGCCCAGGGGTGGCAGACAGTACGGTAAGCACTCGGCAGACAGACTGTGTTGGCGTGTGCCGGAAGTGGGAATCGGGATAATAACAAGGTACATCAATCACATTTACAGTTCATTAATAAATAACGACATAATTTTGATGTATGACAAAGCATTTAACATAGCGCCAAAAATAAAACTCGAAGAGATTCAAAATCGACAGACTGTGTGGGAATAGGAGGATTAAGGAGAGATGAGAAGGGAAGGAAGAGAGCGAACGAATTTCATGCCCTTCAACGGCAAGTGACAGTTGCTGAAAGCTACAACACTCAGCTGATTTTTGTCAGTGACTATAATTAATATTTATAAGATAGGGACTACCTAAAAAATATGTAAAAAACTTTGTAGAGCGCTGTCTTTGAGCGTAATTCATAAATTACAGTCCAAATGATTTTTGGTTGTTGTTTTGGCTGCTTGTTAACGTTTGCCGGATACGGAAACGAAGGCAACCAGCAAAACAAAACAAAACAAAACAGGACAACGCAAAATTTGGTTAGTTTTAAGTGGCCAAATGAGACGATGGCCTCGCTCGCAGACAGCGAAACATCTGTTCCAATTTAACGCTCGAGCTGCGACCACAAGGAAAACTCCGTTTACGCTGTGCCATTTTCCCTTTTCCCTTTTTCCTTTTCCGTTTCCACTTTTTTGCCATTTGGCTCGCAAAAGACAGTTGGCCCGTGCGTAAAAGCAAAAGTGGAAATTATTGGCTAGCATAGCATCATAAAAAGTTATGTGCCAAGTTGAGTTCCAGTACACATTGATTTATTATCTCTTTCTCTCTGTGCTGAGTACTCGCATTACTACTCCAGTTTACATGTAAAAGTCAGGTCTTTTAGCGGACTGTTTCTATAGCCCAAGCTAATCCATCTCAAGTGTCAATTCGTGCGTTCGAATCAAGTCAGACAGCGATTTAATCGAGCAACCCTCGACATTCCACTCCGTCCTCCTTTCTCTCTGCTGATTGTGCATATTTTTTTGTTTTGGCAGCAGCGTTTTTAGCATTTTTTATAGCCTTCTTTTTAATCTATACACTGACGAAGAGTATCAACATTTTGACAGATTTTGGTGTTCAACAAAGCAGGTTTTTTATAGTCGCTAAAACATTTAATTTTATCCCCAAACAAATTTTACAAATCAATCATTGTTAATATGACTAACAATTTAAAGCACATTTAATATTCGGCTCTGTGAAAATGCTGCATTTTCCCTTACTTTTATTTGACTTGGGAAAGCCAAAAGAGGAGAGACGCAGAAATGCTAATAAATAATGTATGCGTCTTTTGTAAGCTGTAGATTCGTGTTTTTGTGGGTCGTCTTTGGGTTAATGTGCTGTCAATGATTTTTTTTTTGCTTTTTGCTTTTTTGCTTTAGCTTTGGCAAAGTTAAAGTGGCGTGCAATTGATTTTGCCACGCCCACTTGTAAAACACTTGATGGCTATAAGAAAAGGAAGCTATGTAAATGTCGCTGTCAATATGCAGAGTCTCTCGCGCTGACATGTCGAAGATTGCACGCATATTATATATGTACACCCCACACACACACATAATATATATACACCCCCATATACATACAAGTACACGCTTACACTTGTCCAAGATAAACAGCTGACAAGTGGGGGAGCACAGCAGCATAGAGAGCACGGCATACGACTCTCGCTGTCTTTGTGAACGTCTTCTACTCCTGCCCTCTCTTAGCTAAAGCTCCATCTTTGGCTGTGACTCTGGTTGAAGCAGTGGGACCCATTCAAAGTGATTTAGTGCTTGTGGTCAAGTGGGCCGTGATAGACTTGTCTTTGTTAAGAGCTAAATGAAAGACACACACGCACACACGCAACACACACTCATACACTAAGCAAACTTTAATGCAATTGAAGCTTAAAGGCTTCTTGTCAAAGAAAACTGGCAAATTCACTTACACACTGTTTAATTTAGTATAATTAATTAAACAGCCGGGGAATTTGTGTGTTTCAATTTCAAGCACCAAATATTTAACTGTTCTGCAGCAGACAAATTCTAAAATATATTTGCTTATATTAAATTAATTATACATTAATTCAAAGTTTATTTGAATGTGTCTTTAATTAACATTCACTGTGGAAGGAAGCTGTGTGTGTGATCGGTTAAACGGTTTCTCTGTTAGCAATGCAAAATCAGCGGGAGAGCTTTCAGTGAGAGCTTGGCGTCCACTAGATGCTTTGGCTGTGTGTGTCTGTTTGATCAGTTCAGTGGGAGAGAGGGGGAGAGAGAGCTCTTGCCGTAAGCCTGCTTAAGTGTGAGTGTGTGAGTGAGTGTTCTTTGCGTGCTAATAAGCGCAAAGTGGAAGCTGTGCTCAAAACTAAATCCACAGAGCATGAGCTATAAATACAAGCCACAGTTGTCTGTGGTGGGCGTTGCAAAGCTCTGCTGTTGCAGTTATAATAACTCTACATATTTTTATACAACCCACTCAGCTCTATTTCTGTTTTGCCCACTTATTCAAAGCCTTAAATCCCTCTACTACTGTATGCAACTACTGTTCTCTACTTTATTATTTACCGCTGCTGATATGACTAGCTGACCACAGAAATGAGCAAAAGCTGACAGCTTTAAACTGCTTAACGGTGAATACAAATATCCCAGCAGGTATACAAAATGTGTTGCACTTTTACTGTTTATTGTGTGAGGATTAGTGTTTAGTGCGTTGATTGTGTGCGTGCCAAATACGCGGCCTGTAATAATAATTTTGTTTAGTATACTTGTCACGCCTACCAATTTCCCATTTTTCTTGGCGTAATCGCATGTTTGCCTGCAGTAAATGCAATTCCTTTTGTGATTTGCTTGTTATTTGAGCTTTCTCCCTTGTTTTATTACAAGTCTGAAACATGCAAACGTTCAAAATGGAATGAATTTTGGTCGAACTTGGTCCTGCGGCGCTTTTAATTATTAAATACTTTACCCTTGGGCTTGGCCAGCAGTGTCGACGAACTTGCTCATTAAGGACTTTGCAGGAGGCGGTACACGGCTGTCCTGCATTCAATCGCCGTCGACTGGCAAATGGCAATCAAAAACTTTTCGGCGCTGCCACACAAAAATTTGTGTCAAGAAAACTTTGCTGTCAATTAAAGGACCAGCGCTCATGCCCCCCTGCTCAGGACACCTTTCTTCACACACCCCCACTGATTTCCACTCTCCTTGCAGAGCTTAAGTTGTTGTCAATGACTTTTACTCTTTAACTGGCAGCTGTCTATTCCCCGGGGAACAATACTTTGGCAGCTCGATAAGTTACAGGCCAACATTTCTTAACCCAAAAGAAACTAAGAATCATTTTGATCACTTTATAGCTAAACATTTAAATAGTTAAGAGTTCTGTCTAGCTTTTGGTTGGTATGGCAACGCTGGTTTGCAGAGTGCTGGAATGAAGTCTCAGTTATTGTCGTCGTCGTATCATTACGGACATTCCTTAAGCACAGGATTTTCGCATGCTTGGTTATCCCTTAGTTCTCCTTTTGCCTCCTTTTGTCCCCTTCTTTCCTTTTTCCTCCTCTTTAATGCAATTGCTGCATGTCCTTGACATAATTTACAATTTCAATAACATTCGCCAAGCTTGAGTTGGCTTGGTCTCTCGTTGGTATGCTGCCGCAATTTATTTGCGCATTTGTCCCGGCTACAACTCCTTTAGACGTAAGTCGCCATCATCATAATCATTCTCATCATCGTCAAAGTCATCGGCATCGTCATCGTCATCGTCATCATCGGGATCATTGTTACTGGAGGGAACATGCGCATTTGTCATCATTAAAATGGTTGGAGCAATGGGCAAAAATTAGTTTGCTGGCGAACTTGCTCCTGCTGCGTACGACCAGGAACAGGACCATGAACGAGCACCAAGTCCGGGATATTTATGCGTGTGCAGCTGCCAGGCCAAAGGCACTTCAAGTGTCACGCCCTGCCGCCTTTCGCTTTTGTCTCATTTGTTGTTGTTGTTGTTGCTGGCACTGCTGCTCATTATGGCTTAAAAAATGTTAAGCACGTCGACGCTTGTTTGCATGGTAAGTCGTCCTGTTTCGTCCTTTCTACGACTGCCACTTGAAGCATTCCAAGCCTAACCGAGACAAGCCAAAAAAAAAAAGAAGAAACCCAAGCCAGCAGCCACTTGATAGTCAACGCTGACATCTCATTATGGTTGTCAGCGCTTTGCTGTCCCCATTCGCAGCCAGCCAACAGTGCGTATGTGTGATGTCAACTGCCCCGCCTCTACCTAGCCCGCTGCCCACTCCCCCTTCCCTTGTCCGTTCCCATTCCCAGCTGCGTACTCATGTTTAAGCAAAATGGCAACAACGTGAATTATTTTTATGTGCCTTGGAGGACCAATTTTTGGTTACAAAGGTGTGTGTGTGTGTGTGTGTGACTGAGTGTGTGTGCGTGCGTGTCTAGCTGTGTGTTAGTTCTGTTCTTTACGCTTGTCTCAATTTAAATTCATATACATTTTTTGCCTACTAAATCTATTTTTATTAGCAGCCATAAAGACAAACGAAGCTTTCAATTTTCGACTGCTGCTAAATTTAAATAAAAATGTAGACGACTTTTATTTATCAGATATATAAATTTGTTATGGGCTTAAGTTGAACTAAGCTGTTTTTAATAATAAGTGTTTCTTGTTGGCTACAAAGAGTTGACTTTGTTTGTCTGTCTACTCAATTGCATGAGCATTTTATGCTTGACAGCACTCAATTTAAGAGCTAAACTTATCACTTTCAAATGTACATAAAAGAAATATAATCTAAATATATAATAAAGATTTTTAATCAGCTTTGTAGCTTGTTAAACATATCAGTTTAATTGGAATTCAACGAATTGTGAAGAGCCAAATGAGCTCATGAAATGATAGGTTTATTCAGCTTTAATACAGCTTTAATCCTCATTGTTTTCATTGTCTTGAAACCCCCTTTCGTAAATTGCCCACAACTTACAACTCCAATCAGTATTTATAGCAAATTGTCAATTGTTGAATGACAACTGACAGAATGAGCAGCAATCGCGACAAGTTGTTTTGGCTTTGGAAATTATGCAGCACATTCCAATGCAATCGATTTACAATTCAGAGACGTAGAGCACTTGAAACTATAGGAAACCGCATGTCCAGGATACAGGCTGACAAACTCTGTCTCCTCCTACCTGCCACGCCCAGCTTTCGATTGCTGTTCGCATAATGCAGAGGTAACCACAATGACAACAACAGGCGAACAAACAGTAACTACAATTGAGGCAATGGCAACAATTGTAAGCCAATTGAATGGGCTGCACAATAGGGTACTGTCTGTGGCGTTATCCTGTCCTGTGCTGTCCTGTCCTCCTGTCTTCTTGCCAATGCTTTCTATATAGCCTTGCTATTGCCAATTCCGGACTTGTGCGTTTCCTTCATCTCAATTTTTAATCCCTTACAAAGTGGATACCGGATTTATGCGCCGTCAGCTGCAAAAGGTAAACGGATGCGATACGATTCGATGCGATTTAAGATATGTACTATAAACTGTATTCTGTGACTTACTTTTGCTGCAAGAACAACTTTTGATACTGACACATAAATCAATATTTGTCTGCGGTAATTTAAGGTTATTGCAAACACTTTATGGCCCCAAAAGTTATTTAAAAATGGCTTTAAACTTTTAGTAAATGTTACCGACTTTTATGTGTGGGTACAGTAAAAGATTTAACCGCTGTGTGTTTAAATAACAGTATCTTAATCAACTATCAGCTCCATTTGTATTTTAAGTACAGATTCTAAGCAAAGAGACTTGAGAAGTGTTTTAATTACTTGGTCTCATAAAACAAACATATGCTTGATTTGTTTGAAGTACAGGGTCTAAACAAACATTACGTGCTGTTACAACATAAAAGCAAGCAACTCAAATTACTTTCACTCGTCCTTGCTCTTATAATTTATTCTCCAACAGCCTCTCACTCTCTGTTGCACTGCTTATCACTTGAGCTCCCTCTGTCACTCTTACTCCCCCTTCTGCCTCCCTATCTCCCTCTGTATCGAAGTTATTGGCATGCAATCTAAAAGCAACACGACAGACAAGCTGTGCAGCATAGAGTGCAACATTGTTGGCATTCCACATACATAAGCTAATACGGAATGCCCCAGAGTTGCAGAGAATTCTATCACTTGTTCTTTTTTTTACGGAAATCTCTACCACTTGAGCTTTATGAGCCGCACATTCTGCAGTAATGCACTTAAAAATCTTTGTAAACTGAGTGTTAAAGAGCTGACAAACCTGTAGCAGGGAGAGCTGAAAAATTACAACATTACGCTTTAAGCTTTATTGAGTTACCGTTGATGCGACCACACATCTACAGAGGTACACACACACACACACACACACACACACCTGTACACACTCACTTGAACTGACTTGGTTGTTACCTTTAATTAACTGTAAGTAGCTCTTACTGTTTCCCACATGCAACCATGTTTTTCTACCTTTCCCGCTCTCTTTCTACCTGTCTCTCTTCCTCTCTATGGCACTTGCTTTGTAAGCTGCTGTCAATATTAAATATTTACCGTGCAACTCTCACAAAATTTTACCTCTTTCGCATAATGCGCATACGAAATGCTCTGCATTTTGTCGTAGCCAAGTTTATTCACATCGTCGTCGTCGTTCTCGTTCTCATAATTGCGCAAATGTTGTTAAATAATTGATAAAAAACAGCTCGCAGATATGCATTTGAAATGAGCATTGATTTGGTTAAATTTAAATGCATAACAGTTTCCTCTTATCCCCCCATTTTCCCATTTCCACATTTCCCCCTTACTCCATTTCAGCTTGATTATTTATGCGTTTGTTGCGTTGCCAAGTCTCTTTCTACTTTTACCAATTCGTATGCCAATTCCATATACTACCACACTCCAGAGGCAATCATGGCCAAATGAAATCACTGAAGCATTCGGCTCCAGTGCCGTGTACATTGGTCAAGTATTCTGCTGACCAGTCGGCCGCTTAAAAGCAAATAAAAAATGTGTATCGTGCTACAGGATAAAAAGGGTTGAGGTTGAAGGTTTTTGGTATCAGATTTCAGTTGCCTACATTTCTGTGAGTGACTGCAACTGTTGTTATTAGAGATGTCAGTTAAGTTGATTTCATTATCGATAGTAATAATTATACAAAAAAAAACCCTTTGACCCTTTGGGGCCTATCAGTAAGTTCTTTTAAATTTTTTATTGTATTAATTTTTCTATATAAAATTTTTAGTTTTAACCCAAAATTGGAACTTTCTTATCTCCTTTTACCCCTTTAAAAATCAGGTTTATCGATTCATTGACATTTCCGTTCTGTTTTCCCGCATCACTAGTTGCTACCATGTTTCCAGGTGCAGACGTGGGTTCAGTTACCCCCTGAAGGGTCCCTCAAAAAGGACTGGGGTCAATCGATGCTGTCAGTGCGAAAATTCGGTTCGATGTTTGATTTACGGTCAAGATTTTGCAACTGTTTAAGTATACAGGGTGGTCAAATTGAGGCTGCATGCAACAAACGATAAATCATAAATCAAACAGTTTCATTAAATTACTCAAAACAGCGGTGTAAATAATTTATTAATATTTATATTAAATTTTTGTTCAACAAACTGTGTTAAAGATTCAAGTCTGACAACTTTTTCTATTTATTTTACTTGCTATTAATTCCAATGCTCAACTTTACGCAAAAGTTTCACAGACAGCCTATCAATGAATGCGCAAAGAACTGCTTAAAAAGTATCCATTTATCCAATTTATCAATTTGTATAGATTTGTAGTGGAATTATAAAGTTTCGAATAGTTTTGTAACTTTTTAGTTGTTGTTTTGTTGTGAGCAGCAACAAACTTGCACTAAGATTAACAATACTTAGTAGTAAGAACTTTGAGCACCCTGTACAGTCTGTCTAAGAACTAATCTGACAGGGTCTCCTCTTCTTTTTTTGGGTGTCTGGGTAAAAAGTTGGCTAATCGCTTCGTTGGACAGTTCGTAATGCTGTTTGATGACCCACATCCATATGATTAGAGTAGAGTAACTGTATGACTATGCGACCCACATATGATTAAAATGCTCGTTTTAGTTTTATTTTTGTTTTTAAATAAAACGAATCAAATCAAAGGCAATCCATATATATTTTTTGTGGGTTGTGTGGCATAAATAAACAAAGCACAAATAAATAATTGAGTGCAGTCAACAATAAAAGTGATTTCGGTTATGTGTGGGCTTTTGATTAAAGCTCAAAAATATACACACACACAAATATAATGAAAGCAAATACTTTCGTGCACAAGTGTAGGTTACAAATGCTACAATGTTGTGCGCTTTATCGAACCAAATTCAGTGCTAACTTTGACTTATAGAAGCAGTGCTCTACCTCTCTGTTGCTCTACTCTCTTGCTTCTTAAAAGCTTGGCTAAGTGAGCTACTGTAACTACTTTGTGCTTACACAAAACTCTCGTCTCGCGTAGTGGTCATAAACTTTTTAAGTTTGCAATTTAATTTCAATTTGCACAGCAGTCACTGAAGTGCACAGACTGGGCAGGGAAAGGGGCGGTAGGAAAGACGATTCAAATATCGCACAACTAGTAATAATAATAATATCAAACACTGCAACAGCAGCAACAACAACAACAGCAACAGCTGCTACTCTTACTACTACTATTTCCATTTCAAATCAAATTTCAAAACACGTAGTCCAACTGGTGGTCATATAAGAGGGAATACTCCGCATGATTTTCAGTTATTGCAATTGGTTTTCCCCGACAGTGGAAGTGCCATCTCCAATCGTTGGCCATCGCATAAATTTGATTTGTGTAGCACATAAAAAACAAGCAAATTGCGCTAAATAAAGAAAGCGAATGGTAGAGCAAACACAACACGAAAAGCTACGTTACGTATACGCAGCGCGTACCCAGCACAAAACAAACTCGTCTGCTCGTCATGTTGGTCATTACATTTGTCTTTTTTTCTGCTTTTTTTTTGCTTTTATAGCTAAGCACTACAGGTAATTACATTCTTATTAAGTTTACAATGCATTAAAATAAGCGCATTTACGTTAAACAAACTAATGAAGGAAATTTAATAGAGCACTTTGTTGTTTGTACTCGGAAAATGTTTTGTTAACTATAATTAAGGGATTGATTTTTATATTTCGTATAAAAATGAATTAATTAACCATTTTTGTATAGCACCTACGGTTATTTTAACTTTAATTCGTGTATAAAATTGAAAGATGAATTTTGTTTAGTTTAAGTTGTTGATTAACTTGTGGAGATTTAAATTAATGTGAATAAAGTATACAAATAATTGAGTTCAATATGTTTTATGTTATTTATTTAAAGGATAAACAATTTAATTTTATTCAGATTTTTCTTATAGTAAAAAATTAAAGTTTTCAATAGCTTAGTAGTTTTTAATACCTTTAAGTTCCCTTAAACTCTTTATATTTCATTTCTGTAATACACGCTTGGTTTATTTCTGCAGCCATAAAGTTCTGCTTAAATTTATTCAAGCAAATCTACAGTTTAATTCCATTATATAAGTTATGTGTAGCATATTAACATGGCTGCATTATTATGTCTGGCTTTTACTCGACTTGTTTCAATTAGCTGATTTTTATCAGCTTAGTGCTGTTCAAAGCACTATATTATACTAAGCAAGTAGTTGTCTAAGTACCCGTTCTAACCCCTGCCACGCCCCCTCTCTCTCTGACCTACGAAAGGCAGTGCGTGTGTGTTGGTCATGTCAATTATTTGCGGGTCCCGAAGCCAGAACTTAACTCAGCGTAAGTCGACACAAGTGTAGGCAACATACGACTAAAATATACCCTTTAAAAGTTGAATCATGGCATATCAAATAGTTAATTTCACAGTTAGGGTCTATAAAAAGTTCATCGATTGGGAAATTGTTTATCAAAATATTTTTTCAGAGGTGTTGGGGTTACATAATCCCATTATTAAGTTATAAATTGTCTGACGATACGCAAGATAGCTCTTTAAAGCCTGTCTCTCTTTAGTTATACCTACCTATCTGTCTCTTCCTCCCTCTCTCTCTCTCTCTCTCTCTCTCCCTCTGTCTCTGTGTATTTCATAAACAGCTCACAAATTGCCACAAGTTGCACGGAGCTGTTTGATAAGACTAAGCTAAGAATCGCCTCGAGCTACAAATTATGTAAAATGAAAACGGGATTCACAAGCGAGGCCAAGTAGAAGACTAAAGAGGCCCTAAGAGTGATAAGCAGAAGTAGTGCAAAGAAGAAGTAGAAGCAGAGGTAGCAGCAGAAACAGAAACAGCAGCAAAAGCAAACGATGAATTTGACGAGTTTGAGTTCTTGGAAAACTGTTGCTCGACTGCTGCTGCTGCTGCTTACATGGAAAAGCTCAAAGGCAAAAGGCATTGGGCGTATACTATCCGTAATTTTAGCGCCCCGTTTCCATTATGCGTGCACTTTCCATTGCGATTTTCTTTAGTCAGGTTAGCTCGTGAAAATTCAATAAACACGCTAGGGAGCTAGCGAAAAAACTTTGTTGAGTGCTAAACATGGCAAGTCCATTGTGCTGGCCACGCCCACACGACTGATTAAGTGGGTGTGTACATGTAAGTGTGTGTTTGTGTTTGAGCGCAAATGCAGCTAAGAGTAAAGTTACCAAATCTTACGACTTGGCGAACTTTCAATGCATTTCAGTGCGATAAAGAAAATAAAAAATAAAAATAAAAAAATAGTGGACTCAACTTTAAATTGAAATTGAACAAATTTTATTTACGCATCCGCACTTAAATTACGAACTAGAGCAGCAGCAGGGGGAATTTGTGTGGGGCAGGGGCCAGCAGGATACGCTCGCCAGGTGTTTAATGAACGGCAACAACTTCGCTACGTAGCTATAAAAAGAAAAACGAAAAAAAGAACGTCCAAAAATACGGTAAAAAAGCGAAAAAAGTTGCCTATAAAAAGTATCACCTGCTGTGTTATTGTTTTTGTCTGCTTTTTGGCCTTTTTCCGTTGCTTTCATTCGATGTTTTTTTTTTTTTTTTATTTATTTGAAAGGAGATGAAACATTTCCTTGGGGAGCTACAGAAAAGCTGCGCCTCAACTTAAATAAAAGTCACCGATGATTGCCATAATAATTTATACCGAACCAGTCTGAACAGCTGGCCTCTACAACACGCAGTTGAAGGCATGAGAGAGTGTTTGCTAAATTGATAAAATATGGCTGATGTTGACAGCAGTTGTGTATGAAGAGTATGAAAGTATGCAATACGCGCTTGATTGATGATCCAAATGCCTCTCAGTTGGTAGAGAATGGTAGAGACTTTTGTGGCCTTCGGTTTCAATTAGGTCGAGTAGCATGAAAACCCTATGATGTCGATGATGATGAGAGTGCATTTCTGCTCGATGAGTATCACAAATTACGCATATGTTATAAGTTGATCATAAGAAAGCAAGTCTACTGTATTTCTACAGACAAAGCTGAAGATTTTACATATTTCTTTGACGTCATTTATTGAGAGCATTTTGTTTATTAATTGCAATTATAATTATGTAAGTGCTGGTATAACTAAGCAAGCACTGGCTCGTTACGTATACGTTATCAGTCGCATAACATAAACTGATTTGCGTAATTACTGACCATAAGCAGGTTAATTATATAAAATATTAATTACTATACAACTTAGTAGCACTTAAGCTACATAAATAAAATAATATTTTGTTAGTTTATTATATACAAGTCAAAACTAAACAGTTTTCCTGTGCAAAATATTCAGATAAACATTTATTTTATATGTAAATATTTTTATAAAATTTTGTTTCGAACTACTGTATTATATTTTAGTCAAAATGAAAAAGTTTAACTGAAAAATATTTGTATATCAGTAACAAACAATTTTAATAAAGCTTTATTATTTGTTATTTTTATGCATATTTAATTTGATTTAATTATGCCACAGTCTATAAGTATAATTGTTGGCATTAAAACAAAGCTTCATCAATTTCTTATACAACATTGCGTATACGCAACCCGGTGAACCAGAAAGAGAAAACAACATTATTTACTCAATTGAAATGATACTTGGGATTGACAAGCTATGGGAAATATCAATGGAGGTTGCTCTTGATTAATAAGTGAATGCCATGTGATTGTAATGAAATTTTTTTCCATTCATTCAGAGCATTGCTGGCTGAGATACGCGTATTGCCATTCACAGTGTCTACAAATTCGAAAAGCACGTGAGGCTCGCCATCGCCTTTTGTTGATTCAATTGTTGAAAAGTAAACAACTTTTTGGTTTCCCATACACACACACAAACACACACACACACACACACACACACAAGCACGCAACTCACCCACACAGACAAAAGCTGTTCGCACGTCAATCGAGTTGCTTTTTAAATTAAATTTTTTCGTTCTGTTTTTTATGGCTTAAAATAAACAACAAGAATTTCTGCTTCTTCACTTTTTGTTTCCTTTTTCGGCTGAAAATTCTTTTGGCCAACTGTTTGTTGTTACATTCGGTTTTTCGCTTTGTACTCTGGTTTTCCACTTCTCAGTTCGATCAATGGCAATAAAATAAATATGTTACCAGCGATAGATTGTTAAACTAACAGTAAAGTGTATACAAGTGTAAATATATTTTGGTACGCACAGGGCAGATTGGCAATGGCAAACAACTTTCAGTTTCATTGCTAGCCATTTGGTTTCACACGTTTCACTTTCGATTAGGACTCGTTTCTTGGGCTCCAAGGAAAATATACCAAACAAGACAGTTATCTATGCTGAGTTTGCGTTTCAATTTCCGCTGATTGAAGGCAAAGTTGTGACGGGCAACTTACAACTGCCACCTGGACACAGCACTGTAGCATCGTTGACTGCGGAAACGATGGCAATTAGATTGAATGCAGACACCATTAGACCCAAGGAAAACGCACGAAACGAAACGAAACGAAATACATTTTCATTTCATTCCTTGAGTTTATCTGGCGCTGATTGGATTCTCTTTAAGTCCCTGTCTTTTATGTATCCATCAGTTTTTCGGCTGCCACAATTTTTGGTTTGAACTCAGGTAGCTTAATGCGATTAGCGGCATTTTAGCCACAAATTTGTTACACAACTCTTTTGTGAGTGCTAAACTTTTAATTGAGTTTTAAGCCGTTTTACTTAAAACTGCTAAATATTCGCTCACCAAAGTCGTCCAACAAGTGAAAGGCAACCAAAAATTGTCACTGGCAATTGGAATTGTGATTTTTGGTAAGTTAACGACTTCCCGTTATGGTAACATTTCAATTTCCTGTGTCCTGTGTGAAAAATTAATGCCAAATTTGTTACAAATTGGCAAAAAGCGAACAGTCTGACAACCAGGAAGTAAAGCATGTAAATGCTCGCTGCCTGTTTCAAGTCGAAACGGGTTGAAACGTGTCGCAACGGGTTGAAACGAGTCAAGTTGTGTCTTTCACTGTTACAGCGCCAGATATAAAAACATTTTTGCCAAAATATGCCCGCAAACCTCAACAGAATTTCGACAGCAATCGCCGACATTTCGAAGAGTGGAAGTTTTGGCAGAAAATTCACTTTTTCCCACAATGCTCAGAACATAATAATGTGTGTGTGTGCAGGAGTGTGTGTGGGAAAGAGAAACTGGTTTTGGATTGTCCTGTGTCTGGCATTTAGCAGTGTTACAGAAAATCAATGTTACCAGCAGCAACAGCAACAACAATCAACAACCGACAACAACAAAAATATGAACAACAGCATTTACATGATGTTGAAGCAGCTTGGATAGGTCGTCACCTCGTGGAATTTTCTTTGCTTCGTTGTTTTGCTTGTTTTTCTGCTTACATCTTTCCTTTTCTTTTTCTTTTCCTTTGCTTAGACGCTCGTCTGAGCCGCAATTTAAATTTATAAGCCCTAAAATTGCCAAGCGAAAATTCTTAAGCGCATTGTTCTCAGTCGCTCGGCATTTTATGGCCAGCCGTCGGTTGCCATAAATTAAATGGCCCAGCAATAAAAGCCAAATCAATTTGAGCGTGAAATCGATTTTCATTTCCTTCATTTTTGTTGCCGTTCTTCCGCTGCTTTCCCTTCATTCTCCTATCATTCGTTTCCCATTCCGTATCAATCGATAAATTCTAGAGCAGTTAGCATGCTTCACACAGCCTTCATGGCAACAGGTTATTGCCGTGAGGCAACTAAATCAATGCCACACCGAGAGTCATGCAACAAATTGGTGCTACCATCAAGCGTTGGAACTGGTGGTTAAGGGGCGTGGCAGACAGTGCCGTGCAAATGCAACTGGTGCAATTGAAGTGTTCGCAACGCAATCAAGCTGCAAGTCGTCAATGGTCTTTTGATTGCTTCTTGCCAAACACACCCCCCACACACCCCCACACAGCTACACAATTTTCACACCTTTCACACCTGAAGTTGTGCCAATTAACCAACTGTTTGTAGCGTTTTTTATGCATTAATTGTTGCCAAACTGTTTGCTTAATGTAGTGTGCTTAATTTGTGTCAATTAATTTACATTGTCAGCCATTATATTCATTATCGCATACACAAATATGCAGATGATACTAATTAATTATGCTCTAATTACATTTATTATGCACATGTTAACATGCTGCTGTTGTTATTACCATTAAATAATGTGGCTGACTTCCGACTAATTCCGTTTAAATTATGCGTATTTTTATCCTTTTAGTTTAAGCCATTAAATTTAACTATTTTAAATGTTATTACCAACTCAACAGCAATAACAGCGCCTTAAATGAGTTGGAAACTTTTGAGTTTCTTTGCCAACTTTTGTAATTATTTTGCCCCTTTCTTTCAGTGTTAATTTTTCGATAATTTTACAGTAAATGGAGGTGAGTTGAGGTGACCGTGTTGTTACTTCGGTCTTTGCTAGTTTCTTGCACTTGCTTGTCATTATTTTTAATTTGCGCATCAATGACAGCAAGTGAGCAACCAAAGGCGCACACTGGGCAGCAAAGGGTGGTGAGTGGGGTGGTGTAGGGCTCTGCTGGTCACTGGAGCACTAAGAAATAGGCAACTGAAATTGTTGGTCGTCTCACATCTGGCGTTGACAATGCAATTTCCGCTCAGCGACAGTAAAGTACACACGGAAAATGAAGGTGGAAATGAGACAAGAAGAACAATGTCGAGTAGAAGACACACATCGGCAGACACACACACACTCCAACACTTACACACTTGAACACACACACACACACAGAGAAACACACCCTAGTTGCAGTCGTTTTGTGTTTCCTGTTGCTGTCTCGTTAGATTTTCAATCAGAACTTGACAATCTGGTTGCATGGCAGTTTGCTTGCTCAGTTTTGTGTGGTAACTTGTGCACTTGCCACACTGTGCATACAGAAATCAGCAATTAAAGATTAACCGAGCGTGAACTCTGGCCCAAAAGTGGAGAAAAACTGAATAGAAAGGGCTGCAAAAGACCGCTTGGATTTTTAGTGGAGTCTTTTATGAGTAAGTTTAAATAAAAGATAATATTTTGTATACCAACGTTTGTTTAATATACATTAAATTGCAAGCTCTACTATTCCCTGACACACAGCTGTTTACTTATGCCTATTACTTTACTCCTTTAGCTCCAATTATTCTCTGGTATATGACACACCCGTTACGCCTTTGCACATCTACTAATTACAGGGTCTAAAACATAAAATACAGTTTGACACAGTGAACTGTTGGTAAGCAGTTCGCTTTAGGGGTTTTCTATTTTCTATTTTTCTATTAATTCAGCACTGAGGAGACAGACACATGTTGCTGTGTGTAGCTGGACAGTGTAATGCCTTGAGATTGCTCTGCTTCGCTTTTGGTGCAATTTTAATTGCATTACGCCTCTGGAATATTGTCAGCCCTGGTTGCTTGCGTCAGGGGCACACAAGTTTTAATTGATGTCACAGCTGATGCACTTTGCGACCATTCAGGACTTTGGCCCGGATGCAACAAGGAACAAGCAGAAAGGAAGCAGAAGCAGCAGCAAAAGCAGAAACATAATAAGTAGAAGGAGATGTAGATAGGGTAAAGCAAGTTCCCAAGTCTCCTGTGAGTTGGCAATTTCTTATTTTGTCCCTTTTGTCCCCTTTGAACACAACAAAAAGCTGCCGTTTTTTTTAATTGTTGTGCTCGGCACATCGATAAACTTTAAATGGCATTTTAAATGACATCATTAAAATGCGTTAAGTGCTGCGGCAAACTAACGATTGAAATATGCATAAAATGCAATTAAATGAATTCATTAAAATTGCTGCACTTGTGCAAACCGGAAATCACCAGCGATTATTATAATAATAAGCATATTAAATCGGCTGTGGTATCAATTAAGCCAAAGCATTTCATATCAAAAGTATCAATATAAATCGATTTATAGCAAATTTTGATGCAAACACACGCACACACACACACATAAAAGCGCTCACAAATCCATTGAAATCCAGCGAAATCCTTCGAGATACGCCTCCTGGGAGAATTTTCGCTTTGCAGCTGCGTATCGTATCAAATCAAATCTGTTATCTTTTGGGGCATAATACACATGAACACGGCATCGTCTGGTCTGGAGTTTGGATACTTTTAACGCCTCGACACGTGAGTCTACAGTTTCAATTTGTACCTGAGGTAGAAAAAAACCTGTGGGGAAGCTACACTTAAGCTGCTCGCCTGCTAAATGCCCAGCTCAAAAGTTTTCTTTCGATTTTCGAGGGCGTTTCCTTAAAGTGTTAACACAAAATTCACAGAGATTAAAATACTTATGGGAGCAGACAGAAATTGTTAATAAATTATAAGCCGAGTTACCTTGGGGAAATTTTGAATGCAAGTTCTTTGAAGCACTTTTAAATACATGTTGAGTAGACAGTATGAAAAAAATTATAAAATAATGAAATAATTTTAAATCAAGGTGCATTTTAAGTTACAATATTACGAACGACGTGTAGTGAGAAACTAGATTTAATAGGAATTAAAATTTACCATTAAAATTTCAAAAATTCGTTTTATATTGATTAAATTTGTTAACTTTTTATTAACAATTTTTATTAACAATTTGTTCAACATAACAAATTCCAGAAATACAAATTTACACACATGTAAGAAGTTTTTTAAAGGTTTAACTATTGTAAACCAAATTTCATTTAAAAGTTTAACAAACCTTTAAATCGCTGGCAGTTAACCCAAATACATATCCACATTCACTTAACTTATTTGCTGAATTTATTCATTTTATTAACTTCAAACTATTTGCTTCATAGAAAGCTTTCAATTGCAGAAATTCTAATAACTTAATAGCTTAAATTTCATTTTATTTCAAAGCAATTATTATATCAACAAAGCCCTAATAAATGCCAGCCAATTTATAAATTGTTATATTTCAAATTTAGCTGGTTTATTTGCAGGTGTCAAAATACAATAAATAACAAGTGTTAGCTGATTTAATAACAATGAAGTTGTGGCATGTAATTACAACAATTTCCTAATACCTTTAGCCTATACAATTTGTAGCAAATTAAACGCAGTTAAACTATTTTTAAACTAAAGTATTAAATCATTGCCTGCTCCATTATACAAAAAACTCTTTGGGCAGACAAGCCATCGCTTAAGCCGACAACTGACTGATGGTTATAAGAAATGTCATTATCATCATTGAATAATATTTTTTCATTGCCTTTTTGGTGCAGCAAAATCAATACAATAACGTAAAATGTGAATGTAAAAATGTAAATGAAAAAAGTAAACGAAATAAAATGAACATTGCACACACCTGACTCAGTGAGAGCTCAGGACTCAAACTGGGGCCAATGTCAAACAACGACCTTGTGAACAATGTCAGTCACACACAACCACACACCATACACTACCCCCTAACATATACGCATTGGCAACGAGACAAAGAAGACACCACACTAACAATTCAAAGGAAAGCCAGGGTAAAAATGGGGTAAAAAAATACATATCAATTTGCCACGTTGCATCCTTTCAATCAAGCGCGACTGCGTGTGTGTGTGTGTGGGTGTGTTTTTTGGGCAACCAGACACTTGTTGACCTTTGTATTTAGCATTGAATACCCTTTAGTTTATTTGATATTTACGCATCTTTTTTTCTACCCAAAATTTACTCACCAATTGTATAGGTGGCGCCATCTACCGTGAATGTGGCCGCTTTGCATTTGTTGAAAAAACGTGAGGCAAAATCCAATGCAGAGTTTTTCAAACTGGACGATACACGGCGTATGGGCGAATCCGGACAGGATGTGGCTGCCATTGGCGTTGTCATCGTTGGCTGCTCCAAGCTGACTGCACTGCTCGTCACCGTGTTGCCGCTCAGTCGAGCGGTAAGTACAGCGGTGGCTGCCGGGGTATCGACAGGCGTAGCGGTTGCTGAATGGGAAGGGGATACTGTTGCGGATGCGGCAGCTTTGACTCCAGCTGAGATAACTGGCGTTGCGGAACCGGGTGCCAAGCGGCGTGGCGGCATCAACGGATTCGACATGTTGCACGCACGATTTTATTTTCTCCTCTTTATTTTTTTTATATAAAATTTACTTTAATGCCTCGGGAAACACTTGACAATCAGTTGTTGTTGTTGTTGTCATTGTTGTGGCACAATTTGCCTGCTTGCGAGCTGAATTTGTTAGCCATTGAAATTGGCCATTAGAACGTGACCCGAAAGTAACCGAAAGTAAACCAACCCAAGCCAATTTGCTGCAATTAAGTTTACCAAAATTGACAGCTTGACACAATCTAGTTAACTCAACGCGAGGGCTGCTGCAACAGTTGCTAAACCACAGGCCAAAATGCAGCTAAAGTTTGACCAAAGTCTACATATTTTTAAAACTATTTAAATTTATAAACTTTTCAATATTAAGTTACATGTTTTTAACGATTATTTTAAGTAACTCTCATAACTTTGCTCTGCATATATGTGCATAAATCTCTTTTCCTTTTTTTGCTCCCCAAACAAAATCAATTTGACAACTTAATTCCTGTCAACTATTTGTAAAAACGCCAATTCTACCACCTCCCTCTTAATTTTGCTGCAGTTTTCAATTTGCTGCACGAAATTTAACCATAATTGCAATTACAAAACAACCTTCAAACCGGAAAAATCTGCAATACATGCAGAGCTCGTATACTACCTGCTGATAATTGAGCTTAATAAAATAGCAGACACACAGGTAGCAAGAGGGAGAGAGAGCTGGAACAGTTGGGCAACAGACTGTGGAGTGTTTTTAGTCAACTGATGAGTCTAATGCTCGGTCGTTTCAGCCATATGCCACCACTCTAAAATGCGATGAATTAAAGTAAATTGCTTGGAAATAAGCGGCACAACACTCAACAGAACAAACAGCAACAAATTTAGATACACCGGTACACAAACATATACAGATACAGATACAGATACGGATACACCGATACAGACAAATACAGACACTGAGTGGCTTTCTCTGCGCCTGATTGTTGTTGCCTTGTTGTGGTTTGCCTATCGCCAGCGTACTGTGATAATAGCATTCAAATGTGTACATTAAGGTCTGCCATAATCTAGGCATGAGTTTTGTTTTTGGGGTTTTGTCGCTCCCACAAAACGGAAGGCGTCAAAAATTGCCACATAAAAATGTTAAAAAAAAAAGAAGAAACGGAAAATAAACACACACACGCAGAGGCCACAGGGCAATAAAAGCAAATGTGCGTGAGCAAGGACTCTACAGAAGCTTTCCACTTGATAAATGCTGCACTCCATTAAATTGCCAGAAAATTCACATTCCCTCGAAAAAGTCAGCAAAGTCAAAAACTTAAATTTTAAATTGGGAGCACAAGAAATTCACGCTAGTTTGCTTTCAGTCAATATTGACATAGTAAACACCGCTTTCAATTTCAATGGCAACACCCAACATGGCGTATACTTAATGTTTGTGCGACTGGTTGTGTGTTTGCTTGAAAGTGTTGCCTACTTTGCGGCGCTGGCAAATAAACTAAATTTAACACACAAAAAAAAGAAGTAAATAATGTACTCAACTGTCAAGCGTTAACCCATTCATGCCAGACAGTGCTGCATTCACTTCGCACACACATTGAATCATTCATTCATTCAGTCACTCATTCAGCTATTCATTCACTCTGCTCTTTTATTTAGTTACAAAAATATTTAACTCTGGCAAAGTGTTATCACTGTAGATACACATGGAGATATGTGTTGAAATATATATAGATATATTATATATATATGTATATATAGATATGGGTGTGTTGGTGTGTGTGTGCCATCTATAGCTGTCTCTGCATGTCATGCAACTTGTCGCTGCTTTTGATATGAAAGCGCATCTGGGCGTGAGAATGTCAACACCTTGTAAATGCCCTAAACAAGTGTGTGTGTGTGTGTGAGCAGGAGAGCTATACTGTCGTGGCTGACAAGAAACATGTGAATGAAAAAACAGCTGAACGTTAGCTAAAACCAGTTTGGTCTTTATGGATTTTCTTTACTTTCTTTCGACTTTTCGCCACTCGTATTTTTCATGCTGCCATTGTGCTTTCCCTGCCCTTTCATTGTGTTTATTGTATTATAATAAGTTTTAGTTTTGGACGCGTTCAGCTCGTTGAATATTGCATTGGGGTTATTCCCCGAGCTGCGTCCCTTATACGTTGTGCAATACTAATTAATACCTTTGGGCGTTCCTACGCGCTGCCTCTCCCTTTCTATTCCTATACCTCCCTCTCTCTCTCTCCCTCCCTTTGTGCTCATGTTGGCAGATAAATTGTTAAGCTCAGTGGCTTGGATAAGCATGCCGGCTTTAATTTGGTAAATTAATTCTAAAATATTTAGGTCGCAAATACAAATATCTTTTTTCCTCGCTTGCTCGACTTTTTCGCTTTCCCAAAATGCACAAGGTCACGCCACTGGGGTTAGACGGGAGCATACAGAGAGACGTTTGAGTATTTGTAAAATTTAAGGCCTTTGATTTGCGTTCACAAATAATCAACTCAGTTGGAAACATTTGCTGAGGCGCTGAAAACAACAACATTTTATTTTGTTGCCGATACCAAAAAAAGAATGAAAAAAAAAACACAGTCAAAACATGAACTGAACTGGATCAAGGAGCAGCAGCAACAGAGAAACTACAGAAACAACAGCTTGGCCAATGGACGAGGGTTCAACAAAAGGCAAATTGCTGAGCCGTTTAGGCCAAAGCGACTTGTCTGTCTGCTTTGCTCGAAGGGCCAAAAATAAAATACCAAAACGGAAAGCGAAAGCGAATAAGAAAAAATGAAAAACGAAGGGGACTCACAAAGTATAAACTTTGGGTAAATTCTGTGGCTTATGTGTTGCCAGCCAATGACAACAACAATTGCCAGTTCACTGTTGGTAAGAGCACATGTTGGCAGTAAACTAAGCAACAAAACTATGGGCTTTTAATTAGTGGTATTTTCAATACATTATTTATAAGTCCTTATATAAAAATTTAGATAAAAAAAACATTTATCGAAAAAATACTTCAAAGCTAAACACTTCAGCATTCCACACTAAACCACATATTAGTTATAAGCCAAAAGTCTCGCACTAAGCCAATGGCATAAATTTTATATAATCTCTTAAGCACTCTCAATCGACAGAATTTATTGTACGCTTACACTCTTCAACACAATTACGAGACAAATAAATATTAAAGCCAATTCAAACTTTTTCTTTCATCCCCAAACTTTAAGCATATTTTTGAGTTATGTCGTTAACAAGCTAATTTATTTTTATTGCCTTATTATGAATTATGTTGCTTAGTGTATTTTTGAATTTTTATTTTGTGCCGTCACTCTCTGCTCCCCTTTGCCACTGCGAGAACAAAGGTTGTCCAGTTAGATTGACTAAGCAAAAAAAGGTTTAGGTCGGTCAGTCTGTCAGCCTGGTTGTTTGGCTCTTTTAGGCTGTTTAGCTGGTTAGCTGTTTTGGGGCTGCACGATTTGAACTGCCACGCCCGAGGGCGTATAAAAAATGACGACAGTGGGCGGACAGTGGGACAGCGTGGCTCGGTTTGGTGGGTGGCACACCATATCATCATTGGGGCAAAGTGTTAATCCGCTTTTGTTTTTGTTTGGCAGCTTGTAACAGAGAAGTTGCCTTTTTTTGGGGGTCTGTGGGTCAGGTGACTTGCTGGAGTGTATTTCCGGGGTGTGTCTGGCAACACGCCGGCTTATCAGCCCTCTCTTTCACTCTGTGTGCGTGTGTTGTGTGAGTGTATTTATGTTTGAGGTGTTGGCAGTTCTATTTGACTGCTCTTCTCAGATTTATAGCTGGATTTGTTATTGTTGTGTGTGTGTGTGTGTTGACTATTTGTTTGGGTTACGTAATTGTAATTTGAATGTGTTTAATGTAATTTTAGTTTAGTCTAGTCCCCATCTCAACGCCTACTCCCAAAACCACTTCCCACTTTGATTTTGGTTTCAATTTTTCTATTTTTTGGTTGCTATTTACTCTGCTCGGACGTGCGACTAATTGCCGAGCATCAGTTTCGAGCATTTAGTCCCTAATTTATATCTCAACGCGCGGCTTTGGGGAAACGTGCAACAAATTGTTAAACAAATATTTGCAATTAGCATTCATTTCGCTACGCTCTGCTTTGCGCACACAGTCAACAGGTCACAGACTAGATTCTTTAGCTGCTTTCCTCTTTTCTAGTTTGGTTAAGAGCAACAAGTTGGCTTGGCTTAGACGTGGGTTTAATTCGTAGAATTAACAATTGTAAAAAATTTCGTTTGTTTAAATAATATTTAACACACACACACACATAAACACATCTACGCACTGCACACAACACGAAAACTTCGACACGAGTCGAGGCGAATCGAATTGAATTGAATTGAATCGTTGCTGTTGGCCTGGCTTAATTAAACTGGCTTCCTGTTGCCTGCGTTAGTTGCCACCTTCCGGCAAACGTGTTGCCAATCAACTGGCAGCAAACAGCAAATCATTTCCTTTCCTTGGCAAGTCCTTGCCAAAGAGAGCCTGTGCCGAGCTTACGAAGAGCAACTTTTGCATCAATCAAAGCTGACAAAAGCTCAGCTAAAGAGAGTGCAAGAGAGAGAGAGCGAGTGAGTGCGTGCTGCTGAGAGCGAAACATGTTCAAAGAGCACAACACAAAAATTGATGGCAATGAATTGAATTGGGCCTTGAAATCGCAATCAGAGTTGTGTTTACTGCACTGATAAGATTTATTTATTAATCAGCTTTGATTTATGTGTAATTTTAAATTTATAATTACTTAAAACTTAGTAACTATTTTTATTGTCCTCTAAAAATTAAATTTATTTTCTAATTGCATTATTAGTTTGATTTATTATCAGCTTATCAATTGCATTAGCTGAAAAATAGTTAAACTATTGATTTACAGCTGTTATCTCCGCCAGCAGCTGATTTTACTTCTCAGTTAATAGCTCTCTTTGCGTCTCTTTGGCAGTGAAAGCTTTTCACCTCAAAGCTTGTTGTCGGTTAACGCTAACCAACGCTAGAGGGCGACAGCGCAGCTATGTAAGTCTGACAAGTTAGAGCGAGAATTCAATATTTTGGTAATTTAAACAAGTTTATTTAAATATAAAGAATAAAATATTGCATTTCTAAATCATTTTTATTTACATATATTTGTTTTTGACTGCCTAGAAATTTAAATATTTTTTTAATAAAAGTACATGAAAACATTCTGCATTTATATTTCTTCATAGTTCTTAAAGACGTTTAGAATTTGGCAAGGCTGATGACTTTGGATTATTGGCTGATGAAATATTTTACCGGCTAAATCTCGGCGCCTGCTTTCGTCTCGCTACTTCCCCTCCCCCCACAAGATATATTGACAAATGCTGTGAGCAATGGGAGACGAGCCTGCTGTAATTTATAACACCACAATTCAGACGTGCTCCACAAAGCAAAGGCAGTAGACATAGCTGGTTGGAGTTTGGAGATTTCTGCAGTCTCACACGGCATACGTATATATGTATAAATATATATATTCACATATCCATTGCCACCGCAGATTCTGCAGGTGTTTAGTTATTTATGCCTTGTCACACATTCTTCTCACTTCTTATTACTTGTTCTTGTTGTGTGTGTGTGTTTTTGAAATGCTTAAAACAAATGTTTCACGCTTCGTACATGTGTGTATGTGTTTTTGGTGTTGCTTGTGTGCGTCTGTAGCAGAGTCAAAAACTCGTAAAGGATTTGACCCCAAATCCAAATGGAAAACCCCACTTTTGCCCTCATCGCTCAGTCATGTCTTCGGGGCGTGTGAATAGAAATTCCACAAAAGGAAAATGCGCAAATAAAAACATTTATGCATTACTTTTATTGCCAGGCTATTTGCAAGATTTAAACGTATGCGCAAGTGAATTTATATTGAAGCACAAGTACCAGCACATACAGTAGAACATCCGCATGATGATAAAAACACTTCCCACTTCTCTGCGTCTCTAGCATAATTATCATAAAGGCACACAAAATTATGCTACATTAAATTAAAGTGAAAGCCATTTTTAAGCATGTGAGTACGTGTGTGTGTGGGAGGTATGGTGTGCTTGTGTCAATCATCATTTGGTCGTCAGTTTATTATTTCATTTGTCGCTACATAAATAGTCTAATTTATGACATAGTTTATTTAACAATTCCAGTTTTTAATGTATTGTAGATTTTTCAAAAATATTAAAAAATAATATTTAATTTGAGTTTCTTTCACAAGACCTGCTTTTAGTTCTGTACTTTTTGTTTAGTTTCCATTTCATTTTATTATTTTACTTGAGCTCGCGAAAATAGCTCGGCTGCTGTGGAAAAGAAGCTGCTCAGTTTTATCTCACAAGGAGTTCATTTCTAATTTGAAAAGTTGCTTGATTGCGGTGCATTAATTTTCCATATACATCGCTCAGTCTAGCTGTAGTCAAGAATACCACATCGTTCACACACACACAGACCTCAGACTATCCCACACTCAGCCACCCACACCTCTGTTGAGGTATGAGCTCTCGCATGCGATGTAAGCTACAGACTATCATGACATTTGAATAATGCGCGCACATTTGGCATTTTATTTTATCATCAGGCATTTTGCTGATGTGCTTACACGCCCCCCACTACCCTCCTCTTCCTCCTACTCCTCCTTTTCCTTCAATAAAATAAAGAACAAAGACAACAACATAATAAAAGCATCTTGTGCTCGTCTGATAAAATTAAAGTGCGACTCTTGACTTTCCTTTATTTGCCTTTACTATTATTTCATCTCAGTTTTGCACTTGCCACGCCCATTACTCGACAATGTCGCCCATTTCTCGTTATATTTCGTTTGGTTGTAAAAAGTAGCTTTGCTCAAATTATCGCATGAAAAAACTCAACTCTTGTTCAATGTTGTGCTCGTAAAAAAGACTTGCAAACTTTAAATCAAAATGTTACGTATACGCACAGTGTGGCGTAAGCGTGTGAGTGTGTGTGTGTGTTTCTGCTGCAACACACTTTGTATTCAGTTAACAAGCTCAAGTATTTCAACTGCTATCAATGAACTGGGCCTATTTGAACACGTTTCTTTGTGCTCGAATGGGAATGTTTTTATTGAAAATGAGTTGGTTATTTTGTTGAGTAAATTTTGCCTTGGCCTTTTCAAGTATTCCGCCGCATGTTACCAGCAGTGCATTGAAATTTTGATTGCAACCATTAAAATGCAAGCTCAAACTTCAAGAAGGGACAGCAACAACAACGACAACAACAACAAGGACAACATAATGAGCATAGCACGCAGTCGTCCTGCAATGCGCAAGGTCAGTCAAGGACGATTCACAAATGTTGCTGTTGTTATTGTTGGTACATATTTCTTTCTTTCTTTCTTTTTTTTCGTTTACTTCTGATTGTTGTTGTTTGCTTGCTCTGCTCGGTGCTCAGCACACGGTGTTTGGTGCTCAGTACTCGGTACTTTTTTATTTATAATTCCAAACAATGCCAAGCCCCAGCTCTGGAACAGGCCACACAGCATACCCAGCAGCGACAGCTACAGCAATTAGAGCTCAGCGCAACAATTTTGGTGCAAAAATTGCCATAGCAATTTCTTAAAAAAAAAACACAAAATTCTTTTTTTTATACACTGCACAAAAGTTAAAAAATGTATGGTATTTCAACTTGTTTTAAAAATAAAATACAAATTAAGTTGTCACTACGTTTGGACGCCAAGTGGCTTTGTTTGCAGATCTAAAACAAATTTGTTCAGTTATTTAAATTTTAAATACTTTGCAGTAAAATAAAAAGAAATCTTAACTAAGACAGTTTGGACACTTGGGACAGCAAATTGTTTGAAATAAATTGAGTTATGGTCAAAGTGGATGGTATAATTTATGATGCCCAACAAACTTTAGACACTTGTAAGAGTTTTTTTTTTTTTGTCGTGTCTAAAGCATAAAAAAAATGTTTAAAAAAAATAGACAAAAATCAATAAAACTAAAGCGGTGTGGAGGCTTCAGACAAAGTCTTGAAATCAGACTGGCTTGCATTTGGTTTATAGCCTCGATTTTGAGTGCTTGCCACTCGGCTAACTGAGTGCCTCTCGTTACCCATCGAATGCACTGATTTAAAATGTGGCCAATACAATATAAGCCAAATATTGATTTACAGCAACAACGATCATAATTTTCGGACCAGCTGGAACAAGTATATGTATGTAGTATATATACTAACGTCTAGTTGTGGCATATTCATTGTTGCACAGAATTAATCTAACATTTATGAGTCATTTATTGACCGCTCATTGTGCGTGTGTAGGCAAGAGGATGAGGTCAATTGGGTGTAGTGGGCCAAAGCTAAGCAAGCAGCGAGCCAATTCACAACCAAACAAATAACCCACACAGCTGGCGACTTTCTCTCTTTCTTTCTCCCACTTCCCCTCTCCCTCCCTCTCTCTGCTGCACATTATAACGCTGTTGGTTATTTGGCCAACAAATTAGCGGAAATTATGCAACAATAATGTTGTGTAACGATTGAAATGATTCGATTTGGAAACGGCTTGAACGACATTTGGATTTCCTACTCTGCTCGATTGTGCCAAACATTACAATAACTGGCGATTCATGAGTTTGCATAAATTTAAATTCAGAGCACAGAACACTGAGTACAGTAAACACTCCACTGATAACGTTTTAATTATGCTACAAGCTGTGCCATTTTGCATGTCGTGAATCATTCACGAACAACACATAAAAGTCCATAAAAGTGTGCAGCAATTTAATGTTCGGCATTCTCACACGTATTTGGCAATGGCAAATATATTTCATATTTATAACATAATTCGATATAATGCGAGGAGGGAGTTACGGCCCCAAAAAATAAAAGAGAAAGAAAAGGACAAGCACGAGGACCAGGACCAGGGCACATTAGGGAGGCCATCGTAAAACCTGAATCAGCTTTTGGGCATACAATTTGTGGCCACATTGCGTATGGGTAATGCCAGCAACAAATATTAATACTGACCACAACCAGCAATAACAACAACAACAACAACAATAACAAGGACAACTGAAAGGACACGTTAGAAGCGATAACAGTGGTAGGCAGTGGGGCAAAGCCGACAACACAAAAGGCGAACAGCGAAACGCACTTTGCTCACTGAGGCATTAACATCTGTTGTCTGTATGTACTATAAACATATATGTTTGTTTGCCTACAAGTGTGTGTGGGTGTGTGTTTAGATTGATAGCAGAACACTGCTACCCATCTACCCAAATCTCTCAAAAATTTGACCATTTTCGTTATGTGATTGTCCCCGTTTCGATTTATTTAGGCACAGCAAGCATACACTGCTAAAAATTAATGCACTTTACTTTTATAAAGTATAAAATTTGACATAGAAAATTCACAATAATTTAAATTAATAATTATTCCCGTTTTAAGCCTTTCAATCGCTTATTTCCTGCTTTTAATTTTTCTCAGTGTAGTCATTAGCCTTGTACTAAGCTAGACACAACAATTCAGTTATTTATAAGCATAATGGCTAATAGACTTAGTACCTTTGCCTACGTTGTACAGCATGGCGTATGCGCAACTGCATGGCTTAATTCAAACTTCAATTAAGTCACTGTTTACTTAGCCCCAGCTTAACATTTTAAATAGTTTATTTAGCTTAGTCTGCAGTAGTGCAATTCTGCATTATTTTCAAGCCACTGTACCAGCTTGAAAGTCCTTGCTTGGTCAACTTTCACTCTCTGCCATTCGATTGTCTTTGGCTCTGAGCCAACTGTCAATCTATTCGCCCTGCTCCCATTTTCCTGCACAGCCTTTGCATATATTTTAAGACAATTCTCAGCCGTCGCATTTTATGAACTTCTTTTTCTAGTTGTCTTGGTTTTTTCCTTTCTTTTTTTTGTGCTCCACATGAGTGCCATCAGCTCAGCTGGTGTGCTCCCCTCCATCGTGAGTCGCTGCTGCTTGGCATCTTTAATGTCATTTGAGCTTCTTGAGCGAGTTTATGTTGAGCATTCGCCTTTAAATATGCTAATAATTTTTGGCGCTGCTTTATTAAATTTCTACGGCTACACAGTAAAATGAAATGTGCCCCGTTCCCCGCTGCCTTCCACAAAATCCAGCCAAATGACATAACTTATTTAGCGTCTTTGGTGGCAAGCAGCGTGTAAATTAACAGAGCCCCAAAAATGTGGGGAGTGTAGGAGAGCAAAGGGAAAGCAGATTGGGGTAGAGCTCAAAGCCAAAGTCAACAGCTAACAGTTTTTTATGGCCATCAGTTTGGTGGCTGTGCAACAAATTTTAAAGTTGCCTTTTGCCGTTTTTTTTATATACGCTTTAAGCTGCAGAAATTGTCTCATTAAATTAAGAGTCAGTGGAATTTAATGCGCTTTAATGCAAATTTAATTATATTATCGACATCAACCGCTGAGTGTTGGTTAAGAAATTGTAATAGATTAAATTGTCTATTTTTTTGAGAAATTTGCTAACCAACTTAATATATTTATCCCCAGCTCAAACATAACTATGCCCTTAACAAGCAGCATTATTTTAATGCTGTCAAATTAAATTATATCTTTAATCAACTCCTTTCGTATCAATTTTGCAGATATCGCCATCAATTAATTGCTTACTTTGAATGCAAATTTATTGAGTGTCAATTAAAACGCAGCTATCAAAATGAAATCAGCTGAATATTTGTGTCAATTAATATTAATAACAATTTCAACACTTTGTTTAATCATGCACAAAATTGGCAATAATTATGATTTCGTACTCAATTTTGCACAAACGTTTGCATATTTAATCAGTCAGCTACCTGCTGATTGATTTGATTGATGAACCCGCATACAAACGGTATTGAACTGCTCATAAATCATAATTGTCTTCACAGAAATCAACATTAATATTTACACACACAACACACAGACAATTCACTGATTAATCAAAAACACTTTTGACATTGGCAAATTGTACATTTTAATTATTGGCTCATGAGGGACAAATGTGTGTGCAGGTAGCATAAATCGATATAAAAGTACAAACCACAACATACTTTCAGTTTCAACCGCATAAAATGGAATTGAATTGCCAGCCAGGCAATAAAATGTGATTTCTGTTGTCATAAATTGCTATCGAAATTTGATAATTGTACAGCAAACTAAGCAAAAAGGTTTAAAGTGTAGCAATAAGTTGAATGCATTTGGTTTTTGTGGCTAATTTTTGTTCTAGTACCAATGCAAATTCGTTTAAATTTCTATCATATTTCATCAGAGTATCACACATTCAATTAGCGTGCTGTAAAAATGATTTATTAGCATTATAAATAAAGCTAGAGTCAAATTGTAGTGTCTTAACTGAATTTATTGTTTTCCTGTATCACACAAATAATAAATAAATATTTCCCAGTAACTTTTTGGCATATGGTAAATACTGATTGACATTGAAAAATGATTGTCGCTCTTTTTGGGTGCGAGTGAATTGGAAATAAATAAATATTTCGTACGCCTTAATAAATATGCAAATTGTCTGCTTCTTGTGCTTTGTTTGTATGGCATAAGGGATTGAGTATACGACATGTGTGCCAGTCAAAGTAGCGTGTCCTTGACTTACCTTACTCCTTATTTCTGCTGTCTGTGTTTCTCTGTGTTTATTCTGCAAAAAGAGACAACATAGAATTAGTCGAGGGCAAAAAGACATTGATTTAAATGCAACATAAACAAAATTCCATTTGATGACTTGGACATGCATGAATATCAAATTATGTAGAACTAAAAGCTTAGGCATCCCCCACACACATGTCTTTAGTCAAGTGATGAGCTGTTTATATTTATGATGATACACACACTTATTCATACATTCTGCAACTCGCTAACATTGACAGATTAAGTAACTTAAGCTGGAACTTAAGTCCAACTTTCTTTTGGCTTCAAGTGGCCTTTCTCTGCGTATATTTGGCCATAAAAGATTTGAGGCATAAATATTATGTTACGGCTCAATAGGCTTATGACGAATATGTCATAATCATACCACTATAGCCCTGACTCTGTCACTTACTCTCCTCTTCTCACACTTCTCTGAACTTGTGCTGATTGTCTCCATTAGTCATTAGTCAGCTTAGCAGCCAAATCATATTGCTTTCGGCTAATGAATTGCTTACATATGCTGCAAGGTCAAACGTTTTGATTGCTGCAAACACCTGCATTTAATTACCAACATTTTTTCACGCCTAGTTTACTTTTATGGCCACTGCAAATATTTCAAGCACAAATACCCAAAACAAACGATGACATGATGTACGGGTATGTTAGGGTCAGGCTAACTAACCGTCCAGCCGCATCAAGCTAATGAGCAATTCAACTTAACAGGAAGACAGTAGGAGAGTGGAAGTGGTAGGGAGTGGGCCACAAACCAAGACCAAGACCACGCTGAGGTTACAGAAAAAGTTTTTGCCGCTAGACTGGTAATGACACCCATTAACGCAGCACAAAGTACCAAATCCTCTGACTCCTTGCCAATGCTTGTCTCGCTCTTTGCCTCTTTCTGTGAGGCACGCCTACCGCCCCTAGCTTACGCACTCTTTGTGCTAATCGGTGTTTGCCTTTGCGCTTTGCTTTCGCAGCGTTTGCATAACTCGACAGGCGTCGCAAGCGTTTTAATACCCTGTAGGCATGCAAAAGAGTTGACAATATTTACTTGGACAACACTCAGAGAAGGTAAGAGAAACAAGTAAGAAAAGTACAGTCGAGCACGCCCGACCGTAAAATACTCTCTGCATTTTTTCGCGATTTAATTATTAAAATCGGTCTAAAGATATTACAATGTGTAGTACTTGCATTAAAACACGTTGAAACAATCTAAGCATAATCACACATACATCTGTTTGTCTGTATGCGAATACACATACGAAAGACAATATATGTTGCATATACATGTATGTATGTATGTATGTATGTATGTATGTGTGTATTCAGCGCGACCAGCGACTGCGGGCAGCGCTGCCGCCACGCAAGCAACGAAAACATTCAAACATGTGCTTGTATGTTTCTGTCTCGCTTTCACTCATACATTGATATGAATGCGGCAGCGCTGCCGTCACATGTGCTTGTATGTTTCTGTCTCACTTGTACTCATACATGATATTGCATTCGGTTATCAATATTGCAACGCTTCTAGTTTTCTTGTTTATAGTGCGATTTCAATGCGCCTTTCAGGATAGTTTGATATAGTTAGTCTCCACACGAATTACAAATTACAATACTGTACTATATTAAAGAATGCCTAAAAACGGAGCGATTTATTTTTATTAATTGTGGGAAAACGGGGCGTGGCAGTCCAAAAATTTAAATGGCAATGCATTTACGCTGTCGCTAGGAACCTCCATACCAAAATTGGTGATCCTAGGTGCAATAGTTATTGAGATATTCGCCTAAAACACCATTTTTTTCCGAGGTGTGTCTAGTTTTTTGCTCATTGTGGGCGAATGGGGCGTGGCATCAAAAAAAAAAAAGATTCTTGTATTGACTGACTAAATATGTGATCGATTGAGACCAAGCTCGAACTTGTAGCTCTTACCATCTCTGAAATCTGTTTGTTCATACGGACAGACAGACGGACAGACGGACAGACAGACGGACAGACGGACAGACGGACATGGCTATATCGACTCGGCTTGTGACGCTGATCAAGAATATATATACTTTATGGGGTCTGCCACGCCTCCTTCTGCCTGTTACATACATTTTCACAAACCCAATATACTCTTGCAGAGAGTATAAAAATTTACCCTTTAGACAGCAGAGTTAACTAAATATTATTGTGTATTTAAGGAGCTAAAGTTTGAATTAAAATAAACACTTCATTAAGTGAGTGATTTTAAATTAAGAATTACTTCAATCGAGTTTGCAGAGTCTTGTTAAATTAAAGTAAATTAACAATTAAAAATTTATTAAAAATTTTAATTTTCATGATATAGTTGGAAATTTATTAATAATAAATTTCTTATTAAGCCTTTTTAACTAAATTTAAATAGCCCTTTTTTCGCTGCTGGGTATCTTATAGTCTATTACTAAATACAATTAACCTTTTAGTTGTTGTTATCTATTTGCGTGCGGATTTTATTTTTAGTCAAGCTTTTTTCCGTCGCAATCCAATTATTGTGTTGCAAATTCATTAAAGGCGAGTGAGAGTTGAAACACAGATAAACAGAGAGACAGTGAGAAAGAGACGAAAAGTAAGAGAGAGAGGAAGAGTGTGAAAGAGAGCTACAAGCCCTGGGCTCAGTAAAATTAATTATCCATCAGCATTAGCAGGCAGTTTTGGCCTTGGTCCTGCTCCTGACATCGCAGGACTTCTGCCATTGCCACACTATATCCATCTCTTTTGCACTGTATCCCTACGGCGCTGCTCTTCTGTCACTTTGCATATTTTCACGCCTCAACCATGGCGGATTTTCATTAACTTTTGCGTCAGTCTGCGGTGCTCATCAATTAAAATTTAAAGATAAGCGCCAGTTGGTCGCCGTTCTCCTGAGATCCGGCACAGTTGTCGGACACACAGACTCGAGCATAAACTCATACACATACTTGCAGTGGTCACTGTGCCACACACATAGCATATTGCAATTCGATTTAATGTGTGTTCCCCGGAGACATGAGACAAGAGCCAAACAAATGTGCGTAATATGCGAATTTTTGCAGCTCAACAACGATTTAATGAAGCTGTAATGGGCCCAAAGGACCTCCAGGACATAGGCAGCTGTTCCGCCTACAGGGCGTCGCCAAGTGCAGTGGAGATGGAACGAGGAAGTGGCTTACAAGAGGTCTAGTAAATATTTGCCCATATAAATTACTCGCATTTCTGCTGGCAAACGCACCAAAAAGAACGTGTGTTGACTCCAACGTGCTTTGAATTTCAAATTCAAAAAGCAACAACAACAACAACAAAGAAACAGCCAAAATATTTCAAAAATCTCAATTATCAGCCAAGCAGCGACGGCAAAATGCTCTGTAAGGAAAATTGAATAATGATTTTATTTTTTGCTGTAAACTAAAACTGACAGCATTGTGTTGTATTTTTTGATAAACTAACAGCAGAGATGACTGCAGTCAAACTGCTCGACTGTTAAGTGCCCAGTAAGATACTTAAAGCTGAGGCAAAAGAAATAAAAAAATAAAAAAATAATAAATAAATATATAAATAAAAAAAATAAATAGCATAATATCCTAAAATTACTGAAAAAATATTTTTTTATATAAAAAAAAAATTTTAAAGAATTATTTCTGACTAAAATATGTATTTGATATAATTTCAGAATATTTTTTGCTCTTTACAAATCTTTAAAATGTAATAATCTTTTATTTATCAAGCTTCTGACATGTTGTTATGTAAAATAATTTGATTTATATTTATTAAATAAATGCCAGCTTCTCACATATGTAATTAATATAAATTTCAGAATATTTTTTCTTTAAAAGTCTTATGAATTTAGTCTACTTTTATTAAATAAGCTTCTGACATTTTGTTATGTAAAATAATTTAATTTATATTTATCAAATAAATGTCAACTTCTCACATGCTCTAACTGATCTAAAATGTAGACAACTTGAGCTGCAAATTGATTTTGCTGTCGTTGCACTTTGGACTGCATATTTCATCAGAGCTTATGCTAAAAACTCAATTATTAAATTTCAATAAAATTATTTAATATGAAAACAGATGCGACACAACGTAAGGACATTTCTTGCCCCAGAGCTTAGTTAAGTGAATTAAATGCAGACAGGGAGACAGCCAAGACGAGGGCAGACATAGCATCATACTTCAGGGTGTCAGGTAATTGAAATTTATGCATAAATTATGCGCATAAATGGACAAGGCAAGGCAATAAACAAAAATAAAAATGCGCAAAAAAAGGCAGCAAAAAAAGTAAATAAATAAAGAAGACGGCTACAAAAAAATAAAGAAAAGAAAAGAGATAAAAGAAAGCAGCAGCAACAACAGCAATAATGAAAATATTTTTCAACGCATGAAATTTTGATGAGGAGGCCAAAATGGAGACGCTGCTCTCTCATAACTTGAAGCTCTTTTATTATTAAGCTATTTTCAGAATTTTTACCAAATAATTTTTTGTTTTGCACGCTTCCTGTTTTTTATGCTGATGTTTTCCCGAAGCTCTCGAAGGAAACTGCAGCGTCAACGTGTGTGCGTGTGTGTTAACTTGAGTGTGTGGGTGTAAGTGTGTGTGTTTGGCGGCATTTTGCAAATTTACGAGTATGTTCGCCGAAGGAATACGAACTGCGACACGTACTGTATCTATGAGATACAAATTTGTGCTATGGGCAGCTGGCAAATTGTTTTCAACAGACAGCAGCAGAAAACTGTAACATATTTTTCTATTTGTTACAGTATCGCAATCTATACACTGTTTGTAATGCTTTATCTGTACAGCTGTGCATTTGTAGCCCTGGCTGTTGCACTTACCATACTGATGTTGACATGCCTGCAGCGTGTTCGAGACTTGGCCAAAAGCAAAGCAAACAAGACAAGCCGTCAGTCACAATTGTGCTTCACTTTATTTAAATTACACAATTTACTGCGCAATCCAATGCTGAAAATTAACTACAGAAAACGCAAAGAACATTCAACGAAGGGAACATTTTCAATTTAAGTGAACACTGTACACACATTACCCACACACACACAGTTTAAGGCCAAGAGAGAGAGAAATTGTTTTGAGGAGCGAGAAATGAGGACAGTTCGACATCCCAACTAATAGAACGTATATAATATAATAGACGAGTATCTTGTAGATACCTTTTGGCCCCTGTGGCTCATAGAAACTGGCCTTTGAAGCAGCTTAAGGCGCTTACACTGTCACCTGACTGACACACACAGATACACAGCCACACTCACACAAATAACCGCAACTACGTATGTGTGTGTGTGTGTATGTGTGTCTAGTGTGGAATTTCTCGGCTCTCTGTGCTCAGCTCTTGCCTATTTCTGAGTGCTTTTCGACCTAAATAAGGTAGCCTGACATATTCTTTTTTTAAAACAATATAAAGAGGGTTGCCTCCCCTTGAGTTCATCTCTGTGTGTACTCCAAAGCTGCACAAATTTATCGAGCATTGTAGAGCAGACATCAGGAACGTTCCATTTCTTTTATTTAACAAAAATATTTGCGCCAGTTTTACCCTGTACATGTAAAAGGTATTTAAACGGTTGGCACGTGAGCTGAGTGCATTCCTAAGTAAAATATTTGATTAAACAAAGATGCTAAGTACCGATCGATAGTACTTGCATTTTAACCAGTTGTGCTTGAAATTGTATGCTTTAAAGCCAAGTACAGAAAGTTTGCTAAAATAGTTTAATTATCAGCAGCGTTTGGTTTATATTTTAGCGAGTTTTTAGTGTCTGCCACTAGTTTAGCTTAGTTACCGACTGCTCTCTGAAGCGTTTATAAATTTGACAGCTTTTAAGTCATAAAAGGATTCTTCTGCTCAATAAAACGCAGCGACTCGACTCTGGCTTAGAACTGCATTGAACTTGGCTAAGTAACTAAAACTACAGATGGCCTGAGTAATCATCTGAGTAACATTGTCGAGCATATCGCAGATAGCTCTCGATGTGAGCACATTTTTTATGTGCGCTTGTTTATAGCGCATATTGCTGAAACAAAGCAGCGTTCCGGAACATTGCACAATAATATGGCGCAACAACACAGAAATAACAATAGCAACAACAACAACACTGCAGACTCAAAAATAGAGCGCCAAAATAGGCGACAAAACAGCAAACCTTTCCAGCTCCGAGCTCCACAAACCCCGCAAATTGATTTTGATAAACATTTCACACACCACCTACTCACCCCCACACCCATTGTAATTTCCACAACAATCTAACAAAAAGAAGAAGTGAATGAAGTAGAAAAAAAAAAAAAAAAGAAACTGTAAAGAAGAAAAAATAAATAAAGTAAACGGCGCACTTTGTTCATCACTTGTCAGGCAGTAAAAGCAAATTACTTAAAGTTCATTGCTTTAAGCGGCTGGGTTGAGTCGCTGATGCCTGATGATGCCTGATGAGCGATGACGAGAGATGACGACCGAACGACCGATGACGAGAGCAGAACGAACCTTCTTCATTCATTTCATTTGCTATCACTGCGTGTATAGCGACAGACCACAGGAGGCGGTTGAGCTTAAAAGAAGATTGAAATGCCATAGTAACGAGTAGCGACAGCGAGTTAAAATAGTTGATGGGCAAAGCAACGAGTGGAGGAAAGTTAATGGCCAGAAAAGTAAGAACGACGACTAGGCTATAACGAATACACATAAACGAGTTGATCAAGGATATACTTAAATAATAGCTATTAAATGAGTAAATGCTACAGAATTAGTAACGAGTTAATGTATTATAACGAGTAGAAAGATAACGAGTTGAGAATACAAAATTTTCAATATACCTAGTAGATCATAACTAGTCATCCCTAGTATAAACATAACGAGTATCATATAACGATTAGGCAATAACGAATTTATGAGTTACTTACTCAATGAACTCTGAATTATACTCAAGATACAGCATGATACAAAGCCAACTCAGATTTAAGTGTTAACTGTTATAAAATTCAATTCAATGTAAACGATTAAGCCATATAGAAAAAGAGAAAACCAGCGATTGACTCTATTGGTTTTTGTTTGACAAGACTTGTGATTCCATTAAATTTAAAGAGAAAACAAACGCCGTAAAGTCCTATTATTGACGATTCCAGTCGGCTTTCGAGGGCGGAAAAGCATTGAGCAAAGCTTTGTTGACACATTTTTCCTTTCGGGCCATCGATCAATTGTGATGTGTCCCCGAAGGACGGTCACCTAATCTGGTGAGCCAAGGAAATGCTTGACCACTTTACATAGATGATTGGACCGAGCCAAAAAGACAACATTGGCGGCAATTTTCATTTTTGTTTATATTTAATGAAAAGGATTTGGCCTTCAGCCCTTTTGGGAGTCTTTTTTTGTAGGTGGTTTTATTGATCCCCGGGGAGCAGCAAAAACTCACACACACACACACACACGTGCACAGTTGACTAAACCGATTTGAGTTTGACATAATTTATGTCAATCGCTGGCAATTTGCTGGGCATTAATGAGCTCAACTGAATTATAGCCGCATGTGGTTGCGACCTCAACTTACCTGCCACACACCTGTCAACTATATAATTTAAGAACAAAGACTTTGCCAAAAACAATGAACACACAAAAAAAAAATAAACTGTGTCATGGCAACATTTTTCTTTCTCCACTTTAGGTTTTTTTTTTGTATCTTATGTTTGTTATCACCTGTGCAACTTGTCACCTGTTTAATTATGCACGAGTGGAGGCGACAAACGTTTGGGCATAAAAACTTTACTCATATGGTATGCCGAGAGTAAACTTTTGTGTGTGCGTGCCACGCCCACACCGACAATTTTAGTAATATATGCTAAATTCTAAGGCAAAACTTTAAATGAAATTTATCTTTACTGCTCATGGTTTTATTTTATTTTTTCGTTTTGGGGGTAAGACTTTCAGACTGAAAGCCAATAAATCAATGACACACACTATGTCCCTTAGCTACGCCCACAGAGGGAAAAAGTTCAAGGCCATAATCCCACTTGATGCCGCCACAAATACGCCAATCATGTCATACATAATGCATGACTCCATGTGTGCAGAAATGGAGCAGGAAAAGTAGGAGGCAGGAAGGAAAATGAGATTGGAAAAACAGTGAAAAAGGTTTAAGTGCGCAGCAAATTGTCAGTGCAATGTCCGAGCAGTAACCAACAGGTCAAAAAATCAGTCATATGTCTATATATATAAATTCTAACTGCTTCCGTGTAAATATATATATATAAATTACTTCTCCAATTAGAAAATTTGCACGCTTTATGGCACAGCATAACTAGTATGAAACAGCACTTGGGAACAAGCGCAAACTTTTCCCATTACCCCAAAACGAACCGAACTGAACCGAACCGCACAAAGTACAAAGTGGAAAAGAAGGCATGGAGGAAAACCCAAAATGGAAAACATATTTTGTGGTACGCAAATTAAATAAGCACAAAACTCTAATTGAGTTTTTGTTGAACGATTTTAAATATTAAAGATATTTTTACCATCAAATTTTGGTCAACACTTTTGGCTATCCACAAAAACTTAACCGTTTGTTTTACTTGGTCAGTGTTGAAATGTGGGCCATAACATTCTACTGCCAAATGTGAAAATTTATTAATTTATTAAAAATTAAAGCTAATCAGTAAGTTTCATACCAATCTAATATACAGTATCTCCCTATAGAAAGTGCCTCTAATAAGATTTATTAAATGCTTTTAATCAATAAAGTTTTCCCGCTGCTATAACAACTTAATATATAAGAAAATTGTCTAATATTTACGCTGTAATGAAAGACATTTGAGTGTCTATTGATTGGATTCTCTGCCAAATGAGAAATCAATAAAAAGAAAAAAATGGACAGCAATCAGTCAAAGCAAAACAATTAATAAACCCAAAATGGACACACAAAGAAAATGTGAATTGAGATTGAAACGGCAATTGCTGAGATTGCTGTGAAATGGTTGGAGTTCTATCTGTATTCTTGTTGTCTTATGGGTATGGGAATGGGTAAGTGGTGTACAAGTCTAGGGCCCAAGAGGACTATAGTTACCACAGTTAACTTAGTTTCTGATCGAGTGCGTGTCACTGGCATTATAAATAATGCAGGCAATCGATTTATTGACTGATTCTCATTGTTTGTACCCAAATAAGAATACAAATGCCAAATAGATAGTTAGGATATACTCGGACCCAGAGACATTTAGAAAGTATGCCGCAATAAAATGACTCAACCGACGTCATAGCAAAAAATTCCAATTCCACACAAAGTACGCCAGTGGTAGAGTGAAGGAAAAAGGACAAGAAATGGCCATTTTATGAAGTGTTTAATGGATGTTAACTATGTGTGTGCGTATATTTATGTGTGTGTGCGGAAGTTTCCATGATTGTAATAGTGTGTATGTGAGCGGCTGTCTATTATGCTTGTGTGTATTAGTGTGAATGTGGTCTTATCTATTGAACACTTGGCTGACCAAACAACGGCAAAAACGACAAGCGGCTGAGCCTTGAGCTCCTTTGGGGTACAGAGGCCTTGCTAGGGAATTGAATTGATTTTGCTTGCCATTGTGCGTTTGTCTGCCATAATTGCAGGAAAAGCATATTAAACATACGCCTCGTAAAATGAATGATAAGCAAGCACATTGTACATAAAGTACAACAGCTTAAATTTACATAGCAAAATATACTTGTTATAATTTAAATATTATTTCTAACTTAATTGTTGATATATTTTCAAGCTTGAAATTTAACTGGTTATATATAATACAAACCATATTAGTATTATATTTTACATATGCAATATAAAATTCTAGTTACCGTTTCATTTTAAAATATTTTAGACTTGCGCGCAGTGGACACTTTTAATAATTCATATGAAATTATGTCAAGGTACTTAAAAATATTTTGGTTTAAAAATGCTATCGATTTTAAGGCACTGAAAAAATAAATTATATTTTTGAATATCCAAAATAAATTATTTGTATTTCCTTTTTAAGATTTTACCTAAAAATATATACTTATACCTTACCGTTTAAATTTCAGTCTGTAAAGTTTTAGTAAATATTTTAGTCGTATAATAAATATTTGATCTACAAGCAAAGTGCAACTAAATACATTTGGTCCCGTAAGTATATTGTCGCTCAGGTAATGTGCGAATCTGCAACCTTTTTTGCCCTTTAAGTGCCCTGCGAAAAACCGACGGCAATGTAAAACTAAAGAAATCCCATCAACTAAAAAGCATCTCAACGTGTGTCCACACACACTCAGCCATTCACGCACACACTCACACACTCCCATGTGTGTGTGTGTTTCTGATTTGAGATGGCAACCAAGGCGCTCACTGCAAATGGCAGCACTTAAGTCTTTCTCGTACGGCAAGCGCATAAAAATGGAAATGAAATGCCAAAGGAGCGCGACAGTCGCTCGTTATTCAACCGCACCCAGTAGGACTAGCTGTTGCCCCGTGTTGTATGCAATGGAAAATGACAAAATTATTGCGGCTTGATTGCATTAGCGGCCATGAAAAGCGTTGATTTGTTTAACTAGATGTCATAGGAATAAGCGGCAACAGCGGGTGTTAAGGGAAGGCACGTCACAGTGTAGACTCTACACCGGATACGGATTCCGTAAGCAGCCAAAATGGCGGCCAGGCAATTAATGACACTGGGGAACGACCTCGACGACAAACTACATAACAGACAGGCGGAGAACTTTGACTCACAGCGGGGAAAACTTTGGACTTTGTTGTTTAGTTTACAACTAAAATATTGAATTATACCGGCAGCTCAGGTAAGTGTGAGGGAAATTAGTCTGCCAACAACTTAATAAATCATTCAAGAAACCACACTCTGAGTTTAGTATTATAATAATTACTTCAGTTTCTTGTGGAGCACACGAAACTTTAGTCATTTCACTTTTTTACTTGTGTCATCAAACTGTAAATTGCTTCCTCTGCACTCTGCGATTTTTATGCGCTCTTACCTGCTTTGCGGTCGCATCATTTATCTTCTTTTTATGGCTAACGAAATTACGGGTTATTTTTCTTCTTCCACTTTTATCACTGCTGTTTACTAGCGTTTAGTTTCTCTGTTTTTTAGCGCTTTTTGGTATAGTAAAAAAGTTAATTTAATCAAGAACATGTGTTACTTTGCTAATTAATTAAAAAAGATTCCCTTTTTGTGGACAATAACAAAAGTTCTTTTTGGCTTAAAGCTTTTCTGTTGCAACTTTTGTGCTGACTTATTCACATTGTGTAACAAGAACCTTTAGTATTTCATTTATGCACTCGAATAGGCCCCCATGCACACAACGAATATCCATATTCACATTCATTTTCATATTCATATTCATAGTTAAGGATTTTCGACAAGGTTAAACTTGTGCCCTGTTCACACTGCTGTGCACTTTTGGGTGTTCTATCAGGCGATGGCAAGTGGCGCATTTAGCGGCAACTTTGTGTTAAGTAGCGTTCTCCTGCCCGGGACTTATTTGTAAGTGTGTGTATTGGTGTATGTGTGAGTGCACTGCTTACTTTCCACTTTATAGATATGTTTACCGTGCACAAATGTGCGAAAGGCGTTGTCGCTGCTAAGCCCACTTTGGCCTACTTGATGTGCCCTGCAAACACACCCTCAACACGAATTTTCTGTACCCAACACCTTCATAGTCCAGACAACATATTTTTCACAACTAAATTTAAGGCCAGTTGCAGTGTTGACACTATTTGGAGTGTTAAAAGCAATATTAAAACATAAAAATAACAAATGGATTGGTAGAAATGAAAAATGTATCTACAGACTGATGAGGAAAAGATTATTACATGATAGCAATATAAATATATCCTACATAACATCTAAAAATATACTTAAACAGCCCTTTGTTGTGAATTGAAAACATTTGAAAAGAAAGATACTAAATTTAGCATTAAAGCGGCTTAATTTGCAACACTGGCGCATGAGTTGTCAGCATAAAAACAAGAGGCAGCTTCAACTTGTTAACCTCCTTTCATGGCGCTGCATTACACGGACAATCAACGCCTTCACAACGCACTTCACACTCACAGTGCTGCCGTCTTAGACTTTTTGTAGCAGCTCTAGCAAAAATAATGTAGAGTATAACACTAGCTAAAACATGAAATAGAAATTCTGTTGAGACTTGTCTTCCCTTTTGAACTGTTATAAAATTTCCCTAATATATTATTTAATTTAATAATTTTGTGGTAAGTGAAATGAATGGGTAACATTAGCTTTTTTCTGCCGCTCATTGTTGTAGCTTTATTTTTGTCAAGTTCTGCCAGCACTGCTCACTCATGCTCTCAGTCAAAGTGCGCGTTTGGTAGGAAACAAAAAGCAAAATATTTAAGCTGCGCATTCCGTTTGGCTAACACCCTTTAATTCTACGGCCTCCCACATGAATTTTCAATTAAAAGAGTTTTTCATTCACATATTCAGGCAGCGTTTGCTTTTTGTTTTGTTCTTTGTTGCCTGATGCCTTCTGCTCTTCGCTCTTTGCTGGCTTTCGGCTGTTTTTCTGCTCTTTTTTGACAGCTTTTGCTGGCCTGGAAATTAACAAATCGTGAAATATGCTCCGAAAAGTATGCTTTTGTTTTTGTGTTTTTATTTTAGCTTCTTTATCTTTTTTTTGCATTTTTATATAATTTTTTGTTTGTTTCTTTTCGTTTTATTTTTGTTTTTGCTGCATGTCATTTGGACGTCGCCTGCAACAATGCTCTCGACCTTGGCAACCAGAAGACAACTGAACTGACATCTTACCCGAGGCAGCAATTTAATCACCTGACGATAAAAATAAAAGATTTTCAAATTGTATGCCGTCGACAACAACAACAATGAAATCCAGACACATTTTTCATTTTGATTCATTTTTTTTTAATGTTTTGTGTGGATTTGTTGCCTGGCAACAAGAAAACAGTGTATCTACACTAATTGGCCATTTAATTAGTGGCATTTTGGGTGAAAGAATAAAGCTAAAAGCAATTTCCTTGGCTTCAAAATCAACGCAGGCTAGTTGAACATATATATAGGGGTACTTTAACAAATATTTGCCATATTATAATGTATAGCTAGATGGAGTACGTGAGAGTCCTCCGGCTGTCTTCCATTTTTTTTTTTGAGAGGGCGGCCCTCAAATAGTTCCCCAAAGCATCCGTCACTTTAATGAGCCTCTCAATATGCATGACACATGGCTTAAATGTGTAATTACGAGCGAATGGTAATGCGACAGGGCCACGTGCTCCTATCAACAGCAATTTTTGAATGACTACGCGGCGTATGCTGTACGTAATGGGAATGCGGAAAAGTCCTCAGCTCGAAGTTGCTTTATTAAAAAGCTGTTGAAATGTGCACAGACCCCAAAATGATTTCCGAGCTGTCGAAAATTGAAATGAAACAAGCAAATACATTTCATTTCCGAACTATATTTTATTTCGGCTTTAAAATATGATTTCTTTGACCTGTGTGAGATGGTAGCATGACATTTGCACAACTGAATAGCAAAGTTATTCAATTGAGTGAAAACTCTTTGCATTATTGACAGTTATACAAACACACACCAATTTGAATGCACTTACACAATTTGTGTGTTGCCATTCAATGGAAATGGCATTCAATGCGGGCTCTGCCATCAGTTTGTGTTCACACAACTTTTGTGCGACTGGCAAAAGTCTTTCGGCTTAAGCAATCATAAAATAATCACAATGAAAAATCAAAACTTTCGCCAGCGAAACCATAATAAATCAAATGCCAGCTGTAGAGTGGAAATGGAAATGGAAATGGAGCTGGAAGAATTCATTCATTTTGATGGCATGCCCAAGACACACAGTCTCACTCACTTTTATATACTACATAGAAACTTACATGCATAATAGAAAGAGCGAAAAACTAAAGTTAAAGACACAAAACTTTCTCGCTAGTTCTATTGTTCGAGTGTTTCGAAAAGTTCAAAGGCCACAAGAGGCTGCAAATGGCACTCAGAGTGCTCTATCTCTCTCTCACTCTTTCTTTCCACCTCTCCTACTTTTTTTCTCACAGTGGGTTAGCTGGAATTTCGAACTGCAGGTGATTAACACAAATCTGCCAAATGCCAAACGACCGCCTTCAGGGCAGCTGCCATTAATTACATACAACTTTAGGCCATATGGAAAACTGGCTTGAATGTGGCTAATTAATTTTTGATAATTATCATAGACAGACGGTAAAGTTTTCACAGCTCTCACACGAGTGTTTCTCTCACTTTCTCACTCCTCCCCCTTTTCTAGCCTGCATAGAAAATCTAGTGTGAGAGGCACTAAAGTAAAATTACTTTTTAACGTGAGCAACAAGATAAAAAATTCAAGCACCATTTTAATTGGAACATTGCGCAAAAATAAACAAAAACAAAAGTAAAATAGCAATGAAACAACGGCACAAAAACAATTGCTTTTTAGTCTCTCTGGCTGCCACTTCGTTTCTAGTTGCGGGTTTTTCAGCTTGAACCGCAAAAAATAAATCAAATAAGAAATGGCTACAAATTTAAAATTAAACTGAAAGTTCAACTCGTTGCCCTTTGGGTATAAGTAAATCAGTTTTGTATGATAAAATTATTATAGTATGAGCACTCAACTAAATTTAAAATTATGCTGTTTTAGTTACCATGTTTTAGTTCTATTAATTTTTGTTTAGAAGTTTCTCTGAAAATTTTTTATAGCCCAAATAAAATTTGTCTTGTATTCATTAACTCATTCAGAATATTTCAATTTAATCTTGGTCCGTTTACTTTGTTTGCATACTCAACAATTTATTTGCTAGTCAAATAGCACAAATATTTACAAATACACAAATAATTTGTTGTGGCATATTTGAAATTGTATGCCACTGTTGAACTTTATCAGTTTTTAAAGTAAGGCAAGTGTCTGGTCTGCCAACTAGGATAGAAAACTGGCCGCAAACTATCCTTGAATTGCATTTGAATTATGCATAAACTTGGCTCGTTTTATTTAGAGTTTGCATAGTCCAGTCTGCATGCTGTATAGAAATTACGCATACGCCAAGGATGCCGTTTGGCTTGGCACTTACCCAGCGCTTTTCCTTGTTCTCCAATTGTCAGAGCTCCAATGGCGTTTTGAGTTTCAGTTTTTAGTTATTTTCAAGGCTTTGCTTGATTGTGATTTGTTTGTTTGTTTTTTTTTTATATTTATTGTTGATTTCTAATTAGCGCACTTTGTTTGTTGTGTAAATTATTGTGACGTATATTGCTTCTGGATTTACTTTTTATTGAGTTGGTTTAGAGCCTGTAAATCGTGTAACTGTCGAGTTGAATTTCACTTAAAAATTGTGATTGAGCACAGCTTAAATGTAAACGCGATTTTATTTTTATATACGGAAAAACAAGCTCAGAAGTAATTTGCGCTTACATATGTGTCGTATGCGCAATATTTAATAAGCAGTTCCCTCAAGATAACATGTATCACTCATACGTCACGTTGCCAATTTGCTAGCTCCGTCGACAGTCACAGTCGACACACACTCGCACACACACACACCAGCGACTGACGGCGCACAACACGTGCACTTGACATTTAGTGTGACAAGCTGCAGAGGAGCCTCCAAAAAAAAAAGGAAATAAAAACGCAAAAACAATAACAAAAGCAACAACAAGATGAACAACGTGAAGTGGTGCAAAACAAACAAGGGGAATTCATAAAAATTCAAAACAGATAGCAATCAATGACGTACTAGAAATTTGTAGCAGTTCAAAGTGTCACCCAAGTCAAGAATGCCTCACAGTGGGTCACAAAGTTTTCCGCTAAACAAATTTAAATCAATCGGGCTTGAGTCAGTCTTTCATCTAATGAAAATTACCAAATAACAGTTAAAGCTGAAATTGTAACAGTTTAAAATTCAAGTCTTCCTGGAACTGCCTTTTGTTATTTTTGAATTTTGTGAGAAACTGTAAGAAGCTGTCTCCAGAGTAAGGTTGACCCACTGTGCGTGTTGTTGTTGCGTGCCTAAAATGTCATTTCCTTGTCCTTGGCGGCAATTGTCAAGTGCGCGCTGGGAATCTTAGCTCACTCCTAAAACCGTGTTTCTTTTTGTTGTATTTTCTTTTTTTGTGATATCGTGCGAAAAGCGCAGCTGGCTTACTTGGCTTTGAAATGCTTTTGCTTTAGCTCAAGTGCCGTTGTCGTTGTCGTTGTCGTTGTCGTTGTCGTTGCCAATCATTGAAAGTGATGTGTCCAAAATGCCAAGCACAATGGTGACAATGGTGCGGCTAAACGCGCGTTTTGCCAACTTCCTGTCCAGTCAGTTAACCTAATGACCGGCATTCATGTCCTGCTGTGCGTGGAGTTCAGTCCTCAGTCTTCTGCACGTACACCACTCCCCCCCCCCCCCCTCTCTCCACTTGGTCTTTTCATTTTTTTATGTCCTTTTGCATTGTCGTCCATCATAACTTGAACGCTTCCAGAAAGAAACAAAAACAACAAGATAATGTTTCAATTGTCTAACGTTAAAACGAAAATGAAAATGCTCAAAAATTGTACTGGCTAGTGCTCCAAACCTAAGCCACATGGACACGACAGCATTGAAGTGTCTCGTTAGCTTGAGTTTTATTTGGAACGTTTCGAGAGAATGAAACCCAAAAAAAAAATTATAATGGCAGCTTTGCTGCAAAATGAAAACATATTTTTCCAACTCAAAATGTTGTCAAGTTATGTCAGCAATGAAAAATTATTGCATAAATTAATTACGAGAACGTTTGTAGGTAGGACACTGAAGGCAGAACGTGCAGTCAAGCAGCAGGCTCGACATCCTTGCCATGACGACAACGGCGACGATGGCGCTGGTGGTGGCAAATAATTGAGCACGTGCCACAAGGCGAGCCAGCAGGCAAGCCACACGCCGCGTATACGTAATATGACCTGCTATTGCTTGATTTAACTAATACAATGAGCCTACGTGTGTGTACATGTGTGTGTTGTGTGTGTACGTGTGTGTGCTCGTATGCAATTAATAACTTGTGCATAAATAGGATAGCTTGCCATAAAGGTTTCTATTTTTTTTTTTTTCACAAATTACTGCGACATGTAATTTAATTTTCCAAGCAGCCAACTGTAAACCGTTAAGCCAAGCAGCCAAGCTACATTTATGAAAGTCAAGTAGGGTTAATCAGTTTTCCAGAATCGTTTTTCTTGCCTCAATTAGAATTTCTAGCTGAGTTAGCCTTTGAAAATTTAACAACAACAAAAAACTGGAAGGGCTCAATCAATTTTATTGCACAATTTTATACACAAAATTTAATTTGTATTGAATTTCAAGAAATTTGTAAGCAAGCTGCTGAAAATTATTGTATCCCATGTAATTTTGTTGGAATTTGGTTCAAATATCGTTCAATTTTCAAGGCAATTAAATCGGTGAACATATTTGAAGCTTCTCAGATAGCATTTAATATGTGATTTTGAATTTTCTTTTCATTTGACACTGCCAATTAGCAAAGCTTATATATTACTAGTTCAACTTTTCTCGCTATAATGATATTAGCATATATTGATATGCCTGTTTGCCATTTGTAATTGAAAACAAATCAGTCAACTGAACATTGACAGACAGTCAGAGCCCAAATGAAAGCATCAAATACATTTCACGCTGCACTGATTTGTTTGGTCTTGACATACGCATAAGTATGAGCAGGACACTAAGGACTCAAGCACACACGTACACACTCACACACGAAGACACACAAAATCACACACGGGAGCCCATCGATCAGAGTCTAGGACACTTGCCGCCGACCTGTCAATCAGTGTAAGCTCTAACATTCCATTATTTTAAAACTTATTTTGATTTGCTTTTGATTCGACAAAATTTTGATACATTCACTGCAATTGGCTTTCGTTTTGTTTTTGTCAACGTTTTCTTGCTTTTATTTTGTCTTTGATGCGTCCGTTCAACCTTTAGAGGGGACACTTTTGGTTTGGTTTATTTTAAAACTGTGTAACGGTGTCTGTCAAGGCCAAGTTATGGTTATTTCGGAAGCCATACAAAACGTCGCAAGCGCTACAAACAAAGAGACAATTTTTGCCCCTTTTTTTACACCTTTTTTGTTATTACTTTTTTGCAATTGTTTTTACTGTAGTTATTTGAAATAATATCAGCACTTTCACTAGCTTAGTCAGCGCACTTTTTACTTGTTCTAGATTGAACGAGGGCTTTTTTTATTTCAGTCACAGCACACACTTAAAAACTCATACAGACACACACACAGAGAGAGATACTCGTTAGATATTTCTGTTGTTGTCTAACACGCTTTTGTTAATTGCTTTAAAGCCAAACAAGCGCTGTGTGTACCGTTAGCTGCGATTGCTTCCATACAACTAAAATACAGAACAGAACTTATGCCGACGCTAAAGGCATTTCCCACATTCGGTTCGATGTTGCTTCCAACATGTTGCAAGCGATTATTTCTGTTGTGTTTTGGTTTGATCGTTCCAATCGGCGTATGCGTAATGCAAGCGACAATGTTCCCATCATTGGCTGCAGCAGCACACAGCATACAAATGGCCCTTTTACACTGACACACACACATCAATACATATCTAAATATATTTGTTTATATATGTAGTTGGTAGTTGCCGAGTTCAGGATTTGTGTGCGTTGCGTGTGAAATGTTGAGAAATTGCTCACAAACTAAAATGAAGCAAACCACGCGTGTTCAGGTGTAGAAATTGATAAATGCATTCATGATTGAGTGAATCATCACCATTTATTATTAAAGCTTTCTCTACACACATTTGTAAAGAGCAAGCTATTTTTATAAGTAAAAGACTTTCACAAAGAAATTCGCATTTAATCCATTAACGTTTCTAAGAAATCCAAACTGCAATAGCTGCGGTCTAAGTAAACAAAAAACTTTATGTTTTGATTTGCTGTGAATTTAAATATATATAATACTAATTAGAAATCCCAATGATTTGTTTGTTTAAACAAAAGAAAATTTTCTAAATATATATTTCTAGTGAAAATGTTTTTTTAAATATAAGTAAAGGATTTTTAATTAAAATTAATAAATATTAATCAGTTTATCTTCATTAAGGTACAGCTTTGCATTAATTTAATTAGTATACATTTTTTAAATAAAATAAATATTATTAATGTGATTTAATTTCAATTTATATTTAAAACTTCTAATGTGCTTAATTGTCTAATTACAGAGCATTAAATCTTCGTATGGCAGTGGAACTTTTGACTGCACGAACTCTTGGCCATTGTCAGCCATACGAAATGAATGATTGTTTCTGGCCAAGGCACAAAGTGCTATTGATGATGCGCATATCTTTTGTCTGACCTCCGTCATTACATTAATTAAAGGCAACGGATATGATTGCGCTCTCCCTCGTTCACACACACACACTGTCCCTCCCCACCCCTCTGCCTCTCACCATCTCTCTCGGTCTCACTTACAGAAATAGTTCAATTGAACTAAGAACTGAGGACATGGTTGAATTTCTAATCCTTTGCCAGTCAACGGGCATATTCTTCAGCTGGCACGTAAAATATGCCAGCCGTAGGAGAATTTCTGTGGCATTATTCGCATAGCTACTAAGTTCGCAGTGTGTAAAATGAGCGATAAGCGAATCGAAAGCCAGCTCCAACCTCGAACACTGAACTTAAGTCTGTCGAACAGTTAAACCCCAAAATGGAAGCAGATTATAGTGTGATATATGAAGTGTGGCTTGAATAGTGCTGGTGTTGTGTTCTCGACATCGTTTGCAGTTTATGTATTATTGTTGTAGTTAATAAAGCTCGAATGGTATGGACCGAAAAGGCGCTGTCACAGCAACGACAGCGGCAATAATCAATTTCACGTCAATTGCTTCATATTTTATAGGCTGAGCTGCTGCGATGATTGCAGAAGCAATGCGACTTAATGACCACATTTGTGGCCAAAAGCAGTTAAGCGAACTCAGTGCTATCAAACGGCACTGCTTGACCCATAACACGCTGTGATTTGTGACCAGCAAGAGCATCCATTGTACTTATATTGCTGATTGTTATGCGCATCGCAAAAAGGTTCAAGTCGCTTGTTTGGAGTTGGAACAAATCGAAAAAAAAAGAATGAAAATTATTTTTAATGCAGAAAATCGTTTAACTCCGTCAATGCTTAACAAATTTCTTGACAAAAAACGTAATACTTTCTGCAAGGGTATAAAGAGAAAGATAGAAAAACTTATGTTGGCGCAAGAGAAAAGCGGAATTCAAATCAGTGACGAGCTCATCAAAATTGTGTTCAAAGCAGTCAATAAAAAACACCAAAGAGAGTATACATCTGAACATATACTTTTACAGTTTTTATTGCCTATCAATGTCTATATACGACTGCAAGTAAGATTAAATAGTTAATGTATCCCTATTAAATGTGGTATATGCATAATCTACATCGCAAAATGTTAGCTACGAAGCTTTGAGTTTATGTAAAATTGAAACCGGAAACAGTGACCAAAGCGAAACAAGCACAGGAGAAAATGTAGAACAGAATCGTAGTAGGAATCGAGTGAAATTGTGTGTGGGTGAAGGCAAGGACAACAAAGGATGTGAGCTTACGAAGCGTAGACAGACTGCGTCGTTGTAACATTTGATTGATTGCCTTTTGGCCTATCATAGCGGCAGGCAACGTGTATCCGTTGTTAGCTACATGATGCCCTTCGGGCAGCCATGTCGTATGCGTAATGTGATACACAACAAATATGCCGAGCGCGTGACCGCCATTTCTTGTCCGCATTGCCATGCTCCAAACACCGTGTCTCCTTTTACAAGCTGGTGCAGCAATTAATTTGCATGCTTTTACATGAAATCGCTTTCAGGTGCAACAAAATATGACGACAACTTTATGTTGTTGTGTAGGGCAACACTTTTGCTGACGATTAAAGTAGCTTTACACTTTAATTATATAGAAAAGGTTAATTAAATGAGTCAGCATTATCAAGAAAAGTCGTTATATTTAATGTTAAGTTTATGGAATTTACTTATTAATTTTTAAATCGAATTTTATCCTCTTTCAGGCGTTTGAATTAATCAAATGATATGTGTGACTGTTTCTACTAAAACTATGATAGCATAAGAATAAATCGTAGTTATATTTTTATTTCTGTGATAGCACAAACATAACTTGTAAGCCCTTATCAACATTTTCCGCTTAGTTACTTCTACGCCCACTGCAGCGTATGTTGTAGTCGTTCATTTATTTATCTTAGTTGTATTTTTATATGTACTACTTTTTGTCGCCCTTTTTAACTGACATTTTGTGCATTTTAACGACTGTCATTTTTAATGTTTTGTTTACGCCCTTAGCTTTTGTCTTTTTTTTCTCCCCTTTTCTTTTTTTGGGAGGTCACTTTCCTTGACTGCTGCTAATGAGTGTCTGTGACTCAAGTGACTGCGACGCAAGCGCCAGAAAAGCAAAATAACTTTATGGTGACCTCGCAGCGACAATCCATTAGTCTAATAGCAAGTTTAGCAAATTGCAATTACATGCATGCTGAATGAGTATCGTTATGTATGAGTTAATGTATAAGTATGAGTACAAGTACTCGTATTTGTACTTAGACTAGAAAACCACAAGATAAGTCGAGTTGTGTTGAGGCAAGGCAGCAAACAACACAAATCGTTCAACACTTGGCAGCACTTAAACGCGAATAACCACATGATAAAATTAGACGATTAGCCACTGGCATGACCACAACACACACAATACGCTACACACCCCACACACACACACAAACACTGGACTGAGACCGAGGCTAGACTAAATAAATAGCACAGCTGGCTGGCTATGAAACTTTTAACTTGCCCCATGCCACAAACCTTATCGCCGCACAGTGGCATATAAAAAATAACACACACAGAAACACTAATAAAAATCTTATATAAACGCTTTGTGGTAGAAAATATTTTCACTGTGAGAAAAAATCGTTTGAAATTAGTTGAACAAAACATAATCGAAAGGCATTAAGATACCTAAAAACCAATAAATACCTGACGCCTGACGGCTTACGCTAAACCGTTAGATAAACAAACATTAAAGGCATCGCATTGTACTCATAGTCTATAAGAGGATGTTATCCATGCACAGCATTAGAAAAACAAAATATTGTTTTGTTTTCTCCTGCGTTTTTTAATCATTTTTCAATGTTATAAACAGTTTCTATACACGTTTTTGCTAAATTGCGTTGAACAATATTTTCAAGAATTTCCAATGTTTCGCAGTAATTTTCTTAATCGATTGTCTGATTGATTTCTTGATTGAAAACACCATTTATTGTTTAACTTTTAAAAAGCCATATTTTCAAATATTTAAGCAGCTAAATCAACATTTATTAAACTTAAAAAAAAACTGAATTTACTATGCGAACTTTTCATAGCTAAAATTCTACATAAATTTTAAAACTTGAGTAACTAAATTTTGAGACTGAAAAAAATCGTTATGCTGTTATCTTGGTATCTAAGGGTTACGTAGATTTTGCCCCTTTGGAAAAATAAATTGTTTGCCATTTATTTTTGCGGTTTGCATGTGTCAACTGCGTTTTGTTTTAATGCTGCATTTTATATTTTATTGCTATGCATTTTCTTTACTCGTTTTCATTTCTTTTTCATATTTTTATTGTGGTTTCTGCCATATTTTATTGCATTGTTTTGAATATTTCTCTAGCCATCCATCCAGGGAGTGAGCTAGAAAAATCAAGCAACAGTAAGACCTCATTCGGCTGTCTTTGAGCGTTGAAAGCGATTAACGTCGTGCGTTTTATGAGCATTAACATAACCAAATGGAAAATTCGTGCAAGCAATTTCCAGCAGTGGGTGAAAACTGAGGGAAAAAAGTAAATTCGAGTAAATATTCACACAATCAGCCGTATTTCAAATGGAACACTAATTGTTTACATTGGCGCAATGTTATTGTGATGTGCTGCATTTGTTGAGAGGCAAAATTAGTTCGATTTACATTCAAATCATTGTAAATAAAAGAGAACAAGAATTAAGCACTGACTGTGAAAGAGATAGCAACAGACAGTGAGAAGTAGCAAAGTGAAATGCTCATAAATTACAAAGCAAGCTACGAAACAAAACTTGAAATGGCAAACAAACTTGTAGAAAAGGACAAGAGGGTGAAAGGAAAACAGAGAGGGACAGAGAGACACTTGGAGCATTAACTGCGACATTTTACAGATGCTACTCGAACTTGAGCAGCAAAACTCCTACTCAGTTTCAGCTGCCAGTTGATAAATTTGAAAACTGTCAGTTGACTGATAAAAATAATTTTTAAACTCACTTTTTTTTTGTGTATTGCCCTTTGGCGTTGCCACAAAAGCAAAAAAATTAAATTATATTTTGCACACAGTTGTGATTTTCATTAATTTAGTGTAAATACAACACATACTGTATACTGCCAGCCATACACAAAGTTCCAAATTCCAAATCAAATAACTTTTTTGCAACTTTGATGCCGGAAACCGCAACCAACAAAAAAAAACACATAAAAAATAAATAATATAAAAAAAGAATGTAGCGAAACAAAAAAGTTTGCCTCAGAAAGTTTCCGGCCGCTTCTGTTCTTTTGTTTGAATACCCTGCAATTTAAGACTCAATAGGGTATGTAAGCAATGCACATCAAGAAAAGATTATTTATAAGTCTAAGAGATTTTATAATTTGTTTGAAACAAAAATATTATATTCTCCCTAATTACAGGGTAGTTTTATGTCTAACACAACTGTGTTAACGTTTGCCTGCGTTTTGTATTTGCTTTCGTCACGGTTGCGCATTTTGGCATTACGTATACGCAGCGCGAACCGCGTGCTCTAAACTCTTGTCGCACATTTTGACAGACGGCCAACAGGACAACTGCCAAAAGAATAAGAAGGAGTGAAGGACAGGGATTAGGTAAATGGAAACTTGCAGCAAAGTGAGCGTAAAATGCAGTTTCGCTTTGGAAGATTGCCGGAAGCAGATGAAAGGCGACAAAGTCAACCAAACAATGTAGTACTCGCTGTTTTCTTGGTCAAAAGACATTTGCAAGCCAAAGTTGTCACCAGCGATGCGGTCATAAAACAATAAGTATGCAAATTGCAACGAATATGAGCCTAAGTCATCATTCTGAGCACTTTCCCCACATAGTTGTCCTTACATGTTTCGGTGTTAATACCAGTTGCTTAAAACATTGTAATCCCATTTGTGATTTGTGCGACAAGTGTTTTGCATTTAAAGCACCAACTGCTAATGCCAAATGTTGGCAACTTTGTTGGTAGTAAACTGCAGTAAACATTTAGCCAGAGAAAAAGTTTTCATCCAACTTTTTTATGGTCATCTCTTTGACAAGTTTAAATGAACGCCTGCTCACAATGTAATTTGCACTTGAACTTGTGGATTGTTGACCAGAGTAACACTTTTCGGAAGCGCAATAAATAGTTTTTAATTGTAGTTCTAAAATTTGTTGTCTTATAGAAACATTTGCATTAAAATAAATATATTGAATTTAAAATGTTTGTTTAAAACGACTCAACGAAACTATTTAAAAATGACTAAAGGCGGAAGTAAGCTAAATTGACTACAGCTGTGTAATCGCTATCATTAGTTGTTATGTTTAGGATTGCCAAACAAAAGTTCAACTGAAATTATGCCTCACTTTTATTGGTCTAATAAAAATTATAGAAAATTGTACAACGCTTTTCAAACTTAAAATTCTTCAAGAAACTGTCACTAATTGGATCAAAGTGACTTTCAATTAAGCAGCGAAAAGTATATAAATATTTAATGAAAGTTTAAGTAAAAGATATATAGATTTGACATATATTCGCACCATTTTAATTAACGCTTGAGTAGAGCCATTTAGGGCAGTAATGAAAGTTTGATTGGCAGCGTTTAAATGCCACTTAGTGGCAAGTGCATAAAAGTAGCCACAAGCAAAGCGAACGTGTCACAGTTTCAAAGGTGTTCCAAAGGAGATTGAAAAAAAATAAAACTAAACGGACAATGGATATTGACAGTACCGACGCCTATCGTCCATTATGGCTCTGCTTTCGGCTACTGGCTCCAGCGTTCTTTGGCGCCAACTGGCAATCAGTTTATATATATGTATATATGTTCTTAATTCATTTGCTCGTTACGCTGTTGTTTCCATTGCATCTACTGATGGGGCTGCTGCTACAGGCAAATCCAGCTGACTGGTTCAAGAACTTGACCATAAGTTTGACCTGTCTCGCCTGCAGTTTAAAGCATATCGTTCAACTAGGTATTTTGCCACAAATGCTGGAGATACGTGAATTACTAAAACAGTTGGATAAATGTGTTCAGAGTGAGGAGGAAAAGGATTACTTTCGTCAGACTTTGCAGCGCAGTGTTAAACGCCTAACACTCAGTTTTTATATCACTTATATCGGTGTCTATATACTATTTTTATTTAGCCTCTTAATAACGGTTTTAAGTGGAGCAAAAGAGCTAATCTACTTGGCCTGGTTTCCCTTCAACTGGCAGGGAAGCTCCCATCTGTTTTACCTGGCTTTTTGCTATCAGCTTATTAGCATTTTGGCCGAGGGCATTCAAGGCTTAACCAACGATATCTTCTCACCACTGACTTTGTGTTACTTGAGTGGACATATTCATTTACTAAGCATACGTGTGTCCCAACTGGGCTACCAGCAGCTACCGGACAACGAGGTCTATCAGCAATTGAGGGCATGTTTTCAGGACTTCAAGCTGCTAATGAGGTGGGTAAACTTTATTTTATTATATAAAAAACATTTGAAATAATTTGTCAAATGAGCAATCAATGTTTGTTTGTCAGCATGTCAACGATTTAATCTCGGGGGTTTCACTTAACATATGACAATTGCATGTTGTACAATTGTGTTTACAACGAGCACTGAAATTATTATAACTGTTACGAAAATATTTATATATATGTATATCCCCCTTTCTTCCCCACTTTAGACTACTCGAACTGACCAGACAAACCGTGAGCATTGTGCAGCTCATACAAATCTGCGCTTGTGGCCTAAATCTCTGCATAATCGTCATCTATGTCATATTCTATGTGAATGATATAGTTTCGATCATGTATAACGCTGTTTACTTCACTGTTATCTGTATACAACTATTTCCGAGCTGCTATTTTGCCAGTGCGCTGATTGCGGAGACTGAACGTCTGCCGCATGCAATATTCTCTGGAAATTGGTATGAACAATCGGCATTATATAAACGAAATATTGTCATTTTTACCCAATTGACATTGAGACTGCTCAAGAGTCGTGTGATGGCGGGTGGATTAATAGAACTCAATTTAAATGCCTTTTTTACCACCGTAAAAATGGCTTACTCAATTTTTGCGCTAGTTATGCAGCTCAAAGAGGATTAGTATTAAAAATTACACGATTACTACGATTAGTTTTATTTAATTCTTAATAAAATGATGGCCGATGTAAAAGAAAATATTTGATATATTTTCAATTCCCGTTTCAGTTATTTCCATCGCTTTGTATTCAATTTTCCTACAATAGCTCAAATTGGCATTACGTATACGCAGCATAGCCCGGCTGCCATGAACTTTTGTCGCATGCGTTGACTGACGACCTGAAGTCAAAAAGCAAATAAAAGAGGAAAGAGTGTGAGCGGAGGAAAGAGAAGTGTTTCGATGAGGTAGTTGAATTTGGGAATCGGAAGCATTTGCCTGCAGGCAGCTAAACGCAAAGTAAGCATAAAATTCTCTAGTTTTTTTGTTCGACTTTTTCGCCCATTGGATATCCGCAAAGGCAGCAAAAGACTACGTCATTTAAACTGTGTGTTTTTTCTTTGCTCTGGGTGCTCATTGCATGCAATGTCATCGATTTGAGCATTAAACAATGAGACCTTGAAAAGAAATGGAGCACTTGAACGCAGATGGGCTCTTAACCGGAACGAGTTATTTACCAAAAAGTGAGAGAGCTTGCAGCTTAATTTTTGTCTGTTTTTATAACTCAAAGATTGAAAAAGTTTAACAGCTTTATAAGCTAACCATTTGTTTGTTTCATTTATTTCTAGTTTTTGCGTAAAGTCAATTAAAATAACTCAATTCAGATTCTAAATAAATTTTCAATATTGGTTATTCATAAAAATGTATCCTCAACTCTGACTAATAATTCGAAATTGCCCAGATCCTCGCCATCTTTGTACAGAGATACTATTCCTTTTATAAAACCTCTAGGAGCTTGATTGGGCAAATTATCGGTGCTAATTTCCACATCGTTAAAGAAATAAGTGCCCTTTGCTATGGGACAAAGATCGCCATCGATGGGAAAATTTGTGTTAACTCCTTGTTGCAGTGAAGGTTTACAATAAGAGCCGTATTCACGTATTGCAGCACATGGCCCCATATTCGATACGTTGTACGGAAGAGGACGAAAATCTCCATTGCCACTCGTATCACTGTACAGGGCAATCGAAATTTCATGATGTTCATCACCCAAATCTTCGATTAACTCAACTGTTCCATTAATTACACGTTTGCGACCCATTAAATGCAAATTGCTTGGGTCTAAAATATCAACGCCAGGATTAATATTGAATTGGAGTTTCTCAATTGTCATTTCATAGGACTGCTTACGGCACTGCAAAAAGGATTTTACAAATTAAGTACACAAATATTAATTAAATTATGTATTCAGATCATACCCAAATGTTGCCATTTAACACGAAGACAATAGTAAACCAGATAGCTTGATTCTGACAGTGCATCTCTGAACTCAGCTAGTAATAAAATCAAATTGATTTACTTGCTATAATTGTATCTATTTATATGGAGTAGCTCAATGAGTGCATAACACGCTAACCAACTAGTTAGCAACATTTAATTATTAGTTGTTTATTATTTAACAGATCAACTAAGCACATTGTCGCATCAGCAGTAATTAAAATAAAAACGTTATAAAAAGAATTTAAGTAAATTGTATACACTGTTTATTAAGTGAATAATACCATTATAAACTGATAAAAAATAATTTAACATTGAATAAGAGTTCAAAGCAGTGCCTGCAAGCAGTGTCAGCAAGCAGTGCCTCTTTGAACTGCTTGCATTAAATTAACTTCTTTACAGTGCCCATAGTTTGGCTTCTTAAAACTCCATCAAATAACTTTTGTTGCCACTGTAGCACTAACACAAAACAAGGTTTAATTAAAGTCAATTGCTGTTGCTGGTTTATTTTTAAAGTCTCCTATTGATTTTCATAATTGTCTGCCTACGAATTTGTATTTTTCAGGCAACCAAACAGTGGCGGCAATCAATGCCGCACAGTGCGTTGTAACGAATGAAATTCATTAATTGGCTCGTCCCAATGCGCAAATAAACATTTGTTTTGCTTTTGTTATGTTTTGTTTTCTTGTATTTCAATTCATTTTGTTTTGTTTCGTTTCGTTTCACTTTGATTTGTTTTACAAACGAAATGTTTATGATTTCTGTTTCAAGACTTATAGTAATTAAATAGAAAATATCATAAAAGTGCGCTAGTGTTGTACAATTTTAGAGGCTATTAGTTGCCAAGTGTTGAATAATTTGTTTACATCTCGTGTGTATCTTAAATAAACACTCTTTAGACTTACGTTAAAATTCGGTCATTTTTTAAGGATTTTTGACTTCATTAAAATTCTAGACTTTTCTCAGATTACTTGGTCAAGGTCTGGGATTTGGTTTTGGCTGATTTATGTCAAGGCTTTAGCCCTTTTGAGACGTGTTTAGCTGTTATCGCTGAAAACGCAGTACGTGCCACATATTCACTCACTTTCAGTGCTGGTTTTACCAGCCGAATTTCAACACATAAATTTATCGATTTAATGTACAAATTTTACAAAAACCTAGAACAATTTTAGGGCTCTAAAAAGTTATAATATGTTAATTAAATTTTAATTAAAATATACATTCGAATTATGTGCTTACCAACATAATGACAACATTTTTTCTCTATTCAAAATTAAAATCTATTTAGTCCAATTACGAGCGCATTAAAACTACCCAACTAAAGTCTCATTACAAATAATAATTTTAGGGATTTTACTAGCGCATTAAATTGAAATTAAAACGAAATAACACATCTTTTGTAGTCACTTCAAATGTAATTTATTCCGCATGCGGATTAATGGCATTAGTAGTAAAAAAATTTGTCAGAATGCAGCTAAACTAGAGGACGGAAAATGAAATAAAAGTAAAATGCAAAGCGAATGTCATGTGTTGGCAGTGCGGCAAATTTTACAGCCCTCATCGTTTGCAGAATCCCCCCCAAAATCGTGTCTCTTTACATAATGCAAAAGTGCAAAAATTCCAAAAACGTCGATAGCGTACGCTGAATGCATAAAATGCACAAACGAAAATGCATTTAAAATGCCAGCAAATTAGCATCAGTAGCAAAGATAAGTGTAATTTGAATTTTAGAGCTTTTTGAAAATATTGACAGCATTAGAGAAACCCATTTAGAAAGAGTTTTTGTTGTTGTTGCTTTTGGAAATAGAAAATCGAATGGCAAAAGTAAATAACGATAAAATAGAAACTGAAAACGAAACCCAAAGCCTGATAGAGCCAGAAAATGTGACGAGTTTTGAAACCGAGGAAAGAACACAGGCTTTGCAAAAGTATTATACGCGAATATTGCGTTTATACACTTTGGTACAGCCCACACCACCCTATCTTGTGGGTGGCGGAAAACATACAGTGGCTGCCACGCCCAGTGCTCGAGGTGATTTAACTTTGGTGCCTGCCATTCATTTCCTTTTCAATAGCACAAAACACACAAAACGGCAAAAATATTGTTGGCATACTTTTGCTTCCTGTCCCGTGTCCTGGCAGCATTTCGGTGTGTCTCTTTCACCCATTCCCACTCTAACTGCCTCTCTCTGGGCGTGTGTTCTGTAGCTGTGTGTTTATTTTAACTTTTGGCATTTTGAGCGCTATCCGAAGGGGATTTCACAGCCAAATAGAAAACTAAAACAAAAACAAAATCACATAAATATAAGAAATAAAATAAAAACGATATTAAAATATAAATGGAAAAAGTGAAGCCGTTGAAGCCGCTACTGTCTTTTTCAACTATCTCCGCTCGTATCTGTCAAATAGCAAACGAAGACCAACTCAATCAGTGCAGCAGCAACAAAATTGTGACACCGTCCAAACACTGGACAACCGCAAATAGCAAACGACAGTGCCATCAACAAAATAGTTACCAAATACCAGTTAGTAGTTACCAGTTTCCAGTTAGCAGACGGCCACAGATTGAATTGCTTTCGCTTTGCTCGAAAATTGTTTGGAAAATTGTGAGCCATTAATGTCCCCAGGAAAGCGAACATGAAAGTCAAACACAAATCCCATCATTTTAGCTTCAGTTCATACTTTGTTTGCTTTGCTGGCATAATTCACTTTTTGCAAACAATCTAAACAAATCAAATAGCAGAGTTACGCGTTGAGCACTTGTACTTATTATCAACGGGAGTATTACAAACATTATGAGATATAAACTAGTATTTGATTGAGGGAGAGCAGCAGAAACGTTCCAACATTAAAAAATTTAAGCAACTTCAGCAAAACGAGCAGAAACTTTGCAAACAATAAAATTTAACGAATTTTAATTGAATGGAATTTAGAGCGATATAAACTAAGAAAAAACTAACTGCAATAATGGACAAGCATCAACACAATAGTTAAATCTAGCAGTGAAAGCAGTAAAAAAATTGAAGTGCTCAAAAAAATCAATGAAATACTCTAAAATACGCAGGATTTATTTTTATATTATCAATAACAGAAAGTTTTATGCAAAGCAATGCGAGACAGCTAAAATAATAAAAAAACATTTTTAACTACCAAAAAATTAATAACTATTTGATTAAAAGGCTATTATTTTCATAGGTCAGTAATATTTAAGAAAAATTTGTTTTTTATTTTATTTATGCACCTTATACTAAAGTATTCATAATATAACAAATTAATTCGAGGCAGTACTTCCACTTGCACTGCTTGCTCCTCCCATCTAACAACTGCAAGCACTACATGTGTAAATTTAAAACTTGCTAAAACATAAATATATCACATAAGATATTTGCAAAACAAGCAATGACGTCAAACAATAAATATTGTAAGCAAAGTGCAGCAAAACATGTAAATAAGCAAAGCAGTCAATCACATGATGTTAAACGAATGATAAACCATGGAATACCCAACAAAATACAAAAACTTAAATAATTTTTGGCAGTCTCTCAGCCCAAAATTAAGGGTATTCCTTAGTCGCAGTGCTGAGTTCACTTTTAGCCACTGCTGTTAGGGTGCTTTTGTATGCCAAATTGTAAATTGTATAATGAAAATTGTAATTGCGAGTCATTATTCATGGATTGCTCATAATTTGCACGGCAACGAGCAACTGGCAACTGGACGAAACTATTTCAATAATTTCATTGTCCAATGCCAATGAAAGCAAATTATTACACAAAATGCCTGGTAATTGGATCAAATTGAATACTTAATGAAAATTAATGCCGTTTACATGTTTTGGCCCTAATTGGCTCTATTTGCCCATTTGTAATTAAATTTACAGTTATTGCTGTGCAAATTGAAGTCCTCATATGGAAGATTCGTGCACTTGACTATTTCAAAATTCATTGCAGGACTTTTTGTTCCATTTAGAACTCAATTACTTGCTGCAGTTCGAACAAAAGATGTTCAGCCGCAAAATGGAAAATGCGCATCCAGCAAAACGAAACGAAACGAGTGAAATGGAAAAGCGCTCAACAATGGCGACACATGGTTGTAGCTACGGTTTGTGGTCCCTACTCGCCGTGTGCCATGTGGTAGGCGCAGTGATGGCATTTTAATGCATTTATAGCTACATCAACTGAACCAAACTTGTAGCCATGAATTAAAAATAAATTATTATATTCAAAGACAGGAGTGAAAAATATTTTCATAATAAAATCTTTAATGTTAATTAAATTTTAAAGCCACTTACCGCTCACGGTTTTCCTGTTTTAACAGCGATGCAAGGAATCCTTAGAGGTTTCTGAAAGACAATTAAAAAAATTATTTTATATATAAAACTAATAAGATAATCAATAATATTAAAATGTAGTCAACCACAATTTTCATTTAAAATAAAATTGGTTTCATGCATAGGTTTTTAGTATGCAAAGACAAGAGTGGAAAAAAGTTTCATGATAAAATATTTTATATAAATTAAAGTATAAAGCCTCTTACCGCTCAATGTTTTCCTGTTTTAATGGGCGATGCAAGGAATCCAGAGAGGGAGCTGAAAGACACTTAAAAAAAATTATTTTATATATAAAACTAATAAGATAATCAATAATATTAAAATGTAGTCAACAACAATTTTCATTTAAAATAATATTGGTTTCAAGCATAGGTTTTTAATATCCAAAGACTCGAGTGGAAAAAAGTTTCATGATAAAATATTTAATATAAATTAAAGTTTAAAGCCACTTACCACTCAATGTTTTCCTGTTTTAATAGGCGATGCAAGGAATCCAGAGAGGGAGCTGAAAGACAATAAAAATTATTTTATAAATAAAATGATATTCGATAAAATAGAAATTCAGTCAATTAGAATTTTAATTTAAAATAAAATTGAATTCAAACTCACATCTTAGTAACTTTCAATAAGAAATTTGTGTTATATTTCCTTGCATTATGTAGGAATAATTGCTGAATTTACTGCACTGCTCCTTCATTTATTCTTCTCTTCACTTTTAATACTTCGTATTATTCGCTGCATTTCAGATATTTGGTGTCGACTCTGGCTCACTTCAGTACAAAACACTGCACTTTCACTTCACTTTTAATACTTCGTATCACTTCACTACAAACACACGCTTTATACGCTTCATTTCCGATTTTTGGTGTTGATTCTGACTCAGCCGATCATTATTCAAGGGCATTAAAAAAAATAAAATAAAAAGGATCAGCTTTGCATATTTCTTCATTACAAACATTGTAGAGAAAATATATTTGCCAGCTTTCTCTTCACTACATTTCCCATTTTACACTGCACTTTTATACATGACTTTATATACTGCGCTTTTCTTCTGAACTTTATATACTGCATTTTTACTTCTTTTTATCACTTCGCTTTTTACACTTTGCTTTAATCGCTGCATTTCAGATTTTTCGTGTTGACTCTGGCTTACTTCACTACAAACCACTGCACCTTTACACTGCACTTTTACACTGAACTTTTTTGCTTTACATCACTTTTAATTAATCGCTTAATACGCTGCATTTCAGATTTTAGGTATTGACTCTGATTAAGCCGATCATTATTCGAAAACATTACAAAACAAAAATAAATAAAAGGATCAGCTTTATATTTTATTTTCTTTTTTAGATTTCGTGGTTAAAATAAATATGCCGTATTTCACATCACTATAAATCGCTGACACTTTACAACACAAAACTGCACTTCACTTCGCTTTACCTTTGACTTGCCGACGGCATAAATCGATTATTATACACTTTACACAATTGCATAGCATACTTTTAGGTGGCGGGATTAAACAAATCAAATGTACATTCATTTTACACATTTTCATGTGGCACGCGCTTTACATATTGTAAGCGCAGAAGAGCGAGCGAGCGAACGAAATTTTAAGAGAAACCAAAACGAAGCTTCGCATGCATTCTGATGCATACTTAAGAGAGCGAGCGTAAGAGTTTACAACAACAGCGTTTACCGGCGGCGACAAAGAGAGCAAAGACGTTAGCGCAAAAGGGACTGAACGATTAGAGATCAAAGTTCACCGATTGCGACAGAGAACGCAGACGGTGGCGTGCAAAAATATAATGCATTGAAGTGAGAGTGTGGGAGTGTGAAAAAACATGGCGAAATGTGCGCAAAATGTAAATGCGTTGGCCGCCACCGGAGACTCCGCAGCCTGAAAAATTTTAAAATCTTAATTAAAGTAGATAATGCATTATAACTCAAACATATTTTATATGAATTTTGTGCACACGATTCTGCTCTTTCTATTGACATATAATTTAAGCCGATTGGACCGAAATTAACTATTTTTTCAAGAACGTAACGTCGAGCCACCGGAGACTCCGCAGCCAGAAAAATTTTAAAATCTTAGTTAAAGTAGATAATCTATTAGAACTCAAACATATTTTATATTAATCTTATGCACACGCCTCTGCTCTTTCTATTGCCACATAATTTAAGCCGATTGGACTGAAATTAACCATTTTTTCAAGCACGGAACGCGGAACACATAATCAGACGTGCAGAAAAAACCGATGCGCAAAAGGAACTAAACGTTTAGCAATTTGCGTCGGCGGCAAGAAGAGCTGAGCTTTGCGTAGCCGAGCTTTTGCGAAGCTGCGCTTCTGGGGAGCAGAGCTTTGCGTAACAGAGGATCTAAAGAGCTTTTTAGACATAATATATGTACAACTAATTAAACAGCGACAACTGGTGAACAGCAAAATTAACAAAAATAAATTTAAATAAATAATCACTAATAATTATCAGCTTAATTTATTAGTTTGATATACAAAGACTTATACACCATTATATTGTGGTATATGTAAATAAATGACGAACATATCAAGCCCCATTTGGGCTATTCAGCTATTTCTGTCCACTTATTTATCGATCTAGCTATTTTTGTGCATGAAATTCTAGCAGCACTGTTATGCGGTTCACAGTGTGTTGGTGTTTTTAACGTGGCGCCTAAAACTATGTAGCAGATAGAACAACAACCAGAGCACCGAGCTTCAATTGGGCCTGACGATTCGCCGTTCCGATGCTCTGGCGTTTTGACGCTGCGACTTTTGTTGGACGCTGGTTTCCTCTTCTTGTATTTCAGTCATGCATGAAAATATTTTTTCTTTCCAACCAGTTGGCCAGTTGCTTGTTATTTTCCTTTGTTTTTGTTTGCCCCTCTGCCCTCTGTTTGGATTTTTTGTTTGTCTCCTCTTTTTCTATATAGGACATGTTGGCGTTTTTATTTTCGTACGCATTGCTACTACAGACGTTGACAATGTTGTTGCTCTCTCTCTCGCCCACTCATCCCCTCTCTCTTTGTGTGTGTTGTTACAGCTGATAAAGCTTTCAGGCAGTCAGTGTCGCATCTAAATCATGTTGACTTTAGTGTGGGCACATACTGTGCACAGGCACTGTAGCAGACGTTGCTCTTGAAGCAGTAATAGAGCGAGGCTTAGTTATGTCAAGCTGGAGTCTTACAACTAATGGAGATTTCTTTACAACTCTTATTAATGTTTATAATCAACAGCAAAAAATAATAAATATATTTTATGGGGTACTAAATATGAAATTTCTAATTTATTTCTATATATTTTAAATTATTATTTTATTAAAATTAATATAATTATATTAAATATTTATTACAACTGTTGTTTTTCATCAGTTTAAAATTTAATAAAATATATTTTGTTTCAATTTTCTCCCTCCCTACCCCTTCCCCCCTAAATTTGCATTTCCATCTCCATTTGCACCAGCTGCCGATTGATGTCCAGTGACAAGCGAAACGGCAGAGTTGCCACCATCATTATCAATGCCTTGGCACGTTCACGCAGCTGCAACTTTTTCATAGAGTTCGCCTGACTTTGCGCTCGATACTCGCAGAGAAACATTTTCATGGCACCCAAAAGAATTTGGGGCAACACTTTAACGGCATCAGAGCCAAGAACTTTAGTCCTTTCACGACAAAAGTCAATCTCTTGACAATTTTTGGGAATCAACTCAGACTTGTTTATAATTTCCACCGCTTCACGAAATTTCAACGCTTCGACGGCATCAAAGAAGCGCAACAAACGTAACATCATCTTGTATGTTGCTATATCATCGGACACTGGATAGAGACTGCGTCTTTTCAATGCCTTATTTATTTTATTCACTGTTTTCCTTAGTTCCTTTGTCAGTTTTGGTATATGCACAATCTGTACCATAATGCGGTTCATTAGGGGCAGTGCCAACTCCAGCTGATCGGTTATTAGATACATTTTAATTGCATTTTCATATTGACAGCGTTTTATCAGCTCGGTTGCAACCATTTCCGCCAGAGTTTCCTTATTAAACTGCGTTTTGGGCAGTTTTTCAAAAATGCCTCTGAAAGAACATATTTTACTTTAATAAATATCTAATCAATTTTTTAAAATTTGTTTACTCACTCCCCTGAGGACTGATCGTTCTGGTTCTGGTTTGGATCTGGTTTGCCAAACACCAAGTCCACAACTTCAGCTTTAAAGTTGTCCACAACGTAGTCGGTCATGCAGTTAAGCATCAGATTACATTCACCTACACCATCTGCAACATAGCGACGCAATAAGTAGTAATAGTTAAAGGACTCAAAAGTGTCTGTTCTCTCGAATTTGTGGGCATAATTGATGATAACTCGCTTGAGATTGAAACGACAACCCGCAGATGAATCATTATCTGCTTTTTCGATATACACAGCATCCATTTCGCTTTGACAAATGCTTAGAATGGAGAGCTCATTTAGAGCAATGGCCATGTGAATCGCATGCACTTCGTACTCCTCCTTGCGGTGGAGTTGCTCCATAGCCACCTCCAGGTGTCCCGTCAGCACAAGTATTTGAAAGTTTGTGAATGTCTGGTCAGCTTCATTAGAGCACTCCAAACCATATTTACTCTTCATGAAGGACTGCACAACTGTCAGACTGAGGTGCAGACTTTTGCGACGCACTGTCAGCTGCAGCCACAGATAGTCGTTCATGTTGTTGATCACCTCCGGGTGGGAATTATCAAAATCGCAGGCCAATACAGCGGCATAAACCTGAAATTGAGAGGAGTACAGCTGGCATATACCCTATATGGTATTACAGGGTATACAACCCACACTTACCGCCTTTTTGTAAGGATCACTGCAATTACGCAAGCAATTCTGATACTCCAGTCCGAGCTGCGTTTGCATACGAATCCGACGCACATCGGACACCACAGCCAATCGATTGCCATCCTTGAACTCGTAACGCATCAACTCAGCGAGCTCCAAGTTAGCATAATTCCAATCCTTGAGGAACTGAAGAGCAGCTTGTAGATCACCACTGCGCAGACTGTAGAAGACATGCGGCCATAGAGCGCGACCCTCGAAGACATCGCAGAGTTGCTCCCAGGTGGAGGGTTTCTGGAATTGAACCCTCACAAACGAAATGACCTTGGTGTAGTTACTAGGTATGCCACCGCAGGCGGAGATCTTTTTGCTCGACTGAATGACCACGTCCATGTGCTGCCTGAAGCCCAGTTCCAGATACTGACGAGCGTGTCGTAGAAATTGCGGTGCTTCCTGGCGTTCTTTCACCGCATTCGCGCCGAGACAAGCGGGCGTTTGTTTGATCATGTGCTGCAGTATTCTCCACATTTCGGGTACACGCACAGCTTTTAGCTCCTTTTCGGCCATTCTGGTGTACAAGCTCACAAGACTCAAGCCTCGCTGCTGACTTGTATGGTACTCTACCAATTCCCGGGCATACAAAGCTTGTATGTCATTGAGACTCGTTTCCCCGGGCTGTGCTGGTGCAGTAGGCAAACGTGTTGTGCTGGGCACCTCCTCGCACTCCCTCAAAGTGCTGAGTATTCGTGCCTTTTCCCGCTCCCACTCGGAGAAACGACTCTGAAAACGACGTCGCTCGCATTGCTTGAAAATATGCGCATTTGTCTCCTCGATGGACTCTATGATGATATCCTGTAATTTGTTGTTTAGGTAGCCAGCGACATCGGTGTGCCAGTCAAACACAGCGGGTTCAAATTTGTCCAACCTCAGTTTGTCCACTTTACCGATTAACAACTGCAGATCAATGCCATTCTCGGCCAGCATACTCTTGGCCTTAAGCTCCTTATCCTCTGTGTCTTTTAAATCTTTTGTTAGCCTGTCGTGCATTTCACTGATTTCCTTTAGCACCTGCGGTAGAGTTGGTAGCAGCTCGGTGAGTTTGGTCTCCAGCTGTGTCTCCTTTGCCAGTTGTTGTGCTTGTTGCACCAAATCTACCAAGGAAGTATTCATATTTAGTTGAATTTTATTTAAAAGCTTAGGGAAATTTAGTTAGTTCTTCTTATTTGCTGACAACTGGGTTGATTTTCGATTACAAGCCAACAGCCCAACGATAAAACGTTTTTCAACACTTATCAACAGTGGAGTCACCAGTGTTGCAAAGTTCATGCACCAGCAAAGTGCCACCTATCAAAATTTGCCACAAGTTTTTCATTTTTCATTCGTCTGCTCAAAGTTAATACGAACAGTCAGTCGAATATTGTGCTCAGTCAAGGGCAGACCTCCTAAAATATATTTTATTTTATTTTAACAAAATTAATTCATTATTTTGGACAAAAAAACTTGTCCAATTTGGAAGAAATAAAGAAAAGTGCAATGTAATTTTAAAGGAATAATAAGGAAAAACATTTTCAAGGTAAGACATACACAACATTATTTCAAAGAAAGTATAAAAAAGAAACGTTCTTTAAAGGAACAACATGCAGTAACGGAATGTGTGATTGTTTGGAAAAGTTATATGCGAAAGGTCTTTATAGATTGGAAGTCATACAACTAGACGTCCAGCGTAAACGACGCAAATTGGGGAATGGAGAATATAACTGCGGGAGAATTATTGAAGATCAATGGATATTTGGTGGAATAAACTGAATTCTTCGATTTCTTCAATCTGCCAGTAGACAGCAGATAAGCCGCTACCTCTCACCGTAGATTTAAGGTATTTCACATTTTGGACACAGTGAGGAACACTCTTTGAAATTCCTGGCGAAATTTCAATTCAACAAGAAGTTTCCCAATCACAGAGTCCCCTCTGTTGAAACCACAGCTGTAAGAGATGTGCACTTTGCCACAATAACGTTGATACTGATACTCAAAGGTAATCTCTTCGTCCGCTTGGATTGTCTTGAGGCTAAAGAAACTAATGCGTAGTTCTCCATTTACCGTCCACTTCTGGGACTGGTTCTGGAATTGGGATAACAAAGGAAGATATACTACTTGGGATACCTGGCGAAATTTCAAGTCAACAAGAAGATTCACAATCACAGAGACCCCTCTGTTGAAACCACAGCTGTAAGAGGTGTGCACTTTGCCACAATAACGTTGATACTGATACTCAAAGGTAATCTCTTCGTCCGCTTGGATTGTCTTGAGGCTAAAGAAACTAATGCGTAGTTCTCCATTTACCGTCCACTTCTGCGTCTCTGCATTGGTATTACAGCTGTCGTTAATGTACCGCATGATATGAGGGGAAGAAGAAGAGTGAACACTCTTTGAAATACCTGGCGAAATTTCAATTTAACAAGGAGATTCTCAATCACTGAGACCGAATTTATGAATAGATCGACAACACAATCCATCTGTTGAAGACACAGATGTAAGAGATGTGCATTTTGCTAGTTCACGACTCACTTTCCACACTGACTCCGAATCTGACTCTGAATCAGACTCCGAATAAGACTCCGAATCTGACTCCGAATCTGACTCCGAATCCGACTCTGATCGCCTCACCGCACAATGCCATGAAATAATGGTGACGATTGCCAGCACTGGAATACAAATGCTGACGATGCTTAAAGGTTTCGCTATCGCTGACCTCACTCACGTGCTCCATGATGAACTAATGAACAAGATTTTATGAATGGATCGACAATTGAAACCCTCTGTTGAAACCACAGATGTAAGAGAAGTGAATTTTGCTAATTCACCATTTACAGTCCATTTCTGGGTCTCTGCATTGGGATAACAAAGGAAGATATACTACTTGGGATACCTGGCGAAATTTCAAGTCAACAAGAAGTTTCCCAATCACAGAGACCCCTCTGTTGAAACCACAGATGTAAGAGATGTGCATTTTGCCAGTTCACGACTCACTTTCCACACCGACTGCGAATCTGCCTCCGAATAAGACTCCGAATAATACTCCGAATAATACTCCGAATAATACTCCGAATCAGACTCCGAATCTGACTCCGAATCCGACTCTGATCGCCTCACCGCACAATGCCATGAAATAACAGTGACGATTGCCAGCACTGGAATACAAATGCTGACGATGCTTAAAGGTTTCGCTATCGCTGACCTCACTCACGTGCTCCATGATGAACTAATGAACAGGATTTTATGAATGGATCGACAATTGAAACCCTCTGTTGAAGCCACAGATGTAAGAGATGTGCATTTTGCAACAATTCCGTTGATACTGATACTCAAAGGAAATCTCTTCATCCGCTTGGATTGTCTTGAGGCTAAAGAAACCTATGCGTAGTTCTCCATTTACTGTCCACTTCTGGGACTGGTTCTGGAATTGGGATAACAAAGGAAGATATACTACTTGGGATATCTGGAAAAATTTCAACTCAACAAGAAGATTGGGAATAAATTCATGAAGTGTCAAGCCACAGATCGACAATTCAATCCCTCTGTTGAAACCACAGATGTAAGAGATGTGCATTTTGCTAGTTCACGACTCACTTTCCACACTGACTCCGAATCCGAATCTGACTCTGAATCTGATTCCGATTCTAACTCCGATTCTAACTCCGAATTCGACTCCGAATCGGGCTCTGATCGCCTCACCGCACAATACCATGAAATAATGGTGACGATTGCCAACACTGGAATTCAAATGCTGACGATGCTTAAAGGTTTCGCTATCGCTGTCCTCACTCACGTGCTTGATGATGAACTAATGAACAAGATTTTAAGAATGGATCGACAATTGAAACCCTCTGTTGAAGCCACAGATGTAAGAGAAGTGAATTTTGCTAATTCACCATTTACAGTCCATTTCTGGGTCTCTGCATTGGAATAACAAAGGAAGATATACTACTTGGGATACCTGGCGAAATTTCAATTCAACAAGAAGATTCACAATCACAGGGAATGAATTCATAGATCGACAGATCCCTCTGTTGAAGCCACAGATGTAAGAGATGTGAATTTTGCTAATTCACCATTTACAGTCCATTTCTGGGTCTCTGCATTGGGATTACATCTGTCACTGATGTACCGCGTGACATGAGGGGAGTATTCCTCCTTTGGGAGGAAGACTAGAACACTACTTGAGATATCTGGCGAAATTTCAATTCAACAAGATTGGGAATAAATTCATGAAGTGTCTTTGGCCACAGATTGACAACAGAACCCCTTTGTTAAAGCCGCAGCTGAAAGAGATGTCTTGAGGCTAAAGAAACTAATGCGTAGTTCTCCATTTACTGTCCACTTCTGGAATTGGCTCTTGAATTGGAGTAACAACGGAAGATATACTACTTGGGATACCTGGCGAAACTTCAATTTAACAAGAAGATTGGGAATGAATTCTTGAAGTGTCTCAGGCAAAAGAACCCATCTATTGAAGACACAGATGTACGAGATGTGCATTTTGCCAGTTCACGACTCACTTTCCACACCGACTGCGAATCTGACTCCGAATCTGACTCCGAATCTGACTCCGAATCTGACTCGGAATCTGACTCGGAATCTGACTCGGAATCTGACTCCGAATCTGACTCGGAATCTGACTCCGAATACTCCGATACTGATACTCAAAGGAAATCTCTTCATCCGCTTGGATTGTCTTGAGGCTAAAAAAACTAATGCGTAGCTCTCCATTTACTGTCCACTTCTGGGATTGGTTCTGGAATTGGGATAACAAAGGAAGATATACTACTTGGGATACCTGGCGAAATTTCAATTCAACAAGAAGATTCACAATCACAGGGAATGAATTCATAGATCGACAGATCCCTCTGTTGAAACCACAGATGTAAGAGATGTGCATTTTGCTAATTCACCATTTACAGTCCACTTCTGAGTCTCCGAGAGGTTCCCCTAAATCTCCATTTTCAGTATTCAAATAAAATTCGCTAATTTAAAAAATTGTCTATTATTTTTGTAGTTTTAAATTCAAGTTCTTTGCCTAGCAACACAAAATGCAATTTAAATCTTACCCCGCCCCAGTGCGGATTAATGAACACATTTTGTACATTTTCAGATTCCCTTTGACTTTAAGTTGAAGTCACTAAGTTCAGGTGTTTAGTTGATTACTTTGAGATACTTTGTGCAGAGCTACAAAACGAGAGTCGGAAATTGTCAACGGCTTTGAGTTGGTCTTTAGAGCCTATCAGATTACCAACATCATCATCATCGTTACCTTCATCATCATCAACATGTTTCTCATTTGTTTCTTGTCTTTGCCTCGTGCTCATTTGCAATTGGAGCTGTGGCCAGAAAATTACAAAATTTCATATTTGTTTTGTGGACTGAAGCTGCTTGCTGTGTGCACTCGTCTAACCAATTTCCAATTTCCTCACTATTTTTTTGTCTAAGCCACTTTTAGCCACGTTCTTCTCGGCCAAACAAATTTTGTGTGTTGTCTGTTTGCTGAGCACCTGGAAAGTGAATGCTGTGCAGCAGCTTTTGGGTGGCAAGGCAGGTAGGCATGTCACCCACACATGCACAGCCATGCTCTGTAGGAAGGTCATTTGTAACTTTAACTAAACAAATTTGAAAGCCCCAATGCGTATCAAGTGTGGTCTGGTTCTTGCGATGGCCCTTTTGCTTTTTTTTGTTTGTCTCTTTGGCCAAGTTGTGTATAAAATGGCCAATACTTGTTGGGATTGACATCAGTAGCACAACGTGCCACCATCAAGCTGAGAAGCGTAGCAGCAGCAGTCAGTAGGAGCAGCATCAGCAAACTAAACAAATTACTAAACAAGCAGCCAACTAGTCGAATACTTAACGTCAGCAGCCATGAAACGGGTAAGTTTCTGGTCATACCATTCGGGCCATAACAATTCCTGGCCATAAATTTTAACCCGGCCCATTGCCTGCGGTGTCATGTTAAACGCATCGAACCACAGACAGCCCATAAATCAGTGTGATCAAAACTACCAAACGATAAAACTCGTAAACATATTAGAACCATTTGTTGCGACAGGATTGAGCCAGCGGGAAAACGAATTTTCATTGCACTTTTCTTTATGGAAAATCAAGAAAAAATATTTCTACAAGTTTTTAAAATTATTTTGTGATTAAAAATTGCAGAAATTAGCTGGGCAGATTTATATTTATCAATAGTAAAACTAGTTTAAAAATTAATCGATTTTAGCGATAGTTACATTTCGATTAATGGACTCTTTTAAAATCGCTTAAGCCGATTTAAATCGTACCCCTCTATAAATCAGTATACAGTACACAAATTGGCTGCAGAAATGCAGCATATATCGATACTATTGGCATATATCTATAGTAATCGAATTTATCGATCATTTTTGAACGAGTTTTTATAATGGTTTTGTTAATAACAAGATTTGTTAAATAACAGACATGGTATTTATAAAGATATTATTATAAATATTCGCATTTCGATAAAGTCCAGTTATCGATGAATTTACTTGTATGTATATCGATAACTTGCTTTAATTTTTATCATTAAAATAATCCGAATTATTTAAATTTGTGGCAATTTATCACTCACTGTCCTCATATCGATAAATGTCAACTATCGATAGCTATAACTTCACATGTATCGATAAATTGGCTGAATTGCCAACAGCAAATCAAGGAAATTCATTCAAATTGAAGTCCTTAATCTTTTGCTGTGCCAACCGACTGATGAAGCCAATCTACCCCATTAGAAATCGCTGCTAATCCAAGCAGACAGACAAACTTTGAAAAGCAGAATGCTGTCAATAGGTATTTGTTAAGAGTTGCCAATGAAACCAGTGGAGTATTGAAGAGTTGGAGTTAGTGGAGGAGGTGGAGAATTGGAGACTCATTCATTAGAGGTCCTTGAAGCCTTGAATAAACAGACAGAAAAAAGAGAAAACCAGTGAAAAAAGGAAAAGTGAATAGAAAATTTATGATGCCAAAAGCAATTGGCCAATTTGATTTATGTGTTGGCCAAGTTTAAGGTATGCTGCACGTACTAAGTAGACCCTGTAGTTAAAAATGGGTACAAAAAAGGTCTGTTTAGTTAGTGGAAATTGATTATTTAAAGAAGATTCAACGTAGGCATGTCTGCCTGTATGCCTCTCACAAACGTACATCTAAAATTAAGCAGTTACTGGCCTGGTTAAAAAGATAGTTGTCTGAAGCATCATTACAGTCTGAAAAAAATTGTCCGCTTAAAAGGGGTGTGCGCTCAAAAGGCTTGTACGCTAAAAGAGGTTTCACAGCTATGCTTTTTAAATACTTTATTTAAAATTGTTGCAAGTACAGGGTCTTTTAAAGTCTGCACATTCGACTTCCTCCAAACCCAACCAGTCTTTTATGTGTTTCTTTGTCACCTACGCTGCCCACAGTCCTGCCTGTTGCTCTGCCTGAGCCTGCTCACCTGCAACCTGGCGAATGCATCCTACCTGCGACCCCTCGAGCTCAGTCCATTGGGCAAGTCATCCAATCAGCAGCAACAGCGGGTAGACCAGCTGCGGGGTGAGCTGAACAACGATGAGGACAATTTGGATGAGGCGACCACAATACTGCCCAATTCCAGTGAGGATTATGATAGTCGACCACAGTACACGTTTGCCTATGACGTGCGTGATACATTGACCGGTGACGACAAGCGACAGGAGGAGAAACGCGACGGTGATTTGGTCAAGGGTCAGTACTCACTCATCGAACCCGATGGCAGTCGTCGCATTGTGGACTACACGGCTGATGATGCCAGTGGTTTCAATGCCATCGTGTCCAAGCAGCGTTTGGATGAGCGTCTCAGCTCCTCCTCCTCCTCGTCTTCCTCCTCTGCCTCTTCATCCGCCTCCGCCTCTGCCTCTGCCTCCTCCTCCTCGCGTTACAACAGCATTGAGGAGCTGCAATCCCGTCTTACCGCTCAAGCCATGGCTGAGGCTCAGGCCATAGCCGATGCCCAACAGCAGTCCCAGCTGCAACTGGAGGCACAAGCTCGCCGTGAGTCGGAGAATCAGGCACGTCTGCAGGCCCAGCAGCTGATGGAACAGTTCCAGCAGCAGGTACAACAGCGTCAGCAGCAGGAGCAGCAACTGCGTGAGCTGCAGCGTCTGCAGGAGCAGCGTGATCGTGACCAGGAACGTCGTCAGCAAAGGGAAAGGGATCAGCAGCGTGAAAGGGAGCAACAACGCGAACGGGATCAGCAGCGGGATCAACAGCGGGAACGCGAAATGCAGCGGGAACAACAGCGCGAAAGGGACCAGCAACGCGATCAGCAGCGGGAACAGGAGCGTCGCCAGAACCAGAACCAGAATCAGCGTCTACTCGAACAGAGTCTACTGCTGCCCAGCTCCGCTCAGCTACTTGGCCAGAGTCTGCAAGCCAGCGTTGTCTCCCATCCACCCACACTGATCTCCCGCCTCCAAGGCTCCTCAGGCACCACCATCAGCACTGGCAGCTCTCTGCTCTCCCGGGATCGCGCGCTGGATGCCTGGCGTCAGTTGCCTACCGCGCGTCTGACTCTGGAACGCACTGCCCAGCCTCTGATACTGTCACAGCCCTCGAGTGCTTCACTGCAGGCACAGCTGATCAGTGCTCCTTTGATTCTGGACTCGGCTAATCTCAATGGCTTGATCTCCACGCGTCTAAACGGCAATGCAGCGAGAGCTGGAGCGGCTATCAGTTGGACTCAGGGACGTCGGCTGCTGGACAACGATCTCTGGCAGTTGGACAACAACGAGCAGCGTCGTGGCAGCGACTCCAGTTCCAGTTCCAGCTCGGAACGCTCAGAGAATCGTCGCGCTCAGTGGTGAGCATCAAATTTGGGGCACGAAAGGCATCGAATAATTCAAACTGAACTCACAAATGGAATCATGATTATGTCTAGCATTTAAGCACACACACACACACACACTCTCAGACACACCCATACACTCACACACACACACAGTTACACCTGTTACACTGTAAGTAATTTCTTGTCTAGTTTTAAGTCTTTGTGGGAATACGGAACCTTTTCTATAAACCTTTTTTACAACTTCTATTCGTTTAACTCAAAACTTCTTAAATCTTTTAACTTTAGTTTTTAAGTTTAATTGTTTTTTTTTTGCATTGTGAAAATTAAAAAAAAAAAGTGTCGTAACAAGCGAATAAATAAAGCCAAGTCAACGTAAAAGAAATGTGTGTGAACTAATTACACTGGGAGAAATATTTTGGAATGGCATTACAAAAAAATAAAACCTTTAAACAAATAAAATAAAAATCCCAAAAACAATTTAACAAAAAAACCTAAAATAAAGCTAAGAAAAATATTTCGTAAATAAAAAAATAAATATAAAAATATATTTAAACATAGATAAAAGATTAAAAATTCATGCAGACTTAAAAAATTAATAAATACTTATCGTATATATTTTTTTAATTTAATACAATTAGTAATAAAATATTTTTGACTTATCTTTCCATAAAAAAATTGTTATAATTTCAATTTAAAATTTTGAGAACAATTTTAATTATATAAGTAAGGGCTGTTTTTAAATACTAGTTATAATAATTTTAATTTAAACAATTTTTAAAATTTTTAAAACTCGCTCCTTTAAAAATGTTATTTAAATCAGAACTTATAAATTTGTTTGCTAAATTTCAACAAAAAAAATTGAAGCATAAATCTAAAATTTCGTAACTCTCATTAAAGTACACTATTTTTATACCCGTTACTCGTAGAGTACAAGGGTATATTGTAATCGTTGGAATGTATGTAACAGGCAGAAGGAGGCGTGGCAGACCCCATAAAGTATATATATTCTTGATCAGCATCAATAGCCGAGTCGATATAGCCATGTCCGTCTGTCCGTCTGTCCGTCCGTCCGTCCGTCCGTCCGTCCGTCTGTCCGTCTGTATGAACAAAAGGATCTCAGAGACTATAAGAGCTAGAAAGGCGAAAGGGGTCGCAAATGAAAGGTACAATACCCAAGCAGTACGAGTTTGTTTTTGTTTTTTGACACGCCCACTTTAGGGCGTTCTATCTTCATATAAAGGAAAATGTACAGAAAAAACTTGAATGTTTTAGTATAGAAAACTTTTTTGTTAGTAACGCTATCTGATCCAAATTTACACGGAGACTACATGTCTATGAATAACATGTATAGACCAAGTTTCATACAAATCGGACAACTATATCGTATAGCTCCCATAGGGTCGATCGGTCAAAAATTTGCATTTCGTATGAATTTGTATGAAAATTTTCTGTATTTACCAAGCTATCTTAATGAAACTGACACGGAATAAATTTATCAATAACATAAATGTACTGGCCAAGTTTCATTCAAATCGGACTACTATATCGTATAGCTCCCATAGGAACAATCGGTCGAACATTGAGTAACGGGTATCCTAAAGTCGCGGGGCGACTATAGCATTCTTTCTTGTTTTTTTAGTGTACGACAATTTCTGTAGTGGCCACCAAACGCAGGCTAACAGACACAACAGGTGCTTTAGGGTTAACTATAATCTGCTTTCATGGCCTTTGACACTTGGCCTTGCTGCTTCACTTCCCCCTCTACCCAACCCACTCTCCCAGCCACCCACAACTAACTGCCGAGACACGTGTGCACGCAAGTTGGCCATAAACCTTCGGACCAAGTTTCTTTAGGGCAAGCAGCAAATGGCAACAAATTTTTTAATAATAAACAGGCAGAAGACAGCGGACAGCGGACAGCAGGAAAGGAACAACACCTGGTCAGGTAAATAGCGGGACGAGCACCAGAAATAGGGCAAGTGCTACCAAACTTGATCCTTTCATCTGGCGAGCCATAAACTTTACGTTGCACACTTAAAACTTGGCTTTAACTTGCACTTGGTCAAGTTTGCGTGGGGGGCGAGGGGACTAAAGAGGAAAACAGGGGAAAGGAGAGCACTGAGAGTAGAGAGGTGGAAGCTGCGGAGAGACACGAAAACTGTTAACGGCCAAACGCTATGAAAACAATGAAAATGCCAAGCAGGTAGAAGAGGGTTGCTACACAAGTTTAACGCTCATTTTATGCCAAAAGTTGTTAATTTATCTAAAAACTCACAAATTGGTTAAAAAAAGTTAAGACAGTGAACAAAAAAAAGTTTGTTTATTTCATAAAATAAAAAAAGGTTGTGCACATTTATTTTTTAATTTTTTTTTTTTTTTGCTTTACTTTAGAATTATTTTGTAATTAATGTAAATTGTAAAAACCGTCTTTAAAAACAGTAGCATAAAAGTAGAATTTATTTAAGCCCTAATATTAAACTAAATCTAATGAATATTAAACTAAATTGACCTCTATCAATATTTTATAATTTTTTGAAATATTGTTCTATGTTCTATTGAATGTTCTATTTTAAAAATTTTTAATTAAATATTTTATAATTATTAATGATAACAATGCTTCGGGTTTCGTTACATTTTAAACTTTTTTTATGTTTAAAATAATATGTTCTTAAAACAGCTTTAGTTAAAATTTAATAAGATTTGTGGAAACTATAAAAAATGTAATACAAATTGATATAACTGCAATGTAATTAATAAAATATTCCCTTAAAATTTAATCCTCTTTAGATACTTTGATTTTAAATAAAATATTAAAGATTAAGTTTTAAATAAATTTTAAAACGTAATTAAATTTTATTTTTATTATTTTATTTAGGTCAAATAAATAACAATTTTCTACGTTAATATTTGGTTGGAGAGAAAATAAATAAATTTTGATTCTTGTATTTAACAAACACACTATAAAAATTATATTAATTAAATATTTTTCAACTACAGCTCGCACTACCCCAAACTACTTATACCCCCCTCGCATGCTGCCAAGATCTTCTTATTTAAAATTGCAGTCGCTCGTAAGCCGCAAAAAGGAAGGCAACAAAATATTTAATAAAAATTGCGCTTAAACAATGCGAAAAGTCAGTTTTAAAGCAAAACGCACTTTGACTTTGGCCAAAGATAAAAAGAGAGAGCGAAAAGGAAGAAAGGGGAAGACAGAAAAAGAGAGGGAGATAACTGCTAGTTGGCTGACAGCTGCAGGCTGTTGGCCAAAAGCTCGTAAGGTCTGGCAGCAAAGAAATCACTTAAAAGTTCATGAAAAGTGCAGTTGTCCCCCCACTTCATTTACTCCTCCCGCCTTACACTTGACAATTGGCTGACAGTTCATGGAAAAACGCACAACAGTTTTCCTGCCACTGCTGCGAGTGTCATTGTCATAGCCAAGAAAGAGCCAAACAGATTAGGTTTAAAAGGCAGACAGTGATGGAGAGGGAGTGGGAGAGGGAGAGCGAGGGCGAAAGGTAGACTTCTCTGTGAAGTCTTTAAGCTTTCCAGCAGGTGTTTTCGACTCAAACGGAAACGGAAGTGAGCGGAAATGACAAACAGCAGCATCGATACAAGGAAGTGAAAAGTCAGCGAACCATAATGAATTTGTGGAGTCAAACTAAGTGATAAAATTCCCTTTATAGACTGCACACACTCCCCATCCTCCATCCCTTTCTTTCTCTATATTTGTAGCTCTGTCGTCGTCTACTGCAACTAAGACTTTAAGCGTAGTTTTTGCAATATAATTGGGTTTTAACAATATTTAATAGCTGAAATTTAATTTTATTTAAAATTAAGCACTTATCTTTTTGGCTCATTATGTCGCTACATTTTGCAGCTTTTCTCACCTTTGCCAATCAGCGACTTAGAATTCGTAGAATTTACTAAATTTTAATTTCTTAATTCATCAAAGAAGTCAAGTAATCAAAAATAAACAAAACACACTTTCTGTCTCTTTCCCACACTCCTCTTTTCTGGCTTTTTAATCAGTGTGTGTTTTTTTGGCATTATCACTTGGTCTTTCCATAGGCTGTGAAGCACTGAACGTTCGGGGTTTTTTTAAATTCCCTAACTTGCTTAGTATCTCAAGGCTGGCATTTATGTATTTATTTATTTAATTTTTTTTAAAATTGTCAACCAATTATTTCTATTGAATTCTTCAAATGTTCCCATTCAAAATTGTTTTGCAATGAAATAAACGCGGAACAAAGCATTTCTAAAGATTAGTATATGGTCAAAGTTCAAAATATTGTCAACATTTTTCTGGTTTTACTAAAATTATAATTTTATGTACAATCTCTTTGATTCATTTACAGTAATTCAATATATAAAGTAACGAAATGTGCAGTAAATGGTATCGGGAATACCCTTAATATTTGACAAGCAGTGGAAATGCTTGAGTGCATTTGCAGTTTCCTATGAACCACAGCAGATGGGTCGTTGTCTGTTTAGATTTTCCAGTGTGACCAATTTTCATGATTTACTGCCTGCTTCGCTTATATAAAGTAAAATTCTTCACTTTTACCTTAATTCTGTACGCAGCACGGAGCAGATCACACACTCAAGAAGTCACCAGCTGGTAAATACGCACAAACACAAATACACACACACATGTGCTGCACATATGTTAGCTATTGTTGTTGCCGTCGCTGCTGCGCCGACTAATGTTGATGTTGCTGTAACTAGTTTTGGAACTTTTAAATATTAACTGAAGCGAGAGCTTTCGACAGCAGTCCGTCTGTCTGGCAACGCCATACATTAAAAGCTTTTAAGTATTGCCGCGGCAAAGCAAAAGCGAAACCAATTTTAGTACAAAACTTTTAGTGCTATTTTCAACGTGAAGGAATCGAGACGTGTGAGTACAAAAGCGGAGTGTTAACAATTACCTTCAAGCCTGAGCGATACGCGTATTTTAATGTGGAACAGAATGCAAATTAATTTACAATAACACAGACAAGTGTGTGCGTGTGAGTGTGATAAAGAAAAATATTTATAAATTAACAAAAACAAGCTGCCATTTTCGTGCAAAGAGAGAAAAGTAAAGCATAAAAATAAAATAAGAAGAAAACAAAAGCAACAACTCTGAGTAAATTGTGTGCATTGAAGCTGGTCGGTTGTGTGTGTGTGTGTGTGAGTGTATGTTCGAATATAAATGTATGTGTGTGAGAAACGAAAACAGGTGTAGAAAAAACATACATATGAACACACTTACAAATGTATGTAGCTAAAATGGAAAGGCAGCAAAACAAATAATGTAAAATTCTTGGCCACCGATATAGGAACTCCCCAGTGAGCAATTGAAACGTTAATATTTTGTTACTAATCTTAAGTATGACATATTTACATATATATGTATGTAGATGTGTAAGTGTATGCACATACATATGTGTGCCTGTGTGACTGTGTACAAATGTGAATTCGTTATCTCGTCGACGGCTGCTATTGCGTTTTCACTTGTGTGCGCACAATACATTCGTCTCTCTTCCACTAACAGCAGCGCTAGTGAGTGTCAGAGAGACGCTTAAAGCGCAGTTACGCGAGCTCTCATTTATGTATATACGTATATATATAATTGTTTGAGTGCGTATGTATGTGTATGAGTTTTGAGTGAATGCCTGTGTGTGTGCGTTTGTGTGTGTCAGGCTCAAAGCTTAAAAGCAAAGTTCAGCGTGAGAATTTCCATTAATTTAAAAGAAATTTTGCAGAGTCGACGACAATAAACAGCTGAACGCTTAGCAAAGAAGACGTGTAGTCACTAAACATAAATATTGTGTGACAAAACACGCAAAACAACAAAAGCAGAAAGAAAAAGAAGAGTAACTTTATTGAAAACTAAAAGCCAGCGGGCAACAAGTTCAAAATGTGGAACCAAACGACAACAGCAGCAACAAGTGATAATAACAAGGAAAAAGAAACAGTGGAAGATTGTAGCTGTGCTGGTGGTAGCGTTGCCAGCACTGTAAATCCTACCAGTGTTGATCAGGGTCAAAAGTCACCAACTGAAATTAACAGTAAACAATCAAAATCAGCAACAACAACATTTGGCGGCAGAAGTAACGAGAAGAACAACAGCGAGCAACAACAAAGCAGCAGCAGCGACGCAGCCGCAGCCGCCATTAATAAGCAAAAAGAATTTGCAGCACAAAGCGAAACAAGTGATTCTGGTTTCATCTCGGGACCGCAATCGACGCCAATATTTAGTGGAGAATTATCCGACGCTGATGCTGACGAGGACGCCGACGCCAACGTTGACAATAAAACGCAACCAAAACATTCGGCGGATCAAAAGCCAGAACAACAACAACAAAAGCAAGTGGGCAAAGAGCAAGTATCAACGGTATTGGATTCGGGTTTCATAACTGGAGAAATTGAGGAGACAACTTCAGGAGCTATTGCTGACACCGAGGAGCCAAAGGTCGAGCAAATGCGAACTAAATTTGATGTCGATTCCGGCATAACCCAATGGACAACTCCATCCAGTCTAGCCAGTGGCGGTGGTGCCATCAACAATCTCAATTCATCAGCAACAAGTGCAACACCAACAACTGCCAATATCAGCACTTCAAACAACAATACAAACAGCAGCAATGTCTCAAGCACTGGACGCAAAACTTCATCACAAATCAACAACAGTGCAACAACAACAAATGCTGCAGGGAATAACAGCAGCAATATTGACCATATGAATGCCTGGGAAAAATTCTATCAACAAAACGACGATGGCGACACGTAAGTAAATTCCAAAGACTTTAAATTCCTAAGAATAAAACTCCCACGAGTTGTGATAGTTAATCAATCAAACTGTGCGAACTCAAGTCCAGCAGTTTAAAATTTCAGTTAAAGTTTAGGAATTCTTTGTAGGGGCATTCAGCATAAATTGTTCAATTTTTAAGAGGAAATTCACACAAATAAATCACCATGTTTGACTTTGACCAAGTAGAGAACGTTGGAGACTTTCATGAATCACGAACGCCATCAAAAGACAGCAGACAAAAGCCGAAAAACCAAAAATCATAAGATATTGTTAGTCAGTCAGTCAATCAGGGGTTTTCCTGGTATGTCTACACGTTGTGCTATTACCTGTGATCCCACTGAAACAGGTTTACTGCACAGTGCACACATATATCTGGGTTTTTACGCCGAACAAGTGTGAGGTGGAAAATTATGCAGGTAGAAATGCGTTCGATTTTCGCACTTTTTTTACTAATTTTTGCCCACTTTTCTTCTACCATTCGCAGTCCATTGCATTTGGCCTGCATATCGGGCTCTGTGGATGTTGTTGCTGCCTTAATCCGTATGGCACCACATCCATGTCTCTTGAATATACAAAATGATGTGGCACAAACACCGCTGCATTTAGCCGCACTCACCGCACAGCCAGCAATCATACGCATGCTGTTGCTAGCCGGTGCTGAGGTAAGTGTTCCCACAGTTTTATGTGTTATATAAATTTTATATTTCATAAATTTGCCATTTAGCCCACTGTGCGTGATCGTCATGGTAATACCGCTTTGCATCTGTCCTGCATTGCTGGGGAGAAGCAGTGTGTTCGTGCCTTAACTGAGAAATTTGGCGCCTCGGAGATTCATGAGGCACATCGTCAGTATGGACACCGTTCCAACGATCGGGCCGTTAGTTCCCTAAGCTATGCCCGCCTGCCTGCCGATCTGGAGATACGCAACTATGATGGTGAGTAGCGCATAAAGCTAACAAAGAAAGCAAGTCTTTAAGGCCCTATTAAAACCACAAATTTCGACTTGGAGGGTTATGTCATGTTAACAAACTGGCTAAAATTGCTTAACTCGTTCATCTTTATACTTCCACACGATTTTTGCAGTTCCAAATGCACTAGAATTCCTCAAAAATATTTTTTATATTTATAAAATTTGGTTTTTAGTATTTTAATTTTGGATTTTTGGCAGTCGCCTTTTGAAATAATTTGATTTGTTGCCAAAAATGTGTTATAAGCATTATGTCGTCCATATAGTATAGTTCTATATTTTAGCTGTCCCGACATCGGCTAGCCACAGTGCGAGACATTGTCTATCTACTATATATTCCACATTGTATACTAGAGATGTATCTGCATGTGATCTATATGAATGCTTTGCCGCCTGTGCTGTTGAACAGATGCCAAAAATACTTTTTGGCCACTGGTGCCACAATTTTCTTGTGAAAATTGCTTATTTCACATTTGTGTTATTGATTTTCAGCTTTGACGTCAGCAATTTGTGTGTTGTCGGCATTGTTTATAAAATTGTTGTGTGTTGTCTATAATGAAAATCAAACAGAAAATAATTTCGTGTGCTGCTCACATAAACATTAAACAGAAACAGATACAGAAATTGCCCAAGAAGTTCTCGAATAAATTAGATATTTTCAGTTTGAAGGCGCGGTCTCTGTTTGCTCTTGTTTCCTTATTTGTTGTATACGAAAATACTTTCAATTATTGATTTGCAACAGGTGCCGTGGGTGGAGAGTCTGTGTGTGTGTGTGAGTAAGAGAGCAGGATTCGCTCTCAGCACACTCACACTCTTTGCTGCTTCCTTTTCAAAGACCAAAACAGTAGCAGCGAAAAGCTCGCTCCTGGCTTTGGGAGGCAGCAGCAACAACAAGTGCGCCAGAGAATGAAGATAAGAAAGCAACATGTGAAATGATTTTTTGTGCTTCTTTCTCTCGCTTACTGATCATAGCTATCCCCCCGCCCCGTGCCAGTTCCTCGCGAGGAAGTTAAAGCCGGACGAAAGTAAAAGTTCCGTTCGCTTCGTTCGTACACTGAAATTGTTCATACAAAAAGTTAAAGCTTGAGCAACTGTCGACACAGCAAAGGTTAATAAACTTGACAGAGGGGATTTTAATTTTTATAACAATACACACACTCAAACACACACAGAGAGAGACAAACTCTTATGGGAGCATTTACTTTAACCTTTCGTTTGTTTAATCGATTTATTGCTGCTGTGCTATGTTTAACCTTGCTAAAAATACAAGTACAATAACAACAAGAAGGCAAATTCATTTGGCCATCGTTTTATAGTTATTGTTTTTGCATTCCCAAACATGTGGTGAACAAACATTTGGCAGCTGCTAAGACAACCAGACTAAACCGGTTCCATCTCCTTCCACATCGCACTCTCTCACACACAGTGAAAACAGCTGCTGACCGAACCCACATACAAACACAAACACACACACACGTACAGAGCGAAACACCCTTGGGTGTCTGAATATGTAAATGGTCTATATATAACTCAGCAGACATTACACACATAACATGCGGAATTGGTTTATATGTATATATGTATAACTATATATATTCGCCTGACCGACCGGCTGGTTTAATGCAGACAAAACTTGGCTAATTTTATAGGCCATTAAAAGACGACTAGCAAATACACTAAGCTACAAGTTTCAGGAATAAATATAATTAATTAACTTATTCCAAGAGTTCTTCTTAAATTTCTTTAGCATATTAATATGTCATGACTCACAAAGATTGTCATTTTAAACAGTTCGACGACTAGTCGACTATGCCCATCTAATGGATAGAGTATTTCAAGAAACCAAGCGAAACGATGACACGACGATGTCGACAATTTTTTCCTTCAAATAAATTTTTTCTCTGGTTTTTCCCGCATAAAAACACCGACAGCTTATTATTTCCGATTTTTGTAGTATCCCCCTTGTGCGTCCAAAATTTATCAACCCATCTTGTTTATGAGCTTTTTAATAACATCCTGTAGAGTTGTGACGTAAAAATTCAGTTTCTAAGAAACGTTTAATATAGTAATGCATTAAATTTATTAAAGAAATTCGTCAAATTTCTTTAGAAAAATATATGACTTATTATTGTTTATAAAAAAACAATGAAAACAAATTGATTTAATGCGCAAATGAAGGGGAAGTTTTATAAAAAAATGTTTAACCCGCACTGTTAGTTGACATTATGTTAAGTAACATAATGTTAAGCATATAATTTTTATAAATAGCTTTGAAATTTGTCTAAATTTAATGTGCCATTTTGTCTTGCATTTTTGTGCACATTATTTACTGCAACAACAACAACAACTTTGTTGTTAAATGTGTGTGGAAAATTTTATAAAAATAGTAATAGCAGTGGCCACGAGCCAAGACTTTAAATATGTGGGAAACCAAAAAAAGAACAGATGGCGTTGTATGTGCCAGATTTGTACTCCAAGTTGTGCAAATAATCAGGTTTAAATAGTACTTATCGGAAATCTTTGGCAATCTCAACAATATGTAAGCCTAACAACCAAATGTTCATGTTATGGAGGTTATCGCTTGAAAGTAGCCGCCTTTAATCAGAATTCTTAGGCGGCTTAAAGTACCCTCAAGATACCCAGTAATTATAAATAAATTGTTTTGATTTATTTATTATAAATGGCATTTTTTGAAGAAACTTGACATTAACAGGGTATGTTTGAGCAGTGCTTTGCCAAGCCCATTAACACAGTCCTACTTATTTAAGTTCTGGAAATTCCCAGCCATTTCTGCCGCCGAGACGGACGCTGACGAGTTCAAATCCATAATAATTATTCCTTTTATTTTGTTTACGTTCTATTCATACCCCTCACAACACGCAAAGTCGCACATTTGAGTGATTTGAGTTTAGTTTAGCCCTGAGTAGGATATAAATAATTGCACGCAAGGGATTAATTATAAATAGAATAACGCAATACGTTGCTTTCTTGGCCAAGCAGTGCGCAAAATACAAAAGCTCGTTTTTGGGCCATAAACAAGATTAAATTTTGGCTAAAATTTCAAAGCAGAAATATGATTTTTATTATTATTATTATTATATTAGCTCTTTGGCTCTCGGCCTTTTATCAGCCAATAGAACTTGATTTGATTTTGGTAGACAAAAAAAAATACAAACAGAACGATATCCCGATTATGCTAAGATACTTTTGGCTTGTTTAACAATTCTCTTTTGGTAGTGGGGTATTATGGGTGCTTGTGACAACAATCTTATCGCATTGACGTCATCAGGCAGCTTACATCTCTGTAGGTTTATATTAAGGGAATTTCAGAATAGATTATTACAAATGTGACAAACGTGTAAAAAGATCAATTGTAAGTGGGTTAAAACCGGATTTCTAATCCCCAAAGAAAAGTCCACAACTACAACGAACTGAAAAACGTAATTGTTTTTATATTTATATATAGAACTTATTAATTGATTTATTATAATGCAATTTACCCCTTGGTAACTGCTATGAATGTAATCTCCCAAATGCTTATCAACAGTGCTGGGAGCAGAAAAACCATCGTCTATTATTGTACGTACATACGCAGTGCGGGTTTCAATAGGGCTATCTATAAGATAACAATTATCATTGGTTTTACCATAATTTGTTGTGGCATTTTGGAAATGTACTACGCGATAATACCCTAAGTTTTAGTTAAGATAGTTGAAGTAGTCGACTGTAAAGAAATAAATCTCGCATACCCTATAGTTTGGCCTGAAAACAAACAGTTTCCTCATTTAGTGCCGCTTTCAAATAATGTTTTAAATAAGTGCAACTAATAAATTTAATTATAATTTATCTTGATGTGTCTTTTGATCGTTCTAACGATATCAGAATGACTTGCCTATAATTCTTTCAATTTTATTGACTTAGATAGTACGTAATTGAGTGGGGAATGCCGTCGAACTATGGAATGAATGTTAGAACGACATTTGTTGTCTACTTCTACACGTGGGAAACTCAATTAGACAAACTGGAAAACAAGTTGCTTTCTAAATTGCATAATAACTACACGTATTTATAAGCTACCGTATATATAGTTAATTGATACTTATGTGGGTGTTTACTATCTTAAAAGGAAGTAATATCTTTAAGTCAACTTTGAGTTAAAGTATTTCATATTTTATACACACTTTTTTCACATTTCATCTAATCTTATTTGTGGTTTGAACTTCTGTCAGTGACTCTCGAACTGAAAGTACGTAAACAAACCGGTTAAACCCACACACAACAGTTAACGTCAATAATATGTGTATAAAATAAATAAATATATATATTACTAACTGAACATTGTGGAAATGCTTTATTGACTAACAATGACATTTACATTGGCGGCAGGAATAGCAACAATATTATTCTAGTTAGTCAGCATCGATGCTAGACAAGGTCATTCCTCTCCCGTGCCGTTTGATAGCTATACTATATAGTACTACTATAGTATAGTAGCTGGTATGAGCTCATGTTTGAGTTTAAGCCAATAACGGAAGTGGTAAAACAATTGGAAATTAAACTTAAATTGTAAATATATCAATCGCTGATCAGCGCAGATACCAAGTATAAAGTAGAGTTTGAAGTCTAACAAATATATGTTTGTATACGAATTATCTTTGTTTTTTTCTGCATTTACACACACCTACACCTATAACGGTCATACGTATTGGGGTAAACCCTTTGAGCAATTGTCAACAACTTTTACCGGTCTTTATCGGCGCTCCCCGCATTATCAGCCACACACTGTAGACACTTGACAATGCTTTTTTTATTTACTTTTTTTTTTTTTTTGGGCCAGCCAACAACAGTCAGCAGTTTACAATGCCTGACCTCTTGACGGGGTTTTCCCACATTTCGTGTGGAGATCGGGGAGTCTCTGACAACAGCACGTGGCATGAACACGATCACGATCTTTTTGATGCGTTGTACGCACTTCCTATACAGTTTATATATATATACATAAATATATTTACATATCTCGTTGAAAAGAAAGTCAACAAACGTAGGGCTTTAATGACATAACTTGGCCGTTGTTACCAACGTTTTGGACGTGCCAAAATCCAAGACTTTCATTGCCAAAACAACAATCTTGGGATTTGGCTTGTATTTTTGGTATTGGGATTGGAAAATCCAGCAGCATATAATTGTGCTAAATTGCGAAGTGCATTCCGCTTAATTTGGCTGAGTAACTGTGACTTTTGGTTTTTCTGTGTAATTATCGTTTGGGATTTTCACTCAATTTTCACACCACGTACAACTTTCCAGACAGAAGTCTTTAAACAAATACCCATTAATGGTATTATTGTTTCGTTTTATCTGCTGAAAATGGTTATTGTTTAAACAGTTGTGTCTTTACTTTATTTTATACTTAAATTGCGTTTTAGCCCCCGGTAATTCCCCAATCCCCATTCCCCCAGTAGCCTGGTTCTTTGTAATGCTACCGATAGAAATGTTATTATTTTTTAATGTTTCTAAATCAAATAAAATTCAATGTCACTAAGGCACAGACTTGGCACAAAAAAAAACACTCATGAGTTAACATTTTCGCCCATTTAAAAATGTGGTAGATTTATGGGCGAAATAGCAAAAACCGGTTAGGATAAATGATATTTAAATGGATTTCACATGCGGACCTAACGCTCCCGAGGGAGTACATTGCCCCTGGTGATTAAGTAACTAATTTACTAATATATTTAATGCACATCGAATTCATTTTCTATACTATATACTCAGTTGTAAAACTCAATTTTAAGCGATCTTACGTCATCTAAACTGATTATTAGTTGTTGTTACTGCAAGCTGACGTCAAGATTTTCATGCAAAAGAAACCGGAAAATTTAGTTTACGTACTTGAAAATTCTATGCAATTTAAATGAAATTTTTTAAACTTAAAGCAAACAGATATGTTGACAGATATTTGACGATTATCGTTATTTGCTAATGCATATTTCGTGTTGAAATATCAATATCAAATATATCTATATATATCTTCTTGTGTGTGTTTACAAAATATTAAATTTCATATAAACAATGGGAATTTATGATTTAATTATGAATCAATGAACTGTTCAATTTGCCACTTTTGGCTGAAGGACAAACAACCAACGAACTGGGCAGGAAAATAAACAAGTTGTCAAAAATTTGAAATCAAAAACACAAAAAACCTACAGATAAAGATTAAATAAAATTATTAATATAAGAAACAAAAGTATCAAGAGACTTTACAGTTCGCTGCTAACAACAAAAGGAACAATTAATTAAAATTAAGCAAAGATAATAACAATAACAACCGTGAATGGCTTTGAGTAGCCAAAAGGAGGAGAGAAAAAAAAGCCAAAAAAAAAAAAATATTAAATTAAATAAAAACAAATGTTTAATATTTGAGCTGTCAATAAATTTGTGAACTTTAGCAAATTTTTTGAAGTACTTTCAACTGCGCCGTGGGTTTTTCAGCTTTGAGGTCGCAGCTTTTTTTCTGTTCACATGATAAATATCATGATATATAATGGATAAGAATTTGGGGGAACTGGAGTGTGTGTGTGTGGGCAGCAGAGTTGTCATAATTTAATGGCTAGATTGGCAGATAAAATGCTTGCTATAAATAGCCAAACAAAATTTAAAAATGGACAAAGTTTTTTGTCTAATTTTTAAGCACTTCTAGATTATGATTATGATAAGTGGAATATATGTAAATTAAATGCTAAAAAATATTTAGCTAATTTGTAAGCATTTCTAGCTAAGTGATAATGGGATCATAAAGATTAGTTTATTTAATAGGAAATCATTTTTTAGAACTAATTACTTTAGTTAAGTATTTTTATTATTTCAAGCCAAGTGTAGCTATAAATCAGCTGAATAGGCAACACTGCTCAATCAACTGTGTAATTGCGGAAAGTATTGAGTTATGTCGTTTGTTGTCGGGTTTTCAAAACAAATTCTGAATGTGCTGTCGTAACGCCCATTCCCCTTTTAATTGCCTAAGCTTTGATTCGATTAGCGTTATTATTACCAACATTATATTTGTATTAACTGATTTCAAGTTTAACTGCTTTTATTTGCTTCATTATTTTTTGGTTTATTGCGTTTTCTTTCTCCCTCTTAGGGTTTAGTCTCTCAGACTTGTTGGCAGCCGACAAGTTAGAGCTTTAGTTAATAATCCCCGCTAAAATCCCCTCTCAAATCGCCTCGAGCGGATTTCGTATTTGAAATCTAAAGCGTGTGACGCAGCTTGGGAATTCCCCAAAGTTTGAAGCAAACTTTTTTTTGTCTTGAATAGTATATCATATTTAATATATCTGTGTATGTGTAGATACTTTTAAATCTATATAGTATATAGCATCATCTTCATTTTTGTACAAGTTTTTGAAGTCTTTAATCGTATGCTAACGATCGGCACACACAATGGAACTGTGCTTGCTTTTTTTTCATTTTTGGATTTTTACTATCGACTTTATTATTATAATCTGAGCTCTTAACCCATAGTAACCAACGAGAGAGTCTGTATCTCAAATTGGTTGATTCGCTCCGTTTCGCTCAAAAAATACAAAAAAATGTTGTCATCGTTTATATTTAAAACTTGTGACACAATTGTTGTTATTGTTTGTAAAGCCTTTGAACGAACTGGACTTGAGACGGACATACGGACGGAGAGACAACAGAGCCGGCTTTAACTTTCATGGCAGTTAACTGCTTTCTTTCACTTCGCACGTTGTCGTAGCTCTCATCAAATGAACTAAACCTTAGACAAGTCGAAATACGTATATTGTTAGTAGCAAATTGATTCATTCTGATTGTATTAAATCATACGCGTAAATACTTTTGACTCACACAGCTTCAATCGTTTCCTAAATGATTAATTAACAACAATAATTCCCAAATGCGTAATTTTCGCACATGTGGGACAAGTTAAAATTAGTTGGAAACACACGTGTGTGAATGTGAACGAATACGCATGCGTAACGATAAAATATTCACATGCGTACTGTTTATATGTACATATATGTACATATGTCTGTGTGTATAATTCTAATTTAACTGTTTTGGTTATTATTGACGCAGAGCTTTTGAAAGTTCTTACGGAAATTAGTTGACTGTGTGTGAAAGTCAATCAACAGCACGTGTAGCGTCGAACAGCAACAACAATTACTACGTGAGAGCAAAAGCTCAGCTCAGTTACTGTTGTTGTTGCTGATTCTATTATAGTAGTGTTGGTTCATCTGTATGCACGGAAGAACTCAGAATTAAGAATTGTACTCAAAAGAGACGAATAAAGAGCGACGCGTCGGCGCTTGCTTAAATAACGACGTATACAACAAGCTCATCAAATGTCAGTTGAATTATTGCAGATTCGTATTTGTATTTTTACTTTTCTTTGTTGTGTTTACTTTGTTGTTGGGGACGTGCAAATTATGTGCAAACATTTTGCTCTTATAACTTAAACTAATTTGAACTTGAGCAAACTTGTTGCCCGGCTAAAAAAAACTTAGCTTGCTGGGTTTGTTAACTCTTTTTTTTTTTAGCTTTTTGTTAATTTTGCATTATTTTTGTTGTTTCTTTTTATGCCACTGCTGGTTTTTTCAGTTTTGTTGTAGCTGTTATTGCTGCTGTTTTATTGTGGGAATTTCTTGGGTTTTTCAACGCACACCGATGCACAAGATACACACACACACAGACACTCCAGGCACTCGTGCAAACAGACATACAGACAAATACACACACACACTTACATATCTACATTGTCTCCATATGGCAAAAGCGTTTGCTCGGTTTCCCCAGTCACCCCACCTCCACCACTCCTCCTCTTCCCCGCTCGCTGCTGCTGCTGCTGCGCTGCTGTTGTCGTAATCAAAGCTCGCCTTGTTGTTGTTGGTATATTTTAAAATGCTACTTGCTGAGCAAGAAAACAGCAGCAACACAGAGCAGAAGAGCTTTTTCGTAAAGCGCTTTTTGAACTGATCGTATTTCATTCATAAATGAAGCTTAAGCTGCGTACAGTGGAATCGATATGATTTTTAAGTACAACAATTAATTTATTATTTTTTTATTATCTATTTTTAGGTGAACGCTGCGTGCACTTGGCCGCTGAAGGTGGTCACATTGATATCTTGCGCATTTTAGTATCCCATGGAGCCGACATTAATGCCAGGGTAAGTTTAAATTCTAATACAAATGTAAATGATTGTAATTAACACATGTATTTCTATTTTAGGAGGGAAAAGGTGGACGCACACCACTTCATATCGCTATCGAGTGCTGCAACGAGGATTTGGCCAATTTCTTGCTGGACGAATGCGAGAAACTAAACCTTGAGACCGCCACTTATGCTGGACTAACGGCATATCAGGTGGCCAGTGTATTGAATAAGTCACGTATGCAGAACATACTCAAGAATCGGGGCGCTGAGACATTAACGCCGCCCGATAGTGATTATGACAGTAGCGATATTGAAGATCTTGACGATACGAAGGTGAGCGTCACAGCCTAAAAACAAAAAACAATTCAACAAATCAAAAAAAAGTAGCATTGAAAAGCATCTATAGAAAAATCATTGAAACATATTATGTAATAATTTCGCTTCCAAAATGTTAAAAAAAAGCAAAAACTAGAATTAATGATAGAAGTGAAAGGGAAAATAAGATAAAAGAAAAGAAAGCCAAGAAGAAAATGTAGCTGAACTGGTATTCAGCCGATGAAAATGAGAAAACACAAAAAATATAATTAAATATATTGTATTGTAACTTTAATGTATTGTTAAACCAACCAAAAAACCAAACAAGAGAAGCGAAAAACAAACAGAATCAAACAGAAGAGTGTAGCAGCAAATATAAGTAAATTAAAAAAAATATATACTTTAGCCGTCCGCAAGCTAAGAGTGCTCTATGTTTTAGTAGAGTATCGATAAAAAGCACAAAGTTGCCCATTGTAGGAAGCAAAAACCAACAAAATAACGAACAAAATGCAATTTACATACATACAAACAAATAGACTAAATGTAAAAAGAAGTATCCATCTGTCATTTGTAACGGTATCTGAAAACTGTACATGAATTATTTATCCTGTTATAATATGTAATTTCTCTCATTTCTGTTGTCTAATGTAAGCTCTCTCTTTATGTTTGTTGTGCTCGCTCTCTCACCCAAATCACTCTCTCTTGTTATCGTTCTTTCTTCACTTCTCATTGTAATTATTGTATGTGCGAGTGTGTGTGTGTGCGTAAGTGATTGTGTTTGCTGTGTACCATAAATGTGAGTGCGTGTTCGTATGTGTGTGTAGATACTAAAATTAGAACTAGAACTGTATGCAAAAAAGAAAATGTATTTTTGGCAGTAAACTTATTAACAAACGGAAAGAAAGTAAACGAAGAGAAGCAAGAAAAGCGTTAAATTTAATAGTACTACTAAATATGCACTAGTAAATTTAAGTTAGTTAAATCTAATTGATGTTTTAATGTTCTGACTGAATGAATTATGTTGCAAAAATAAAACATTTTATTCGCAAAATTCAAATTGAAATTCTTTGATTAGCTGAAAAGTATTTATACTATGTAAGTATGTGTGTTTAACTACTGCATGTTTTGATTTTCATTTTGTTTGTTCATTTTGTTGGTACTTAAATTAATTAAAATTTATTTTTTTACTTTATTCTTGCCTCCAAATGTATCTGCATCTGTGGCTTATCATTTGTATCTTTTTTTGTTTGTTCTTGCAGATGTTTGGTGATCCCCGCTACTTTGCCAGTTACAGTGGTGGCAATCCGATGACAGTGGCTTAAAATTGTCTGCCTCTACCCACATTGTATTTAAAACATTTATAATTCCAACTGCTGCTGAAAATCAATTCATTTGCGATACTTTTATATATGACAAAGATGAGAACAAACGATTTTATCTAAGTAAAAGAAAAAATGCAACCAAATTACATAAAAAAAAATACATAAATTTTATTATATATTTTATGTTTGAGCTTGTGGAATTATTTCGATACAGAATAAAGCATTAAAACGGTTGCAATTATGGCAAGCATTTTATTTATACACAATACGAAAAAACATTAACCTTAAATTTACGAATACATTAATAAAAAATTTAAAAACTTAAAATATAGAAAATACGTCAAAAACATTACATGGCGTTTACAATAAAATGGCGCTTAAACAAATACACAGTAGTTAATCAATTGTTGTCTAGTTAATTGTATAAAAAGTCTATAAATTGGTCGTCTGTCTGTCTCTTGGACGGACTCTAACGAATGCTCTGGCGGAAGACACTCTTCTTGGCATTGCTATTGACATTGGCCACCTTCTTGGCCGCCAGTGGATCGGGCTCAAAGCAGTTCCAGAGACGCAAAGTTTCGTCAGCGCCGGCACTTATCACGGTGGCTCCATCCGGGGACATGGCCATTTGTAGAACACGCGATGTGTGTCCAGTTAGATCGGCCTGTTTAACCATCGATGGATACTTCCAGATGGTCAACTGATTGTTGGCAAATCCGTGGGCAGAAATCAGTTCCTTGTAGTTGCGTGAGAAGAGCAAGGAGCAGACCTGTGAGTTGGAATCAACGGATTTGGTCAATGAGCCGGTATTGACATTCCAGAATTTGATGCAACGATCAGCGGTACCACCGCCCGAGGCCAGAGTATTGGTCTCCCAGGGACACCAGGCCAAAGCGCGCACAGCAGCCTGATGCTTGGTGAACTTATGCAAAGGCTCTGAAGAGGTGCCTACACCACCGCTGCCCAGAGACCAAACGTTCACCAAGTTATCGTTGCCGCCACTGGCCAAGTACTTGAAGTCCGTGGACCACTTGAGACCACACACCTCCTGTGTGTGGCCACTCAGGGAGGCTAGCTTGTGTTCGCGGGAGCGCACGTCGTGGTGTATAATGATGCCATCACGACTGCCCGATGAAACCAGATATGAATTCCATGCTAAGGATCCAACGCGTGCAGTATGTCCATCCATTACACGCAGACGCTTCACCTTGGAGCAGTCCCAAAGCTCCACCACACCGGTGCTGTTGCCAATGGCCAGAATTTGACCCTCTTGAATCCAGGAGAGCGAGCAAGCGTAATCTCCTTCCTCGTACTCCGTCAGCTGTTCAATGCTGCCGTTGGCTGCATTCCACAGGTAGACGCATTTGCCCAAAGCCACAGCAACAATGTTATCACCGCTCCAGTCCATCAGATTTAGATCTAGGTGGAAGGAAATATGTAAACCTTGCAAGACATAAGGATCCACAACAACTTACAGTAGTCATTAATAAAGTCCGGAGCATCGAGAATTCGTTCCGAAGTAGTGGCTATATAGCGTGATCCGCTCTTTGTCGAAATGGGTGTCTTGAGGGAGTATACCACCTTAAGGGGATTTGTGTGGGATTCGGGTGCAGCTGGTGCCTTGTTCTGGTAGCACAATATGCGTCCATTTCTCACACTCTCACCCACCTGAGCCACCTCGGCAATGAGATTCTGTCGCTCTCCCTTGCGCACCGAAGCCTGCACATTGGAGTTGTTTATGTTATTTGTGTTGCTGGTCGTTGGCTGCTGTTCGTTCTCCTCGTCCGACTTGTCGCACGTCTCCTTGTTAACCTACAAAGCTTGTTTAATGCCAAGTGCCACAACAAAAATCAGCTGGTTTCTGGATACTTACCAAATAGTGTGCCAGCTCAAAGTTGGTGGCTGCGCGATTGGGTATGAAACGATCGCCGCCGCCTGGAGTCTTGGTTGGCGTTGTTATGGACTTTTTGTTCTTGGAGTCGCCACTTTTGCCAGGCGTCTTAGTCGCGGTCTGTATGCCAGAAAAACTGGTGTTGTAGGACACGGACAACACCGATCGCGTTGTGTTTGCGCTTCCATTCATCGACGCTTCCAGTTTCTTTTTCCAGCGGGGCGCAGGACCACGCGTATCACCATCCATTATTAAGGCGTTTTGCAAGTCGCTAACAAAGTTAAATTGCGACATTTTTATTTTCAAGTTCAATTCCTTTTTTGTTGATATATTTTAAACACAAATATTATATTTTTCACTCAGTGATCGTTTTGCTTGTGCGCTCTGAAAATTGCAATGGCGGTTTGGAAATGCCGCGGTATGAAAATCGCGCCGTAAAACTCGGCCAGGGCTGGAAGTACTACCAACACTGAAAAGGGCAACACTTTTTTTGTCAGTCATGCAAAATCATGCTTCTTAAAAATTGCCAACTAACCGAAAAATATAATAAATGTTTATAGAGTGGCGCCTATAAGCGCTTTTTTTCTTTAAAGATTTGAAATGACTATCGCTTAGCGGTCTGATCGTGTACGCTCTTTTTGTTATCGATAGCTAGAATAATGCCGCGATAACATATTCATGAACTTTGCATCCCTGGGGCACGGCACAGCTGTCATCATTCCATACGACTCACCCTCAATGTAGCAGAAGATTGCGTTGTTAAAACAATTTATAATACAAAAAAAAAAGAAATTGAAATCGCATTAGCTGATTTCAAAAGCCTTAAAAAGTGCAATTTAAAAACGCCTGCTACCTAAATAACCATGGCCTTCAACTTTACCGCCTTCACCTATATTGTTGCTCTCATCGGTGATGCATTCTTAATATTTTTCGCAATATTTCATGTCATTGCGTTCGATGAGCTCAAAACAGATTATAAAAATCCAATTGATCAGTGCAATAGCCTAAACCCGGTAAGCAGCGAAACATTAATTTGGCTAACACATAACGTTAATATGTCTGTGTAATTGTTTTTTCAGCTGGTGTTACCTGAGTACATACTACACGCATTCATTAATTTGCTATTTCTGTTCTGCGGCGAATGGTTTTCGCTGTGTGTTAATATACCTCTCATAGCCTACCATGTTTGGCGGTAAGTTTTAGCTAGGGTATGACAGGTGAAGTGTCTTTAACTGACCAATTTCTGTGCAGATACAAGAACCGGCCGGTGATGTCGGGTCCCGGTCTATATGATCCCACAACGGTGCTGAAAACAGACACATTATCTCGGAATATGCGTGAGGGTTGGATTAAATTAGCCGTGTATCTAATCAGTTTCTTCTACTATATTTACGGGTAATTATGCTGCACATTCTGGTGTACTAAAAATATATTAATGTTGGCTAATTTTAGCATGGTATACTCGCTCATCTCAACATAGAGGTCACCAGCTGCCTCCTGGGTAATCCTCTTGACGGGGTCTCCCAACATCAGCATCAGCACCGTCATCGTTAAAGTTGTCATCGTATGTGCCCCATATAGAATCAAGATTAAAACTCCATTATGAAATTAATCCAAACCAAGAAATCGAACAATATTTCACAAAGACATCTTCGGCATGTTTTTCGACTCCTTTTTTTGTGTATTGTTGAAAACTTGTAACGTTTTTATTATTAATTATTAGAGTTTTATTAGCATTTGCATTTGGTAGTCAAAGCCTGAAACAATAAAGTAAAAACAATAAATCAAAAACCTAACTAATTTGTTGCTATTTACACCTTTTGTAGTTTCAAGGAGAGCGGAGTTTTTGACTGATCACTGGCAGAGGCGCCAAGGCTGAAAACGTTTGTAACCCACTGATCATAAAGATTACAGCGTTACCTTATCAACTACCGCGATTGGAAAAGATAAATAGTATAATTATCAAGTTTTATTTTCTTTTTAAGATAATTGGTTTATTTTACATTCGTTTTACTCGCTTCAGTTTGGAATCGATCTATGAATTTTTGTACAATTTAAACTCCATGTCCATAAAAATATATATATTTATATGTATGAATGTAGAATTAGCAATGTATTCACAATAATTTATAATTGAATAGTGCGGGCCGGGGCTGGAGTCGGTGATGGGGGGGTGCGGGGAATATTATTTAGCATTAATTATGACATAAAAACAATAAAGAACAGGAAGAAGAATATCAAAACACCGAATATCTTAATCATAAGCCAACGATTTTTGGAAACTGATTGAAAATATTTGAGAATCTCTCCATGCGCCGCTTCAATATTCAGTTCGGCATCGGCCACATTTGTATCAATGCGTTCCACAATCTCCTCCTGCTCCTTGACCATATGTGCTAGCTGCTGGAATATGCCGCCCAGTTCCACAATGGTTGATTCAATATTCTGCATAGTCTCCGCTCGCTGTTGCACATACGAGTCGGACTCATCGTAAATGGCCAACTGTTGTTGCTGCTGAAGGCGTGCTGGTGGTCCCAGCAATGGGGTTGTATCACTGCCACCCATATCTATGCTGACCGCTTGATTCTCCTCACTTAGCAGCAGTGAACCCTGTTTGGCCGTCGAGGGGGAGACTGTGTGGGCGGCCAGTGGACCGGGTCCTTGGCTAAAATGATCACGTCGCGTTTTCTGGTGCTTGAGATTTTCGGTGCGCACTTCCAGAATCTGCTTGAAGTCCGTGCTCATGCTGGCCAATTTGGATTGCAGCGCTAGTACCATGTTGGAGGAATGTGATACCAAATGCTTGCCATTTGTGGTTCTACGTTGATCCTTTGAGATGTCCTGCAGGCGTGCAATCTGTTGATTCAATGCATTCAAATCGCCCTTGATGATGTACGTGAGCTCCTGAATCTCCTGCGGTCTATCATCGAACAGACTCTTCTTTTTGGCCACTGCAAAGCAATCAACAAAAGTTATTTACCGGGAAATGGTGGAGATCACGACTATACTTACACATGGTCAGCTTCTCCAGCTTGGCATATGTGCTGGCAATGTTCTTGCCTATGAAACGGGCCACCATCATGAATTCGGAGTAGCTTTGCACTTGCTTGGCCTTGCGGGGATCCCGTATATTCACCGCCCGCGTTATGTTCCGCGATTGTAGCGAACGTATCGCATTGGCGAATTCACCCGTACGATCTCGTGCTGCCATTATGAATATTTCCTGTTCCGGCTCCAAGTCAAGTTCCTCACGTTCCGTTCGCTGTATTTGGGTTATACCCAAATTGTAGACACTCTTCTCGTAGTTACTGTTATTGTTGTCTGGATGATTGCCAGTGACGACAGCAGCAGCTGCGCTCAGTGGCTGTTGGATAAATGTTCGTAGCGCCTGTCCAGATCGTGTCGAGATGCCACTGAACAGATTCCACTGGCGGGCTGCCTTATCGTATTTATCGTCTGCGTCTGCAATGCCAATATTAATGGCTGCTTCAGACGAGGGCTGCTGTGCAACGTACAACAATTGTTGCTGCCCTGGTTGCACTAACGACTGCTGCTGTTGCTGCTGCTGCGTTGGATACTGCTGCTGCTGCTGTTGCTCCAATGGGGTATGGGGTACACTGTAGTTGCTGGCGTATTCCTGGTCCGTTTGTTGATGGCGACGTCGAGTTTGCATCTCATTGCAAGTCAAGTTGCTGTGTTGCTTTGATTCACTGCTGCTGCTGTTCTTATTGTTGTTGTAACTTTTATTATGGTATTTGTTGTTGACGTTGCCTCTTTAGCATTCGTCATGCACAAACTGCTGTTTTTGCTTTTTACTTGTTGTTGTTATTGTTGTTGCGAAACTCTCAGGTTTAATCAAAGTTACAGTTGCGTCCTTCTCATATGTTGTTTGATTTCTTTAATTTAATTTCGTGTTTTTCCTGAAGGTGTAATTTATTTATTTACTGTTGTACATTTTTCTGTGGAATTTAGCGTTATTATTATAAATTGCTGAATATTTTGCCCAAAAGAAAACTCACACACACACACACTGCCAGGCCGTCCCAGATGACAGATGACGTGTTGCTGGCGGTGCGTACCGATGGAAACATATCGATAGTCACGACTTTAATTGCTTTCCAGCTTAGTGATGAAAAAGTCCAAGAAAATTATTAATTTTAAAGCCATAAAATATGCACATTAAAGTAAATTTTTAAAACGCATTATTCATGAACATATTCAAATGTTAATCGAAGCAGCGCGACTATTAAAAATATCGATTCTGGAATGGACTAAGTTCCAGCACTAATTCCCGCAGCCCTTCTTCTTCTTCCTTGGCCGGCCCTAGTGTTTTTTTCATTGCCGTCAGTCTCGTGTGCCAATTGTAAAATAAATTAATGTTTTAACTTAATTAACTGAAAGAGTCGTTGATTATAAAATAAAATGACGCTGTATCATTTTGGTAACTGTGTTGCGCTGTTGATGCCATATTACTTCACCTACAAATACTCTGGCCTGTGAGTAAAAAGTCCACGGGAAACTGGGCCATTCAAATAAATTGTGTCAATCAATAAAATTTATTTACCCCTATGATTTTCTCCACTAAAGCTCCGAATATGGTGCATTCTGGAAGTGTGTGCAGGCGGGATGTATTTACATATTTACGCAGCTCTGTAAAATGCTCGTATTAGCCACATTCTTTTACTCGGATAACTCGTCCAACAGCGGCGAGTTTAACTTTTTTGCGGTAAGTTTATTGCATGACTTGTAAAAATCAGTGGGAAAGTCAATAATAAATCTGAACACACAGGAGATTCTGCGCTGCAGTGTGGATATGGCCGATCTGCTGGGCTTCGCATTAATACTGAGTCGCATACCTGGCAAGGGACACTCGAAACTGATTACAGCCGGTCTGGGTTGTAAGTAAACGAAACAAATTAAGTAAATAAAGGTGTGTGGATTAATTGCTGTTCATGTTTTACAGGGGCCACCGCTGAAGTGATCTTGTCACGTGGTATTATGCTATGGGTCGGCGCTCGTGGCACCGAATTTAGCTGGATTTACATACAAAAATGTCTGGAATCGAATGTGCTGCTTGTGCAGCATTTGAGCACTGCCACATTGATTTGGCTCTTCACACGCCACGATCTCAACAAGGCATTGAAGCCACTAGTCTCTATTCTGCTGGCCGTCACCATCTTCAAGGGCGTCTGGTTGGAGGGTCTGTTGCACATTCTCAGCATTGGTCCCTGGTCAGCGATTGCGTTTAAGGCTCTGGTGGCTGCTATCATTGGCTTCTGCTCACTGAACATTTATGCCGGTCTCGCCCAGAAAATTGGCATTTAATTTCCATATCAAATATTGTTTCATCAATTATATATTTCGGTTGTCATGGGTTAGTCAGTACACAATTTGTAACATTGGAGATGAACATAAGAATGTTTAGTAAATTACAAAAACTGTTAATTAACGATAACAAAGATCGATTTTTTATGAACAAAACTAAACGTAAAAACCTTAAGTTTAAATAACAAGAAGTTTCAGGGCTTAGTAGCCAAAGGAATCTCATCAAGAGATTCCACACGTAGTAAACAAAGTAAGAAATTACTTTTCAAAATCACTTTAAAGCCGAATAATCAAAGGCTTGTACAAAAAACATGTATGAGTTGAAAGTCTCTAAGTTAAAGACTTTTACAAAAATATTAAACATATTTAAACTCTTGGAGAAGCTTTAGACACTTCTCGCCCGCAGTAATCTCATCAATTTCAACAGTTTTCGATTTCTTGGACAAATAAATAAAGCCGTCACGCTGAAGGGCTGTAAAATATGAAGCATAAATGATTGATAAGATAAGATTTAAATAGGAGACTAATCAGTAATTTATATATCGTGTTCTTACACAACAAATGGCTAAAAGCCAAGGCGGCTGATAAACGATTTGAAAAAGATTTGACAAACTGATTTGCATCAATGAGCTTTATAACCGGACTACCACGCCAAATGAAAAGCAAATCCATCAAAACGCTGTGCACATCTGCACAAAAGAAGAGTTAAAATTAAATTGGTTAAGAAAGGTAAGAAGAAAAAGGCTTAAATACCAAGTTTTTGTTTGCCATTAGTTTGAAATTGCTTCACAGAATCGGTCTTAAATTTGTTCTCCACCGGTAAAAGTGCTGGTAAATCGGGTTCAGGGGATTTGACTGTTGGTATCATAGGCTCGGCAACTTCATCCATGTTGTTCACTTGCTGGACACTTGTCTCGTTGTTACCTAAAATACTCTTGGCCATAACTTCGTTATAATCATCACAGAATATAGCTCGAAGTGTGTCCTCACAATCGTCCTCCATTTGTTCCTGTGTTTTATTTTTGGGACTTTATAAAAAGATTTTTGCTATTAAAGAATTTAACGAATAAAATTGATAATTACCTTTGCTTAAAGCTGTTCAGCACCTTTAAAGTTCGATAGTCTTTTGCAGGTTTTTTACGGATGTCCCAAGGTTTCTGCAATCCATTTAAATAGACTGTCTGATTTTTGCGTAGTTCCTCGCGAGTTAGTTTAATGCGTTTATCTATTATTAAACCTTTCTTGCCGCGATTGCGATTTTTTGACGATGAAGGAGCAGGAGGAGGTGGAGTTGGAGCCATCTGCACTGCAATACTCTCAATCTCTTGAGAAGAATCCAGTGCTGGCGGTGGTACAAAGTGATCCAGATTTTTAGAGGAAACATTGGTATTATTTGGGGACAATTTGCAGACTTTGTAGCATAAATCAGTGGGTGAACTTGGATCGTTAGACTTTCGCTTCACTGCAATGAAATATGATTTAATAAATGTGGAAATCTTAGAGTGTTAAACATACAAGAATTTCCCACACCGAGAAACTCTTCAAGTGTTGCATCTGCCCCTTGATTGGGTTCACCAAAGCCCTCGTTCCACATCAGATTCGGATCGAATTCAGTAACAGTTTCTGTCTCTGTCAAGCAAATTAAACGCTCCATAGTACAAGTAGTCTGTAACCATAGAAATAAACAGATATAAAACACACATTAAATATATACTTTTGGCTGACTTACCTGCTCAGTGTTGACTTCCTTGACTTGCTTCTTGCTGCTGAGCATGGTGTCATTCAGCATGTTCCTAAAGTAATCCAAGTGATTCTCATCTAACAGTTGAGGACTCATTACCCTGGATCGCTTGGATACACTAACCATTGTCGTGGTTGTTGTTGTTGTTGTGGTTTGCTTTGAAATAACTCGCTTACGTTTGCGATTAACATTAATTTTGATGGGAGCCTTCAACTCAAAGTTGGTGTTCATCATTTGATGCAGCAAGCGTGTTGTGTCAACTGCAATTAAACCATTTTATTTAAGAATTTTCGAGACTTCTCGCTTACCCAGAAGCGCCGACACCTGTTGCTTGTATATGAGGCTGACGCCATGCGTGAGGCGTGCAATGTCCTGGAAGTAGACAAATCTTTCCATGTTGCGCTCATCATGAGTTTGTCTCCTTATTGCTTTGTTGTCATCAATTATTTCATGTATTCGTTCGCTAACCATTTAACAGAAACACTTGCTCATTTGCACTAAGACAATTGTGGACAAGACTCACCAACACTCGACCACGTTTACAGCATTAATTTCATGATCCTCAAATAATTTCGATAATTTTGATGTGGATAATTTAGGTAGTCCGGTAATCCAACATGGTGCTAACAAGTTATCTATCTCTGACGAGCTTAATTTACTTTCTTTTAATGCCATCATTTAAATTATTGTAGCATGTTAAATTAAGTAACGGTAAATTGCGGCATTCCTTTTTGTCTCTGGTGGCACTTTCGCCAGCCCTCAAAAATACACATTTTTGAATATGTGGCTGCCACTCATGTAATCGATGTTTGTTCGATAACTCTGCACGAAATACTTACCATCCCTCGTTGTTATAATAAACGAACATATAAAGTTAACAAATCAATTTTAATGTATACTGCTGTCGTCGATTTGTTCCATTTTGTTTAACTCAATTTAATTTTAATATTTCAAATTATTATAAGCCGATCAGGTGCACTTTGAGTACCCCCCATTCGAACAGTTCAACTTGTGTTGAACAACACCAATAGAAAGTGCTGTAAAACTTTGCAATTGTTCTGCCTGTGATTGTGTGTGTTGGAGTTGTTCGTCGTTTGTTTTCACCAAAACAAAGCCAGTGCATTTTGTATAAATTTTAAAGCCTTTTGGTTCCTCATTAAAAATCTCCCCCTTCAGTATTAAGTGCCAGGCACAACTTCATCTACATGGTAATTATGAAAGCCATGATGCATAAAGTGATCATAAACTGAATAATGACTAATTGTTTGCTGCTGCTACAGTTGTTGTTGTTATTATTGTTGTTGTTGTGATTGGCTGTGAGACGATAAAGGCGGTGCTTTTTTTTACAAATTGATATATTGAGTAATTACTTTCAATGCATTTATTGACAGGGTGATAACAAAATATGCGACATTAGCAATGAGGTGCTTGAGGAACTGAAGAAATTTCGCTTTCGCAAGAGCAACACCAACTCCGCGTTAATATGTAAATATGATGATTGCCATGACAACAAATTTGGCTAACAAATTAAAATAATTATTTACTCGATCCCGTTAGTGAAAGTTGACAGAGAGAAACAGTTGGTGGTACTGGATGAATTCATTGATGACATATCCGTGGAGGAGCTGCAAGATTCACTGCCAGGTCATCAGCCACGCTATGTAATCTATACATACAAAATGGTCCACGATGATCAACGAATCTCGTATCCTATGTGCTTCATATTCTACACGCCGCGCGACAGTCAAATCGGACTACAAATGATGTACGCCTGCACGAAGAGTGCGCTTCAGCGTGAAGTGGACCTCACCCGGGTCTACGAGATACGTGAACTGGATGAGCTCACCGAGGAGTGGCTGAGGGAGAAGCTTAAATAGATCGAGCTCTGTCTATTAGTATCAAAGTGAGCTATAAAGCAATATTTTACGAGTAGATTTTTTTCTTACAAACACACACACGTACATATTTTGAATGAAGCAAGAGCAAAGATACCAACGATAAACGATAGCGATAACGATAACGATACATACCAATACCAAACAAAAGTAAACAAAACAAAACTTATAATTATTTGTACACAAAAGACAAGACATTATTTAATAATAATGCAGTAAATATTACACATGTATGTGTAATAAATTTTAAGTGATTTTAGTTGTGCATTTAAGTACATTTAATGAATATAAAACAACAATTGACATTAGCAATGATCATATAGAAGCTGTGCTTGCCAAATTTTATATTTATTGTAAAAAAAAAAAAAAACATAAAACGAATACAAAGCAGAACATGACAAAAACTAAAGAAAACAATTCCATTTTATATATACACACAATATACATAAACTTATGTACCGCTTAAATAAAAGTGTTCATATTATCTAATTTAAACTAAGTTTCATTATTTTGTTCAGTAGTGTAAACGCTGCGCCGCCGTGTGATGCAGCATAGTGTAGCGGCCTTCGCTGGGCGTGGGTGGCGGGGGCGGTGGCGGTGCCAGCATATGCGCCATGGCAGCCATGCCCATTTGGGTGGCTGCATTGGGCGTTGCCAAATGATGCAACTGCAGTGCGTCGTGATGATGCATGGCCGCTGTAGACGGCGGTGCCGCACCAGGATGATGATGATGATAGTGATGGGACATTGGTGGTGGCGGTGCCGGCGGTGGAAGTGGTAAATTTAATAGATTGTTATTCGCTGCATGTGTGCGAAAGTGTAGACTTAAACTGTCGGCGGTATCGTAGGCCTTGTCACAGTCGGGACACTTGAAGTGCGCATGGTCCAGCGTGTCCAGTCCGACAGGATCAGTATCAATGGCCTCATCATCGTCGTCATCGACTATGTCGTGCTCTGTACTCGACTCGAGTGGATGCAGTTTGAGCTTGTGGGCACGCATATCACGTCGCCTGCTGAACGATTTGCCGCAAACATCGCAGTGATGATTCTTAATACCTGTGTGGGTGATCATGTGCTTGGAGAGATCGCCAGCCGTGTAAAATGCCTTCTGACAGAGTGAACAGATTTGATCCCTTACCCCGCTATGAATCTTCTGATGCGCCTGAAAGTTACCGAGCGCCGAGAATTGTTTGGAGCAGATTTCACACTGAAATGGCTTGTTCCCCGTGTGTGTTCGTTCATGAACCTTGAGATTATACTTCTGGGCGAAGCGCTGGGCACAGTAGCTACAGGCATAGGGCTTCTCTCCGGTATGCGTGCGTATGTGCTGCGTCAACTGTGCGGCACACTTGAAGCTCTTGTGGCATGTGGCCACATAGCAGGTGTGCGGAAGTTTAGGAACTGGTTTTGGTCCGCGTTTCTTGTGACTCTCGGGCGGCTTACGTTGGTAACGTGAGCGACGTTTACTTCGCTTCATTGCGTCTGTTTGACCCTCCTCATCGTCGCTGGAGTTCAGCTGATTCGGTTGGGGCATGGACTTGTTTTCATTGGCTACAAACTCGGTGTTGGTGGCTGCATCATGTCGCCAGGACTCGTGCAGTCCCAGATACTGACGCAGTCGCATATCGCTGTTTTCACACTCCTGCTGAAAGTGGTAGGCAACACCCAAGCGATAAAGGCAGTTGTTGCAAATGCCAGCGGGCAGACCATCCGTTTTATACACCTAAAAATATAATTTTTATTTATTATGTTTAAATTTTGTGCATTTTTTTTACTCGAATCTTTGAGCACATCATTAACATCTGTGATGGCATCATAGCGAATTCGGTGCTGTAGATTGATGTAAGAGGACTTGGCGCGCCTTCCTCCAGGCAAACGCGACATATTTTATGCACATTAAAGTCCATATTAATGACTTGTTTATTTATAATTACGGAGCAAACATTTTGATTCGCGTCTCAGCTGTTTTACAATTTCCAGGGCTGCAGTGAATAGCTCAAGAATAAAATGTAAACAAACCAGCAGAACTGGTATGCTGGTATCTGAAGTGCAAGCAAATTAAATATTTAAAAGTGGTACAAATTAACAAATGTGTTATAATAATTATTAACATTTAATTTATATTCCCTGGTAGTTTACATTACAATTAAAATATCATATATTTCGCTAATGGTTTCTCTTAGCTACTTACGACAGTGTTGAAAAGCATCGCACTCAAAATGCGCTAAATAAGCAAGTGTGACCGAAGCGTGCAGCGCTGACGTGACAGTTGGTTTGTTTGATTAGGCTCTCTCTTCTCTCGTTAGCAATCTTCCATCGCTTGCAAAATAAATAAAAAAGAATAAGTGAAATTAAATTGTATATTTATTAAACGATCGGCGTGAGCATTGCAAGTGTTGCTTACATGCAACTTGTTTGGCGTGGCGCAGCTGGAGGCTTAAATAGGACAGCGGTGAGAGCGCAGCGAGCCACTTGGATTTGGAGCACGCAGGCTGTTTGGTGAAATTTTTTGTTGTTGGAGCTTGCAGCAGTCACCGCCACCTCCTGTCCACACACACACATACATACAGAGTAGACACATATACAGACATGCACAGGCGCAAGATGCTGTGTATACAATATTAACAAGAATATTTAAAGGTGTCGGGAATATTAATGGTTTTATAAACAAAACAAAAGAAACGGAAAAAACAAAGTAAGCGCAAACGAAATTATTTGAGGTCAATACGCAAAATTATTCCAAAGCAGCCGGGCCAGCTGGTGAATGCAAAGATTACAAGTGTCAGTTTCAAAACAGTGCGTGCAATGGCAACAAGTCGTATTGAGTGCGAGCAGCAGGAGATTCCAGCACCGGCGGCAACAGAAATAACAACAACAATAGCAGGAACGACGGAAGAAACTGAACAGCTGCTTAGACAGCGGCAGGTAAATGGAGGAACCGGTAACCACGAGACAACGTCGTCATCTCCTTCGATAGCGAATGGCAAATCCGCTCCTGCAAACCATGCTCATGACTACAGTTCGGGAACATTTATGAAACTTAAAACCTATTTGCTGGCATTGCGTCCCTGGTCGCTGTCAGCGAGCCTGGTGCCGACACTGCTTGGCTCCGCGTTGGCTCATCGTTCACAATGGACGGCGGATTTTTCCATGCTCACGTTCTTTCTCACTGCGTTCACGGTGGTGACTGTCCACTGTGCTGGCAATGTGGTCAACACATATTTTGATTTCATCAAAGGCATCGACAAACAAAAGGCTGACGATCGCACACTGGTCGATCACATACTCACCAAGGATGAGGTAAGCTCACATAGTTAATCAACCTCCTGAACTAATTATTGCCTATAATTTCAGGTGGTTTCATTGGGTGCTATACTGTACTTGGCTGGCTGTGGTGGCTTCGTACTGCTCGCGGTGCTCAGTCCGGCGAAAATGGAGCACTTGGCGCTAATATACTTTGGCGGACTATCATCGAGCTTCCTTTACACTGGCGGCATTGGTTTCAAATACATTGCCCTGGGAGATTTGGTCATTTTGATACTATTTGGACCCATTTCGGTGCTATTTGCCTTTATGTCACAAACGGGTCACGTGGACTGGACCACAATGGGCTATGCCATCCCGCTTGCCCTAAACACCGAGGCTATTCTGCATAGCAACAACACACGAGATGCGGAAAGCGATCGTAAGGCGGGCATCGTAACACTGGCCATACTTATTGGACGCACTGCCTCTCATGTGCTCTACGCAATGCTTCTCTTCACACCATACTCACTGTTCTTTATCTTTGGTCTAAAATACTCACTGTGGTTCCTGTTGCCACTGATAACGCTGCCGCAGGCGTTCAAAATCGAGAAACGTTTCCGGGACGAGCAGACAATGAGTGTGGTGCCAAAGCAGACGGCCAAGCTGAACTTCTTCTTTGGCATTCTCTACATAATCGCCTGCTGTTGTGCCCAGCAGCTGCCCACGTTTGTCTTGCGTAAGAATTGAACCCATTGGGAACTGGAATCGTCTTAAATCTTCTGCAACATTATTAGGGAATTTCATTAGCTTATGTGTGGTTTATTTTTTTGATTCCTTCTTTTTGTTTTAATGAGTTTAGTGAATGTGGTTATGAATAATGTAATGTAGTGTATTTAATTTAATTGTCACAAGTTCTGCAGTTGCACAAATGTTTGAATGCTTTGCTAGTCTCCTAGTCTCTAATGAAAACCACAATCACAACTACTACAACAAAAGCTAAAGCTAAAACTAACTCTAAATCTAATCCTAGAACTGAACATATCCGCCTCAAGAAAAGATCATGGCTGCGACAGTGGTTAATCTGTCTGCGCTTTAGCTAATTCACATTTTTATTTATTTTCACCTGAACTTTACATCTTAAACTAAACCTAAAGCTAAAGAAAAAAAAAAAAAACTATATAGTTTTTATATATATGCGATACTACATACTCTTCCTCTCGCGCGTTGAAAATATTGGACCAAGATCGTTATAGCGTCGGCGTGTGCAACAATAATTAAATCATCAAATGGCCTAGATATATATACATAAATACATATACATATATATACATTTTAAAGTTAAAAATGTTACTTTATAGAAATGCTTAAAAAATGTGCAACTAAGTTATGAAACATTAACGCTGGCTTTGCTTTTTGTGTACAACAATTGTTAGCGTTTTTTACACACACTCTCACACACACCCATTATTTACATAAAGACACTTATACATAAATATTTAAATATATATACATATATATCTTTAAATAATTAGATCATGTAAGCCCAGTGTCTAGCAGCAGGCTCAAGAGTGAGAATATCAACAAAAACTACAACAATTTTTTAAAAAGACAAATGAAAAAAAAAAACAAAAGCAAAATGAATAATTCAAAAACATAAATAATCGTTTCGAAAGATTTTCGAACGAACAACAATTGTTTTCCAGGCATAAATCACAATTTCTATGCATATAAACAAATAGCTTTAAATACACAATAACAAACAAACCAATTGTTTGTGTATACATTATCTATCGGAATAGCAAAATGTGAAATATGTATTGTTAATTGCGCATTCTTAATAATACTTAAAAAAAAAACACACATTTGAAAAATATTTGAAATTCATTTTTTTTTGTGGCAATGCTGAAAAGGAAAAGTTTTTCATATATTTGTACCGGTATTTGTATTTGTATTTCGTAATATTTAGTGCTTAAAGTTAACTTTTGTAATTGGTATATGCACATACTAAGAAAATATTAAGAAATGCTTTTGTTGTTTGCTGATTGAATGTGCAAAGTATCAGAGGCCAATGGAGAATATTGAATTGAAAAATAATGTAATTCTAATGGGAAAAATCATAACGAAAAAAATCAAAATAACTAAAAGGCAATTTATGTAGACTACTTAATAACAATACCAACAAACAAACGAACAATAATAATTATAAATTATAGTTATAAATGATGACATACTTAGAGAATGTAACTGAATTGTGTTAGCGGCTATTCGATACGTATTGAATAATTAAACAAATGGGATTAGTGGATATAGTTCAATGTACAATAATATTTATTTTATTTAAACGTTAAGCAAAACACAAAAAGTTCAAAAGTTTTATTTCAAATTCTGGCGCCTCAATTTTAATTGAATTAAACCTATCGATAACTAATTGGTGACTTCTGCGATATGTTACCCCTTCGATACCAAAATGGTGGCGGTTTGTCGATAATTAACTGACGAAAGTACTTCGATAAGTTTTATTCGTTTTGCTTTTTAAATTCTGGACACCAACATTGCATCGTATGGCTTGACTGCCGCCGTAGCGCCCTCCAGTGGCACCTCCTCGGGCATCTGTCCTGGTATGGCTACCAGTTTGAAGTGCTGCAACAATGTCGTGGTAAACATAAACAGATTTTGGCGTCCCAATAAATCGCCCATGCAACGATGGCGTCCAAATCCAAATGGATTAAAGGCTGCAGGCAACTTAATCTGTCCATCGATAAGATAACGTGTTGGATCAAAGGTTTCCGGCTCAGGAAAGTCCACCGGATTGATGAGCATGCCCCGGAAGCATGCAATAACCATGGTATCCTTGGGAATCTCGTAGCCCGACAAACGAGTATCGCACATGGCACGATGTGGAATACCAAAGGTGTGCAGCATGAACATACGCACAGCCTCCATGGTGATGGCCTCACAGTAGGGTAGTTTTGCCCGATCCGACCACTCGGGTATGCGTTCCAGGCCAACTACCTCCTTGATCTCGGCATAGGCACGCTCCTGGATCTCTGGCTGTCGCACTAGATGCATGAAACAGAAGCCCAGACTCTTGTTGGTTGTCTCGGAGCCGGCAAGGAACATATCCAGGCAGATGGCCAGCAAACTCTCATCACTAAACATGACACTGTCGCGACAGCTTTCCTGCGCTCTTAAATAGCTGTCCATCAGATCACGCGGCTCGTCGTAATTTCGATATGTGCTGCGATGCAGCTCGATCTCCTTGCCCATGAATGCATATAGGGCTCTATGGCTCTCAACGAAACCATTGTAGCCGGAGTAATCCGGTGCTATGAAGCGCAGCAGTGGAAAGTGACTGAAGAGTGCACCAACCATGTCGATATTCTTAAAGAGCTCAAAGAATGTCTCCAGCAGCTCGGTGATCTCCGGTGAGCCGGGTTCATAGCGCCGTCCACTCAGCATGCACCACAAAGTGTTCAGCACATAAACGCTGGTCAAGTCGTGCATTTCAATCCTTGCCTGTCCCTTGATATCCGACTGCTCGACTTTCGCCTTTAGCTCTTGCAACAGGCAACTGGCCTCATTATGCACTATGTCCATCATGCCACTGCGTGCAAAACCAAAGTTCTTCAAATGCCGCAAGATGAAACGACGCTGCTCCACCCACATCTCGCCATCGGTCAGGAGCACACCCAGGCGAGAGTTAAAGGTGCGCAGGCGATAAAAAATGCCATCAGGACGGCCATCGAGATCCTCATTGGTCATCATCTCACTGATGGCCTCATTAGTATACGCGATCACTACCTTATCCTTGCCAATCTTGAGCCCATAGAAGCCGTAGGAGTTGATGTAACGTCTGGAGAGCTCATCTATTACCTTGCAGAACATGCCCAGGCGCAGTCGTAGGTGCGAAATCTGCAAAGCGCTGCCCACAATCGGATACCAGCGTGGACCTGTAAAGGGCTTGCACTTTAATAAAGTAATCACTGGAACTTTGATTGTCAAATTAAAGTTAATTTTAAATATATATCGGTATGTATTAAAATTTATTACTATTACTAAGAAGATAGTTTTTAACTGAAGCTTTTTATCCAAATTATACATAGTTTTACAAAGTTTATAAATATTTTTAAAAACAAATAACTTTATAGGATGATTCTCAAATTTGATTAAAGAGCTAGTAAAGGATAAATCTTTATTTTTAAACTAAAGAAGTTTAAAAGATATTAAATTTAGGCCAGAAACTGGGTAATTTAAGTTTTCCATGCGCTAGCTTTCTTCCAAATGATACTGTACCTCCAGGAATTACTACTACTCTAGTGCTCCACTTACCTGGCGGAAACTTTTGCGGCTTCCGAACGCCGCTGAGCAGGAAGAGCACAACAATTGTGGCAAAGAAGATCACGGCATAAAACATGATGAAGTTGTTGTTGTTTGTTTTGTGGGTGCTACACTAAGTGGCAAGATGTGATGCAACATCCGTTGCATCGACTTGCACTGGCTTTCACTTTCCTTTTAAACAGTTGCGTAATCCACTGTCCACTGTCCACAATTCACACTTGTTTGCTGCTTTTCCACTTGACTTCTTTTATTGCGAATTTTCCCGCACTTAAAACTCTTTTTCCGCCGTCACCTGCTGAAGACTAAAGCCGTCGACTTGGTCACAGCTTCATTTTATATGCGACTGGAAAAGCTTTTCCGCCAAATTGCATTTTATTTGAGTTGAAAAGTTTTTCATTTTTCTTAAACTGGATATAGCTTAAAGCTAACTTTGTTGTGGTCTTCAGGCTGAGCTTTGAAAATCTTCGGACTTCCTTATTAGATTAACCTATTTTCGAAACTCACGTGTGTGCTTTTAAAATATTTAAGTAAAGGTTTCACATAGTTAACTGTTAGATATTTGGACGTAAAACAAATATTATCTTTCAAAAGGAGGAATAAGGAAAATCGATCTTCTTTAATTATTATTTAAGATAATATTTACTTTTAAATTAATAATAAATTGCTTCTATAACTAATATAATATTGGAAAATATTTCACATCATTTTATGCCTAAGTTTTAAATTTTTTAATATAAATATCAATTTAAAGAAATTTTTTTAGAGATATTATTTTTTGATTAATTTTCAATAAATTATTTTTTTATTTTAAATATTCCTGCTTTTTAACCAAGTTTGTCTAGCCAAAATAATTTTTATTTTATTTAGGTTTGTATGAACAACATAATATAGCCCATATTAATTTAATAAATTGCTACGTTTGTAGAATAGTTTTAAACAAAGTTTACTCGAGTCCTTTCATTCATAGATCAACTAACATTTTTAGGCATAAAAATTTGTATTTAGCTTTGGTAAAATTAATCAACTAATTTAAATTTTTTCTTCTATAATTTTAATTTTCTCTATTTTGCTTAATTTAAAAGCATCAACAGGGTATTCTCAAGTCGGCTTTTGTAAAGTTCACACGCCAATTATTTGTCAATATCAATTTCCTTATGTGACCATTAAGTTGTTGCCTTGAAGTTAACGAATCGCATCTGATAACTGTGGAAATAAAGAAAAACTTTTAGCGAATTTGGCAATTTTCCAGCTGTTGCCAAAGGCTTTTCCGAGGTGTTGGAAAAGTTATGCGAAAATTGGCCTGACCCACTGCCATGGTCAATGCCATGTCCAGAGTTCAATTTGTGTGACCGCAACATTGAAACTGAAGTTAAAACAATAACAAGAAAATGTTAAAAAAATAAAAGTAAAAAGAAAATCAACAACAAGACAACAATGGAATGTTTAGGCGAGTACACACAGCTGTAAACTACCCAGTGGCATCTCTATAAAATGTTTAATAAACTGTATAATTTCAGAAGTGGATTGATCAAGAATACATACAAATAAGCTCTCACTTTAGGGAAGCCCCTGCCACTGCCTGCTATACCCACTTCACTGGGTATCCAAACGAGGAAAACGTAAAACTTGGCCAAAAACACAGCCAATTGCTGATGATTGGGAAAAACTAGTTGCTGGAGGTAAATGGCTAAGGAAAACTTAACGAACTTGTTTGGCGGCCAAAATGAAGCCTGTACGTTGTTGTTAATGCTGTCGATTATGTCATGCGGTGGGCGCCTGGTTTTTGGCCATGGCCAAAACACATCGTTAGCCTGGCACAACTAAATCCAGCCGCGAATTTAGCGGCTTGAATCCACAAACTGAGACAACTGCGAATACATTAAAGTCTTGGCCACGCACCCAAACGGACGTGTTGTGAAACTATCAAACCACAATGGGAATTCGGTAAGTTTACCACTCCAGGCATCCTGACAAGAAATTTAATCCTCTTCTTCTACTCTACTCTTTGCAAAGAGTTGTTGTATTGGCTGTAATGGGACTGGGTGCCATGTATATGATGCATCTGCTGGCGCAGGACTGGACACGCATACGACCCATACAAGGGATTACCAATCTGGCTGGTCAGGTGAGCACGGCACTGAATCTTCAGCGAATTCCTGCGCTGGCGGGACAAGCGAGTGCTGCACTGAATCTGCAACGAGGCAAACGTGAGACTCTAAGACTACAGAGTAGAGCACGTGGTATGAATGATGCGTTGCATCCTGCGCCCACAGTGGATTGGAAACGGATTCTAGCACGTGACCCCTTCGAGTGCCTGCAGTCGCTTATCTGCCAGCTGATGTCCGGAGCAGAGGCACACTCCGAGGAAGCCGAGCTGCTAATGAACTTTCTGGAATCCTCGCTGGAAATGGCACCAGTAAAGATTGGACGTGCGTTCAGTCGCGGACTGGCGTTACGTGGCTCCTCGGAGCGATGCTACGATGAGTATCCCTTTTGTCTGTACTCCGCCAAGACTATGTTGCGCATTCTGCGCTGGTTTAGTCAGACAAATAGTCTGCCAGAGGATGATTAAAGTCTCATTACAGGGTATAACAAATAGAAGTTATTAGTCTTATAAACATATCATTTTTTAACGGGAGAAATCCTCAGCTCTTTTTAAACTCCACCTCATACACGTAGAGCATTAAAATTCGTATTGATCATTATAAAAAGAACGTTTATTATTTTTATATTTAATAACAATTCATTTTGTTTGTTATGAAAAAATATTTATATGTTTTTTACTCGTTATCTATGTCAAATAAAATGCGGAATGATAGTACAAATTCATAATAAAAATCTGGAACACAATATCAGCTATACACACTATATAAATAACGGTATATATAGTATTTATAATTATTTTTATATTAGGTACCAAATCAAGGAAACTTGTGAGTTTTTGTTGTGTTTGTTTTATGTGCTTTACATAACGAATGAGTGAGCATAAAATATAGAGAAATACTTTCTAGAACAAGTTCTTGGTTAACATAAATAAACTTAGTTTCACTTTTTAAAATTTAGCATCTTCGGTTAATTGTGTAGTTACAGACTATAAGCGAACTTTTTGTTTGTTCAGCTGTTTTGTACAATAGTGTAAAGTAGTGTGAGTAGAAAATAGGTAGAAAAAGCATTTGAGAGGCTTTGCCGTTATGAAGAGAGCGGGCTCATGTTCAGTTTGGTTTATGGGAGGGTGAGGGAAGACCTGTAAGAGAGTACTTTTGTGTAGTAGAATGTAGGCAATATAAGAGAGAGCGCTTAGTGTAGTAGAAATGGGTGAAAGTAAGAGAGCTATAAAGCGATGCATTGTAAAGACACGCGCCTTAAGAGAGACTTTGTGTGGTAGGACGTTGGATAAGTAATAAGAGAGCGTATGAGAGAGACTTTGTATAAGCAAATAAACACACATTTAAGAGAGGCTTCGTTTAGTAAAGTGTTGGTAGAGAGCGTTTGTTTGAGAGAGGTGTTTGTGCACTCGCAGAGATTCATCGTTTGTGTTGAGCGCAAAACACTAATAAAATATAAAATATTAAAAACGGTAGTTGCATTAATGTATGTAACTAAATAAATATTGCAATTAGATTTGTGATATTCGATTCAATGCTTTTGTCGCAACGTTACACTCGTCACATCCTTGACAATCATTTCGGCCACCTGCCAGGCAATCTCCTCCTGCACATTATCCTGTGGCAGATTGACAAGTTTACGCATTGCATTCTTAACGCTTAGCGACCAGGCTGGCGTCTTCGAGTTGGACACCGCATCCACCGCCTCGAAATCTCGCTCGTAGCGTCCCAAAGAGTTGACGTGACCGAATTTGAGTGCGCTTACCGGGCGTTGCCAGAGTAATTGTGGATTTGTCAACTGTCTGGCATCGATGTTCATGTTGGCCGTTGTCGGTGTGGTTGCCTTGACTGTTTTGTGCCCTGTGTCTAGTCCGGCGAGCAGTGTATTATGCTGCGACAGGTGAGTGCAATCCGACATGGACATGGTCTTACGATGACGCTGCTGTGCAGATAATTTGGGTGCACGACGTAGACTCAGTTTGTGCGGTAAACTGGTGCTATCCGGAACATCCGCTGGCAGTTGTGGACACATTTTAGCCTTAAGCTCATTCACATAGTTATCAAATATGTGGGATTTAAGGAAGTTGGCAAAATGTTTTTGCTCCAAATACTTGGCAGTGACCAGCAATGCCAGATCAAAGGCCTGTGCCAACTGGCCAGGAGCACAGATTGCCTGCTCCACACGCATGCGCAGCTTTTGTGACATCCACAGTCGACACTCAGACTGCAGGGAGAAGTAGCGTTCGTAAATAATCATTGCATCAGATTGTGCAGCACCTTGATCATCGTAGCTCTTGCGAAAATTGATCGCTGTTATCCAAAACTCCAAGCACTCGCGCTCCTGCTGCTGTTCCAGGTACTCGGTCAAGTAGAATAGTGCCAGCTCATCGTACAGCACATCGTAGATGTTCAGAGATCCCGCACTGCCCTCGATCAGCTCCACGCAGTATTTGCAGTAGTAACTGCTTTGCAGAAAACTCTGGAAATGGTCACGTTCCAACTGCTGGAGCACATACTCGCGTGCCTCATCAAAGCAGCTGGCGAGGATTGGTTGATTGGGTGACTTGCTGCTGTCTTTGCCGCACAACATCAGCGATATGTGGGCCAATATGACAATGGGTAAATCAACCATCTGTGGTGCATTCACAATCAGATACTTTTGATAGATGGCAATAGCATCGTTTATGCTCGCCGCACTAATTCCCTCCTGCTCCGAGTGGCTCTTGGAGCGACTCGTGGTTTCAGTTGCCGTTGGTTTGTGGTGCATCTGTTTGTTTGTCTCCGCGTAGATGCGACTTTTCTCATCATCGGTTAGCGGCTTGCGCATGGACAAGTCACACAGGGTCTTCAGTTCAGGTACATCGTTCTCCTCCTCGCCAACAGCAGGTGTTGGTGGCTCTACCGACTCCTCCGTTCCATCATCGTCCACAACACTCACATTGTTGGGCATCTCAGCTATCCTTTCGTGTTGTAGCTGACTTAATGCCGCTCGCTTAAAATTCTCTATGTCCAGATAGAATTTAATCAGCGATAAAGCATTTTGGGTTTCCAAATATTGTACAAAGTAGCTCAGACAATCGGGATCGCTCACAGTGGCCGATAGAGTCATGGACAGACGTGAGCGGTATTTGAATATATCTGCAAAGTAGTGAAAAGAAAACGTGATAAGAATGATTTGAATGAGCAATACCCCTGTGTCCGTAAAGTATAGTGTATGCTAAGTTTTATATAAAAAATATAAAATAAAACATTTCTCCAAAAGATTAAGTACGCGAATATTTTTTGTGTACAATTTTAGATGGGATATATATATGGGATATCCAATACAGGCAAGTTAACTGTTGACTTGCCTGACTGTAACTGTTTCAATCAGATATTTAACACGCAAGTTTGTCGATGCGCTAGTACAGGGCCTCTGACAGTCATGTTCACTCAACTTTAGACTATGCCGATTGTGCGGAAATGACAACAGAACACTAACACTCGCTAACTCACACACATGTCACACTTATGCATTACCCGAGTTATTTACAGCAAATGCCATTGCCTCATTATTACCTTCATCAGCGGCTGCGCCCACGAAATTAAGCAAACTGTTATTGCCCAAGCTGACTGCATCTGCAGCTGCGGCGGCAGACGTTTCGGTCTCCTCTTCCATGAAGACTTCATCACAGAAACTTGTTGTCGAGCGCAGCGAATGACGCTTTTGCGCCGCAGCCGAACAATCTACCACATCATCATCATTGGCATCGGTGTCGTGAGAGCTGCGTCGGCGGCCTTTAGTTTTTTTGTGCACGTAGAAAGAAGAGTTAACAAACGACAAAAACGTAAACACAGCACACGAACGATTTCTTTTCAGTGCATTGTGCCAAATTTTCACTTACTCGTCTGCCTTTTGATGTACTTTAGCATTTTCACATTCTACTTGTGCCTCTATTGTTGTTAATTGTAAATTATGTATGTAATATTAGCGCTAATTTGTAATAATAAATAATTTGATTAACTTCGCAGTCGTAAATGAAATTTGTGACAACTCTTAATGTAAAGCAGGGTTGTTAGACCAGGGCTGTAAGATATATCGTTTAATATCGGTATTTCGCAACGGCGATAGCTTATCGAAAATGACAGTGTGCATAAACACTTAATTCTTTTCTCAATTGCGCACACTGCGACGAAAGCAGCTGGGAGACAACGTTGCGTTTTTCCCCAAAAAGAAATTTAACGAACTTTGAATTGCACGTAAAGTTGTTAATAAGAACACGTAACGCATACGCGGCAGAAGAAAGAAAACAATACATTGGCGAAGGGAGTTAGTAGGTGTGTGCGTGCAAAGCAATAAACGCGACACTGATGAGCGTGGCAGCTACAAAGGGCGGCGCTGCCGGCGACAACAACAACAAAAATATTAAAAAGTACACGAAATTAAATTCAAGCGCTCTGGACGATCTCGTGCAATATGTGACATTATATGTGCGCAAGCCAACACCACTGAGCGGAGTGATTCTCCCCTTTGTGCCACTCTATCTGACAGCATTTTATTTATGGATCTACGTGTACAAAAGCCAAGATAGTATCGACAATGTTGACTCAGAGATTGCACCAGTTACGGAGACTCCGCCGACTGTGAATGCTGGTGAAACTGCATGGAATGATATTGGTTTTATAGCCGTGGTGGCCATTGCTTTCCTCCATGTGCTGACATTGCTCTTCTGCTACTGGAGTGTGCATGTGTTGGCCTTTCTCACCTGTCGTCGTGTTAAGAAGCCGGCTCTCGGTGTCTTGGCCAAAGTAGTGCCCACGGAGAACAATGGCAACTCAAAAATTGTACCCATTTGCAGTCTTACGCTAGAAAATGGCACACAGCAGTTTTATCTGGTCTTTCAGAAGACTAAATACGTGTGGGATGAGGAGAAGGCAACGTTCCGTACTGTCGAATTTCCCGTAAATAACTTGCTCAGCTCTTATGCCAACTCGTATGGTCTGGAGTCGGAAAACGCCGTCAAGACGGCCAGTCAGACGTATGGCAACAATGAAATGGACATGGTTGTGCCCGAATTCCATGAGCTGTTCATTGAACGTGCCACAGCTCCGTTCTTTGTGTTTCAAGTGTTCTCCGTTGGACTGTGGTGCATGGACGATTTCTGGTACTATTCCCTCTTCACGCTCTGCATGCTCATTGCCTTCGAGTGCACCATTGTAAAGCAACAGCTACGTAACATGTCCGAGATTCGCAAGATGGGCAACAAACCCTATTTCATTTATGCTCTGCGCCAGAAGAAGTGGCGACAGATTGCCAGCAATGAACTCTTGCCGGGTGATCTAGTCTCTATCACCCGCTCTCAGAATGACAACATTGTTCCCTGCGATGTGGTTATTCTCCGTGGCAGCTGCATTGTGGACGAGAGCATGCTCACGGGCGAGTCGGTACCGCAGATGAAGGAATCTCTCGAATCATTGCAGCGACTCGACACTGAACTGGATGTGGACGGTGATGGCAAACTGATGGTTCTATACGGGGGCACCAAGGTGGTACAACACACACCACCCAGCAAGGAGTCCATGCGTGCTCCCGACGGTGGCTGCATTGGCTACGTCATTCGCACCGGCTTCAACACATCCCAGGGCAAACTGCTGCGCACAATCCTCTTCGGTGCGAATCGTGCTACCGAGAACAACGCCGAGACCTTTGCATTTATAGCATTCCTCATGGTCTTTGCTGTGGCTGCCGCTTCGTATGTGTGGGTCAAGGGCAGCGAGGATCCAGAACGAAATCGATATAAACTCTTCTTGGAGTGCGCTTTGATTCTGACCTCGATTATACCACCAGATCTGCCCATTGAGCTTACATTGGCGGTGAACACTTCACTGATTCAATTGACCAAGTTGTTTGTGTTCTGCACGGAACCTTTTCGCATTCCATTCGCTGGCAAAGTGCAGATCTGTTGCTTTGACAAAACTGGCACACTGACGACTGATAATCTGATGGTGGAGGGCATTGCGGGACTCACGCCCAATGGCAAGTGTGTGCCCATTGAAGAGGCACAGGATAATACAATACAGGTGCTGGCTTGCTGTCACTCCTTAGCACTGCTCGACGATGGTCTGGTGGGTGATCCGCTGGAGAAAGCCGCCTTGGCTGCCGTTGATTGGAATCTTACGAAGTCGGATAGTGTAATCCCCAAGCGGAGCAAGCTAAAGCCACTGCGCATTGTCCAACGTTATTATTTCTCTTCGGCTTTGAAGCGCATGTCTGTTCTGGCTGGTTTTCTGGTGCCCTTCTCCAATGAAATCAATTATATTGGCGCTGTTAAGGGTGCTCCCGAGGTCATTAAGGGCATGCTTAAAACTGTGCCCAGCGACTATGAGAAGGTTTGACTCCGTTCATCACCTCATATCCATTTCATATTAACTTCCTTATTTAATTTTTAGATTTACTTGGAATACGCCCGTCGTGGCGCTCGTGTCATGGCTCTGGGCATCAAGGATTTTGGCACACTGGGAGGACAACAAGTACGCGAAGTGAAACGAGAACAAGTTGAATGTGACTTGACATTCGCTGGCTTTGTCATCATATCGTGTCCCATGAAACCCGACTCCAAGTCCGTGATCAAGGAACTGGTGCAATCCTCCCACAAGGTGCTCATGATTACGGGCGACAGTCCGTTGACCGCCTGCCATGTAGCTCGAGAATTGCGTTTCACTTCAAAGAAGTTGCTGATTCTTTCACCGCCTCAAGAGGGACGTACTGATGAGTGGACCTGGATGTCTGTAGATGGTGATCGCTGGTATCCAGTGGACGATAGCAAGAGCAGCAAAAACATTAGCATGCTGCTCTCTACCAACGATTTGTGCATCACCGGCGAGGGTTTGCACTACTTGAAGCACTCACACCATCAATACATGCTCCAGGTGCTGCCCCAGGTTACGGTCTGTGCCCGATTTGCGCCCAAACAAAAAGAGTACATTATAACAACACTGAAGCAACTTGGTTACTACACGCTCATGTGCGGCGATGGCACAAATGATGTGGGTGCCCTGAAGCATGCTCATGTGGGTGTCTCCCTGCTGACCAGTGCACCAGTAAAGCGTAAACGCACCGAGGAGGAGGTGCAGCAAATAAATGCAGCTGCCACAGCAGCCGCAGCAGCTGCAACTGCAGCCAATCAACAGCTATCGCCAAGAGAACGAGCCTTGCGCAGACGTCAGGAGCATATCAATCAGACGCAGGCACGTCTACAGAACGTCATCAGGGACATGGAGGAGCAGACAATGGTCAAGTTGGGTGATGCCTCCATCGCGGCACCATTCACCAGCAAATTGTCATCAATCACGTGCGGTAAGTTTGACCAATCTGTAAATGCCAGAGATGTCTATTAATCCAACTGTATTCTTTCGCAGTGAATCACATTATCAAACAGGGTCGCTGTACTTTGGTTACCACCTTGCAAATGTTCAAGATTCTGGCTTTAAATGCACTCATTCAGGCCTATTGCCAGTCTGTACTGTACATTGATGGCGTCAAGTTTAGTGATACTCAGGCCACCATGCAGGGTATCTTTGTGGCAGCCTGTTTTCTGTTCATCACGCGCTCCAAGGTGTGTACTCAGCTGCATTTATTTAAATAACTTATTAACTTGTGTTTACTTTTCTATTTTAGCCGCTTAAAACGCTGTCTAAGGTGGCTCCACTGCCAAATATTTTCAATTTGTATACGATTTCGACAATTCTTACACAATTTGCCGTGCATTTCGGTGCACTTTATTACCTGACGAGCGAGGCATCGGCCCTAGCGCCGCCCAGGTAAATAATTTAAAGCTAAAACTTATATATTTATTAATAGATTAACATTATAAACGAGCAAGATTTTTAAACTAATTAAAATTTATAACTCAAAGATGAGTAAGAAAAGTTAGTTTGAACATTAAAAGGTTCGACAATTGATTACAAAACGCCAATTATTTATAAATTAGTAAGTTAATTACCTAAAGAATAGATTAATACTTTTATCCTTTTTAGAGTGGGCAAGGTGAAGCTGTATATTGACATGGACAATGAGGAGAAGACCAAATATGATCCGAATATTGTGAGCAGCACGGTCTATATCATTTGCATATCACTTCAAGTGGCCACCATAGCAGTTAACTACAAGGTCTGCACTAAAAGAACTCGTTTAAGCAATAAGTACAAAATTAATTGGTTGTTTTGTTAACTATTTAACAGGGACATCCGTTCATGGAGAGCCTGCGTGCGAATCGTATGCTGATGTGTGCTATTGGCGCCTCAGCTGCTCTGGTGTTGTTCCTGACCACAGGTGCTATGCCTGGCCTGACGCAGTTCTTTGAGATTGTCGATTTTCCAGCAAATGTAAGCTGTTATCTATATCAATTTAAACATAACTTATTGAACTTTATCTACTTTGTAGTTCCGCATGGTTTTGCTGAGTGTGTTGATTGTGGATATCGTTGGCGCCTTTGCCTTGGATCGCATTTGTTCATTCCTGTTTGGGGAAACTCGTCGCAAGTCAAAAGTCCTGAACTGTTAGAATTGTAGAACTAACTTTTAAAACTTAATAACAATAACATTAACCACAACGACGACTTAGACAACGCAGCAAACTGTCTCTTATCTACCAATTTTCTTTTCAACATTTCTCCATTGTATAATTTACAACATGAAAATTTTTAAGTTTTACCATCTTCGATAGATATTTAACACTGCTGCAACTCGTATTAAAGAAAGATAACAAATTTGTGGTTTAACGGCGTCGGTTTCTTAAATGTTTAGACAAAATAATAATGAAAAAAATCAATGATCTTAAGTTCATTTAATAAGATTGAAAAATTTGTGCGTTTCTGATTTAGAACCTTCAAATACTTGCAATTAGTAAAATTGACTTAAGATTTGTAATGCAAATAAATATAGTTAATAAATTGAAACAGTAAATAAGTAAATTTAATTTAATTTAAGTTTCATTTTGTAGTTGCTCCTCCAGTTTCGAATCCTCGAGCTGTTTAAACTGTATCAAAATAACCAAATAGGTGGTAACTGCCGAGAATATCTGCAAAATCAGTAAAAAACTTAAGAAATATTGAAATTTTAGAGCTTCATATTCGGAAACCTTAAAAAGTGTGGAGTTGTCGATGGCAAAGAAACCGTAGGCGGTGAATTGCACCTCATGTTTGATGCTCTTGGTAAGAAATTTGTCAATCTGTTTAATGTTAAAGATTATTAATTGTATTGTTTATACTGTTCCAGGAAACTTACGATATTCTGAAACTCTTTGTTCTTGCCATAGACACGTGCCAATATCTGCGACGTGGTATTAGCCTGAAATGAAGGAAAAACACTTTAGAAAGAGGACTCTACTGAGAAGTCACGTCTTGCACCTCACGGGTAGTGGCACCACAGCTGCGCGAGAGCAGAGCCAAAAGGGAGGTGTGCAAACAGAGCCAGGCAAGACACCACTGCAGTATTTGAGCAGAGATGACGCCCTTGTTGTTGGTGATCTGCACAAATAGATTGTACCAATTGGTGGTCACCGTATAGAATGAGTAACCCAGAAAACAAACGATTATCAAGCTGCAGCACTCGTTGATGCTCTTGTAAATTCGCAAGAGCTTGTTGTGAGTGCGGTAAATGAACAGCGAGTCTTCGGGAAACTGCTCCATCTTGGACAGCTTCTGTTGCTGCGCATAGGTGAAGGCGTTCAGCAATTGATTGACAAACTGAAAACGGATGCATACAATCCGCAGCAGAGCTGAGGCAAACACAATGTAAGTGGCTGTCAAGCCATTCTGGAGTGCATAAAAGGCAATCAGTATATACGAGGTGGTTGTAATGGTACCCTTGACCGTGAAGAAGCGTAAAAACATTATGTAGGCCTGACAGCAGACAATCACCACCAGAAACTTGACCGAGAAGTTGCAATTGTTGCCGAGCACAACGCCAAACTGACGATACACTTCCTTGTCCAGTTTCAAGATCTCATTCATGATTTCCAGAATGATTTTTGTATTGCGAGAGCAAACAAAAACCGCTAAAGGAAACAGATGGCACAACTGTTCAGAGGATTAGCTATGGGAGAAAATAAACTCACTGAGTGTATAGGTAAATATGCAGAGCAACAATTCAATCCATTGATTAACATTATCCGTTTCCCGTAGCGAGAAGAACAACTGCGCTGAATTGGCAGTAAGCAGGCTATAAATATTGAAAATAGTCAGGGCGTGGACCACGCCCCTTACAAAGAAGGAATAGAACTCGTTGGTCCTGGTGGGTGGACCCACCTCATAGCTGGAGATTTGCTCGTAGAAAGGCAACAAACCACTAGCCTTCAATACCGACAAAATGGTGCTAATGTCCTCGAAGACACGACTCTCCCCGGTCGGAGCTCGGCGCGAAAATGCATCGTTCGACACACGTCTCGATGGACCTAAAGGATTCAAATGTGGATTCGCGTGTGCATGAGAAAACGAACGAGACTTGTGTGAAGCCATGTCAACTACCCAACTGTTGGGACTCATCGCCAGCGGAATACTGTGGACAGGATTTCACTAACTAGATGTAAAAAATGGACAAGCGGGGCACAAAAAAAAAAACAATTTGGAAACGCACTCCGAACTTATCTGATACGGTGAAATCTAAAGGGTCAAGGGGCCGCTTTATCGCAGGCGAGTTCCATTAAATTGATTAATTCAAATGACAGCAAATCCAATAACAACAACAACAAGAACTCAATGGAATTGTGCAATTGAATGCACTCAAGTGTTTTAAATGTCAGGAATTCGAGTGTTTGAGTAACACATATTTAGTTTGAAATATTTTATAGTCAAGAAAACGCTCATGAATGCATTTTGTTATTGTATGTATTTAAAAATTCGCTTGTAAATACACTTACAAATATAGTTCATGATTGTATTCACTCACGATATTTGCTCAAATTTAATGTATAACTACAATCAGGTCAACGAATGCATTCATTCTTTGTATTAGCCGGAAATCCAAACATTCACTGAAACACTCATGAGCAAGTCCAGCTACTTTACATATATTTACACTCAATATTAAGAAATTTGAATATTCTTTTGATTCCCACTAACTTCTGAATATATTTAGTTGAAGACTTGATGACTCATGATTATACTCAGAAATACTGAATCAACTATTGATTACACCCATTTGTCCTGTGAATACACTGATGAGTACTCACCTCTGAGGCCAGACAGTCACAGGAGCTGCAAATGACTGCCATGATGATCGTCTCGGCTAGCACCCAAGCGCAGGATAACCCAATGGCGTCGTACTGCTTTCTTAGCTGCTGGGGCGTTGTCAGAATGGAGAAGGCAAGGTAGCTTTGATTGGTGACTGTGTAGAAAGAGAAACCGAAGTAGAAGAGCAAACCAACTCCTGTAATGGAATTAAAGCTCTCAATTATGTAGCGGAATTTGCAGAACATCTCGGTGTGATCACTAAACTGGAGCCAATCCTCTCTGGAGTACAGTTGCTTTTCCTGACGTGTAAACTCATCCAGACGAGCGTTAAGATACTCGATTCTCTGGGCTAAGCACTTGAGCACAGTGCGTAGGTAGAGAGCAAAGACGCAGGAGAGAATCATCTGAAGACTATAGACCACAATGAGAACGCACTCCCGATAGAGTTTTATATCGCTTTGGTAGTGTATGTAATAAAAGGCGATGACTACAACATTCGTGCCGACAAGAATCAAGATTGTGGCCAGATAACGACAGCTATAGTGTCCTTCAAAACCGTTCTTCACCAAGTGCTCATCCAGCTTGCACATGTCCCTAATGGTGCGATAATGTCTTGGTGCATTCAGAACACTGGACACCACGATCACCGTGTAGCTGGCAATGCAAAAGAGCGTCTCAATGCTTCGATTTATATCCTCTGTGTCCCGATTGAGGTGCTTCACAAAATTGTACTCGGTTGAGTCGAACAGCACATCCTCAAAGAAGATCGCTCCACTGACCAGCACAATCAAGGCCACAAAACGTCCGTAGAGTTTTCCTGTATCACTAACTTTGAAGTTCTCCAAGCGATCGCCAGTGAAGAATGGCAAGAGCCCGCAAAGTTGTGTGGACAGCGCCACAATCAGAATATCACTTAGAATTTTCATAGCAAGTAAACAACACTTCGTACGAGTTCCACGTTTGGATACCGAATGGGTGGTAGGGTTCTAGAAAACTTGATACTGAACAAATCCTTTGATTAAGTGCAAACATTAACCTACCAAATGATGCCATTATAGTAAATGGATGTTAATTAAGCGAGGTAGCCTAGCAAGCTTTTTGAAAACCATTTGCTAATAAACTTATCACCTCACTAGTATCACTTGGGACGTTAAGAGAATATTGCGTAAAGCATACGCTCAGCCGTCTGAATAGCGGGTTTCCTCTGCCGCAGCTCTGCGCTCATATCATAGAGCTTCGGGCCTTTCTTTACAGCAGCAACTCTTACGTTACAGCAGCTACAACGAAGAGCATGTGCACGTGAGTGCAAGCAGAGAGAAGAGAGCCGAACTCAGCTCCACCGCAGCACTGCTCTTACGTTTACAGCGTAAGCGATCCTTCACGCTGCAGCGTCCAGTCTTGGTTTACAGTTTACTATGTTAAGCAACAACAGTGCAGAGAGCGTAACTGAGTTAAGCTTTGGCTTTTACTCTGCCGCTGCGCTGCTCTCACATTAACAGCGATCCTACAGACTGCAGCTCAGACTCTGATGCGAAAACGAAAGTAGAATCAGTGGCTGTGTAACCGCCGGCAGAGTAGGACCATGTTGCGCTTAAAGTTCTTCAACTTCACATTATGTTGATGCGCATTCTATTGAGATAAAAAAGTAAATGGGACCATTTAAATTATAAATTCCAATCAGATAAACTTAAAACAATAATAAAACGAATATAAAATTATATTAAGCTTAGCTCAAAGTTAATATTTAAACCATAAATCTCAATAACAGCCCGATAATTAAGTGCTACAGAATGTACAATGCGATACAAATCGTATTAAGAGAGTTCAGCAGGGTCTTTACGAGTATTACATGGGTGGGAAAATGGAAAAAGTTGTGTAATAAATTGAAAATTCATAGCCCATAAAAATGACTTGGAGCAGCTGGTCGAAAGGCATGACAAAACGATTAGACATTAAGATGTGCGATAAGCTTTTAGGATAAGCTTTCCATGGGTGTTATGTATACAACAAAGAGGGCGTGTGTGTAAGAGAGAGTGTGAGTGTGTGTGTGTAATACCTACCCCTTGATATGGGCATGTAATTGTTATGTACGTATAAACAGTGTGGAAGTGTTAGCCACTTTTTAGCTAGATTTGGAATATATTTATAACTTGAGCGTGGAATTATTTGTTTTATTGAAATAGTTTGTTAATAAGAAAAATATTAAAATGGCCCATAAATATATTCAAAATCGTATCAAACTGATGAATAGACTGAAAACTGCATAAGGGTCACATCACATATTAATTTCGGTAAATTTTTTTTTAAATTTTAATGCATTTTAATCGCCTGTTGTGGGAAATATTTATATTTCTTCTTAAGAAGTATTTATTAATATAATTAGTACTTCGTAAATTTAAAGGAATTTATTAAGAAAAAACTATTTATTTTATTTTTAAAGCCATTTTCAAGTAAGCAAACATTTTTAAAGCCATTTTTAGCTTTGAAGTTTTGGCATCTCTGCTTATTTTCCCTTTGGCATGAAGCAGAAATATTTGTCACACAACTCACACTGCCCCTGCCCTACCCTACCCAACACAACTGGGAATATGGGAGACAAATGGGTATATAATGCGGGAGAGTCAAGATGTAGATACCTGCCTCGCCTTGTGGCAATTTTTTTATTTCCACCCCTAATGAGGGATTGCAATTCTCAATCAATGCGGCGCGCCGGCAAACTTTTTTCCCCAAGCACACACAAACACACTCACACCGACACAACGACTCAAACACACACACACACACACACATGCACAGAGACACGCAGACTGTGACACGCATACTTATATATTTTTTGTTGTTTGTTGGGGAGAAACTGGCACGCTGTTGCTTAACGGTAGTTGTTGTTGCCGTCTCCCTCGGCTGCTGTGACGTCACGACAAGGCCGTGGTCAACGGCCAACGGCAACGGCAACAGATACAGACACAACCGAGCTCTTATCACCAACATCATCAACTGCACAAAATACGCAATAACAAATCATCAAAAAACAATAATAACAAACAAAATAAGTAATAAAATTATTCAGAAAATTAATCACAAATTTAATTGTTAAATACTCGTTAAAATCTCATTAGATTCGCATTTGTTTTTGGAAAGAACATGTGGCTGCTGCGCTGTCGGCTGCTGCCTCTGCTGCTAGCCTTGACGGCACTGCGTCTTGGCCACGCCCACTACACGACCAGCGGCGATGTTGTCTACCATACGCTGCCTCACTTCTGGACAGGCGTCGGTCTTTGTCCCGCCGGCGATATCGGTCATCAGGGCATCAGCGCTTCGCTGGAATCTCCGGCCATGCAGCTAAATCTCCGCCAGATTGCAGCACTGCCCGTCGGGGCAGTCACACACATACGCATACATTGGCTGCTGGAATTGGTGCAGCTGCTGGAGTACAACACGGAGGGAGTGCCTCAGTATGACTTCGAGAAGTTTGACAAGTTTGTGGATCTGCTGCAGGAGCTTCAGCTGTCGCCAGTGCTGGAATTTATGGCCAATCCCGGGCAGGTGTTTACTGCGAACCCCGGACGTAATTGGTTTCTCTGGGAGCACTTTGTCAAGAGCGTTATCAATCATCAGTTGGGTAAGTTGAGCTTTGCACCTCTCACTAGGATTGCCCCTACTCCCCCTTTTGATATTCCTATCTTGCAGCACGACATGGCGCCACCCGTCTGTCCAGCTGGCGTTACGAGACCTGGAATGAGCCGGATGTACGTAACTACAACAGACTCAACTTCACCGCTGCTTCCTACCTGGAGTATGTGGAGGCAGTGCGTCGGGGTCTAAGCAAAGCTGGCGGCAGACGCAAGTCCAAGCGTCAGCAGCAGCAGCTCTATCGGGCACTACGTGGTCCTGCTGGTCTCTTCAAGGACGAGCAGCGACATCCGCTGTGCTGGCAGCTGCTCGAGGTCTGCAATCAGCAACTGGCCAAATGCCCCATCGATATACTCACCTATCATCGCAAGGGACTTGATGGCAGTGCCACTGAGATCCTTAATGGTTCCCTAGCACTACTTTCCAAGGTCTACCATGACTATCCACAGCTGCAGCAGCTGCCTGTGGCCAATGAGTAAGTGACTCCACTTGATATATTTCCACAGCCTTCTCTGCTTCTTTCTGGTATTTCGATTTTGTAGTGAGGCTGATCCAATTGCTGGCTGGAGCACTCCGAGGGATTTCCAGGCGGATGTTCGCTATGCCGCTACACTGATGTCCACGGTCATGCTACATTGGCATGCTAAGCTGGCTGGTGGTGTTATGGATCAACTGGAGTCCATTAGCCATGACAATGCCTTTCTCAGCTATCACCCGTACGAATTTAGTCAGCGGTAAGTGGGGAGGAAAGGCTAAAAAGCGTTGGGGCACAGGAGGGGGAAGGTGGGCAATCGGGTTGGAGTAAGAAGATTATGAGGAGGGAGCATCAAGAACAAAGAAGGAAGCGGGAGAAAAAGAACGGGCTGGGACCGGCCAAGTACATTCCCTGAGAACGGTCCGAAAGTGGTCGAATAATCCCATTAAACTTCTTAGTTCAAGTGGTTCCTTTAAGAGCCTAACCTGTGTGGGGTATAAAAACTCAATTGATTTGGGAGTGGGTTAAATTCCTTTGGGAGTAGACAATAAAGGTTTGATACCAAGGTAATTCATCTATAATCCTATGGATTTGACCCAGTTTAGCAACCGAGCTTAGACATTAAAGGAGTAGAGTAAATCCTTTGAGACAATACACTCATAAACTTGTTTGGACTTCTCTAATCCTCTAGCACACTGTTGGCGCACTTCCGCATGAACGAGACGCAACCGCCGCACTCGCAGTTCATTCAAAAGCCTGTCTATGCCGCTCTGGGAATGCTGGCCAAGTTGGGCTCCCGTGCCGCTGACTTGGAGCTGGTCAACATGGACAGCAAGCACAGTGTGCAAGTAATGCGAAGTATTTCCGGCAACGGAGTGGCTCAGTACATGGCCACCATCTTTCTGAGCCCGGAGGAGGCTGGACCACAGCTAACAGCATATCATCACAAGTACACACTGAACATGTCCATAGCCAATGAATCTGCCTTCATAACGGAACTGCTGGTGCCGCACAGCACAGATCCGGTGCACGTCTGGCAACAGGCCGGCAGTCCCGCCTATCCCAATGCCACGCTTCGTGAGGCCATGCGTCGGGTGCAGACACCCAGACTCTATGAAACCGGGCCCATTTGGCAGTACAATAGTGAATTGGTTGTGAACTCGGCTAGTTTGCCGCTACCCTGGGTAATGCTGTTGCGGGTCTGCTCAGCGGCGTGGCCAAAATTGAAGCGGCCACAGCGGCTAGAGATTGTGGAGGTGACGCAGCGGGAAGTGTTCATCAGCTGGAGCGAACAGGCGCGCTCCACACAGTGCCTGAAGAGCTATGAGGTTTGGTTCAGGGAACGTGCTGGCTCCGATTGGCAGCTGATCTCTCAGGGCTGGCATCTGCCCTACCCATCGTTTCAATATGCACCAGGTCTCAATGGCAGCGTGAACGGTAAGTCAACCACTTAATCTCCTTCACCCCTAAGGATTTTATCGTTCATACTTCCATTACAGGTTTCTACAAGGTGCGAGGCGTGGATGTGTTCGATGAGAGCAGCGCTTTCTCGCAAATAGTCGAATATTTGGAGTTATAATTAACAAGTTGATCAGAATACATATTGTCTGGATTTAATAACATATCGGTCATATTGGATGCAACATAATCAGGCTTTAATTGGCCACAAGACGCAAGCTGTTCTCTATCAAATCTCTTAATCTTCCCTCGCTCTCTCACTCTTCCTTCTTCTATCTCTGTCAACTTTTGGAATGGAACTGATTACAGATTACAGACTGGGGCACAAATCTTCAGAACAGCTTTAACGGCTTGTTAACAATACAAAAATTATCTCATATACATAAATATTTATATAAATATACATAGTTATTAATGCCTGTGTATGTTTGTGTGTGTAATACATTATTAACAGTGGGCCAAAAGCGTATAATAATAAAAAATAACTTTGCAATTTTTGTTGGCATTAACACAGATAATCTATTTTTATCAAGTAGTAGAAGATTCCATTGGTTTATCCCTCGGCATCCAGCACCAGCCACTTCTCATTGATGTGCTCAATTTGTTTAGTCAATATGGGATTACGCACACGCAACTTGATCTCCAGTTTGCCTCCCACCTGCTTGCGTCCCTCCATCAGCTGAAATAGTTAACAAGTTTAGGTAAAGTTTAATAAAGATTATTGCTCCACTTACATCGTAGGTATCGTGTATATCACACTTGGTCTCCAGCTGTGCCAGCTTGACATTGATGGTGCCAATTAGTGTATCGGATCGTAGGAATCCTCTGAAACAACATATGGGCAGTTTACGACTTAGTCCACAACAATCAATACTGCAGCTGCTTATTGTTTATTTTATTTATAATTTTTCGTTATTTTTGCAAAATTTGTTGTTTAATTTTTGAGCGTTGCATTTGAGCGCGCGTTTGGAAAATGAGTTTTTGTTGGGATTTGTGGCGTAAAAGTTGATAAAAATATACATATATTTATTAAAACTTTCTGATTAATGGAATCAATGTGTATTGCAATGGATATGTTGTGGTTCAAGCAGCAAGCGTGTTCTAAACTCAAAAATAAACTTGGCAAAACTCTACAAAAAGTTAAAAGGAAAACAACTACTTAACAGCGATCTTACTAACAGTTTTACTGGGGCTGTTAAATAACAGCCGTTGTTAACAGCGTAGTATTTAACCAGTTCTTATAAGAAACGGTAAATTAGTCCAACATATTACCAAAACTGAAAATTAAACAAAAATCTTGTAACTACTTAAATGCAAATAAATATTATTCACAAACTACCAACTAACACTTCCAGATCATTGGGATTTAAAATACTAGTAGAGTTTAAAATATGTTTTAAAATTATTTACTTCAAATTGAAATTAATTTAAGAAGTTTTATGTTTCCATCTACATAGATCCAAACATAAATTATCTATAATCATAAACTATCAATTAAGATTTCCAGGACGAATTCCGCTTAAATTTTCAATTGTTTCACAAGTAGCTACTTAAAAGACATATAATCGACATTATATAGTTTTTATATCACAATTAAACTACACGAGCTTTGAGCCAAGTTATTGTAGAAAGAATATTTAAGAATATTCATGCGTAGTTATTATTATTTTTGTTACAAGAATACTACTTAGATTCTTCCATTTCACCTGTGTTAATTGATATGTATATGCGATAGGCTTTAGTTCGAATTAATTTAGTTAATATATAGCAAGTGCTAGTTATTGATTAAATTTTATCTAATGCGCTTGGACTCACCCTCGTGAGTAGATCTCGAATTTGACGCCATGCCGCTTGATGATACGATTAAACTGACGATTTCCACGCTGAATGTCCACCTTAAAGCGTTCATCGTAGTCAGGACTGTCTGTGTCTTTGATCACATTCGTTTTAGTCCTAAAGAACTCGTCCTACAAATCAAATAAAGTGAAATAAAGCTTACAAGATTCTTTGGAGAAACAACTCACATTTAAAAGCGGATATTCCACCCGTACATAGGTGTCCACATCCTTAGGATTGGCCACGTTGTAGTTGAGGCCGCGGACCACAACAATTTCGAGCTCATTGTCCGTCAGATCCGTGTTGCAGTGGACAATGTTAAAGGAACGCTTCTCATAGTGGAATTTGGGCAATGTTTGATTCTTGCGCTTGGAATAACGCACCAAATCCAAATCCTTTTGGACGGTTAGGGCCAAATTCTCAAAGCGATTCATGCCGGCCACATCACCCATCGCCTTGTGGTGATCACGTGTGTTTTTGCACATCATTAACTGCTTGGCCAGCTGCTCCTCTATGCGCACACCAATCTCACAAATATCATCGCCGGGCTCACATTCCTCTGCCGCCACAATGGCAAACGATGATTCTAGATTATCCCGCTGGGAAGGCGGCACAGGCAGCTGACAAAACAAAGAAAATTTAATAATGCAGCCCAATGAATCCCAGTTGTGTATAACTTACTGTATTAAGATCCACGGGCAATCCACTGCTGGCTGCATTGAGCAGCGACTCAAATCCTTTGTAGATCTTGAGGTATTCCTTGGCCTGATCTATTTCTCCCGCTTTCTTGGCTGCTATGGCAGCGACTTTGAATTCCTTTTGGCGTTCCAGCAGCAGCTTCATCTGTTGCTCCGCCAGATTGCTCTTCTGCTGATTGCCTGAGGTGCGTGTGGTTAAATCCTTGGGCTGCGATGGCGATGGTGCTTTGCGTACCACTGTTGGCGTCACTGTGCCAGAACTGGTGGGTGTGCCACCGGCCGAGGTGCTAGCAGTGGCTGGCGGTGATGTGGGCGACATGGGTGGTGTGGGTGATGGTGGTTTAACGGATACTCCCGCCTCTGCTGTGGGCAGGGGTCCAAAGCCTGGCGGTACGGGCAGCTCGTCGTAGGCTACAGGTCGTCCACCTTTGTATTGCTTGATGGCATCTTCGTATTGTTTTACAATACGCCCAAAACGACGCGCTTTTCCGCTATTGTTTTCCGCCTTGGCTGCTTCCTCGACAGATTTGTATTTGTCTAGACGCTGCTGCAGTGCTTCAAGCATTGAAGAAGGCGTTCCTGAGGTTTCCGCAACGGGTGCTGGAGCTGGCGCGGGGGCTGCTGGCGCAGGAGCAGTATCTGGAGCTGCGCCACCCTGCATTTTGGCCATGAATGCAAGAAATTCGGCTGGTGGAGGCGGCATATCGCTTAAATCCACTTCTTGTCCATCCTCGCACATTTTGACTACAACATCGAACTGCTTGACGACACGAAGAAACTGCAAGGCAGTTGCTGTATCACCTTTCTTTTTGGCCTGGACGGCGGCTGACTTGTATTCGCTCTGTCGATGACGCATTTGAGCCACTAACGGACTGGCAGGGGACTCGGGAGCTGGTGGCGTTGCAGGAACTTCTGGTACCGCCGGAGGACTACTAGGCGTGGGTGGAGCTGGCGCAGCCCGCACTGGTTGCATTGGCTCGTCTGCTGAAGGTTGAGGTGGTGCCTCGCCAGCAGGCTTTACACTCACCTCAGGCGGAATGTCATCGACATTGATGCTTTTGCCGGCTGCTGCCTGTTTATGGAGATCCTGCAGTGTTTTTAGACCACGGGCGAAGCGTCGGGCCTTGCCTGATTCACCAGTGGCCTTGGCATTGGCCTCAGCCTGTTTGTACATTTCCAAACGCTGTTTTATAATGCTCAAGGTATCCACTGTGGTGGTGGGTAAAAACGTCTGTACTGGCTCTGGGTCAGGCTGAGGATCAGTAGCTGCAGGAGCTTCCTCTTCCAATTCACCACCTGTAATGCCATGCAGTTCGCCCAGCAAATCGGTGTCGTTCTCAAGGGCATCATCGTCATCATCATCGCTGACATCACGCATACTGTCTGCTATCATTTTGTCTAGATCGCTGGCTGGCATTAATTTTGGCTTTGGCTTAGCCTTGGGCTTTGGACCTCCGCCACCAGCAATGGCAGCCAGTTCAGCTTCCAAATCACTGTCGCCAGCATCATCATCGCCATATCCGGCGCTGGGATCAAAGTCATCCGGTATTTCCGTTAAACCGAACTAAGCGGGCAAGAGGGAAGGGAATGTATGAGTCATTAAAATAAATAGACAAAGTCAGCAGACGGTTTGGCTCTATTTACCTGGGACAAATCATGTTGTCGACGCTTTGGAGGCTCTGGTTTCTTTCGAGAAAACATTTGGAATTAATTTTCGGCAATATCCTTATGTCTATGACTAAAAATTAGGCACTATAATTTGTTTAATTCCAAAAATATACGCTAAATTGCGTTTTAGTCCACAAAGAGAAGACAATAACAAAATTCGCAGCTATCGAAATTGTGGATGCCGATAACCGATTCGATTAGCTTTCATTTCAAATTTCGAACAGCTGTTCATGAGTAAATAAAACGTTACCACACACACACATAAGCAAACCATTATTAATGCTTAAACAACTCAGGCCACACTATATATTTGAAATATTTAATTATTAAAATCAACATTTTATGCAAAAAATTTATTGTTGTCAATTGTAGCAGACAAATTAATCGTGACTGTTGATAACTGCAAATATTTGCAAATATCGACCACCACTATCAGATAGATTGTTATCGATAATACTGCCATCGCAGTGCACAACAGTTTGCGAAAATTTCGTATAAAAGTTTCTATTGATTTACAAATTGTGAATTTAAATAAAGAGCAAATTAAAATTTAAGAATATCGCTAAATGTGCCGAGTCATGCATTAGACTGCGCATTTCATTTACTGGCTCTAGTGCCTGTGTTGTGCGTATAAAACGTTGCCAAGACAGCTGAATTGGAGTTTGTGTCCCATTTTTTTTGTCTCATTGAACATTTTTCCACCTACGCTGCGGCAGCGACGTCGACGACAACATACATAAAACGAAACTATAGCGGTTGCAAGCGGCTATCTTCGAGGGAGGGCTGGTGTGTGCGGTCTGAGCCAACAGTTTGTTTAGTTAAGCGTATGTATTAATAAACAAACAAATTGGCAACTGTGTAGACGGGCGTGGCAAGCTTTATATCCAAGAAGTAATACGAGCACTGGAGTCAGCAACAAGTAGGCGGCTATGGAAGAGGTAACGCTGACGGAGCCCGAAACACGTTTCTATAGCGAACTGTTCCAATGCTGCGATGTGGAGAATACCGGCAAAGTACCAATGCTGAAAGCAACCGAACTCTTTCGATCAGCGGACATTGCCAATGAGACTGTAATTGAGGTAGGTCCAAATCCCTCACATCAATCGTGGCTAGCTAATTAATATAATTTGTATACTGGTACTATTTATAGATTACAGCCTTGGCTGGCATACCCTCGACCGCGTTGCATATATCACGTGCCCAGTTCTATTCATGCCTCAAGCTAATTGCCGCTCACCAGGCAGCGATGCCGTTGCGTCAAGAGCTGATTGCAGCCACTGTGCCATTGCCTTTACCCCACTTTGGTTGGAAAGATGCTGCGACGGCACCAGCGCTTACATGCGAGAACGGTTTGGGTGCACTGCCTCCACCGCCACCAACAGATCGTCGTAATTCATTGCGACGCAATTCGCAGCAACAGCAGCAACAACAACAGCAGCTAGAGCAGTTTCAGGACACTTCGGATGTGCCTAGCACAGACTCGGAAGTGGAACAAAATGAATCCAGCTGTGGCGGTGATTTTGATGAGTTGGCCGGCGCAGATGTTGGTGGTGTCGTCGGCAGCAGCAGCAGCCGCGAAACTGTGCGTATATCTTATCTCCATCAGCTTGAACAAATAACTTTAAGTAGATATTTGTACTAACATGTTACCGAATATTTTTTATAGCGACGACGTGGCGCTGGTGGCTCACCGGAAGCATGGAGCACAAATAGCGATAGTCCAACGCCAACAAACAGTGTGGCCGAACGTCCTTGGGCACAGGATACATTATGGCAGGGACTGCTCGGCGATGAGCATCGCCAGCTACTGGGCACCGAAGAGGAATCATCGGATCGTCACAGCAGTGATGATGATGACAACGAAAACGAACTGCACACGCTTTATCAAATAACTCCCGAACAGCGGGAGTACTACAACAAACAGTTCCGGGCTGTACAGCGTGATCCGCATGGTCTGCTATCCGGACAGGCAGCGCGGTAAGCATGGGATTTGTCCCCCTTTAGGCTTATGAATAACCAGTGTTTTTATTCATTTCTTAGCGTCTTTTTTGAAAAGAGCCGCATTCCTGTCGAGGAGCTACGTCACATCTGGCAGTTGTGCGACGTGACACGCGATGGTGCACTTAGTCTATCCGAATTCACAGCTGCCATGCATTTGGTTGTGCTGCGTCGCAATAACATACCATTACCGAGCAGTCTACCACACTGCCTGCATCCCAATGTGCTGGCTGGCACATCAGCAGCAGCAGGAACAACAGTTAAGAAAGCAACATCGACATCATCGTCATCATCAACGTCGCACATACCTCAAGAGCCACCAGAGGCTGATCTCCTACATTTGAATGACGATGACGATGATGAGCAGACAGACAATACGATCATTAGTAGCACACAAGCTAAGCCTCGTCCCAATCTACCCAATGATAAGAACATTATGAATCTTAGCAGCATCTCGACATCCTCCCAAGTTAGCAGCAACAGTAATTCAAGGCGTGAGGTGACAACGACGCCGTCGTCTACGCTAAAAAATCGCAGCATTTCCAATTCACCAACAACAACAGCAGCAACAGGTGCAGCTACAGCAGCCACAGCTGCTGCTGCAACAACCAACGATGCCAGCCAATGGACCAAGTTTAGTGAATCTCCCACAACAACATCGACAACTGGAGCTGGCGCTGCTGCTGTTGTGGCTGCTAGCACATCAGCGACAGCTGCTGCAGCTGTTGTGCCAGCCGTTTCTAGTCCCGGTCTGAAGCCTGCGTTATTCGATATGAAACGTACTGCCCAAGATGTAGGCTCCAATCCACAAATCTTGCATCCCGTGCCATTGCGTGTGACACCCATAGGTAAGTCTTTAAATACAAACGTCTTACAATAAGTAATTTAAATACTTCTTTGTAGGCACAGCAATCGCTGCCTCTAGTGATCAAGCCACCAATCCAAATGACATGGATGGTATTGTTGTGCTCCGCGAGGACAGTCCCAAGGTATTGGGAATGTCAGCTAGCACAACAACGACTACAAATAATCATAACAATCAAACGACAACGCATCGCGATCGCGACTCAATCTCAATGCAGAGCAGCGATCTGCGTGCCATACAGCGTCCACAGGCCAAGAAGCTGCCAGCTAAAAATATTGGGGCATTGCCACCGCCACCGCAAAGGGAACCCAGCATTGGTTCCATTGGTGTCAATGATTCATCAGACCAGGCAACGCCCTTGCCAGTTGTCTATGCGGCAGCAACGTCATCGTCTGCCAAAAAGGAACCACCTCCATTGCCGCCTCCAAGACCACATCGCCATACACGCAGCAGTAGCTTGGACTTAAACAAGTTTAAAATGGGCACAGCAGCTGCACAGCAACCGGAGGTGAGTACATTAATCAGTAACGATTTATTAAGTGTTTAAAAGCGTAGAGACTTCCATCAGTGTCGTTTGTTCAAAGCGAAGGGAAAACGAAAATTAACCTACCTACTCTCTTATTAACAGAGCCATTCGATGTTAAAAATTCGAATGTTAATGCAGCTTGACAGTTACTAACAGTGTGCTTTTGCTTAACAGTTTCTTAACATAATCTGCTAGTGTTATTAACTAAAATGTTAACCGCAGTTTACAAGCATGTCTGTTACTTAAAAGAAGTCTCCAAAATTTCTTTAATTGGTTTCCGGATAGTTTTCAGAGTGAAACCCAATTAAATAATAGAAATGCATAGTTTTCAGAGTTATCATAAATAAAACTAAAATGTTAAACAATTTTGATTAAATTATATTAATAAATATTGAGAAGGAAAACTAAGCAAGACTTTTTGACGAACTAATTAACATTATCCAACTGGAAACTCCTTAGACCCAATGTTTTTCGTTCTTTGAATGAACTTTTTTCGGTATACCGAATATATATCTATATTGAGCTCAAATATTGTGTGTGTTTACTTACTGTGCCTCATTTAATTAATATTTTGTTGTTGTTTGTTTTACCTATTTTGTAAACAACTTTGTAATATAAATAAACCCACTTTAATTAAGATAACCGCGCAAGCCAGCTTCGATATGCAAACCTCAACGGGTTTTGCCGATTTCACGCACTTTGCTGCCGACGACGCGAATGTTGTAAGTGTAACAAAATGTACAAAAAATGTTCAATTTTGAAAATGCATCCGCAATACAATTGGCAGTAGCTTTCATTCTTAGTGCTATGCGTCCAAATTCAGTAGCTTAAAGAATAATTAATTCAGCCTGCAAACAACATATACTAATGCATTGTTACATATTGCAGTTGGATGCCAGCAACAGCAGTAGCAGCAACAACAATAGCAGTGCAATTGCTGAGCAACAACAACATTCATTGCCGCCGGTGGCACCGCCGCCTGCTTTTGTGCCGCCCACACGCATCTCGCTGCAGACACAACAGCAACGCATCTCAGCTTTTGAGGTTTATCGCAAGCCGCAGACTCCAGCACCACTTGCAACTGGAGGGTCTACCACTAACAGCTCCGCTGCACCACCGTCACAGCTACCCAGCGCCGAGAACTTTGAGAAACGTGTGACGGCCATTAGTGATTCATTACGTCATGTTTCCTTCAAACAGAATCAAACCAGCACTACTGAGTTGCTGCAACGCCTGCGGGAGCAAAACAATTCCCTACTGCATCTGTGCAATGATCTCAGTGACGAATTGCTTAGCGTACAGACGCGCAAGGAGGAGATGCGCCTTAGATTGGAGAGTTTAGCGTCTATCGATACACCGATTCGCACCGATTCATCGATATCGGCGCCAGTGATGGCCAATATAACTGGTGGATCAGCTGGTTCCACCGGTGGAGGTGCTCCCCATACGAATGTTTAATAGCAGCGTTTATTTGATTGTTTCGGTTATTTGCATGTTTGGAAAAGTGAAATTGTGGATAAAAGGAAAAGACGAATATGGTTTTTTTTGCACGTTGCTTAAAATGTTTTTTTGCTATTTTTAATTGTAGGCTAGTTAAATCTCAATTAACAAGTAAATTGTCATGCAAACAACAATAACAATAACAATAGTGCCGCCTCTACATGCATACAATACGATACGATGCGATTCATACATATTTATGCAGATAAATTTATGTATACTTCTATTTAGCACACATAGAGCTAATTGAACTAATTGTTAAAGGTAAATGTGTAAATGTCACTGACAAATGTTCACTTTAAAAACAAAAGTAAACATAAAGAAATGAAACACTTTAACCACACCTTGCTACAAAGTGGCACCTGTAAACTGCAACGCTCACATTTCATTTGCTTATTTGCATTTCTATGGCTATTTATCTATTAATAACATTTAAATCTCTGCTATATTACACTTAATTTGCCCGCACACAGGCATTAAATCACTTATTAATAAATATTAATTTTTGTATAACTCGAAACCTGGTTCCATTTGAAAAACAAATCGAACTTCTCATTCATTCCGGCAATGGAAACAAAATTTTATGATGTTTAATGTGCTAAAAACAAAATAAGAAACAAAACAAAAATTAAAATTTGTAACGCTCGTAAGCCAGGCTTAATTGTTTAAGTATTATGTGAAAACTGATTATAACTAAAACACACATGAATCCACTTTAATTTCCTTGAAAGCTTAGCTTAGGTTAAGTTCATTTTCTAAATAATTTTTTCTATGTATACACAAATTGATATTATGTATATTTATCAAAATTCTTTAGGCATTTGTATAAAGATTTATAAAACAAATGAAAATCCAAGAGCATAAATAATTTACCGGACCAGAAGTATGCTATCTTCGAATTTATATGATGATATACCGCCATATATATCATCTATAGAATATGCGTGCGCATTTTCTTTTGCATACTTAAACTATTTAATATATACATATTTGTACATGAAGTATACCTATATTATTTCTCTTGTCATCATACAAAATAAATCTTCAACTTGTTAAACATTTTCAAAGATTTACAACTAAAAGCAGTGAATGAAAAAACAAATAAGGAAAAGAAACAAACAAAATCGAAAGTGATATTAAGCACTATGTAAACATGTTGTTACGTTGCAGCGTAATAAATGCGTATTGTTTTGAGGGATATATACATCTAAAAAAAAATAAATAAATGTATTAAGTTGATGTTACAAATGCTAAATGCAATAAATATATGCTGTATAAGCAAAAGTCTAGTTAATGAATGCTTTTGAATTTTCCGCGCAATTGTAAGCAATCGAATGCAACCCTGCTTAGCGGGTCACTAGAGCTTGCGATAACAGACGCACACTGTTATCGATTGTGCAGCATACGCCGCTACACACCACTAACGCTTTGCGGCATTGGAAAATTTTCGCAAAATTTGCGATACCATTTTTCCGTGTGCATTTGTGGAAAATCATTGTTTAAATGGTGTAAAACGCATCAAAACAATTGCTTCGTGCGTGCGTTTTATATGTGACCATCTTTTGCGCGTCTGATGCAGTAAATAGAAGCAGCGATAGCAAAGCTAAATCGCGAGCACTGGAAACTGGAAACTGCTGCTCAAGTGCAGGTTAGTTTACGTTTACACAATGCAATTGGTAATTGTTTATAATGCTGGCGAAAGTAAACAATAGATGGTCTCTTCCTAGTAAGTTGATGCGTCAATGTTAATCGCGCTCTTTGCGCTCGCTCATTTGCCAATCTTTCGTAAGTCGCCGCTGCCATTGCAATCATCAAGGTGTGGCAAAGGCAAAGGCAAAGCAACAACAAAGCACGCGAGCACATCGACAATAGCAACAACTGCTTCTACTACTACTACCACTATAGCAAATACCAGCACCAACGCTGAGCTAACGGCATTAACGATCAACAGTAATTTGCAGACAACTACACCAACTACTATTCTTATTGGAACCCGCCTCAATATGAGCAGCAACAGTGAACAGGATCAGGCAACGGCAGCCGGAGTTATCGTTGCCGCCAATGGCAATCAATCGGATATTACCAAAAAAATCGAAGTTATGTATGTGTTACAACGGGAATCCCAAAAAAGATTCTATATATATATTATTTTATATACCTTGCAGCAACTTTAAGCCATATGAGAAGCAATGTTGCCTTAGCATCAAAACGAATCATACGAAAGTCTATGGCAGCAGCGGAACACATCATCCTCGTGGCTCCTCCAAGGTGAAGCTCAAGAATGTCGTCGACTACAAATGGGAACAGAAGTACTACTATCCCGGCCACTTGGTGGCAGTGCATAGAGATGGCAAGCATTTGGCATACGCTATCAATGGTGAGCACAACAATTTGTCATAATTTAATAAACTGTGTACAATTTGAAGCTTCCCACTCTCCATATCCAGTTAACAACAAAGCCACCGGTATGGAAGGAATGGTGCGTGTGTGCAACACCAACACTAGCCAACGTGCTCTTATTAAGGGCATGAACGGTGAGGTGCTCGATCTGCAATTTGCCCACAGCGAGCGGGAGCGTATTTTGGCCGTCATCGATGTGAGCTCAATGTTTGTGTACAAAATCGATTTAATTGAAGGCAACTTGACGTGCAAACTTGTACTCAAAGTGGATGATCCCATTGCAAACTATTCTCCTGAATTTGATATGGTCAACTGGTGTCCCTACATTACAAGCAGTCATAATTCTAGCGGTCCTGCGAGCGGTATTGTTGCGTCTGGTGATGAGGAAGATGAGAATCAACTATTGATTTGGTCACGCAGCTCACAGTTTCAGTGCTTCCACGTCAGGATGATTGTATCCGAGCATGGCGTAAGTTAAAAAGGAAAAAATTTAAGAATTTGCAACTATAATCAATCTTGCAGCGTGGACAAATACAACCAGCTGCTCTGGAAACCGGATATTTGAAGATTGATGAGGATTCATTGATCACCTGCGCTGCTTTATCGCCAGATGGCACAACTGTTGCTGCTGCCTGTGCTGATGGTCTGGTTCGGTTCTATCAAATCTATTTGTTCGATGTACGCAATCATCGTTGTCTGCACGAATGGAAGCCACATGATGGCAAACGTGTTTCCTCGCTCTTCTTTCTTGATAACATCAACAAGCCAGTGGAGGAGTAAGTTATTAAAATCTACTAGTTAAGACTAACAGAGATTGGATGAGATTTCTATCTATGCTCATATTTTAATATTTACAGCGCCTACTGGCAGTACGTGATCACCGCCAGTGACCATAACACCGAGATTAAATTGTGGAACTGCTCGCTGTGGGAGTGTCTGCAAACGATAAACATTGTGGCCACGATTCCAACTCCTGTGCAGCCATGCAAGTTTATAGCTGGCATTGATCGCAGTGCAGGATACTTGGTGATATCAAGCTTGGACTCACTGGCCGTTTATGTGATGCAGATAAGCAGCGATAAGATCCAGAACAGCAGCAGCATTAGTGATCAGGCCAGCGATAGCGGTGACTCCGATAACGGCAACGTTTCAGGAAGTGGCACTGCTAACAGCAGCGGTGTTGGTGGTGGTAGCGGTGGCAACAACGACGCCATCGTGCGTATCCAAAACATTGCCGAGTTTAAGCTCAGTTCCGGTATCTTGTCGTTTTCCATTGTGAACGCAAGTATGAAACGTCTGAAGAGCACCAACGAAAGTTACTTTCAGTTTGAGGAACCCGATGACTATGATGATGAAAACAATGCCACAACTGATGCACTGGTCGTCCACATGTTCGTGGTGCAGGGCAAGAGTCTGCAGGAATGTCAGATTATCTATCAGCCTTGTGTGGCCGAGAAGCCAGAGCGCAGCTTGAATAGCAGCAGTAACAACACAAGCACTAGCACCAACAAACGTTCACTTTCTCCAGATGGAGCAACGCCATCCCGTCTGTTGCACGTTGGGGACATTAAACAGGAGCCAAGTTCGCCGCACAACAGCAGCAGCGGCTCAAGTGCAGTGCCATTGGATGCACTGTTTGCCAAGTCCAAGCGCAATTCGGCTGGTTCCTCATCCACCTCCGTTGTAGCCGTTGCAGTTGCTGCTGCAGCTGCTCCCTCGGTCATCAAACAGGAGACTACGCCAGCGGTGAATAAATCACGCTCCTCATCGCCACAATATGCCAGCGCCTATCCGCAGTTGAATCTCATGACACCGGATGCGTTTAGTGCCAGTGGCAGTGCAGCGGTTCTCTTGACCACCAGCAGCAGCAGCAGTAACACAACTGGCACGGACACCATAAGCACTGCAGCTGTGGCTGCAGCCGGCACTGATCAGTCCGATATTGATACTCAGGTGCTGCAGACTCTGCGTATGTTGGCCACAGTTACAGCGAAGGGAACTGATGCGGCTAGCACGAATCTAATGAACCTAATGAATAATACTTTGATTGAGGATCGAGAGCAGCAGAAGCTCAAAGAGAAACTGGAGGCGCGTAAGAAGTTTATATCCATTGATCGCAATCCAGAACGCAATGCGGCCGAGAATTTGGCCAGCGGTGGCTCAAGCCCAAGTCGGGAAGTGCAGGAGATTATGGCCACCCAGGAGGATGCTGATGACTATGAGCCGGAACTGGAAAATCTCGAATCGGACGAGGAAAACAACTATTTTATGCTAATGAAAAACGAAAAGAAGTAAGTTTTTAAAGCTGCACTTTTAATTGTAGTCTATAAAATATTTTAATTTACAGAAAAGAGGAAGATCTAGCCAACTCTTCGCCGCTGGAGGAAACAGCCGGAAGTTGGTTACCAGATACAGCTAAATTGTCATCAGCGTCAACTAAGAAATCAGCCGAGCTACAAAATGCTGCACAAATCATGTCCCAAGCTGTGCAGCACAAGAACAATGGCAATGTGCCACCAACGTTGGGCAACAGCAGCAGCAGTAGCAGCAACAACAACACGGCAACAACATTGAACAGCAGTCATAATGCCACTATTGAAAATTCTAGTGGAAATGCGGAAATGAATGCGAAACTGGAACAACTTTTGGGTAAGTACAAATGGAAATAAATAAATAATTTAGGAACTAGAATTATACAGATCTCTCAACTTTCTTCTAGATCTGGTTAAGGTGCAATCGCAACAGCTCAATAAACTGGAGCATGAGGTTACCAAGTTGCAGCAGCAACAACAGCAGCAACTGCAACCCAGTAACAATGCGGCCTCGTTGCAACCAAAGAGCGTCAATGAATTGGCCTATAAAATTGAAATGCAGCTGTCCAAACTAATGGAACAATATCTAAAGCGTTACGAGAATGATCACAAAAAGAAACTAGCCGAATTCCTAAACGAACGGTGATTAGATGAACATTTTTTGTTTAGTATCTTTTATTAATGTGATTTTCAAACTGTTTTTCAGCGAGAATCAAAATCGTGTACTTCGTGATTCAGTGCTGCAGGTGCTCAATGAGTATGTTATGAAATATTTCACGGAAATCATTGGCAATGTGCTAAATGTGGAACTGCAGCGTCAGGTATTGCCACGTGTCAATGCCAAAATGGATCAACTGCAGAACCAAATGCAGCTGGAAATTGTGCAAAAGTTGAATGTAATCGATAAAACAATTAAAGAGAATATCGCACAGGTGTGCAAAAGCAAGGTAAATAATGAAAGTCTTGAATTGAGTAATGGAAACTAACGAACTCTACTTTCTTTACAGCAATTTCTGGATGCCTTCGGCAAGTCTGTGTTGATTGGGGTGCAGACAAGCCTGCAGACAGCCTTTATTGAGTCCATGAGCAGCACTTTGATACCAGCATATGAGAAGTCGTCGCAGAACATGTTCAAGCAACTGCACGAGGCCTTCAGCGTGGGCATTAAAGACTGTAAGCGTTTAGAGGTTGAGTTAAAAAAGATTTAATTGAAATTTAATTTGGTTTAATTACAGTCATGGTGGAGTTTAACGCCTATCTTCAGCACATGCCACAGCCGCACAACGGCGAGGAATTGAGCAATAAATTGGGTCTACTAAGGCAACTGGTAGAAACCAATTTGCTGAAACATCGCACTGAACTAACTGACGCAATGTTGGAAACCCAGCGTGAGGTGAAAAGTTTGGAAATACTGCTGGCCCGTCAGGTACAGGAGACCATTAGAGCTGAATTGCGAAAATATGTAGATAGCCAGAATATGGCAATGAGATCACAGGCAGCAACACCTGCACCAACCTATGACCTACGCGATGGCATTAAGCAATTGCTGTTGGCCGGTCAAATAAACAAAGCCTTCCATCAGGCATTGCTGGCAAATGATTTGAATCTGGTGGAATTTACGTTGCGTCACACGGATCGCATGCAGGTCTTTGCGCCCGAGGGCTGTCGTTTGGAGCAGAAGGTGCTGCTTTCGCTCATCCAACAAATCTCAGCCGATATGAGTAATCACAATGAGCTTAAACAGAGGTAATCTCAAGCATAATTAAACGATTTAATTATTATAATAATGATTTTTGTTTGCCTGCAGCTACCTTAACGAGGCATTGTTGGCCATCAATATGTCGGATCCTATAACGCGCGAGCATGCACCTAAAGTACTTGCGGAACTCTATCGTAATTGTCGGTTATTCATCAAGAATTGTCCCAAGAGTCCGCAATGCAGCAATGTTCGTCTGCTGATCGCGATGTGCAGTGCCACGTATCGTGATCAGTTTAAATGATATCAAGAGCTGGTTTCTCCCGCCAGCAGCTGGCATTGACATTGACTCCTTCTCGACCTCCTAGACCCCAATAACGCCCAACAAAATGAATATCCAATGCACAGACTACAAAATTTAAACACACACACACACTCTTACACAAAGACGGACAATTATTTATAGTTAAGCAAAAAGAAACAGACACAGAAACACAGGATTCATAATAACTGTCTTCAAGCTCTAGCTGCAATTTTCAACATAATCCCTTTTTAATTTTAAGCTGAAAGTTTTTTCCACATTTTTCGATTAGAGATCTTTTTTCGTTACTATTTGTTTTGTGCGTGTTTTGTTTTTATTTTTTTTTTAATTAGTATTTTTTTTAGATCTTATGTTCTTGTCATGATATTGTCATTTCCAAAACTTATAAGAAAACAAAAGAAAAACTTTAAAACTAAGAAGAAAAGTAAGAAACATTTTGCGTGATCAACATTTGCAATAAGTCTATACATTTTTTTTTAAGAAATTATATATTTAAAGTATTTGAGTATTTTTTTGATTCTGTTCATTTAGCGTGCTTTTATCAGTAGAAGAGTTAGAGATATAGAGAGATATTCTTTTCCATTTATTATGACGCTTAAGGTTAAAGCAGAGCTATAGATATACTACATTTTTTAAAAACGAATACTAATTATTTTGAAATTACGAACGAACTTTCATGAGAGGGACGAACAATTATGTTGATTTCTAAAACTAAAAGAATTGCCGAACTGCAAGTCAATGCGTAAATATTAAGCTAAGCCTAAAAAATAAACTAAAATAAAGAAAACATTATAATAAAAAACATTACACAAACTGTGTGTTTGAAGTGTAGTAAACGGTTAATAATAATAATATTAATATATATATTTCTCATCGTCATTACAAAATGTCTTAGAAACTTAAACAAAAACAATTATGTGTACAAAGTATCACCAATTCTATAGCTACGATAACAGCACCAATCCATCAGCTGATAAGATTCAATAGCTCCGAGGTTCGTTGCAAGCACCTGCAGCCACAACCCGTGGCACAAACGGTGTGTTTCTAAAGGATAAAATAAATAATTTAAATACAGTGTATATTTAGCTATAGTAAACACTGATTTCTTACCTCGAACCATTGCATCATGTGCTGCATGTGGCCACCATGACCGCAGGAGAGGCAGGCATTGGATACACCGCGTACGGGCAGACAGCAAAGGGTGCAGAATAACACTGGTCTCTTGCACGGCTCGCATTTGGTGGTTCGCTTTGGCTTGGCACAGCCGGAGCACTCGGCGACAAATTCCACACCTTGTGGCGGCGGTGGTGTGTGCAACGTATGCTTTAGGATTATGGCCCGCTTCGAGAGCAATTGCCAGCCAAAGAGTACATCAGCATAGACACGTTTGAATTGGTCGAAGAGGGGCATTTTGGTGCGTCGTATCAGTGAACAAGCATAGGCATCTGTCTGACCCAGTTTCAAGTCCACCCAGTCTAATGAATCAGACCAGGAATTGCTGCGTAGCTGTTTTAAATGTTGCCAATTTCTTGAGGCTTTTCCCGACCAATCCATCGAATGCACTGTAGCATGCATATTTTTTGGGAGCCCGGATCCGGGCACATCCATCATATCCATGGACGTGTATTGACACTTGTCAAAGAGACAGGCCAATAAGACGGCAGTTTGCACATCCCCTGCAGCGGCATAGTGCATGATCAACGACTCAAGCAATGATTTCTTGAAGGGATCCTTATAAAACAGTAACTGGCTACTCATCGATTCATGTGGCTCATGCGGTGTGGCTATGAGCTCTGCCAGCAGCCAAATGGGTAGCAAATCCATGCGTCCATGACTACGACAGATTTCGCTGTTGCGACGACAAGTTTCGGCAATGTTGCGCTTGTCCAGCGAGAACTCACGTGCCATTTCACGATTGATGTGCAGCAACTGACTGGCATCGTAGACATGAACCACTGGCGTCGTGCCATTCATTTGACGCATCACACGCTGCTTGCCCGGCTTGCAGGCAATCATACGCTCCTGCAAATAGAACGAGGCATTCGCATCCCGTTGCGTTGTGGCCATTACATTACCCAGAAGGCCGCTGCTATTGATGGCACTCAACGTACGCGGCGTTATCGCCTGATGTTGACGCAGCGTTAGACGTTTGGTGTTTAGCACCTGGGCAAAGGTGGTCAGCATACCTATGGCATTAAAATGCACTCCCGATGTGCGGGGAAATGGAATGCACGCATCGTGCAGTGCACTAGACAATGCACCCTCCAATCTGGGTGACTGCAGCAGCAGCTGGCTGCGATCGGCTCCAGTGCCGGCAAGAGCCGTTACGCGCTTCTTCATAGCTGCCACTAGAGCACGTAGACACTGCTCCAGGCAGCTGCGAGATTTCTTCACACGCTGCAGGGCATTCGTTCGCAATACCTTGAGGAGCATACTGCTGATATCACTGGATAGCGTTGTGCCCTGGCAGAATTGAAAATCTGGTGGAACATTTGGACTGGGATATGAGGTGGGGAAGGTCACCTGCAATATGACCGTATGATCAACGGTACTGATCTTAAAGCAAGCATAACGCTTAATGGCATCCAACATATCCACATCCACATTGGGCATATTTGTGTTTAACAATGAGAACTCGTGGTGCAGTGAACATGTCGGTTGATCAGTCAACGATCTGGCTATGTGCGTCTCCTCGCGTCGCCCATAGACGCCTCCAAAGCTGGGTGAGCGTGCCATGGGCAGTGTATGGACACCAACATCGAGTGTGGCAGCTATGGGCAATGAGGCAGCTGCCATTGGACGTGGGTGCAGTGTGTGTAAATATTCCGGAGGCGTTAAGGCACGCAGTTCACTCAATTCGGATTCAAAACGTGGTGATTCGCTCTCCTCATCCTCATCCGCCGAAGGTTCACACAATTTCAACATTGTATCATCAATTTTCCAGACACGCAGTGTGCGATCGCGTGACCAGGTGACCAGTTCCTAAAGTAATCACATCTTAAATTATTCCGTTTTGAGGTGTTATTAGGAACTTACGATTTCAGAGAAGTTCTCTCGATTGGGGCGCCAAGCAAAGTCCAAGATGACATCGGTGTGTCCCACAAAAGAGCAAATTGGATCCGTTTGCTTACTGTTGCTCCAGAGCAGCAAACTGTTCTCGCCACGCCCCAAATGTGGCACCACAATGCTAACCAAACCATTGCCAATGGGCTGAAAATCAAGGGTAAAAATCTTGTATCTGGAATCAATAGAGATCTCTAAAAGAATGAACTCACTGTGTAGCGAGCACGCCAAACGGGCGATAAGGTGGTTATGATTTTCTCCGCTCTTCTGGGATTGCAAACATCAAAGTATTTCACGGTGCCATCCTGACTGGCAGTGGCTAGACATGTCTCCCGCATATGACTCCAGTTGATGCCGTGCACACGATTTAGATGCGCAGTAATGTAGTGAGTTGGACACCTGCCCTTGCGCATGTCCCAGATACGTAGATCACCGTCATGGGCAGCAGCCAACAAATTTCCCGACACACGATTAAAGCCCACTTGTGTGGCGCCGGCTAAAAGAATAAATTAATTGTAAGAGCGGTAATTATATTAAAAATAAAGTTTGTTTAATTACACATGCAGACAGCATTTAAGGATAAGACCGGCTTTCGAGGTTCGCGTATATCCCAAATATGCGAGAAGGTGTCAATGGAGCAGCTAACTAGTAAATCGGGATTTGTGCCGTGCCAATCAATATCGGTAACAGTCCTGGTGTGTCCACGCAACGAATTCTTATAGTAGGGCTCACCGCGTCCCCATTGCACGATATCTATATTTTGACTGCTCTGCAAAAGGTGTTTAAACCAATAATAAAGAAAGCTTTTGATTACAAACTAAGTACTTACGGCTATGGCGCAGTACTCTCGGCGGCTTTCACATATGCCAAACTCTGCTACTGATACGTCGTACTTTGACTGCCGTTCATAACGCCGCAAAGTGCCGTCGTCTTGGCCCAAACGTTGCAAGGATAGATGCCCACGCCCTGCGAGTAATACCCATTGACCAGAGTAGTCCACAGACATGGCTGTGGCCTGGGAATCGCGATGTTCGTAACATTTGTTGCTTTGTCTAATAATGTACGTCTGTTCGGGGCCTCCACCGACGCCTCCCGCAGCCCTTTCGCTACGTTCGCCGCTACCGCTGCCTGCACGCAGTGTTTCCGTTGGCGGCATCTTTGCGTTTATGTAGATGGATTAAAGGGCAACATAAAGTGCTAAATTTAATTAATGTAACTAAATGCACGAAAAAATGAAACTGATAACAGAAGACAAACACGAATAACAATAACAAACTATCGGCTGTTTATCAACGTGTTATCGATGCTGGGCCAGGGATACCTAATACTTTTAATCTTTTCGTATTAATACCGATTAATGCTATCGATTGTTTTTCAGGGCTGCCAAACACAATTTGTATATCCGTTTGGATTTCACAATATAAGCAATCATTCTTTCATATTACCGATATTGTGCTATCATTTGACACATTTTTTTCAATTGCTTGACGATTACGACCGGGTCAAGACGTTTTGTGTTAAAGAAAAGTTTTCCTAAAGTAATTTCACTGAAAATGGAGGCTCTTAACGACGATTGCCAATTATCTATCATCAAGTACTTGTCGTTTGCTGAACAACTGTCGTTACTGGAAGCAGCCAAGGAAGTGCCTAACCATCGTTTAAGCTCCAATGTGCGTTATTATTGGCAGCTCCAATATTGCTTTGATTTGGAGCCCGTTTTTTTCGAGTTCTGCGAAAGGTTTCCGGATCTTTTGGATGACTTCATGTCCACTGTTAGTCAAACCGTGCGGCGATTCCGTTTGCAGTTTATCACATTAAACAACCTACAATGTTTAATGCCGTACAAATTCCCTGTGTTGAAATCTCTCGAGTATATTATGGACGATGAAGACGCTGAAATTAATGGAAATCTGGTGGCTGAACTAATTGCCCAATTCGTTCCAGAACTTCAGAGTCTTAAGCCTTCCGGGACATTTGATTGCGGCCGTTTGACCAGCATGTCACTTTTAGAAAAACTGGATCTAACCCATACATGGAACGCAACTTGTAATGCCAGCGACATTGCAAAATTTCAGATGCTAGAAAAGCTTAAAATTCCTCCTCATTTTTTGACCGATGAATTTTGCAAAATGTTGATGCAAATGCCAAAATTTCGAACACTAACCTATCACTATAATTGCGAAAATACGCCATTATTAAGCGCAATGCGTGTGAGGGATGTACATCATATTATTTTCAATGACAGCATTTGGGGTTTTAGTCTGAATACTTTAAAGAGTTTGGTAAAGCTGCGTCACTTGACCATATTGGAGGATGATGGCTTCACATCTGATCGACTTCTCGAATTGGTCACAAGTCTTAAAGAACTGGAACGTGTGGATCTTATTGGCTTCAAAATTTGGCGTTCTGAATCTGAGCTCTGGCAAATGGTTGCAGCCAGCCCATCCCTGAAGATCCTGAACATATCGACCATGCCGCTATACTTTGACTTCTTTGAAACCAACCGACACGCCATGGAGAGGGCTTTGGATAGGCGTGCTACTCCCTTAGTTTTATATTGTCATAACACTGGTGCTTTTGACCATCTGGTGAGTAGCAATAACATCTTTATCAATTCTGTAAACAATTATAAATTAATTGTTTTTTTTGCAGATTCGCTTAAATTTCATTCATACCAATTTGAAGGTTTCGTATGACCCCATTATAGTCGATTATATTAGCAGTAACTCTGTGCGAATACATTTTTGGCCATTGGATAGATTAGCCAGCGGCGAGATATTTCCATAATGCCTTAATGCAGTACTATTGATGACACTGCTGTGATAATATGTTAACGTATTTCTATTTAATGTCAATGTTTAACGCCTAAGACGCTACATGTTAATGTATTTTTAAGCACTTTCTATGTGATGACTATCATTACCAAATACCTATAACATAAACTGTTTTAAAACTGTGCTATTTACAGAATAAATAATGGAAATTTATTTATATAAAAGAGACGAATTTTCGAATTTGCAGCAACTAATTCGATGTTCGAACAGCTGTTCGAATACACACTTTTGTATATCGATAACAATGTTATCGACGGTGCGCCAGGGCTAACGAAGACAATTGCAATACGTTTTAATTTCGCAAATACGAGAAATTAAAATTTGTTGGAACTTGATGTAATTTTTAAGTCGCTGCGATGGATACGCTCAACGATTACTGCCAATTACACGTAATCAAGTACTTAAATGTAACTGACCAACTAGCGCAAATCCAGGCATTCTGTGAAAATCCAACAAGTAGGTGGACCTTCAATGTGTTCTCTTCATGGCGTCGGCAACGAAGCTTCTCTTTGGATGCTGAGGGCTTTAAGTACTTCGACAGTCGACCAGAACTAATGGACGACTTTCTACGCATCACAAGTCCGAAGATGCAGCAACTGCACTTGCCGTCCTTTAATCTGAAGATACTAGAGCGTTGGAAGTCTTACCAATTTCCGGAATTGAGATCACTAGACTACAGTGGAGAGGAAAAGATAAACGAAAAATGTGGGAATGATAATATACAGCTAATGGTAAAGCTTTTTCCAAATCTGACCAATGTCAAGCCATGCGGTGACTTTGAGTTCATCCATTTGACCAATTGGATAAGCTTGCGTAGACTGGACTTGAGCGATTCTGGTATCTGGCACGCTTCATTCAAGTGTGAGGCTATTGAAGTATTAAAGCTGTTGGAGGTGCTGTATCTTCCAAGGCGAAGCGTTCATTACGAACACAGAGAGAGAGTCATGTATTTACCCAAGCTTCGAACACTCACCCTTCATCTGGATAGTGAACAGCATTTTTACTATGTGTGTGACGTTCGTCCCGAAGACATTGAGAGAATCGCCTTTCACGACAGTATTTGGGAATTTGACTATAGATTAGACGATCATCTGGTGAACCTACGACAAATGAGCATAGTGAATGATGAAAACTCGACAGGGCAAGAATTAGAGGAAAGAATAATTGGTTATGATCGACTGGAACGGCTTGATCTAATCAACTTTCATTCATTGCACTCTGAGTCGAATCTTTGGAAAACCATCGATGGGAATCCATCGCTGAAGATCGTAAATCTCTCTGGCACAAAGCTCTCGAACGATTTCTTTGATATTGACAGATATCTCATGGACGAGGTGTTGAATAAACGAACTGTTCCTTTAACTCTGTATATCCATGACAATGGAGATTACGAGCATCTGGTAAGTATATGATTTACTATAGTCAGTACAGCACAGTAAAGCTTTCTTTCTTGCAGATCAATTTATACTTCAAGCATCCCAAATTAAAGGTCATGTTTGAGTTTCTAAAACTTGATCACTACGACGATAAATTTCTACACTACCGCAACTCTATACAAATGTGCTTGATGCCATTAAAAATGTAATTAACAAAATCAAAGCATGTTAAAATTGGAGTTAGGTTGTTAAATTAGTTAAACTTACGAGTATAAGCTCAGGTCTCTAATTTAAGCACATTGTAGCTCACTCAGGACACTTGAAGAACTCAAGTTGTAATAATCTCTGTGCCATAACGAACGATAATATAGTTTGCAATTTATCTAAGACTTTGCTTTAAGGAAAACCAACAGCTTTATGGTAAAAAGGCCCGAATGTAATTTAATGAACTGATTTAAAACTGTAAATGTGATTAAAGTTGTGTCTAAGTAATACTATAGTAAACCTATTACCTTTATTCACTCTTAGACAGCCATATTTAATATAATGCTATCAATAAATTTGACAGTTTTATTTCATTTTATAATCGCTACATTTTGTTACTTGAGTATAATAACTACTGAGAATTGTAATATACAAAAATGTATTAGTTTTATACTTTTCGACTAATTGTAGACAATTTGTTTATTTTTTATTATAGTTTATTGTCACTAAATGAACTTAAAACTGTAGAATTCTAAAAATTCATGCTTCTAAGCTGGATCAAGGCTAACTTTATACAAAGTTTGCGCTGAATATTTCATAGAAATACAATAGGATTTAAGGTATTTGTTTTTATCTTGTTATCAAGTCTAAATTTAAGAGCTTAATATAATATATAGTATTCACAAACACTCACACTAAGCCACACACACACTTATATGATATATATCTAAGGCTACGGATTGGATTGAAAGTCTTTGCTTATCTATGACAATAACAGAACATTTTTAGAGCCGAATCATTGATGCAGTAGCTCTGACTGCCATACAAATTGATGCGGCTGATGGTACCAGTCAGTGCACTCGCATATCCCGACATTCTCACCGTGGACTCAAAGACCCCGAGACCTGGTTTCGTCTGCAGCCGAAGGGTTATATCCATGGCGTAGTCAGTGCGCAATTCCTTGAGCATCTTGCGATGCGGCGCTGCAATAAACGCCTGCAGTATGGAGTTCAAGTAGAGTGTGCGGCACTGAGGATGCGCCACAAGGCGATCATTGATAAGGCGGACCAGATAGCGTGCGGCACGCTGGACACGCCCATCATTGGTGGGCAGCTCCTCACGTTGATGGCAGGTGCACCAGTGGGCTGCAATGCCGGCCTGTTCGCAATTCCTTTCGGTTGGCACCGGCAGGAAGAGGCTAATCCCACGTGGCAAAGTGCTATCAATATCTTTCAGCTCCTCAGCACTGCGCTGCAGTTGATCCGGCTGCAATTTACGCATATCGAGCAACTGGAGCAATGTGGCATGCAGATCAAAATGTGTAGTCAGTCGTTTGGCATTCAGTTCCAGATTGGCCACCGCAAGTGGATAACGCTGCTTTAACCACGCTGGATACAGAGCAATCAGCAGTGGTTGACGCTCCTCCATCATGCCCTGATAGGTCTTGCGGAATGAGCCCCAGCGCATGCCGTGATCCGACATAAGCAGCACAAGTGTGCGATTTAGGACACCGGACTCCTGCAGCAGGCGGAGATTGAGCGCCAACTGGCCGTCCAGCAGTGTGGGTGAGTTAAAGTAATCGTGGGTCAGGGACACCGACCAGAAGAACGAGAAGAACCAGTGACGTTGCATGTGCGGCACTAGCTTTCGCATGTACTCCATGAGCACATCGGCAGTGCGTCGACCGCCCATGCAGAGATTCACATTCAAATCCTTTTTGTACGCAATGCGCTTCTCCATCTCCAGCACAATGGGACGGAGGTAGTAATCCGTTGGAGCACGTCGAAATCCGCTGCGGCAGAAATTGAACAATCCCAGCAAACCGACATCCTCGGCAAAGATGGTCTTGTAGCCGGCCTGCTTGTAACGCTTCCAGATGAAGGAGCAGGCATCGTAGCCAGGTGCTGCCATTGGGGCCACACACGATATATTCAGCTCCTGATCGTCGAGGCCACTCAAAAGTGGCACCAAGTTCGGAAAGGTGTTGTCGCCCACCTTATTGAAGCCCCAGAACTCGACATGGGAAAGATTCTGGCGTATGTAGGAGGCAGTGCGTCGCATCTGTCGCTGAAAGTTCAAATGCGAGACGCTATCAATGCCCAGCACCATGACGGACAGACGTTCCTGGGACGCATCCTGGCTAGCATTAAAGCGACTCGATAGCTTCTTTGCCTTTCGTTTGGTCTCGGGCTTCTCCACCGCAAAGAAGTGACAGTCCAAGTAGATCATATTCCCCGTGGAATCTGTGCACTCCACTGCTATGAACTCCACATCCTTTGGCAGTTGTACCGTCTCTGTCAGTCTAAAGGGCACGGACTTTAAGTACTCATTAGCCGTATCCGATTTACGTTGCAGTTCCGAGTATTTACAGTTAATGGCGGACAGATCGGTTATGTTGTAATACTTAAGCTGTTCACTGGTGTTCAGATTGAGTAGCAGTTGACCCGGCACCACATCACTGCTACGCATCAAAGGTTTCACACACTTATAAGCCTTTGGCTTGAACATGAACTGGGCTATGTTGTCGTCGAGCACCTCAAAGTAAGGCATTCGACAACCAGGAGTATCTATGAAGTACGCCTGTGTCATATTGTACTCATCATCGATGCGTGCTATGAAATCCAAACGATCTCGCAGTCTCAATAGCTTTGTCCTCAGATTGTAGTCCACAAAGAGATAGGAGAAGACGCACACACAGAATATCACAATCACAATCTTCTTAAACTGCCCACGATTCTTGGTCATGTTATAGTAGCGATAATAATGCTGCAGATCGCGTTTGGTCATATACTTCGGGTCCAGCAGATATTTGCTTCTGGAATTACAAGATTTTCCAAGGGTTTCCAAATTTTGATTAGTCAGATTGTTAAATCAAATAAATAAGCAGGTACATAAATAGCTCAAAGCTAGCTGGAGTTTTATAAATTAAACTTTTTATATATTTTTCTTTTAGATTAGAATATTGGAGTGTTTGTTTGTTTAAATAATTCTAAAAATTGTAAACTAAAAATTCGTTTTATCCGATTTTAATTTGTGCTACTAAATTGATTAATGATGGATTTAAAATCAAACTAAAATTAATCTAAATCATATTAACTGCCTGCCTTTCAGTCCGACAAAGTTCATTGTCTTCAAACAACGTGTCCAACAAGCTGTCTACAACAGTTGTTTCTTTTCTTTCCATTTTTTGCTGACTGTCATTAATTAAGGCAACAAACATTATAATGGACAGCATGCAGCACATGAAAGAGGAGTAGGAGAAATACTAGGACTGCAGCATCCCCTTAAAGCCTCACCTCGCATCACTTGTTAGACTAGGAAGACGAGGCGTCCTTTTATGAGCACAAGGACGTGACGTTGTCAATGTATTTACAATTTTGCTTTTTTTGGTCTGTTTTTGCTAGCAAAAGGCTGGTACGCTGCTGACTCATGCATATGCAACAAGCTCGAAAGTATGCAATGCAAATTCATCCCTAGAACAAAACAAATTGTCTGCTAAAGTGTAAAGCAAAAAGTTTCTAGTTACCTTTACATTTGTCGAGTTAAAAGTCTTCACTCGGCAAAATCAGGAAGCAAAAACTATGCAAATTCAATTTAACTTTATATTTTATATTTATATTAGTTAAAAACAAAAATATATAGCACAAACTTTGAGTATAATGAAATTTTTATAAAGTTTCGTGCTGATGTGTTCTACTAAATAATAAAAATAGTACGCAACTATAAGCTATATTTTTTATTGAAATATTTGTTAACTTAAACATCAAAGATAAAATATTACTCCACTATCAACAGTTTACGCCTATCCCTCCCTATAAAAATTGTTTCATACTCAAAACAGTGCCATGATAAATGTTAACTGTCCACCGGGAAGATGTGAAACAGAACGTGATAGTCGGCAATTGTGCAGTAAGCAGATGCAAAGCAACAGAAAATGCAATAAATTACTATATACAAAGCGTTTTTCAGTTTTATCTGACAGCCTAGAAGTATGCAATGCAAATTGTAATTCAGTATTTCCCAATGGACATTCCCTTATTGATAAATTGTAAACAATATATGGAAATAGTAAGTTACTGCATATATGTTCACTATAGCTAAAGGACTATACATAGCCAGCAATTAAAGTTAGTTTTAGTTGCAGGCTACAATTTGTAACCATTTAATAAATAGATTTGTAAGCCGAAAAGTATGCAGTAAAAAGCTAGCAACATTTTAGGTACGTAGGGGAATGCTCATTATTAATCAGCCTAAAAGTATGCCACGAAAACCAATAAAAGCTAATCGCACAGAAATTTGCACTTCTGCCTCAAAGGGAAATCCATTTTCGGACTTATAGAGCTTTTATACACATATATATATATTGTTTGTGCTCCAATCGATGCAATTGATGCTTCAAATTGCATTTTGTGAGTGCAAACACTGTAGGAAACTCGACGTGCAAATGGCATTCCACTTGGTCCTTAAGGCAAACAAGCTACACACACAAACACACATGTACACACGCATACACACCCAAACAGCTGCATAGATGGAGACACTTTGTCTACTTACTCATAGCTCATGTCGCCGTACTTTCGTGTGTCCTTTGTGGTGTAGTAGGCACGCATTTTAGCACCTTTTGGTATAACAAGTAAATCCTTTGGTTTATCTCAATTCGCACATCTATATGCACAGATATTTGTCCAGTCAAGTCCTTGACATTTTGTTGTGTGTATTTTGTTTGTGCACTACAGCTTCACACTCTAATTGTTTGCCTGCCACATTTTGTGGCAAACTGCTTTTTGTGCACTTTCAATCAAACATTTTCCACACAACTGAATTTTGTCTCTTCACGCGTCCCCTCACTTCTCTATACGCGGCACGAGCTTGTAATGTTACGGAATTTTTGTCACCTGCAGCAGCTGAGAGACGGCTCTGCTGCCTGCCTGGCCACCAAACACTGGATGCTGTGCGAATTCTAGCTATCCTCTGGACGCCAAAGTAATGCGACTCTCTCTCTTTCGCTCTCTGTGTTTTGACTGTTTTCTGGGTGCGAGAGGCAGTGAGTACTGCGCAGAACCGTTATTTGACAGCTGCCAGGGATGCTGTGCGGCATTGTACACTGTGAAAAATTATGTTGGTTTAGGGTTGTTTTGAATTTTTGAAAATTAATTATATAAAATAAATAATTAGGTTAAGAAATTATGAACTACACAAACTTTTGCCTGAAGCAAACAATCTTAAGAAGATAAGTCGGCTTAGTTTAAAAAAAAATAATAATATTTTAAAGTTTGAATAGTCATAGCTAAGCCAAATGCTGTGATGTTTACTAGACAACTAAAAAATTCGTTAAATTCTCATTTGAATGTGTACCTTGATCAATTTTATGGCCCCTTGAATTTTTTTCACAAATCTAAAACGTTGTACAATTTTATTAAGGAAAATTTCATATGTCATAAAAGGTAAAACATTCAAGCGTTGGAATGTTTTAAGCGGCATTTGAAAAAGAGAAATTTTAAATTCATTTCCGGCTTCGAATGATTGTACCCTATTATCAAGATAGAACTAGGGTTAAGTGGAATATAGTGGCAGATTCTAGCCAAAATTAAAACAAAAGAATAAAGATAATACATTTAAGCGTCTGCATTTATATTGAATAGCAAAAAAATGATTAAAATTACAACAAAATAGCTAAAACAGCCAACTCTACATAATTCAAAGCATTTAATAATGAAACACAAAACTGTAGCATACTTATTTGGGCATACTGTCGTAATTCTTTTATGTCGTCTTAAATCGAGTTGTTTAGTAAACAATCAACATTTAAGTAAAACACACATTAACACATGTAACTCTTAACACTTGTTAGCCGTTTTTCTTGATTACTTGTTGAATGTCTGAATGTTTGATGGCTGATTATTGCGATTTGCATGTTGTGTTAATTGAGTAGCGTGTTTACGATTGAAATGTTTTGTGCTGATGAGGTCAAGAAACGCATCCACTGAGTTTATGGCCAATGAACTGGCCGACAGCCTACCCGCAGAGTGCTTAAAGTGATTCGTGTGTTTTAGTGTGTAATTTATAAGTGTAATAAAGTATTTGTTTATTTTTTAGCATTTAATTGAAAGTTTATGCCATAACATGCAAGACCTTTGGTAATTAACATATTTTTAAGCCATTGAAAGTTATTTTTAAAAGACTTAAGTGACTAAAAAGGCCACTGATGAGGCATGCAAATCCTTTGGCTGTTGGTCAAGCAGCCAAAGGACATCCTGCGGCGTTTTTCAGGCCACGTTTGCTCATTAGGTCGGACAAAAAAAAAAAAACGCAGTTGCCTCAGATGAAAGCAGAAAGCTGCATTAACTACAGTAAGTGTGTGTGTGTGGGAGTGGGTGTGTGTGTGTGGGCGTGCGTGTGTGTGTGTGTTAATAACTTTGCTGCAGGCAAACATGGATTTTTATGTTCAATAATTACAACAACAACAAATCGCAGGAAAGCGTAAATCACAAGTCTGAAAAGAGCATTTCACTGTTTGCCGCTTGCCCGATTTACCCGCCCAACACAAATCCCGCCGGCCTCTTTGAAGCAGGCGATTAACAAGCGTTTGTAATGTTTCATTATTGTAAAAAATAAGCAGCACAAGTAAAACAACAACAGTAACAGCAACAAAATGTTATGAATGGCGTCTTGAAACGCGCTATAAAAGCAAAGAGCGCATTAAGCCAACGCTTCAGTTGAAATTTTCAAGTGTGCTCGGTCAGCGGAAAAGCTGTGCAAAATTCTGTTCAAAAATATTGGCAATAATTAGTTACTCAGCAGGTGCTAAACACCTGTAGACATAGTGACATGGAGCAGCGAAAGCAACGTCAGCAGCAGCAGCAAAGGAGAAGCCACAGAAGCAGCGGTGGCAACACCTGTAGCAGTAGCAGCAGCAGTGGCAGCAACAGGAAGGCTAACTATTTACCTGGCTTGTTAATTGTGCTCTTGGTATTGCTGCAGAATTTTGAGCTGCATATGTGCCGGCAACTGATGCGACGCAGCAGCAACTCATTGCTCAGGGACAACAGCAACATTGATAGCAACAACAACAACAACAGGGTGGAGAAACGTAGTGTGGCCGAGACAAGTGTTGGGCAGCCGGAGGAGATTTTTAGTGCGCCCAACGATGCCACTGACATGAGCTATGATGAGTATCCGGTGAGTGATGGCGCCCAACGGGGACCCAAGGTAACAACATCACCCTACTCCCCTACCTACTGCTTAAAAATTCATATCGTTTTACAGCACTAGGCAAAATAAGGAAGAAATCTCTTTCTGTAATTGTATATTTTGCATTTGATTGCTTGCCCTCCAGGTGAATTTTTTTATAACGCTACCCGCTTTGATATTGCCGTGGAGGCATTTTTAGTCAGCCCTGCCCTACGCCCTGGCTGCACTGCCAAAAAAAAACTTACGCTGACGTCACTCGTCACTTTATTTGCCAAAAAGTCAAGTTTTGCGTTCTTATCGTGGGCGTATGCAAATTGCGCATACGCCGTGTGATACAAATTGCGTATACGCTTCAAGCGCATTTGAGCTGCTAAACGTTGATGGACAGTAGTGGACTTAGTGTAGCTAGTACAGCTTAGTCATAAAAGAGATTAGCTTTTAAAATGCCAAAAATGGCATTAATTTTGGAGTTAGTTTAGAAAGTTCAAAGTTTTGAGCTGCAGTTTCTTGCTTTGACGAGTTTGGATTTATAATTTGAGGGTACTAAATTTTAAAACTATTATTTATGAAAGAAAAGGCTTTAAACTAAGTAATAGTAGCGATTATTCACATAGTTGTGAATCAATTTGTAATCAAGTAAATACTTAATACTTACTTCAATTTATGTCTGATTTTTCTTTGAAAAACTCGTTTTATTTAAAGAAAATTTAAAGCTTGATATGTGATGTATTAATTCTAAAAAACTAGACCATTTCTCTCTGTGTTGTTCCCATTTATAGTGGGTTTAAGGGGAAGCTTTGTTCTAAATTAAACTAAAAGTATTTTGAAGAAATTCTGAGACCAAAAGCTTAGCTTAAAAGCCAGAACTTATAAAACTAGCGACTCCCTTAAATTAATATTGTTTTCAAATACCCATTGCTAATCCTTCCACTTTCTGCCTCCAGATGGTCGTACCCAAACGAGCTGCGCTGTTGCTGGACCGTCTCATGGTAGCACTGCATCATGCACTGGAGAACGAGCAGTATGGACATCGCATTGGAGAATTCTATGCCAATAAAAACTTGCTAACAGCCAGGCCAAATGATTTCAAAATCGCCATCGAGCAGCTAAAGCCAACAGAGGATGGTAAAAACTAGCATAAAATACTAATAAATTTAAGTTAATTAATAAAATTGAATGCAGGTGTTAGTGTGCCCACAAATAGCCATAATTTTCATATGTATAGCGATGATGATCCGGGCGTATTATTGGATTATGATTTCAAAGACTTAAATCAAATAAATCGTGCGACTGGCGAAACAGTAAGTTGGATATTGAAACCAAAATTTGCAATTTAAATACGAGTTCAATTAGCATCGGGCAAATATGTGTGAGAAAATTTCAGTTAATGGCAAAGAGCTTTCAGAGAAGAGCCGGCGGCATAATGGCCAATATGGATGCGGCAGCAGCAACAACAACAACAACAACATCAACTGCAGCTGGAGTTAATGCGGGTGGTGCAGCTAATGGCGGTGGTGTTAGCGGTGGCGGTGGCAGCAGACGTATTCATCACGCTGCCAATGGAGGTGGTCGCATGTATTGGCGCTGCTACTTCAATGCCGTCAGTTGTTTCTAGAAATAAGCTAAGAAATCACACACACACTCTCACACACACTCGCACACACACACACACAGTTTGAAGCACAATTTTTGTTGGCCTGCTATGAAAGTTGTTCGCGTATTTAACTGAACTCATCTGTAAACATACAAAATTATATATATATATAAATTATAAAACTCGATTTGCACTCTATTTTCGTCGTATTTAATGTAAACATAACTTATTTCAAATGCAGCTGTACTGCGTAATAAACTGAACTAGAAATCGTATCTTTTACAGTCACTCAGCATTCATAAATTAATCCAAATTTATTGTACAAATAGTTTTGGTAGTGCCTTCTATAGTCATAAACTAACTGAGTGGGTCGACAACAGCCAGACGCTAATTCGCCTAGTGCCCAGTTGTCTAATATTGATTGGCAAGGTCATAAAACCTCAGAAAGCAATCCAAAAACATATACAGTATATACTAGCAGGTATTACCTGCTGTCTATAAATATCTAGCTATCGAAGAACAGCGGAAGTATAGCTTAGTTAACTTTGATATGGCTCATACAATATTTATTTTAGTTGCCCTTTGTGTAGGGATATATTTCAAAGCTTTAGTTATTATAGTACTAAAAAAAGGAGGTGAAGAAGGCGTAGATACATAATTACAAAGGAAAAGTTAGTTTTCATTAGTTTAAAAGGGGTTTTTTTAAAGGAAAGCTTTAAGTTTGGTCTTCAATTTTGAACTTAAATTGATTTAGTTACTAGTTGTTTGAGAAACTATATTTGGGATTTAAGGAATTAACATATTCTGAGGTCAGGTTCTGTAAATATAAATTATTTAATATCTTTATTATATATTCAATTATTTTATACCGATATATCGAAAGGCAATCAAAAACAATACTTTTTAAAATATGATTTCATTTAATTAACTTTTGATTTCAAGAAGACTGTTGCTTTATTTACATTTAGCTTAGATTAGCTTAAGCCGGACGCCCTTCAAGAGAGCAGTGCATAGGCCATTTGGTGGCTCAAAGTAGTCCCTTGATTTAGGAATAAAAAGACTTGTTTTTTGGTATTACATTTAAATTTTTTATTACATTTTATTGCTGGGTTGATGTGGCAACCCCTGTTACCAAAATCATGCATTTAAAGTAGGTTACCCTTCGCTGAAACTAATATGAAATTTTGATTACACTTATTAATGGTGGTTTCTAATAGAACAAATTTAAAAAATATTAAAGTTTGAATTTATTTACTTTTTTTTTGATAAAACGGTAAAATATTTGTTAGGGTTTCATTTTAAAAAAAAAAACCTTAAACTTGACAGATAATCTATATTTTAAAGCTCAAAATTTAAGACACATTTATTTTTGTACATAAAGTTTTTAATAATAAACGTACTAGGAAATTTCTGAACTTCGAGATGCCATCAGAACACAGGGTATTCTTTTTAAATGGGATGAGTTTTATAATGCTATAAATTCCTGTAAAATAAATAATCACAATCGCATAAACCAGAAGTTGTTAAGCAAGTCAAGGAAGCATTGATTCAACTGGGGTTCAAAGCTACACATGATATTTTATTTATTACTATCTATTTTTTTATTAATTTATTAATTTACTAATTTATTTATTATTTATTGTTCATTATTTATTTATTATATAAACTAAAGTATTTACAGCATATCTACTAGTGCAGCACTAAACTATCTTAAATACATTTTTAGCTCCAAGCTGTTGTGGGTGTAAACTTTTTCAGATGCAAATGATGCACTCAAGCAGTGCAGCTTAACTGAAGTCAAGGCATATCATTATGGCCAGGTAAAAAGTCAATTGATCGCATTGCGTTTGCAGAGCACGTAACTGATTTTATGGCCAACTTAAATTGCCTGCTGCTCTGGCAGTGGCAACTGTCGATTGGCAACTGGTTAAGTGGCAAGTTTTATTGGCCAATATGCAAAATTAATGATTGCTGAATTACAAATTTATGTGGCACACGCTGAAGAGACGAAGACTCACAAAAATAAAGTAAATTAATTAACAACGTTGTCGCTTATCTGTTTTTGTGGCTCATAAATCAAAGTTTTTGGCCGACGCAATGACGTCATTGTTTGTGCGCCCCGCAGAGTATGCAACAAGTTTTTTGTGCTAATCAACAGGTGACTTTAGAACTCACCATGAACACACACACACACACAAGCACACACGGCTAGATAGCGTGCTGTGCGTGTGGTGAATAATGAAGCTCTTAAGCCGCACGTTGCTCATACGCAATGTTGGCAACGACACGACAGCAGCACGACAACAAGTGTTGCAGCAGCAGGCAGAATGGGGCAGGGCCGGGTGGGGCGAGGCTGTCCACATCATGTAGCTACAAGCTCCTAAGCCAAGTTAACGCTACCCGTTACTCCTACCCCGCCACTGCCTCTTGGCCATGGCCAATACCGTGTGCTTCCTGCTGCCGGCATCGCTGTCGTCGCTATCGCAGTCGTTGTCGTCTCGTCTCTGCGTATCGCTGCTGCTGTTTTGTATATAAAGCCGAGCGTTCTTCATAGCCAACATCGAGTTAACAATTTCACTTCTTGGCGTTCACATCGTAACTTAACAGCACTCTCAGCAAGGACTCTCAGAGGATCCAACTATAAACCAAGCAAAAATCAAACCGTTTCAATATCGACTCGTTCATTGTTGTTTGCAGTTCCATAAATTAAATAATTACGCGTTATAAATCAACATTTGGCGCCACATACAACTGTTGCCAAAAGTGTCCTCCCAACGTTATTTGCTTAGCCAATTTATTGTGAAAGCGGTGAGTATTGTCCTGACTTGATTTGATTTTATATTTGCTTTTGGCCAAAGTGCTTTAATTGATATATTTGGCAATTAGTTGTGTTAGCAACAGAGTTTTGTTAGTACAAAAAGGTTTAGAAAAAGGCTTAAATTTAAAAAGAAAAAGTAAAAATTAAGAAACTCTTAAAAAAAAATAAATTATAAATTTGAAAAATAAAAAAAATATATTTTTTTTATATATTAATTTTTTGAAAATTTCTTTTTTATTTTATTTATTTTTTTTTTTATTTAAAAAAAATTGTTTTAAAAAAAAGTATTTTTTTGGAAGGGTTTTTTAAACTTTTTCGAGTCTTAAAAATTATTCTAAAACTTTTCAGTTTGTTTAAAATTTATTTAAAGGGTGTGATGAATTAATGTTTAAATTGCGTTGAGTTTTGTCAACATTTGCCAACTGATTTTATGTGCTATTATCTTACTGATTAACTGACTGATCATTATATATATATAGAAAAAATGTTCAAAAACTAGAAGATAAAATTTTAAAAAATTATTCAAACATTTACCTATAGTCAAAGTTAAGAATTTGTTAACAAAAAGTGCATTTAAATTTATTAAAACTACAAACACAATTAGAAATTATTATTAATTTAATATTTTTCACGCCCAATTACCAATCAAAAAATTCGTTAGGAAAATCCAATTAAAAATCCCAAGATTTCCCTAAAAAATATCACTGTGAATTTAATAATGAATTAAAAATTCAAAACCTCTTAAAACTAGCAGCAAAAAACACTTTTTCTAAGCTTTTTGTAAGCCCAAAAGTATTGAGTTTTGAATTTCACTTTAAAATTGGCTTATCGACTGCCAAATGCTAAATTATTAATTGTAGTTTATTAAAACATAAACCAATTAATTTGCACACAAATTCGCTGTCAAACAGCTTGACATTTTAGACCCTGTAGCTGCGTGGGCAAAGCAGGTTTGCTAAGCTCCTTGGCTGTGACAAATGTCTGTCAATTAATCATAAGCAATAGAGCTTTATGTTTTTGCTACTTTTTGGCACAAATTGAAATTCATGTGCACGGGGGAGGTAAAACTTCTTTAAGGGTTACGCACAGGAAATGGCAACTGGTGGTTCTGAAAATCTTTAGCTTCCTTCTCAGGTGCCTCTCGCGTGGGTTGGGCTGGAGGTTTTTTTCTTCATTGAAAATAATGTGAATTATTTATGATGTGTAAAAGAAAAGTTCGCATCATTTGTTTGCCTTCCCTCCCCTTCATTGCTTTCCTTTAAACCGCATGCAAAGTAGAAAAATTTCACAGTCAAACAGTTGAGATTTTTTTCTAGTTTGTTTCAAATGCTCGACCGCAATAAAATTGCATTTAATATTTATTAACTTCAAACGCAATCAAGTTAGAGTTGGGACTTACGAGAGTGAGCAATGTGGCGCAATTAGAAGGGGAGTAAAGCTAAAAAAAGCTATAAAAATAAACCAATTTGAAGTCTGAAGAGTCACAGAATTTCAGTAAAAATATAGCACCTAACAATTCCAATTAATTTGTTAATTTAAACTACTTCAAAGTGTTAAAAATTCTAAAGATACAAAAAATATCAAATATCAAAAAATTCTTCACTTTTATTGTATTTAAATAATGATTGAACCCTGTTTGATATACGATACTAAACTGCTGTTTCCGTGCTGCTTTTTTATGTGGTTAGTTGCTGCTTTTTAACAAATCCCCTTTGGATGACATTATAAGCAAATAATTTGAGGATTTTGAATCTTAATTGATTGTCTTCTGAGTATTTATGTGGTTTGGCATGCCACAGCAACCACAAAGGTAGCCCTAGTAATATGATAGCACTTCAAGGGCCACGCCTACGCCTCACTCCCCCACCCCAAAAAGTAGGCAACATTAGGCAACAAAAATATTAACTTACAACGGTAAATTCCACAAGTTTTCCTTTAGCACTGATGGAAGAAAAGCTGTCAACAGGCGCGGCTTTGTCTTAACGAATTTTCTAATTTAACAGCAAGCACAAAATTTGTTGGTATCAAGTGACCGTCTGAGACGGCCTATAAATCAAGCAGCAACAGCGACTTTAACTTGGCTAATTGAAAAAAAGCTGCGCAAAAAAACTGAAGTAGATGGAAAATTGTTATGGGAAAAACTGTTGGGGGAAAAACTGTGAAAAATACGCAAACTAATCGGATTGTTTGAAGTTGTTGAGAGTTACGCGTAAGCCGTGTGTAATCGAAAGCAGACTTATGCGTTGCCAGCAGTGTTGACACTTTAGCTATTTTGTAGCTAGCAAGTTAGTGCAGCTTTGAATGAGAATTTAGCAGTTTTTAGTTATAATAACGAACGTAATTCAAAGCTTTTCCCACTGACTATTTAATTCTTAACATTTTAGCGGCTTTTGATATTATCTGGAACATTTTTTTGGGCTTAAAACAGACTCTTTTAACCACTTTAAGCGGTTTCAGTTATTTTTATTTTATTTTTATTTTTTTTTAAATTTTTTATACGTTTACAATTTTAGTTCTGGAATTTTAGGCAGCACTGTTTGTTAAGCAGAAAATTGCAGTTTTCCAAACATTGCAATGTCGCTTAGCTTTCTACTCTTTCCCTCCCCTTCTGTCACTTACTTTTCTTCTCTTTCACACGTCTTTTTAATCTAGCTCTTTCTAGCTGCTGCGCTTCATATTGAATTTCCAATTAACATTTGAGCATTATTTATCAGGCGCAATAAAAGTGTCCTGATTATGTGGCCTCTCTCGCACTCTCTCTCCCTCTCTTTTTCTACTTCTACCCCTCCCTTTCTGCCCCTCTCTACCTCCCGCCCTTTCGCTTTATTATTCCATTTGATCTCTCACTCGCTGTGGACTACCGTTCTGTGTTTACCAAAGCCCAGGGCTTCACACAACTCCCACCCGCCCCTCCTCTACCCCACCCCTCACGCCTTGAGCTGCCCCATGCGGCATATTATTAGTTTTATTTATTGCGGCAGCGGCAGCTGCAGCGACAGCGTTGAACTGACAAAAACCGTTAGTCAGTTGCTGCCGCTTTTTGACTTAATCTATCAAACATTTGATTTTATTGCCTGCTTTTTGTCAGCTTTTTGTCTTTTTATGGCATTATAATTATCTATTGAGGTATTAAACTGCCTGCTGTGAGAATTCACTGCTGCATTCATAGACGAGCACATTTGCAACTGCAACCGGGTACTAAAAGTAGCTGAATTTAGTGATAAAATGTATATTGTTTGATAAAGAAGTGAGGAATTGAGCTAAGTAGCTGTGTTAAGCTAAAGAGTTGTGTAAATTAATGAAATGTGAAGTATTTCATTTAATTATTTAACTTTTAAATTGCTTAAGATAGGAAAAGTTAGTTTAAGAAATTTATAAATATCGCAAAGTGGCAAAGAATTGTTTATTAGTAGAGAGAAAACAAAGTTCTATTACCTATAAGCTAAGATAAATTTTAGTATTCAATTGTGAGGGAAATAATTGTATTCCATAGACTCAACTTTACAATTTTGCAAAACTTTTACAGTATTTAAAAAATTATACATTTATTAACGTTTAAATTTGTTTATAATTTTTTCAAATTAATTTTTCCTGTTAAAAACAAAGTATAAAAAAGAAATATAAATTAGAAATAAAGAGAAATACATTTTAAGATATATAAAAAAGAAAATATATTATATTTCTTGAAATTTATTTCTCTTTATATCTAATTTATGTTTATTTTTATAGACTTTGAGATTTTATTTCAAAATTCATATTTTTCTCGAGTAATTGTACAGATTTTATGCAGTCATTTATTTATGCCTCATGGCTTGGAATTATATACAACTATTATAATATCCTATAAATCACAAAAAATCTACATCAGTTTGCTTTTAAAAATTCAAATGAAAGTCTAAAACTGTTCATAAAAATATCTACTAAAATTTCCTGCTTTCCATAAAGTTATGATTTTATTCTAAGCCACATAAAAATCATTTTATTGTCAACTTTATTAGCCTAAAAGCTTCAAGTTTATAAGTTTTCTAAGAAGCTTACTACAAATTTGTTTGCTGTAGCTATTTAAGTGCAAATCTGAAATAGTTTCCTAGCTAAAGGCTCAAATTTGAGTGTACTTAAAGCCAGGAGACTCCTGTTGCATTCTGTGACAGCCTTCGGGTTTTCCTTGTGGCATCCTTGCAACCTGCAGTGCCACTTTTTAGCTGTCTCTCTGCATATCCTGCTTATAGTCATAAAAAAAGGAAGAGAAAAAAATCAGATAATTTCAGTGCTCAGCAGTGAAATGAAGCCATCAACGTGGCACAACGTGTGGCAGCCACAACATTTTTTTTAATGCTTGTAGGTGGCAAGTTAAAGCTGTTGCTGTCAGCCAAAGTCATTAACATTTACGGCTTGCGTCATTGAGTTTCGGTTGAGGCTGAGGTGTTGCCTGATCCTGCCACAGTTTTTGTGCCACACACACACACACATAACTGTCTCCACTTACTTACCTGTTGCATGCCCCATTCGATTTATGCGCTGTTGCTGCGCCTGTTAACATATTCATGATGTCATTAGTTCTTGCCATAATTAGCCAATCTGTAGCTTCATCTAACTCCAATTTCTATTTGAGGCCATTTTGGATTCAAGTTAACACTTCCTTGGACATTTCGTCATTTTCTGTGAATCCTTTGAAGCTTTTACTGCCCCAAATTAAATGCATAATTAATGCGAGTGGTCAACATTTGGGCTTTGATCTATGTCTTTGATTGAACTAACTTGAAATAGATTTCAGGCAGTTTGTTTAAAAGTTTGTGAATTTAATAAATTAAATTAAGTTGTGTACATAAGTCGTTAAGGGCTATTTAAATTTAAAGTCAACAAATATTTAAAGTTAACAAAAAAATTGATAAATGCAAAATTTAGAGTAGATTAGTTGCTTTACTTTTAAGAACATTTGGAGTTTAGAAGGTGTAGAGCAAAAGTTGGTAAAGTAAATTTTTTAATTAACGAATGTTTTATGCATTTCAACAAGTAAGAAAGTACACAGTTGAGTATGCCAACTATAAAAGACCCTGTACTCATTCATAAGCTTTTTTCGACTGATTTGTCCTATGGGAGCTATGGGATTTAGTTGTCCAAACTGGACCAAACTTGTTGAGGATAGTTATATTCATGATAAACACTTAAGGTATCAATTTGGTTAAAATAGCTCAACTAAAACTATATGACTTCATACAAGTTTCCTATTTTCAATTGATTTGATCTATAAGAGCTGTAAGATATAGTCGAAAATAGCTTAAAATTTACATTTTAAACACAAAATTAAAATGTCACAAGAAAAGAATTGATAACAATTGATTACTGTCAAAACTTCAGCATCGCAGCACTTACCATTTCGCCTGCACGATGCACAGTGAGTCAAAACAAATATATGAAACTACTTTATATAAATTTATTAGCTTACACGACGTCATTCCCGCCCAAAACTGCCATACTCCCCAGCCGATTACCATCTAATAAATGTAAACCTTCGTCACGTCCCCATAGACACATACAAATTGTCGATACTACCCCATTAATTCCACTCCATTTTGCTAATTGGCCTTCAATATGTCACTCTGCATAAATAATTCCCTCTAATTGGTTGTATACCAAGTGATTCGCACAGTTCTTGTCATGTGGGCAGCGCGTAAAGTTCGTAGTTTGCTCTATGACCTCTACGGCTACTATGCGATATTCATCGGCGTCACGAGCTATCGCTACGATTACAAGCAGCAAGTGTATAGAAGTGCCAAATGGATGCAATGGGTAGCCAGTTTGGGAAATGTTTTACTGCTCATACTGCTCCCCTTGGATGTCTACTAAAACTGTACACAGGCACGCACACTTGACTTTGTAACGGTACTAACGGTACGTCTAGATACGATAGTTAACGATATTGTCTGCATACTGCGCTTGTTGCAACGCTTTGTCAGGGACAAGACAAACTGCGAATTTGCACAGCAATTAAAGCGTTTGCAGCGCATCTATCGTTATCGTTATCGAGAGACCGATGACGATGCACAAATGGAGCGCATTTATTTGCTTAAGAACATTTTGATTTGGGTGCTACTCGTGTTAGTGATGTGCATCATGCTGATCACCTTCGAGGAGCTCAACGGTGAACTGCAGAGCCCTGTGTTGGGTAGAGTTTTAGTAGTGCTCTATGTGCTGTTCATGAGTGGTCTGGATATAACCATACACATGCATTTTATGCTCACCTGGCGCATCTGTCGTCTCTACCTGTGCATGAGTCGTCGCATACGTGAGTTGTTGCTGGAGCCAAACGGTGCTACGGTCACACTGGAACTACATCACTTGCGTTGGCAACACTGGCAGCTCACACAACTCGCTCAGCGTCTGAATGTCGCCTATAATTTCACCCTCATCAGCTCACGATTCTGTCTGATCGTCACAGCGACTGCTCTGGGTTATTATCTGAGCGTATTTCGTGCCCAGGAATATAGTTTAATACATCAGACAGTGGCTCTAACGTTATATGGTGTGATTGGCCTGGATACCTATATACTTGATCTGCTTTATGACTTGACTAAGGTGTCACAGCGTCAGATTACTGATCAACTCAGGCAACTTAATGAGTTGGCGCATGTAGAACAGCAACTATCGCAAGTGGTAGCTCTTATAATCCCTAAAAATAAGTGTTCATTATACTCACCACTAATTTCTTTCAGTGTGAGCTCTTTGCGCTACAAATCGCCTGTTTCCCGCTAGAGATTAAGCCTTATGGCCTCTTTGTCAGTGGCAAGGCTACTTGGCTAATGAATCTGGTCTGCATATTCTGCTGGATGATTGTGCTCTTACAGTATCGCTTGGTGTCGGAAAGGGGCAAACTACAAGTGTGAAAAGTGAAACTTGAATAAAACTTTGACTGCTTAGATCTTGGGAAATTGTAGTGTGAAAATTGGGAAATTTGGTATGCGGTTTCTAGAAGGTTTTAAATGTTTTATGAACTGTTTTAGATGGGGTTACTTCTATGACTATTTGTAATAATATAAACTTTATAATAAACATTTTTTTCGTGTTCTTCTAGATAAATGTTGATAAAAGTTGGGCTTAAGCTTTGAAAATTTCTAAGTATTTTTTTTTTATTTATATAGTATTATATTGTTTTATTTTTTTTAACTTTTAAGCCAGTACTATCCCGACTTCTTTATGTCTATAGTATCCCTAAGCGTTCCTATTTGTCTAGGAAGTGTCTTAAGAATTCTCTCAAGCAGTTTTGTCTGATGGATTTCTTATTCATTATTTTACATAACTCCAGAACAGACTTTGATTATTTTTTAACATTTTTATAAAAATTTAAAAGCAAATAAATTCCGACTTGAGTTTCAGAAATTTTCAAAAAAATGTGGGGCTTGAAAATCTGTTAAAAAATTCGTAAATTTAATATAAAAATTTTATAAATAACTATTAATTTAGTTAGTTGTAAACTTCATATAGAACTACTCAAAGTTTTTACTTATATAATTTGCTTTTATATATTTAATTTACCAACACTAAGTAAAAGTCAAACAATCGCTGCAAATCCGCTGCTTAAATATGACTTTATTTATAGGCAGCTCCCTAAGTCCCACTAAAGGCGTAGGCATTAAATGCATTTAGTTGTAGACTTAATTGTAGACAGACATATGTGTGTGGCACAGCTGTTGCAAGTGTTGCACATGCAAAATTTAATCAGAGAACTAAAAGCAAGCCAAAAATAACTAAAATACTAAACTAAAAGCTACTTCAAGGTGATTTGCTGTGTGACTGTGGAAATGCTTGAATCACATTCTGTGTAAATTCAATTATAGTTTGAAAATCATTTCCAACTACGTGAGTGTGAGTTTCGGTGTGTGTGTACGTGTGTGTCCAACTTGCTGCACGTTGCACATTGTAGGCTGCCTCCTTTTTAGCCAGAAAATTCAAGTTCATATCCGCTTTTAATTGCGGAAATGCACTTTTGCCAGTGCCACCTACTGCCCCTGTCACGCCTTTCTCCTACCCCCTCTCAGCTATTGTGCAACACTTATACAATGCCATGCAGGTCACGTTTGTGGCAACAAGTGTTCACTTTCCGTGTCCACTTGAGCCGCCTTTGTTATGTCCTGTTTTTAAACCGAACGAGTAACAGGGCCAGCTTTTGTGTCCTTTAATTAAAATTATTCCTTTGGAGCAAATTTATGGAATGTAAGTGAAAGATAAATAGCTTTAGTTTTTCCTTTTTATTTTAAATAAAAATAAAAATTTTCCAGCTACATTCCTGACATTTCTAGTTGAGTATTTTCTTTCTTCCTGGATAATTCTCAGCCTAACAAGCAATCTCTCTCTCTCTCTCCGTTATATCTCTGATTCCTAAGGGCAGTTAATCCGGAATCTCTGCCATTCATTCTTTTCTTAAATCAGAGATCTTTCGTAATAGTTTTGGCATACATTTTTATTGATCTCGTTTGGTTTTTCTGGGTTTTCACAGTCCTTGCAACGAATGTTGTATCAATTTATTTAGTTTTTATTTCCGGATTAATTAAATAATTGATTAATTTAATTAACTATTTTACTCTTAATCTTTTAGTAAATATATATTTTTACCAATTAAATAACACTCGCGACTGCTTTTAGTTTGCGTAAATAGATAAATAAATTATTCTTTACTTTTACCAACTATAATTGCTCTACAAATTTACTTCAGTTTCAGCTCCAAACCTCTTGCAAAATGATGAAAATGATGCAGGTTTTGTTGTGCTACGGTCTGCTGCTGACCACGATCTTTGCGCTGACCGAGGCACGTCCCTCAGGCAACGAGGCAGCTACTGTAAGTTAAAAGCCTAAAGAAAGTAGTGTACTTAGACTAAAAGTTACATTTATTTACTACAGGATACGGAGGCCTTGGAGCCACAGGATATGGAGGATGTGCGCAATGCCTATGGAGGTTACGAGATGCCGGCACAGGCTATATATCCCAATATACCCATGGATCGCTTGCAGATGCTCTTTGCGCAGTACCGACCCACGTAAGACCCTGTAATTACACTACTCAAATCGTGTCTTTAAGTTGTTGTTTCATTTAGTTACAGCGCCTATTTGCGTACTCCTTCCTATGGCAACATGAACGAGTTGTACCGTCTGCCCGAGAGCAAACGTCAGGTCAGATACCGACAGTGCTACTTCAATCCCATCTCCTGCTTTAGGAAGTAAATTCAAGCCATGCGATCTGAAGTCAACAACAACTAAACAAAGAAATAAATAAATAAAAAATGAAAAGTTATAAACAATTTATTTACAGCCCTTGATAAGATTAACATTTCAAACAACATTTCGATGCAACCTTTTCAACTAGTGAAATTATCCTTAAGCTTAAGACTCAAAACTATATAAATGTCTATTAAAAATAACTAAATTGCTTCATTGTAGTTACAATAACTAAAAATTAAACTATGGCAATAAAACAAAGTTTCATCTTGGCACGCAAATCAATTTTTGCACTCGATTTTTGAGTTTTATTATTTAAAACTTTCCTTTAATTTTTTTAAAAAATAAATAATAATAATGCTTGCATATGGTGTGGTAAAATAATATTAATATAACGAAGAAATGCTTGTACTTAAATCAAATACTTATTATCGAAGTGACAACTTAAAAACTTCCTTTTGTAAATTGTATGTTTCAGCTATTGTATTATATTGAAACCGATAAAGGACACACGACACCTTCAAAAACAACCCTATTGATGTAATATATTAAACAACTATTCATAATGTTACCTATATATATTTAAAGAAAATACTAAATAAATTAATAAATGCACGTGAATGTTTCAAAAAACAAATGAAAGTCAATTTTATTATTGCCGCGGGAAGGAGGAAGGATTTTTTTAAATTAAAGGTTGAAAATTTTAAAACAATGGCAATTAATGAACAATTAATAAAAGTTAGGCCTCTGTGCATTTATTTTCAATTTAAAATATTAATAATTCTTTTTTTTTTAATCCATTAAAATTAAAATTTTTATTTCATTTTTTCAATAAAAGATTTTTTTTTTTATAAATTTATTTAAAATTTAAAATTTACAATGCTTTTTATACCCAAACCATAAAGAACATTTCTTTCATTATTGCTGCAGGAAAAGCAAGCGAATTTTTTAAATTAATTGTTAATAATTTAAAAGTAATAGAATAGTATAAAAATCCCTTAAAACCTCTGTGCATTTATTTTAAATTTATCAATTTAAAATTTAAATTTAATAATTTTATTTTAAAGTATCAAAAACTCTTTTTAAAAATCATTTTTAATCAAAATATATTTATTTCTTCATTTTATTTAACAATAAAACATTTTCTATTTTATAAATTTACTTAAAACATGTGATTTATTATTATACCTATTTTGGAACATTTTTTTTTTTAAGTTCTTATTAATTAATTCTTAAATAAAATGTCACATTTCAGTTTCGGACTTCTTGACTTAATTTCAGATACTTAAAGTTTTTTTTTTTTTTAATTTTTATAATAGAATTTATTAATTGACAAGTTAAAGTTAAATTACAGCTCACAGTTTTATCTTGACTGAGTATTTTTGATAAGGACATGCTTACACTTGGGTTTATTAAGTTTAAGGAGTAGAATAGAGAGTTTTAAGTATTTTTTAATACAATTTTTTAGCTTAACGTACATTTTTTAATATTTATAATCTTTCACAATTTTCTGTTCAGTTAGTGTCACAGTTTTCTTTGACTAAACTTAATCTTATATACAATTACAATTTATATGGTAGATTAATCTTTTTATCACTTAGTGTAAGAGTTGACTGTGCTGTGGTTTGGCATACCAGCTTGGTTCCATTACTTATTTCATTTTATCGGTTTTTATATATACTTGGCTTACTAGGTTGCTTCCGTTATTGTTTAATAAGTTTCCTTTTGCCAGCCTAGACAATCAAACGTCTTTTCTCGAGCCTTCGAGCTGCGATCTTCGTGTCACGTTGCTGCATTTGCAGCACCAAACGATCGGGCGTGGAGATCTTGTAATCCCCGGAGCGTTTTAAACGCTCCTCGATGCGCAGCGAGGTGGCCATCACAAACACCGAGAAGACCAAGGCGATTAAGTAGCGCACCACCAGCATTTTAATTAATTTTATTTTATATAAAATATTTATATATTTTCGGAGTGATTTTTAATTAAATTTGGCTAGAAAATTCTAGTAGTTTTTGTTGTCACTGCAATTGCTTTGCCTGCTCTGCAAAATTCGACTGTCGGATCAGCGTTTCGTTGGCCTGGCTTTTATAGCGTTCGGTAGGATCTGCTAGGATCTCAGGTAGCAGCAGAAACTACGCGATTTTAGTCTTTTGTTTGACAAATTTCGCGGACTTAAGGTTAAGGCTATAAAACTAATGAAACTGTTAATCCATTTGGCAATTTCCACTTCCTGCAGACACAGGATTCTCTCCCCTCGCTTATGACCATACTTGGTGCTACTTCGGGCCCTTGTCTTGCGTGATTAGCCAGTCAAGTTTGTCTAATAATTGCGAGCATCATCAGTTTACTTAGTTGAAGTTGAAGTTGAAGTGGCTGCTGCCTCAGTCGTTCCAAGAAATCGAGTGGCGACCCTACCTGCATTTTATGATGCTGTGGTGGTTGTTGTTGCTGCTGTTGTTGCTGCTGCTTCAGCTTCTGTCCCGCGCAACGCATTTAACCATTAGACATTTTAATTGTTAATTTTGCAAAAATTTAAATAATGGATGCGCTGCAGGCCGCGAAGATGCAACTGGCAACCGGCTAGCTACCTGCTAGCTGCTACCTGCATTTATTATCATCATTGAGCTTGCCACATGTGGCTGTGGCTGTGGCACAGCTTTACGCCGGCTTTCGACTCCAAGTGCCATCAACGTAAAAACAAGTGGCAACAATTTTCTATAAATTGCATTTGTGGCAAAATTAAGTTCAATCTGCGGCAAGTGGCAAGTGGCAAGCAGCAAGCGGCAAGTCCAGTTCAGTTCACTTGCCGTTTGAGTTGAGTTCAGTTTCAGTTCGAAGCCAAAGTCGATGCCAAGCTGCCAGTCGTCCAGTGTCCGGTAGCTGCCACATCCGTTGCACCACCGCCTTCTCGCTGCTGGAGTAGCCAAACTCCATTAACTTTGCAATTGGCCACCATAACTTTTAGCCCGACTATCTGCCTCGCTCTGCGTCTCTCTCTCACTCGCTCTCTTCCCTCTCTCTCTCTCCTTGGTGGGGCTGTGGCGGGGGGTGTGGCAGGGGCTTGTTAGTTTTTGCGCCAGATCGTTTATAATAATTCGTATGCGAGTCATGTCATGGCCCCTAAAGTGTATCTGCGACTGCGCAGTTGCCACAAGTTGCAAGCACGACGCGCGTATCTGTATCTGCAAGTTTCTTGGCCATGTCTGGACTTGCTCTTGGCCTGGCCCTGGCCAGCCTCTGCTGATCTGGTCAACAGCAGCAGCAGTCGCAGCAGCCACCGCCCGTTGCATGCACCCATTTTTCTACCATTCCTCTCTCCCTCTTTCTCTCTCCTTCTTCTCCTCTCGCTCTTGCGCCCATTTTTATTCGATTGCTTTTCTTGCGCTTTTCTTTCCTTAGCTGGTTTTTCATTCTATTGGCCAAAAGGAAGTGGCCAAATGCTCTGAATTCATGCGAGTTACTTCAGCTACTGATTGCCGATCTCAAAAGTTGCTTACTTGGTAGCTCCACTTAGAGAGCTGGGCTAGAACAGTGTGGGTTGGTTGGTTGAAAAGTGCTTTTTGGTACTTAAAACCCTAAATTTGATTTTTAAATTGTTTTTGAGTTTTTAAAATTAATTTTTGTGTTATACATTTTTAATAGAATTTGTATAAACTAATGAAAAAGGTTTGGATTTTATAAATTTACTAAAAGAAGTAATTAAACATCAGAAAACTATAAGCAATTAAAATCATAGCACAAAATATATATACTGTAGAATCCGGTTATAACGACAAGGAACCGACGATTTTATGTCGTTATACCCGGTAGACGCTTTAACCAAAAGGAGACCAAGGGAGACCAAGGAGCAGGGCACCAAGCAAGTCATCGCATTTTCGTCGCAATAACCGGACGGACGCTTTAAGCGGAGTCGGTATAACCGGTTTGAAAAATTTGCCAATAAATCGAGACTTTCCCACAACGGCGTTACAAAGTATATATAGTTAAAATATTCGATTTTTCTATCTCGTCTCCCGTTTACTTGATTAAATTATTGAGTTTAGCTGCCTTGAGGTCAACTAAAATTTCGTTTAAATGGAAAAAAATCCCATACATTAAACATTTTAATATTAAAAACCATTTTGATTTCTATAATTCAACATTTTGTTATTTTTTTTTTTAATAATTTAATGCAAACTCCCTATATCTTTGATCTTAACAATCTCTGGCAAAAATCAACTGCTTTGAAATCGGATAACCATTTTATTTATATCCTTAATAATTAATTATTTATTTATTATTATTTGTAAACTAGCTCCTTCAGTTCCTCTGATTATTTATAACTGAGAACAATAAAGAACGTTCCCCTCACTCGTGATCACTGTGAATCTTTATGAATTTAATAGCTGAGGTCCTTGAGTATATTTGTACTGAGAACACCCTGTCTTCCCATCTCCCCTTGGTCCTCTGTCTGCCTTGCACTAACTACTTATTTATTTTAGAGTTCTCCGGCACCTTCCTCTCAATTTTCCTTCTCTTTCCATCTCTATTAATAACTTACCAGAATTTTCCTCTTCACTCACTGCCAATTTCCACCTCTTCCTTCAGGGCTTAAACAAATATAACAAATAATCGAAAACTTGACACTGCGATATTTTGTTGGACTCCGTTTTGCTTTTTTTTGTATTTTGTTTGGGGTTGCAGGTTCAAAGCGCTGGCCCACAAGTTGCCACAAAAGGGCAATCGACAATGTTGCAACAACGACAGCGGCAAGTGGCAAGCGGCAAGAAATATGAAATTCCTGCAGCTGCGGGACACCTGAGGTGGTCAAGGTGGAGTCAGTGGAGCCAAGAAGCCAAGAAGCTAACCGGTAGTTGCTGTTGTTGTTGTTGTTGTTGTTGCTGTTGCAACTCTATATGTTGCTGCTGTTGTTAGTTGTTGCTGTTGTGTTGGCTCTAGACTTTGGCGGCGTCGTCTTCGCGGTCGTCGTCACCATGTCGTCGCTCTGGACATTGCCAGCAATGTTGCTCTTATTTCCGAACATGAACAACAGCAGCAACAACAGCAACAACAACAACATGTTGCATCTTTTGTATGGGTCGCAGGAATGCCTTAATTCAGGAATTTAATGAAAAATGCTCTATGAAGCGGAGCAGCAAATTAAAAAGGAAAAACCTTTTGCAACGCCACCAGCAGCAGCAGCAGCAGCAACGACAGCAAAAAGGTTCAAATTAAAATCAACGCTGGCAGCAACATCAACTCAGAACTTGGCTCCCGGCTGACTTGATGGCTTTTTGCACAAAAGCTGACAGTGTGAGATCGGTGGCAGGTGAGTTGCCACCGCTTAAACCGTTCACCAGTTGACCAATGTGGCCAATGTTGACCAATGTTGCTGCCACGACATGGCTGCTGTTGCTGTTGCCGTTGCTGCTACTGCCGCCGCGTTGTAAATTACATTTTCCAAATGCTTTTGCCATGTCGTACCAAAAACCCATGTACATATGTGGCATACGACTGTGGCACTCACCTCTTTCTCCTCTGCTGCTGCTGCTGTTACTCTTGGCTTCCGTTTTTGATTTGGAACACTTGTTGCTGCTGTTGCTGTTTGCTTTTAGGATTTGTCCTGGCCGCTTCAAAATTCCTTGGGGATGTGTAAACACACACACACCCAAACACACACACACACACATGTTGTTGTAGCTTCAACTTCATTTTGGCTTCTGTTTCGCAGTTGTTGCTGCTGCTGCTGCTGTTGCTGTTGCTGCAAGCGGTTGTGATTATGTTGTTGTAGTTTGTACAGATTGTTGTTGATTTGAGTGTTGATTGTTGTTGCAACATAATGCGGTAGGTGGGCAAAGACCTTCGCCTTTGATTACACCAAAGCAACTCCTGTTTCTGCCTGCCTTCTACATGTCTGTGCATGTCGGTGCCTGTGTATTTGTGTCTGCCTTAAGCTGATTGTTATTGCCAGATTTGCGGCACTATCTTAAGACGGCAATATTATGAGTTAAGACCTGGATTATAATTGGATTAAACAAGTATTTCTCTACCCTCTTTGAATTTGTTTCATTAGCTTAACGACTGAAAGTGAGGTTATGTGGTGCTATTAAAATGCATATTATGACTTGTGTTGCTTGAAATTTATCTAAAATATAATTGCTTAGTGTAACAACTGCGTTACACGCGAAATTTGCTAATTTTATTCGACTGTCTGTCTGTTTTGTGAGTAAAAAGAGAAAAGTGAGGTTAGGTAAGGCTAGGCAATTTAATATTATACATTTAAATGCGTTGAATTTGTTCAGCATAAGCCTAAAAATATATTTTTACTTCAATTTTGTCATTTATATTGAGCTGTTCTCCAGTTTTTTTCAAAAAATCTTAAAGTGAGGTTAGGTTGAATTTTAGCTTAATGAAAAAAGACTCCAAAGTTTTATATTTAACTTTTTATTTAATACTTTTATTTAAATTCATTACAAGACAAGAAATTCTTAACACTAAGTCACAATTAAATTGTATCTGAAGTCAGTAATACATGAGTTCCGGTTGGAACATGCCGTAGTTGGAGAGCGGCACCTCGTTGCCCAAGTAGTTGACACCGCCGGGTGGAATAAACACAGTTTCTGGATACCCAGTATTGTAGAAACGCCCGCCGTATTGACCAGGTTGCAAGTAGTGTGCCTTATACGGATTAAAAGGTCGTCGCTTCTTGAAGTTACCAAAATTTGGACGTGTGAAGAGTTCCTCGATCAGTTTGTTGCGTATCTCGGGCATCTCTGCCACCTCGGGATTCACCTCGTTAATGGAGGCGTCTTCTTCTTGTAGCAGTGGACGAGCCCAGCCATCGATGCCCAGACACAAAATGATCAGCAGTTGGTAGAGCAGAAATTTGAACTTGTTGATTGACATCTTAGCCGCTTCAGTGTTGTCTTCGTAATGTGCCTCAAGATGGTCAAGTGACTGAACTTATATATGCTACACACACTTATATATTTGAGGCAGGTAAGCAAATTTCGCGTGGGCGTTAAGCGATTTCTAATGATGCCGTTTAAAGGATTTGCAAATGGTTTTTGCAGCTGCTCTCTGGTTGGGTCGGCCTATCATGGCTAAGACTACCTGTAAACATGGCCTAAACCAGACGCCAGCTTGTTAGCCCGACAACCCACCCAGTGATATGGCTGCGAACGGGCAACACTTAAAGAAATAGGTAGTGAGTTAAAGGCATTTGTAAGAAAAATAACTTTTAAGTACCATAACAATCGGAGTATAATAAAATAATTTTAGTTTAGTAATTAGAGGTTAAAGGGTAATTACTTTTAGTTTTAAAAACTTCCTATATTAATTTTACACTGAGAAAAACGGGCTATTATTTAAAACTTGAACTTAACTTTATTAATTTCTTGAAAACTTTATTTGTTAAATAATAGCTGAAAATAAGCATTTCAACAATACACTGAAAACTCTCTTAACAGACACCGCTAATAAGCAAACCCTCTTACCTCATATACTATTTTTCTCTGACCTTGAAGGAGCGTCCCACAGTTGACCTCTCTCTAATAGGGGGACATTCTATTGCTCTATTGTTTGCAGGTGTCCAATTATGAGAGTCTTTACTGCATTTAAACCGCTGCCACTATTAGACCCACAACTTGCTGCATAGTTTTTGCGAGTGTAGATAAAGTCACTTAAATGCCAAGTCGGAGTAGCTGCAGTTCATTCCAATCCAAACCATTCCACTCAATACATCAATGTATCGATGCCATTTCATGTTAATCAAACAACGAAATCCATCAACAGGTGACAGAGCAACAACAACAACAGCAACAGGTGGAGTAGTTGAAGAAGAAGACCCCGAAGAAGTAGAAGAAGAACAGGCACCTATTGGAGGAGGCTAAGCCCAGTGGATGGCATATCCCCAGACATGTCAGTGCGATAATGGTGCTCTGTGTCTAAAAACAACTTCATTCACAAAAATCTGACGAAAACAACAAAAAAAAATAAGTAAGTAAGGAGGCAAACAGATCGCAGCAGTCGCAACAGTCACAGCCACTAAAAGGAAGCGGCCCCATTAAAAATATCTCGTGGATGCCAACAAAAGCTGCAGATACATTCGAAGTACGTAGTCTGTGCCTGTGTATGGATGGGGGGATGGGGCATGCAACCAAACGGAGTTAACCCAGGCAGCTACTTACTTGACTACTTGGCAACTTGGCTAAACGGCAGCTGCGGGGGCGTGGCGGGGGCTGCACACGGGTGGGGCGGCACTGGCAGAGCTGGGATAGCACTGCGAACATACGCCTAATGCCACAACCATCGACATCCGCCATTTAACATCTTAACCCCTATGGGAACAAGCGTTGTGCATTACACCTACTTCAAAATGTTGTAGGAAATTCATTTATTTAATATGAGCTGAGTTTAAAATAGGTTTTCAAGGATACCAAAAAGCTTAAATATTTATATTAAATTGAAGGTAAAGTTGATATAACTTAAACGAATTTTTAGCAGTAAAATGATGCATAAGATAGAAGATATAACAATAAAATGTGTTAAAAAAGTTGAATAAACAATACAAAATTGACATTTTTTACCTACTAATGGTTCCAAAAAGAATTTAGCCGAGCTTGATTTCTTTTAAAAAAGATTTATTGCTATCATTGGTAGCTAAATGCAAGCTTAAATATATTATTTTTAAGTGAGTATATTTATTTATTAAGAATAAATAAAATTTCAGAGAGTAAAGAAATAAATTGATCAAACAAAGCATTAAATTAAGCATTTAAGTTGTTTGTTTCGATTATCACGCGTGCTCACTTAAGGGTTAAGTTGATTGCGTCTAGGCTGAGGCTGCTGCTGCTGCGCAGTCGCGACTGTCTACATTTGTCTGGCTGCCTACAGCTGCTTGCAGCGCGCGAGACAGCAGCAGCGACAGAGGCAGCAGCAGAGATATCTTGTCCGGTGTGGAGAGTTCAGCTTGGTCAGCAGTCGGCTCGATTATTGGACGTCCAGCTTTCAATTTGCAACATAAAGCATCTTCATCGTGGGCCGCATGAATGGGCAATGGCAACGGCAACGACTGGGCGCAGGGGTTGGCTGGTGGGACAGGTGGGGCGTGGGTTGACTGCTTGCCTGCCTGGGTTGCCTGTGCTGCCCATCACTTTATTGGCATTGGCAACAGGCACTCAGGCGTGCCGCGGCGGTAGTCGCTGACCTTTATTGATTGCTGTTTGACCTCGCCAACAATCATTGTTGTTGTTGCTTCTGCTGCATCTCTAACCATTTGTACTTGGCCGATCGCAGGCATAGATTAGGCAGCAGCACTGGGAGAGTCATCGACAACGCCCACCACAAGCAACAGTCGAAGCAGAAGCAACAGCAACAGCAGCAGCGGCTGCGACGTCGGCAGCGAAGTTTGCAGTTGCAGTTTTGCCGTTTTGCTTTGTGCCTTTTTGTGCAACCTTCATTGTTACCTCGTTGCTATTGTTGTTGTTGTTTTTTGTTGCCGCTGCTCCATTACTTCGTTCATGGCAGTTAATTTATATTCGATGCCATCTCTCTCCCTCTCTCTCTCGCTCTGCCACCCTTTGCCTCTGCCGGGTAGTGAGCTTTTTTGCTTCTGCTGCTTCCTTTTGATGTGCTGCTCAGTTTAAGGTCGTCGCTGGCAGCGCTGCGTCGTCGTCATTGACGCCTTTCCTTGTACTCAGCTCCATTTGCATTGCATGCTAAAGAAACCTTATAAAAAAAAGAGAGCGAAGTCGGAAAAAACGACACAAGCTAAAAACAATGAATTGAAAAGAAATCACAGCACACTTTCAGCATTGGCGTATCTTGTAGTTTGTTTTGTTTGACAGTTTGTATCTGCTGCGGGCGAATCGACAGGCGCCATCGTTTTGTTTTCTTAATTGTTTGCCTCTTGCGATAGTTGATAGTTGAAAATGGAAATGAATTAGGCGATTGTCGGATAACTGCATTTGAATTTTCTCGAGTGGGTAGATCAACCTATCTTAAGAAAATGTTAACTTAAATTAACTACATTAAAGTAGCGCATGGTTTGCCTTGCTAAAAGCTTTTACTCCAATAATCACCAACATTATTCTTAATTGAAAACAAATCTATTTTTTTTTATGCTGTTTAACAACGCAACGCATAATGATTATGATAATAATAATAATAAAAGTTGATCACTTCACAGAGCAAACAACCTGCTAGATTAAAAAATAACATTTACTCTTTGTGCTCGCTCGCTCACATGCGATCTCTTAAAAAGGGCGCACGCTCTTAAGCGTGACTCCACAAATTCATTCATACAAACAATCGTAGCACACACACGAACGCCACACGAAGTGCACTGTGCACTGAGCAACGAGCGCCGAACGTAGAGCACGAGCCGAACGTGGCTGGCCCCAAAGTAGCCAAGAGAGATTGATGGCGACGAAACGATCGGCAGTCAGTTATTTTTGCAACGCTCTCGAGTGCGGGTCGTTAACGGGTGGATGGGCGAAGCTTTTTTGCCGGAGCTTTCTATCGAATTGTCTGCTTCACACGAGTGTGCCGAGTCAAACAAATAAGCAAAACTTACAATAATAATAATAATAATAATAAACGTAATTTAAACAATTAATCAAAACGCGGCGATCAATGAAACTTATACAAAACCAACAGCAGCAGCAGATTCAGCAGCAACAAGTGCCAGTGAATTATTGTACTTAATTTTTTGTGTACAAATAGTAGTGAGTGTGTATGTGTGTCCAGTTGTGTTTATACATATACATATACATATATTTATTTGTATAGTTGTAGCTGTGTAGTATTTCGTGTACGTATTTGTGCGTGTGTGTAAGTGATTGTTTTTGTGTTTGTGTGTGAGCACGCGGCTTTATCAATTGCTCCACATAAAATTTCATTGAAGTGTTTGACAGCAGCGACACAGCAACTATATAAAACTAACGGCAACAACATCAGCAGCAGCAGCAACTGCCGCCGCCGCCGCAACAACAACAACAGTGGCGACAACAACGACGACGACGACAACGAAAACGGCTTAAAACGGTAATTAATATAAACATACTTTTGATTTGGCAATAAACAAATGATTCAGCAATTGTTGGTGGTTGTCACCAGCAAACAACTGTAAATTGTAAAAACACTTGCGGCTTTCTGCTCTGCTCTGCTTTACTCTCCTCTGCTTTGATTGAACTACGCAGCGTCGGCATCGGCGTCGCCGTCGGTAACAAAGCTTTCTGTGCTTACAATCAAATTGAACGCATGTTTGCAATTAGTCTGCGTTATTGTTATTGTTGCTGTCGCTGCTATCGATGCCGCCAACGCCAGCAGCGGTGCCAACGCCGACACCGACGCTGCTGTTTGTTACAAAGTAGCACGCGCATAGACATCAAAAAAATTAAAATACTTGTGCTCTTGTACACCCCCGCAAAGAGCAAGCTCCTGTTCAACATGCTTGTGCTCTCCTTCGTGTGTGTGTGTATGAGTGCGAGTATAACTGTTACGTGTTTGCCTTTACGCCTTTTACATACCCTTCACATTATTATTATTATTATTTGCCATTTTGTCGCTTTCATTAATTGGCTAGTGTAAAACGGCTGCGGTAAACGCGACAGCGACGGTGACAGTGACTGTGACGGCGACGACGACGGCTACTTTGGCTACCTGACACGGCTGCTTTTGTTACTGGTATCAGAAAGCACACAACTACTGCTGCCCGCTCTCGAGTGTCATTCAATCTTACCCCTCACTACTCTCTCGTACACTCTTTCTCTTCGACTGTGTTACTCTCTTTAAGCACACAGACACACACTTGTTGCTGCTTGTGTTGTTTTTACAGTTTTTAAGTGGCGCTCATATCCGGCGCTTGCGTTTGCTTTAGCTGATAAGCGCACTTCTTTTGCATTTCTTCCTCTTCTTCTTTCTCTACCCTCTCTTTCGCTGTTGTGGTTACTTACGTCTCTTGCCGTTATTGTTACATTATAGCTGTTGTTGTTTGTGCGCTACCTGTCTGCATTTTATTTGCATTCCTTTCGCATTTGCAGCTTCTCTTTTGCTTCTACTTTTGTGTCTTTGTTGTGACCAAATGATTCAGTTCTCAGGGCGCTTAATGCGCAACTGTTTTTTGCCAAATTGCTCACGAAAGGGTGCGTGTGTGTGTGTCTGATTGGGAGTTTGTGTGTGTGATGAGTGTTTAGTCTAGCAAAACATATTTTTTTCGATGATTTGCTTGGCGTGCAGTTTTCAAGTGGTGCGCAACAAGCTGACAGCGCAGTCGGCAGCAGGACAAAAGCTCTTGAAGGAATTTTAAAAGCTCTGTTAGTTCCGCTCTTGAGTAAAATTTTCTCTAAGCTTACTTAGGGTCAAAAGTTTATACAAATTTCTTAGACCAATTAATTTATAAAATTTTCCCAAAAATCAAACCATAAATTCTTTAAACACTTTCTCCTGAAATCTCTAGAGATTCGCAGATTAACTGCTCTCTCGCGTGTGTGTTTCTTGTGTCCATTCATAAATATTGCGATGATAATCAGAAAAACAAAGCTCGGCTCAAAACATTTAGCTACAGACAAAAGCCGAATTAATATAAATATTTATAATTTGAATTAAGATTATGCACACATTAACACGTTTTGCCTATAAACCCTAAAAAATCTGAAAAAAAAAATATTTAACCCTTTTAGGACGGCCCATAACACAATTATATAAAGATAAATTCATACCATATTTAATGTAGTATAGTCTAGTGTTGGTAAAACGTGACGGACTTCAAGATGCGCTACGGGAAACAAATAAAAAATATATAAATATAAAAAATATTTGAATTTGAAAAACAAACATTTTAATATGTCTTTGTGTATTTTATTATATTATGTCAATCTGAGTTTTTTTTTGACACATTTGGTTTGATTTAAGCATAGAACATTTATATGCAAAATATTTACATAATTTTCTATAATTCGAATATTTTAAATGGAACAATCGGCTAATGAAAACAAACAAGACGAGAGCACTTTGAACTAATTTGAATATAGGTCTATTGAGATACTATCCGAGTCTACGGCTATTAGGGGAAATATTTGTAGATAGTGTTGAGTGTTGAGAGTTATGCAAATGATTTTTTTAGCGATCTTTTGACCTAATGAATGCGATAATTTTTTTGGTTTTGTTTGGAAAATTAACCTTTATGCTTGATCTGTGACGTCAATGTCGCTGTCTTTTTTGAGTTTGTTTGATTAGCATACTTGTAATCATTTGATGGGCATCGTTTTGAACTTTGTCAAAAGTCGGCCTCGGTTTTTTTGGCTCAACTAAACGGAAAGTGGATCAACAAGTTCAGGTCAACGGGTTTTAGAATTGGAATTGGAATGGCTAAGGTTTAGTGTCGAGATTATCGCTACCTACACTGCTCAAAAAATCCCACTTAAAAACAGTTTTTAACTACTTTTGTTGCTTAAACTTTGGAGAAGTTTTCTGATATTTCTCACAGTGCACTGCTCGTGTCAATCATTGTCAATGTTTACGCTGATTTGTCTATTGTATAATCGAAATTCAAATATCAAATATTTGTGCATTTATTGTGACAGGTTAGACGAGTATTTATTCAAGTATTTAGTTTTTTCCATTTGTTTATTTTTATATGATCTTTGCCATATCAAAGTTTATTGTTTATTGTCTGTTTTGTTTTCAATTTTTTATGTCTGCTTTTGGCAGGTCAACAAATGGTCATAAACTTATACAAAAAGTTAAGAAGAAATCGCTCCAAAAATGGTGCGAATTTTTGTTAATTTTTATGACCTTTTTCCAAGGCCTCAAAATTCGAATTCCCCAAAAATCGAAGTAAAAACTTCCGTTTCGGAATTTGACAGAGAATTGTATGGGTCAGCATAAAATCCGATATCAGCTACGCCTTATCACAGTATAATATAATAACAATAAATAAAATATATATAAAATTACCGCTGTCATTTGAGAACGCTGCCAGAAAAAGGCTAAAAGCAAAAGAATAAAATAAATGCTAATAATAACAAAAAAAATTCAACAATTTCCTGCTCTGCTGGGATTCAGCGAAAGAAGACAGTGGCGTGGAGAGCAGGGGTGTGTAAAGGGGGCAGGGGAAGAAGTCAGAGTGCCTCACATTTTGCCGTTTCATGTCATTAGCGGTCTCTAAAGCAAATATTTGACGAAGACAAACGAACGTACACAAAACTTCATAACTCGTTTCCCCAAAAAATAACAACACCGAGAAAAATAAGAGGAGGGTATAGAGCAGGGCAGGGGCTGTGGGCTTAACGGGGGTGTCTTCTTGTCTCTCTCTGAGATTGCGAAGATGCGACGCGAATCTGGCGATCTTTTTTCATTTTCTTTGCGCTGACTGCGACATTTTTGTCACTTGAACTGCGACTGTGATGGGGACGGTGACTGCGACTTGGATCCTGCCAAACCGAAGCTGTAACTGAAACTGAAACCTGACGATGCTTTATGTACTCGCACTTTGCACTGACAGCAATAATTCCTGCTTCTTTTATTTTCGTATCTTTTATATTTTCCTTTCGTCGCTTCTTTGATTTATTTTATTTACTGCCGCGCACTGAAAACACAATCACATATCACAAATCACAGTCACAGTTTGTTTGATCACTGCCTGTAATTGATCATCGATCGATCGTTGGAGTTAGCTGTAGAAGTATCTTTTCACTCTTTGTAAACTTTGCGATACATGTTTGACTTTTTGCGTTGATCTTGCATTTGTCATGCTCTTATAATTTGATCCGTTGACAGTTTGCTGCTTCTCTCTGCTTTTCTTCTTTTTATTTGCAACAAAAGATCAAAGTTTGTGCTCTGGAATACCCAGCAGTCAATAAGCCTTTTTAGCGGGTATAGCTACAGGGTAGAAAGGTTTGCTACACTCATAAAAAGATAATTTTTTCAGTCATCTTTTTTTTTTGTTTGACTACATTTAAAGTTACGTCAATACCTTAAGATTTTTATAAGCCTTAATTAATACAGGGTATTTTATGATCCAGCTTTCTTTACTAGAACCCTTTTAGTCATTTTTTGTTTGTTTATTAACTCTGTGCCCGCTTCGGTTGGGGGTTAATCATTGGCGCTGACCGCAGCGTTGATAATTTTTGCCAAACACTGAGCGAAACTTGGAAACTTAAGCAGTAAATAAAATGCACAATTTTAAGGAAAAAATTTATAAAATATAAAATCAAAGTACATAATTTATACGATATATATTTCCGAACTGCATTTGAGTTTCACAGAACTGGCTATAGTTTTTCTGTCAGTGTACTTGCGTTGATTTGCTTTCGTTTGAATTGTGCCGCTCGAATGAAATCATAAATCCATAAAGCATCCCACTTTGTCGGTGATTTCTCAAACACGAAAACTATTTCGTAGTTCATTTGATGATCGTGTCAGTGTTTTGCCAGTGTTGTCTAGTTAACAGTTTTCAGTGTTGTTTGCGCCCTGGCTAGCGCCCACATAAAGCACAAAATCCACTCAAAACTCAACTCGAGAGTTCAAGTTGGTTCAGCTGAGCTCAGAGTTAATGATTGCAAATGTCGTGATTTTTGTCGAGTGGGTTGAGTAGGTGAACTGAACTTTAATTAAACCGCGCGAAAAATGCTATTTTTTCTCTGCTTCTTCTTTAAAATATTTTTCAAAATGTGAACTTTGTGACGAACGAGAGAAACAACAACAACAACAAAGCCAAGATCAGCACAGATTATGGTGGGAGATCAAGATAAAGTTACTTAATATAGAAACATGAGAAACAAATTAATAGATCACATTCAACTGATCTGTCTCGGTTTTGAAAGTAATTAAAATGAGCTGCAGTTGGGGTAAAAAAATGTTATTGTGTCTTTTAAATTTTATAGAAAAGTTTAAGAATCAAATCAAAAGGAATTTTTTAATTCTTTCGATCAATTACCTTAGAATTTATGTTATAAATTGGTAGGCGTTAATAAATTATAATAATTTTAATGCTTTTTCATAGCTAGAAGTTAATTTTTAGACCACTTACTTAAAAAAAAGTACAGTTGTCTGTTGGGTTCCTCAGATCTCAGAGACTTTAAGAGCTAGAGACACCAAATTTGGAATAAAATTAGGTCTATATGTCAGGCAAATTGTTAAACAGCATTTTAAAACCATCATAACTACGAAATGACTAGAGCTAGAGTGAACAAATTCACACATTCTGTTTATGGTACCATTGTAACTGTCCTTACGTAGTTTTATCCTGATCGTACCACTATATCGCATAGCTTTCATCCGCACATGAATGAGTACGTGGTCTATTAAAGTCGGCTCGCTCTACGGTAGGCTGTCTTAGCTGAGTTTCAACTTTAAAAAACACCTGATTCGCACATGAGTCAATTGATAACATTTTCCATATAATTTGACTGGTAAAATGAGAAGTGGGTAGCAAGCTGCATTAACAGGAGGGTAATTGAGTAAGTTTAGAAAGGAACTCTTGGTTAAGTTAAGTAGAATTATATAAAATATGAAATAATTTAAAAAGCTGCTTGAAAAAGATTTTGATGTGAACTTGACTTTTGCGAAAGGATTACAAGTTGTTAGCTTTTGGGCAGTGAATTCAGCTGCCAAGCAAAAAAGAATATTTTGTGTGAGTGTACGTATATGTATGTGTGTGTGATTGTGAATGTAGTGCAAACTGTCGTTGGGCGCTGTCAGAGCCGTTTGTCAAAAAAAAAATATATATACACACAAAAAATGCCGTCAGTGCGTCCAAAAGTCAGACTGACTGACTGTCAGTCACCTCCAAGCAGCGAAGCGTTGGCGCAGACACACACACTTGCAGTTCTTAGTGTGTGCATGTGTGTGTGTGTGTTTGAGTTTTTTGCGCGCATCTAAAAATAAAACAACACTGAAAAATGCTAATGCCATGCGACCGACGGACAGACAGACAGAGCGACCGATCGACATCGAGTCGACCGATGGCAGACCTCAAACGAACGCCCGTTTGCCCTCACACACACACACACAGACTCGCACACCCATACATACACACACTCACACACAGTTGTCCCAAAATGACAGCGACAAACAACGTCGAGTTCACTTCATTTAGTTGAACTGAAAACTGAACTGAGAACCGAAACTGAACTGAACTGAACCGATCTGAATATAGTCGCGCACTCTCCTCATATGCCTCGCATACACTGCGCGAAACTTGGCACTTAACCTGATACGCTCTACGCTGTGTAGAGTTTCGTTTCCGTTCCACGAAGCGACTAGAAATTTTAAACGCAGCCTGTAAAAAATACAAGATAAATAAGAAATTTGTGCGAACTTTGTATGGAGCAGCTTGTTAAGTTGGCTGCGCAGGTGTTTTAGGGTTGAGGGGACTTCAAAGGGAATAGTGAGTAGAAAAACTTCAGACTTTTATTATAAACTTCTCCCTCGAAATCCTTCATAAAACATTGCCTACTTCAGTCTCCTGGGTATAACTTATTACCTTTCTCATACTTCCCAATTTCTCTCCGTGTAGCTTGGCACACGCTGTAGCCCAACCTCTGTCTAGGATCTTTATATATGTGTTTATGTGCTCGTTGCGAAAGTTTCGTTATTTTTCTCTCATTTTTTTTTCTACTTTGGCCTGCGATCTGAACTAACTACAACTCAACTCTGTCACAGACAGCCACAAACTGCAGCTGCCAACGGGAGGATCAACAGGGGAGCAGTACAGGGAGCACTCGTTACCAGGGCCAAGTCGTTCCCAGTCTCAAGTCTCGGGCGTGTGGGCAGCGCGCGCGTGTTGAGTCTGTGCACCAGTTATGCCTGAGAGCTCTGTCTTTGAGCCAAAGAAAAAAAAGCAAAACGTTAAGAAACATGGCCAAGACTGCGACAAAGATCGACGCTTTTGGTGTCGCTGGCAGCGTCTCTTTTTTTCGGGGTCTTACGGTAACTGCTCTGGGGTCAGGTCGTGTGGCAACTGTACTCCCCAAGTGACACCTGCATGCGTCTCCAACTGAAATGGAATGGATGGAATTGGAACGGAATGGAGGTCAACTCTTGGTATTCCTCTATTCGTTGATGCATTCCTAGAGCGAGTTGAGTTGGCGAGGAATTTAAAGTGCTTGCCAAAAGATGGCAGTGTAAAAGTTGTCAAATTGTGGCTAAGGAAGCGTCTAGAAAGATATATAGAGTTATAGAAAGTAAATCAACTACTTTAATATATTGAAAAGAGTACTAAAGTTTATAAAAAGAAGAGTACAAAAAGTTTTATGGGCTTAATTTGTAGACCTCCTACAATTATCAACTCCAATCGCCATTAATCCCAAAAATTTTCTGGATATTTTAAAAAATATTTGTACGATATAAAGTTGAGTTTAACAAAGATTCTTAAGAAGCCTTTTGTGATTTAAAAATAACTGATATTTAATTTTTTAATCGATTAGTAAAACTAAAAACTTTTTAATTTGATTAATTAAATTTATTTCTAAAATTCAGCAGTTTTCCAAATTTTTTCTAAGTACTAGTATTTTCTATATTACTAGTATTATTATTATTAATCTGGTTTTGTTAATGTTTTCAAACTTACATATTTAATGCGTACTTTAATCTTAAATCTATTCAGTCTTATAAAATTCTCAACATAAATCTTTATTCGCATTTTATCTCAAATCTTTCATTTAGTCTTAAACAAAATCCTCGCCTTTTAAACCATTTACGCCAAAAAATACTTAAAAATACATTTAAAAATTGACAACTGACTGATTATTGATAGGTGACACAGCATTATACAATATATATTCTCAGTCCGTTAAGAAGTTGGCTCCTTTTTTGGTAGCAGGCAGCTCATTAACATATCTAATCGGTTAGATCTTGGGATTGATGCATCTGCTGATAAACGAGAACGATCTGTTTAAGCCATAAACTGACAGCTTTGGCCAAATGAAAGTATGAAAATCTTTTAGGGTGTGTGTGTGTGAGAGTGTGTGTGTTGCAGCTTTGGCTTGTTGCAACATTTTGACGCGTGTTGGCAAACGAGTCAATTGTGTGGCCGTCGAACTGTCTGCCCAAAAAAAAATCAAATAAAATGGAAAAAATAAAAAAGTCAAAAACAACAACAAGTCGACAACTTGGCATACAACGTATGTTGTTGTTGTTGTTTTCTTTCTTTTTTGCAATATTGAAGATCGTCCCACACACACACACACACTCGCACACACCTTTTGGTGCCCCTCCATCAAGCAAACTTTGGCATCTTCCACTCGCCATCTCCCTCTCTCTCTTTGCCTATCTCGCTCTCTTTGGTTGCTTCGGTCGCGTTGTCAACGCTAAAAGATGCTGCGCCCTCTCACCTTCTGTGTCTCTGCTTCTTCTTTTTCTACTTCGGCTGCTGACTCTGCTTCTTCTTCTTCTTTCTGCTCTTCATCATTCTCCGCTTGTCGTCGTCTTTGTTGTTGTTGTCGCTGTTTGTATTTTTGATTCATTGATGTGCTGCGTGGATGTCGTTCAGCGTATGTCGGTGTATATGTGTGTGTGCTTATGCGTGAGTGTGTGTGTGTTTGTGCGAGTATATGCACCAATGTGTACATATTTACCCTGCGCTGTTGCTTAATACCCTGTAAATCGCGGCGTGCGGCTTAAGGAAGCCTGTTGAACGAAAGCACGAAAAAAAATAAATTTATTAAATTGTATACCCTTTTATAGCTATTTCTTGAATTAGATGCTGTATTAATACCCTGTAAATTATGTTAAACCTTTAAAATGGAATCCCATTGAATTATTTAAATCTCATGCTTCATGCCTGCCTACAGGGTATCCTTGAGTCAGCAACTGATCACCCTTTCCATTTATTTGCGTATTTTTTTTTGGTTTTTGCGTCTTGTCATTTGACTTTTTGGCTTTTTGGCTGGCCAAGAGACCGTGTTGTTTCAATACGTCCGAACCAACACATATCAGTCGTCTCAAAAACGAGAGTATCGACAAAAATATATCTAGATATATTATATCGCATCTGAGATAAATGGACGTGCCGCAAAACGTTGCGAAATCACGATAGACAACAAAAATTCTAATTGGAATATCTCATAAATCTGCACAAATTTCAATTTCAAGTTTAATGCAAATTTATTTAACTTAATTTGTTTAAAATCGAGTAATCATTTTTATTAATAATCATTTTGTTATGTAGATTTTAAGGCGAACTTTTGTATAGCTTTCAGAAGACCCGCAACCAATATCGATAACGCTCCAATGGACAACTGAACCCGAGGGCATTCCCATAAGCGCTAAGAGTTTTTTTTCTTCTTTTTTTGCATAGCACATGTTGCGTGGTTTTTTTGTTGTTGTTCATTTTTGTTGATTGCGCTTTGTTCTTGCAGTTCGCAGAAAAGATCACAGACCTTCTGACCTCACTCTCTTAAGCGCTTGGCACTTTCGCTCTCATGCGCCCGCACTCGCTCTCTCTCTCTTACGTTTTGGCAAATGTCGTCGCAACCCCAAGACAAGTGTGGAGCACAAGAGCACAAGACGAAGAGAGGGGGAGGAGTACGTGGAGAAGGAGCAGCGTTGTGACACTAAAAAAGCTGCGTCGATCGGCTGACTGAGGTGCTGTGAAGGAGGTTGAATTGGGGGAGGGCAGGGGCGGTATGTGAGCGCTGGGAGGGGCAACAATATATGCATGTCGTCGCGACGCGCGTCGCTGTCGCCGTTGCCGTTGACGTCGCTGTCGCTGTCGCAGTTCTAAAAATATTTCAGGTCGCTCGGTCGTTTGGTCGGTCGCGATGGCCGCCTGTTCGCTTTTGGTCTCGTTTGGGTTAAGTGTGCGGCGCATCTGTATCTGTATAAGTATCTGTATCACAGTATCTGTATCTGTATCTTTAGCTGTAGCTGTGTGTCTTGGGACAATATAAATATATGTAGATATAGGTACAAGTATACATTATACCCAACGTATCTTTTGCATGCGTTTTTTTCTTTAAAGGTTGTTTGGGTCGTTGCGATATCAAATGTTATTGATTTACATTGAATTAGATATTGTTATGGGTATTACGAGTGTATACGAGTTGCTTTACTCAGAATATGCCCCATTGCAATTAATATGCATATGTTTTTTTTATTTCTATTTTTCTTACATTTTTTTTTTTGTGTTGCTTCGGCCGAACAACAACTGGGCAAATACGTTAAAAAGTGCAACAACAATTGACAGACGAGGCCAAAGTATCAAATGGCCAGCGATACAGTCAGAGAAATATGTAAACGCACACACACATACACATGCACACAGTCTCGCACACACTCACACCCATACAGTTGCAATCACTCACATGCACTGCGAGCTGAGTTAAGTGCAGCTTTTGTATGCGTTGAACTCTGAACCTGCTGACCTTCATTGAACCCTTTTACAGCTGCGCGCACAGCGCACAACAATACACAACATGTAAGAAAGAGAGCGCGTGCGAGAGAGAGCGTAAAAGCAGTCAATGCAGGCAACTGATAAAGCTCAGTGCGCACTCTTTGTCAAACGTTTGTGCTCTTGTGTGGCGCTCTCTTCGACGCTTTTGCTCTCTCACGTGCGCGCTCTCTTCGACTGTGTCTACGTCTTCTCGTCTATAGCTTTTGTTTGTTTCTGTGTGCACGTATGTATGTGTGTGTGAGCGGCTGCTCCATTGGGGCGCTGTTGCGGCTTTAATGCTCAGTACGTTCCCGTTTGCGTTGCGAGACGTGCGAATTGCGCTCGCCGTGTACAAAGAGAAAAGCAAAAAATCTTCGACGGCGCCGATCGGAAAACTTCGAAAATTAAATCAAAATTCAAATGGTTAAATAAAAAATCAAATGTCACATTTTAAGCGCGGATATTAAGAGCAGAAAAGCGACCAAAGCCGCAAGCTGCCAATTAGAAACAAGTAAGAAAAGTACAGTCGAGCACGCCCGACCGTAGTATACTCTCTGCATTTTTTCCCGATTAAGTTATTAAAATCGGTCTAGAGATATTACAATGTGTAGTACTTGCATTAAAACACGTTAAAACAAAAACAATCTAAGCATAATCAAACATACATCTGTTTGTCTGTATGCGAATACACATACGAAAGACAATATTTTATGCATATACATGTATGTATGTATGTGTGTATTCAGCGCGGCCAGCGACTGCGGGCAGCGCGCCGCTACACAAGCAACGAAAACATTCGAACACGTGGTTGTATGTTACTATCTCGCTTGCACTCGTACATGATATTGCATTCGGTTATCAATATTGCAACGCTTCTAGTTTTCTTGTTTATCGTGCGATTTCAATGCGCCTTTCAGGATAGTTTGATATAGTTAGTCTCCACACGAATTATAAATTACAATACTGTACTATATAAACAAAAGCCAAAAAAACGGAACGAAATTTGAGGACAATTTTTATTAATTGTGGGAGAAAGGGGCGTGGCAGTCCAAAAATTTAAATGTCAATGCATTTACACTGTCACTAGGAACCTCCATACCAAAATTGGTGATCCTAGGTGCAATAGTTATTGAGATATTCACCCAAAACACCAATTTTTTCCAAGGTGTGTCTAGTTTTTTGCTCATTGTGGGCGAATGGGGCGTGGCATCGAAAAAAAAAAAGATTCTTGTATTGACTGACTAAATATCTGATCGATTGAGACCAAACTCGAACTTGTAGCTCTTACCATCTCTGAAATCTGTTTGTTCATACGGACAGACGGACAGACGGACAGACAGACAGACGGACAGACGGACAGACGGACAGACGGACATGGCTATATCGACTCGGCTTGTGATGCTGATCAAGAATATATATACTTTATGGGGTCTGCCACGCCTCCTTCTGCCTGTTACATACATTTGCACAAACCCAATATACTCTTGCAGAGAGTATAAAAAAAGTAAATCAACGTGCGTCAAACTGTGGCAAGGGCTCAACGGCTCAAAGGATTAAGCGGTAACTGCAACAGGTAACAGCACAACAAACTCACGTGTTGCAGCCGCATAACAAAAGATACAGCGGCAAATTGTGAGATACAAAATCTGAGCGATGATGTCAAACGTCAACACGCACACGTGACTGCCAATTAATAAAGTAACAAAAAAATAACACAAACTAAAACCCATAAAACAAAAGCAAAAAAAAAAAAAACAGCTTAAAGTATTCGTAACACTGTCACCCAAATGTATCTCAGAGATACAATTAACAAACTGAGCGGCAAAAGTGCAAAAGTGAAATGCAAATCAGGCGAAAAGTGAATGCCGATTGGGAATTGGAGTTGAGTTCCAATAAGAATAAAGCTCCGTTTCTTTTAAAGGTCAAAGCTGCAGCCACACAAATTATATAAATAAAGCCAACAACAACAACAACAACAACAAAAGCAGTTCAAATTTAACGCGTGTGTTGTTAATTAACCAAAAAAAAAGCTAAACAAATAAAGCGAAAAAAATGTTGACAAAAATTTGTTTTAAAAATACGTTTTCAAAGCGGAAATTCAAAGCTAACAAAAACAGTTAAAAAAGCGCATCCAAAAGCTGCACCCACAACAACAACAACAACAATAGCAGGAAAATTATTAAGTGATTTTATTTAACAACAAGTTCGGTTTGAAAAGCGCATTAAAATATGTAATTACAGTGCATAAAATATTTACAAAAATTCAAAAATTAAATGTGCTTTAAGGTAGTAAATTTAAACATAAAAAAAATAAAAATTTATTATAAAGAAAAGTTTGTTGAATTTAAGTTTGTTGCTGTTTCTTGAGCTGCTTTTGTTTTTATTTGTGTTTTTGCGGCTACTTTGTCAATTGGAATGACAAATTGACAGCAGTTACGATAACAACAAAAGCAACAACAACAACAACAAATAACAACAACAATAACAATACTAACAATAGCAGTCGTTGGCGGCAATCAACGTGAAACAATCGACATAAAACACAACAACAAATAGAAAAAATATCAATAAAAAATAAAGGTAAATTCAAATTTGTGTTGAAATGCAAAAAAGCTGTTTAAATATTTGATAGCCAATCGCGACCTTAAACTTTTTTTTATTATTTGATTGTTTTTTTTTCCCCCTAATTCTGAAAAGGTTACAGTGTTTTTGATGGGTCGTCTCAGCTTCAGTTCTCAAGCTGCGGATTAATCCAATTTTGTGTACAAATATCAAAATCGTTGAGCATTTTTATCGATTTAGTCTAGATGTGAAATCTTGCGATCTTTTTTGTCATTTCAAACAAGTTCAGAGCGTTTAAACCGGTTGGGAATTCTAAGTGTTATTACTGCACTTTCTGTGTTCTGTGTTCTGTATTTTAACTGATCGTATTAACGTTTAAAAATTATAAATAAATATATGTGTGTGTTTAACACAATTTGACAGCTTTTAATAGCATTCAATTAAAGAACAGTTCGGGCTATGAAAACAAGAACTGTGATTCAGCGGAGCTGGGGTGACGGCTGGTATACCCTATAAGAAAGAAAGAAAATTCGCTTTTATAAGCGATATAAATTTAAATTAACTAACTTAATAAGTATAAATATTTATTTTGTTTTAATTATAATCCCAAGAAATGACAAAAAGCTGCTTAAAGCTTATATTAATCAGCTTTCAAAGGAGCTTTAATTGTTTAAGAAATTATTTTTTATACGACAATTGGAATTATGATGTCTTGAAATTATGTTGTGGTTATTTTTAAGCACTTTAGCTGACATTTACAGTTTTAGTTTTATTAATAAACATTTACATTTAGATTATTCTTTTAAAGTAGAATTTACAGACAGAAGCTTTTCTTTAAAGAAGTTCAAAATGATATAAAACAGCATTAAAAACATTAAAACATAATAATTATTATACAAAATTAAGTTTCTTCGCATTAAACTGTTGAACATTGAAGATTAATCAATAGTTTAACTAAAGTTTCTTCAAACAAAGTTAGAATATTAACAGCCAAGCTCAACTAAAAATATTTAAAAAATATTAAACACATACTTTAAACATTTTACAACTTAAATTATTTTAAGATTAATCAGTTATTTTCTGATTATAAAAAATAAATGTTTAATTTAAAAAGGCAAACAGTTTCAAGTCTTTAAAACAATTTAGAAATTATTTTGCTTACTCACTGTATGCTAATACAGCCCCATTGAGTCACCTAGACATTCACAGGGTATGTTAAATACAACATAAACAAAGCAAAGCGTATGAAAAACAGCTGTACATTTGACAACAAGTGAATTAATTAAAGAAACACCTTAGTGCAGAGAGGCAGAGTGAGAGAAAGAGAGAGGGGGGAGAGAGAATGAGGTAGACAAGCTTGCAGCCATATTTAATAGCCAGGCCAAAATACTACATAAAGACATTAACGCAGACAAGACTTAAGCCAAGTTAAAGACAAGAAACAACAACAATAACAACAAGAAATTAAACAGTCTCTAATACAAAGACAAATTAACAACATGAAAATGGCCAACAACCTGTTGCCTTTGGCTTAATTGAAAAATTGGCTAAGCAAAAAAGTACAACAAAGAAAAGAGGAGAAAAAAGCGAGAAAAAAAACCGCAATGATAACTGCAAAAAAAACAACAGAAAACTTTATTTAAATAACTTTATAACTAATCTGCAATTATTACTTTTATTTCTCGGTTTACTTCCGGACAAGTGCAGAGTGCGAGTGAGACAGCAGATCCTATCGGTGCGGTGAGGTTTTGACAATATGTTGAGCCCACCATAATGAAGGAAATTGATACCGAGACAACAGTAGTATGGCCAGCCTGGTGTTATTCCGGTAAGTGAGACCAAGACACCCCTTTGAACACCCCAATCGCTTTTTATCGCCTCTTTGAGCCAAACAATGACTGAAGTTAGACTGAGCGCAGACTAGCTCAGTTCCCCTCCCAGCCAGTTCTAGCCGGAAAGTGGGCGGGGGGCTAAAAAAGGTGTTGAAAGTTCAACTATCGTTTTACGCTTTTTGTTTTTTCTCTTTTTGTTTTCTTGTATTTATTTCTCATTTAACTTTTGTTTGTCTTTCTTTAACTCTACTCTCCTCGCTTCTCTTTCTTCGCTCTACCCACTCCCCGTTCGTTTTCTATTGTTGGTTTAGCTCTTTTGTCCACTGTAAACCATTTACTCACTTTTTATTGCCACTGTGCGCAGACCGCCGCTGCGATCCCACTGAACTCGGCTCAGAGCCCAGTGTAGACCTTTTGTTGTCCACTTTATTTATGACTGTGACATATTTTTGTCTTAGTTTTTTATCAATTTCTTTTATTGATATATTATTATAGCGGCAATTATCATAAAGTTGTCAAAGACTTTCAAAGGGTATCTAAGAGTTGTGCTTGCCCACAGCGGAGCATTCTAACTTGCATTTGTTTTGTCTGTGTATTTTTTGCTGACCTTGCAAAATGTTGTTCACTTTTGCAGCTGCTTATAATTATAATGATCATCATCATAATGATCATAATGATGTCATGTTTGGCCCAGGGAGTCACCTTTGACTTTTGCGTGGCTTTTTGACTTTTTAAAAAGCTGAAACCCCGAAATAAAACCAGAATTTCTATACGCTGCATAAAGGAAATAAAGTAAAAGGCGAATAAAAATCGATAAAGAATTAGAATATGAATTCGCACAGATAAAGATCGTTAAAATACAAATAAAATACTTTCACACAGACAGGCGTGCTTTAAAGCTCACCAATACTTGTGCAAACTTTGCATCTTTTACTTGATTTGGTCAGGAAAGAGATTACAGCGATTACAGGCACTCCCCGAGTGAAATGCTGGCAAAAATTAAGCATTCAGCATGCAAATTTTCATTAAAACAAAGCACCTCAAACACACACACACACACACACACACATACACCTGAACACACAGATAATTCGCATTGGGAATGACCGAAAAAAGCCGCAATTTGAATGCGTCGACGCGTATTCACTTGACTTCGGGACTCGACTTGACTTTGACCGGCACCTCAAAAAAAAGGCAACACACACACGCACACACATGCACACAGTAGGGTGGGGGGAAGACACAAATGGCGATAAAAAAAATATCGAGACGGCAGCGAAGGCTTTAAAATTAAAATAATCAAAAATAAAGTATAAAAAATAAACAAGCATGCAATGATCATGATCATCGTAATGATCATTATGATGATCAACAACAAAAAAAAGTCAGGCAAGTGCGTTAGAGCACACCTGACAGCAAAATACCCTGTGTGGTGGGATAAATAAAAGCAGAAAAGCCAAATGCAACTAAGCTGACTGTTATGAAACTAGCTGCTGGCTAGCAAGCTGACTGCTATGCACTTGGTTTACTTGACATATCACAGGCGTTGCCAGAAAGTTAAATTTCTTTTATTTATTCTGATTTGATTACTTAAATTGGAAAATCTTATGCAGTTAACACTTAATGGGTGGATGCTCATTCCTATGATAATTCAGCTTAAGCTTAAGCTAAAGATGTATATCAAACCGCCCTTTAGCCAACCTAGGCTACTCTTAGCACAGGGTATTAAAACTGAAACAGAAAAGTAAAATTAAAATGCAAAACGAGTCGAAGGTTTGGAAGGTGAAGAAGATTCTGCTCAGAGAAACAGAAGCGAACCGTTCTCAGCAGTGTTGCCCCCTCCTTATGGAGGCTAATACAACAGCAACAACAACTCACTACAACAACAACAACTACTTACTTATACAATATCAATATGAGCAGCGCTGCAGTTATAACCTTTTGTCTGCTCTTTGCTTTTGTTTTTGTTGTCGGTTGTTGCGCTTCTCTCCTTTTGCCACTCTGTATTTTATTTTATTTTACTTTATTTTTATTCCATTTTCAACTTTTGCCGTGTTTTGTTTTTGTATTCTGCTCGAAACCTTTGACGCGAACTTATGCCCTGCAAATGGCCATGGAATGTTGACTTGTCTGGAACTGAGTCTTGAGAACTGAGAAATGGAGAACTCAAAAGCTTTGCAGTTGCAGTCAGGCCAGCGATATCTCTGCCACCGACTTATGACGAATGCCAAATGCACTTTAAAACGAGTTCAAGCAAGTTTATAACAAATATCAGTTGCACACTGTACAGTAAATATTTAGTACACTTTGTACTGGTGACATACCCTAGCGTAATTGATATAAACTGTTTGCTTAAACAAATATTTATATTTTGAGCTTGAATTCCAATTAGAAAGTGAAGAAATCAAAGCTCTTCAACAACATGAACGATTTGAAATAATGTTCGCTCTTAAACTCCTAACGCAATTAAAAAGCTCTTAGCACTGCGTTGCATATGCCATGCACATGTCAAAGCTCTCTTAAAGCAAGAGCAGTAGTGGCAGCGTTAACGGCAGCAGCATTAACAAACTAAAAGCGCAGTGTAGTTGTTGCTTTTGCTTTTTATATGCCGATGGCGTGCAGTTGTCGATGACGAGCAGCCACGACTGCGCAGTCGCCTCTGCTGCTGCTTTTGCCACTGCTTCACCTACTCGTCCTCGTCGTCCATTATGTCTGCTCAACTTTGCACTCAGCAGCGGCAGTTAAACGACTTGAGACACGCACACTTGTTGCTCTTTCCCTCTTTGGCTTATTGCATGCAGTCGCCGTTTAAGGTTTTTTTTTACGTCTGCGTCGCAGTCTCAGCCGCCGCACTTATTTATTATTTGTTGTAGTTATGATTTGCGATTTTACTGCTTCGTCTCGTTTGCCCTACCGCCCCTCGCTCCCCTCAGTCCAAGTAATGACTATCGATGGCCGCACGGTAGCAGCCGCAGGGCGCAATTACGCCACTTGTTGGAATTTCACTCGACTTGGCTAAGAGTGTCTCTTGGCTCTTGAGTCGAGCTTCGGTATTGGATCTGCTTGGGCTTTGCCCTTGCGTGTGACAGAGAGGGAAAGGTAGACGGAGAGAGAGGGCATGCGCGCCTGCGCCCCTTTTGCGATTTTAATTCATTTGTTTTGTTTCAGTTGCGAGCCTAGAATCGCAAATGAGCAAAACGTGTAAATTATACGCGTCGCGGTCACAGCCAACGCAAATAAAGCACACAAAACAGCGGCAGCGCAGTCGACACGAAACGTTTTAAGCTTTTGCTCTCTGAGCTCGACGACACGCAGCCGCTGTCGCTATTGCTGCCTCTGCCTCTGCCGTTGTCACCCAATAGCGACGCCCGCGCCTTTTATGCTTAGCGAAGTGACGAAGAGAGGGAGAGAGCAGGCAGAGAGCGAGCAAAACGTTGCCGCGACATTTATTCATCAGCTTCAACTGAGCCACATCGATAATGAGTCGCTGGCGACGCGTCGCAGTTAGCGCTGCAGTTGACGCTAGCGTTGACTTGGCGACGTCGTCTCACCTGACGTTTACTTTAGCAGCATATCTTGAGTTATGTTTATTGTTTGTTTTCGCATTCCTGGGCGTTTCTTCTTTTATTTTCTTGTTCTCTCTCTCTCATCTCTCCCTACTTCTTGTTCGTTTACTTCGCTTTGGTAAAGGTTTAGCAGCATCGCATCTATCTTAATAACGGACTTGTCGACTTATCCATCATTAAGGTCAGCTATTCAATTGACTAGACATTACCCACCACCACCGCCAGCACCACCAAAAAGCTCTTTAGAATGAGCTTTTCAAATTCTTGAAAATTTTCAATTGTAATCTAATGTCGCCTCTTGTCGTGTCCTAAATGCCATGAAATTTCTAAAGAAATTTAACAAATAATAAATAATAATTGTTAAAAATTGAATTTAAAATTTAGGTTAGAATTTCAATTGTTAAAGTTTAAGACGAAGTCAAAGTTGTGGGACAGTTATTAAAATTAATCAAAACTGAGTATAAAAATGAAATAGTGTACAATAAAATTAATTTTGTAACAAAACTATTTACTTTCAAAATTAATAAAAATTCTCTAAAAAATTCAATTAAATTTCTAAATAAAATAGAACATATTTAATATTTGTTTAATAATAATCCCGACTAATTATTTGTTTAAAAATAATACTTTTGAAAATTTAACTTTATTATTGAATGAAATGGAAATAAATATAAACTTATTATTAAAATATTTAAATAAAATTGTATATTTTTTTGTATTTTAAATTTATTGATTTATAGTCACTTTTTGACCCTTGTTCCATTTTTTTATAGTACAAACTTTCACTTTTGAATTCAATTAAATTTATAACATTTTTTGTTTAGTTTTTTTATTGCTAAAGTTCAATTTCGCAAAACATTAAACATTTTGCCGCTTTGCTGGTTCAGAAAGTGACAAAAGTTCATTAATTTTTGTGAACTTTCGAGTGCGCTCTAATTGAATAATAATTGACATTAATTAAGTACAAAGAGAAGCATCAAAAGGTGACTTTTAGTAAACTTTGCTCATATCTGTGTGCCCTGTAGGTGAAGTAAAGTGGGTAGCAGCAGGTCTTGTCAAGCAATTAACTCTGTATTTATGTGTACTTAAGTATTTAATTTATTATTAACGGTTGTATGGAAATTTTTGTTTAATTTCGTTGTACAGAGTATATTTAAGTCCAGCACTTTCTTGTAAAGCTCTGTTTTTATACCTTTTTACATTTTGAGCACTCAAAATGGCCAATAATTAAATAACTTAACAAAAAGCCAACAAAAAATTTAATGGCGTTAAGTTTTTTAGGCATGTGTGTGTGCGAGAGGGTGTGTGTTGGTGTGTAGCTTATTACATTAACAATTGAACTTGAACTGCCGCCGTTTCAGAACTAGTAATAATAATAATAATATTAATAAAACACAGGAGGGAGAAGCGCTCACACAGACACACCAAACACACATAGGTACACAGGCCGTACAAATGAGTGTGTGTGTGTTAACCATGACTGTAACAAATTTAACGAACGTCATTGAAACAAACTAAAAAACAACAGACAGAAATAGCCGTGTAATTGTCAAGTCCAAGAGCGCGCGAAAAAAATGCTCAATAAAAGCAACAACAACAACAACAACAGTGAGTGAGACAACAGCAACAGCAAAGACTTGTCCATTAAATTGTGAATCCAAACTCAAGTTGTTTAATGTTTAATATAAAACAACAACAAAAAGCAGAAGAAGAACAGCAACAAATAACAAAATAACGCATACCACAAGGTTGAATTCTGACTCTTTACCCCGCTCGCCCTCTCTTTGATTTGGGGGCAGCACCTTATGATAGCTGCGCTCTTCACTCCTCTGCGCTCTTCTTCTACCCCACCCCTTCCCCTTTATGTAGATACCAACGCGTAGCACCCAACAACAATAACAAAAGAACTGACAACGCTCTTAGAATTCAATTAAAAGCGAATCATTGTACAAAGCGGGAGCAAAAAAGGAGGTAGACGCAGAGAGTGTAAGGTGGTAGAGGAAGGGGAGGGGGAGTAAAGAGGGGTGGGGGTTATGGAGAAGGAAGCCATTGAAGGCGGCACATGCGACGATCATTGGCGCAGATATTGACAAAATGTCGCAACGTGAGCAAAATATTGATGAGAATTGGCAAAACGTGAAGCAGCGAACGAAAGAGAAGAGAGCGGAAGAGTGGGAGAGGGAGAGCTATGCATAAAATATGCAGTACCAAAGGGGAGTGGGGGGAGCAGAGGGTGCTAAAGGGAAACGTTACACTCTGTGTGAGTATGCGTGTATGTGTGTGTGTATTCCAAATGTGTCGCCAACGATTTTTAAGAGAGTAAGGCAACTGAAGGAGCGGCAGTAGGTGCACGCGGGGGTGTTCTCGCGGGTGCGGTACAGTCGCGAACCTGTAAAGGTGAGGCCTTTGACGACCCGAGCAAATCAAGACAACAAAATGAAACAACAACAGCAAGTGATAAAAAATAACTTAAATGTTTTGAGTTTAAGCAGAAATAAACAAATAATTGGAAATTATATAGAATTCAAAAGAAATAATAAAATAAAATAAATGGAAAATAATTTGCATAAATTTGATATAATAAACAAATCAATCAAAACGTTTTTATTTTAAAAAAGAGTTTTAAATCGGTTTAATAAAATAGTTATTTTCAGGTGTTTAATTATCAGAAAAGTCTTAACTATTAGAAACTCCTCTTACAACTTAGTAAATGATTTTAATAAAAAACATTTTTGTTAAATACATTTCTAGACTTAACTATGTTCATTTGCTAAAACCGTTGTAAATTTCATTTATGATGTTTACTTAAGTATTTTCTATCAATTTTTACATGTTGTGAAGATTTTTGTTACTTATGTTTTGTTGATTTTCCCCATTTGGCTCCTACACGAAGCGCGTGACCCCCAAAGAAGCGTTGCGACTTGGCTCTAACTGCTTTTAGCCAGGTTTTTATTACATACTGGCCTCGTCAGCTTTATGACACCAAACAAACGAACGGGAGACAACAAAAAATCACAAGAGAAATATAAAAAGAGCGAAGAACGAAGAACGAACGTTTCTCAGATTTGTCGATGGGTTTTTTTTTTTCTTTTCTGTGATTTTGGACGTCTTTGGTCGTGTTTGATCATTCAATTTGAAAGTTATTCATTATTCGATCACGTACGCACGCCCAGCTACCAATCGAGTACTTGGACTACACACACACACCACACACACCTCTACAGATGAGCAGGAGGTCAACGTTCGTATGACAGTTGCTTTGGCATTCACATGGGTTAGCTACAGCTGCTTCTTCTTCCCCCTCTTTCATGCCCTGTCTCTCTGTGTTTCTCCCTCTTTGATTTTTTTTTTATTTCTGTCGAAATTTTCAAACACTGGCCACAATTACAAATTGAATTTCTGACACGTTGGTAGACATTTTGCGAGTTGCCTTTTTTTATGACATCGTCTAATGAACTTTTCACTTACCAACGGCTTTAACGACTCACTAGCTCTCCCTCTCTCTCTCTGTCAGTCCCCATCTACCTTTCTCCCTCTTTGACAACTTCTTCAAGATTAGCCAACAGTTGCAGCTGCCATTAAATGAAGTCTCCACTTCCTGTATGAATCCTGCACAAAAAGAAGTTAACAGCAGCCAACATCTAATCTTCATTATCAGCTGGAGATGTGGCCAAGACGGGTAGACTCCAAGCTAGAAGATCAGGCAGCAGAAGAGTGAAAAGAGTTGTAAAATTGCTATTAAATTGTTGCTGATTTTATGTTTGGGTTGGAGGATTTTTCTTTCTTAGCTATTTTACACACATTTTCCTCAAAGCGTTAAGAGTTGTTCTTCCCCCGCTTTCTGCCCCTGCCTCTCTCCCTGCTTAACTGATCTATCGCCTTCTCTTTCAATTTGGCATCATTTGCCGACTTCCTCTGGCGCTTTATGCGCTATTTACACTTGCCTCTGCTACTTTTTTATTTCTTTTATTTTTCCTCTCTTCTTTTTTTATGTTTACTTTGAGTGTAGACGCGTCTCGAATTCTTCTCCCCGTTTCTGCTGTTTCTGTTGGCCAACTGATGATGTCTCAATTAGTTGGCATCTTGTGGATTTTTGTGGTTAACTGCTACTAACTGCGAAATGGCGAATCGCTTTTAAATTAACTCAAAGACTGCAAATGATTTTTACTTTTGGCTTAAAACGTGATCTCAAATTCTAGCTAAGTTCATTTAAAATACTTTTAACTGATTACTTAAAATTTATCGGTTGAAAATGCATTTTTTTAAGCTTCTTTCTTATCAGCTGCTTTTGATTTATAACTTTTTCTTTCATTCTTTGGTGTTTCATTCAGTTCTTTTTCTTTAGTCTTTGTTTTTCTCTTTACAAGCTCTTTCTCTTTATCAGTTCAAGTTCTTTTCATATTCATTCTTTCATTTGTTCTGCGCTTACTACTAAAAACAAAAGTTGATTCATATTTTGGATCTATTCATTTTTATACAGAAGTCAAGCTGCTTAAACTTCTTTTATAGTCGCTTATATGTCACTTAATTAAAGGAAAGTTTTCTTTCATCTTTAGAAGGGCAGATTAATCATAATCTTGATTAGCTTATTGTCTTAACGGTTTTAAATATTTTATGAATCAGTTTGTTATATTTTTATGAATTATTTAATTTTTATGTAGTGATTGTAATATTTTTTTAATTGGACGTAGATTAATCGCTTTTGTCAGCAGTAAAAGATTTAAAAATCTATAAAAAATTTTTTTGGATTAATAGAAAAATTATAGCACTTCTTACAGGGTATATAACGACCGAGAAAATACGAATTAATCGTTCAATTATGTGTTTTTTATGGAAAACAATGAAATTTAATGAAAATAAAATATGTAACACATAGAAAAAGTTTATAATTTTTTATGGCAGAATAGATTTTAGAACTTTACTACAATATTTCACTATTTAAATTAAGTTTTATTAGGCGATTATGGGCATTTAGTGTTTCTCTAATGACTTAAAATTCTAATAAATTTGAATTTAAACTATTTTCAAAAGTAGATTGTGTTAACAATCAAAAAGTATAGACTTTCACTAGAATTTAACTATCAGAAATACTTCTTGTCTGGTCAAAAACTAGTTAATCTTAAAAATCTCGTATGTCTTAAGTATTTCTAAAATTTCTAACACTCACCTTTCTCAGTGGATGTTTGACAATCTCTTTTCTTACACTTTCGTAGTGTGTGCGTGTGTGTGTGTGTGTTCGTGTTTGGGACAATCCTAACTGCCAAATTATATTGCAATTTCAATGCATTGTTGGCCCAGCCTGCAAAGTTAACTGTACAAAAATGCAAACGAGAAGCAGAAGACGATGAAAAGCTAAGGAAAATGCAGCCATATAAGCGCAGTATAATAGTTCAATCACTTGTCACCACATAAGAGGAGTACCTCTACTAAGAGTACCTCTACTAGGAGTACCCAGTACTCCCTCCCTCTGTCTCCCCCCCTGTCAACCCCTACTCGATTTGTCACAAACACCAATTTCGTGTGACAAATTTGTTTGTCTGTAGCAGCAGCAGCAGCAGCAGATGGAGCTGAAGAAGAGGAGGAGAGAAGACGAAGCAGAAGACTTGCTTTTGGGCCATGGCCAAATAAGGCGACTCCTTTTGAGCCAAACGTAGGAGACGTTTAAACGTTTCGTCTAGTACTTTATGCCAAAAAGTGTTCGCTTCGCTTTGCTCTTCGGTATTCAAATGGCCTCAAAAGTTGCCAAAGTCTTTGGACTCTTCTGCCTCCACCTCTCTCCCTCTGCTCCTTCTCTCCCTCTCTCTCGCTGTTGCTCGGTGTCCGCTTGTTGCGCATTTAAAATGCAAATTATCATCATTATGATTGCATATGATGATCATGAGCATTTGTTTGGCAGACAGTCAGCCTCCTCTAGAGGCAGCTCCTTTCAATCTGTTGCCACAAAAAGAAGAAGAAAAAAATTGTCGGCAAATTATTACCTTGGCCAGAGTCATAAAGATTGGCGCGTCTTCACGTGCCACCACGATCACGATCATCATTACGACGATCATCATTATTGTGCGACAAAAGTCTGTCATAAATTTGTCACAAAAACAAAATATATATATACCTGTATGTGTGTGTGTGTGCAAAGATACCTTTGCCCGATTTGTCAATCCGTCATTGGAGCGCCGTTTTGCCAAGTGCAATTTATGATCAGCTTCAGCTGAATTATTGCATATCTTTCACTGGGCTCACCCCACTGTCTCTCCTCTCTTTACTTACACCTCTCCCCACTCTCTTTGCTTACACTTCTCCGCTCTCTGCTTACTCCCCACTTCTATCTGCATCTCCCTCACTCCACTTGCCTGACGCCCACATATTTGCGTCTCCTTTGTTCGCAATTGCAATTGAATTGCTTCGATTGAAGTTTTTTTTTTGTCTCTTATTTTTGTGATTCTCTTTACTTTTGTTACTTATGTGTTTGTTGTTGCTGTTGTCACGCGCTGTTATTATGCAAATATTGAGCTGTTAAATTGCATGGTGCACGCGTCATTTAATCGCATTGTTGCAACTCTTTATATAGTAAAGCGACGATGCCACAAAACAATGACTTCTCTTCTTCTTCCTCTACTGCTTCTCTTCGCCCCTTTGTTGTAGTCGTTCTCTTTGCTGTTGTTGTTTTGGCATTATTATGACCGTTTTGTGTTGCATAAATGACGGCGTTTAACTTTTCTCACTTGCCTGAAAATTGATTGTAATTTTTCAAGCTCACTTCATGACAAAAAACAACAAATCCATAAAAAAAGACAACCTTATTTTATGACTATAATTTAGCTAATTATGCGTCGCAATAACAATGCGAATTAATCTTAAGAAGTTATTAATTTCTAGACATACCAAGACCAAAACTGACAAATATTTAAGCTTGACATTAATTTCCATATTTATATATGATTTAAATATTTATATCGCTCATTAACTTTTTTGAAAGCCTCCCAATCAGTCACCGTCCATATGAACTTAAATATATGACCGCAAAATTGACCTAGTTTTAGTTTAAGCTCGTGTTTTGCTTGCCATACAGCGCACCCGCATTGTGGTGCCAACACCCACGCATGCTCTTACTCACTCGCTCGCACCCCGCGCTGTTTGCACACATGCCAAAAAAAAGAGCAGTACAACAACAACAATAGGCTCCGAAAAGGAAGAAGCAGCAACACAAAATACCTTAAATGAACTTTGCTGAACTGCATATAAAAGCCAAAGTACAGCGAACACAAAGGCAAATGGGCGAATGCTCGCATGCTCCTCTCGGCAGTATCAATCAATGCGAAGCTCATTGCGCATACGAGCAAGCCACACACACACACATATTACTACATGAAGCGCGTGCTCTCACACGTACTCCCGCTCTTTGTGTTGTCTCTTTGACTTAAGCATACTCACACAAACATACACACGCCGCATACACAATCACTCGGCTACATCCAAGCGCACACACGAACTGCAGGCAGAGAGGCGTCCACGTTTGACTCGGCCAGTCAACGGTCGTGGACGTTGTCGGCGTTGACGTCGGCGCAAGCGTTGGCTTCGTCGTTGCCGTCGACTGCTGTTGTTGTTGTTATTGTTTTTGGTGTCGTCGTCTATATTTACACTTGTGGCCTCTTATCAAATGGCAGCGGCGCAGTTGACTTTTTTGACGTTTGTGTATACATTTGCTGCTGCTTTTGTTGTAGTGGTTGTTGTTGTTGCTGTTGGCTGATCTGTGTACTATATGTAGCTTTCTGTTGTTGTTGTTGTTGTTATTTGCTGCTGTTGAATTTTGTACGCGGCGACCGCGTTGCTGCTTTGACTTTTTGCTCGGTTTTTTGAAATGTGTACACACACATATGCAAACACGTATGTGTCTCTCAGTGTGTGTGTGTACAGGCAAAATGGGAACAGTCAACACAGCAAAAGTTCAAGTCAAAGATATTTATTTTATATAATCAGGCGCGACATCGTTGCGCGTTTGTTGATTGTCGTTGTGTTGCTGTTGTTGTTGTTGCTGCTGCTCTTGTTGTTGACATTGTTGTTGTTGTTGGTTTAGCTTTTGTTATGCTATTGATTATAAATATACTTCATGAAACTATCAAAATATAAGTACTGCAAAGTCACATTTTATTTTTGAAGGGTCACCCACAATTATGTAAGGTTGGCAGTAGAGGTATTCCTAAAAATAACATCATATTAAAAATGAAATAGGAATACCCTATTTGTAAGCTAAACTACTTCAAATGCTTACTTGTACATACTGTACGATTTCCATTTATTTGTTTAATTGCCTGTTTTGGGCCACCCTAAACAGTGACAACGCTCGCGGCGATAAGTTCGCGTGCAAAGGTTCTGAACTGCTTGAACTCGTTGAACACAAGACAAGAAAGACAACCACCACCACAACAACAACAACAAGAATACCGACAACAAGTCTGTATAATATATGACAGCTATATATATTATGTATGCCACCTATATATTATGTCTACATAGTATAACTGGAAATTATCAAAGAACCTTTGGGCGGAGAGTACACTTAGTATATATACTATATATAATACATGTAGTAGTCGGAGAGTCGTCGTAGCACTCGTATAATGTAATTGCATGTTACAAATGTCAAGTGCTTTGGGATGGACTGTGGGGTGTGGCTTTCTAGCTTTACAGTTAAAGTATAGACGCTGCAGCAGTTTGGTATAAGAGTTCTTGGCCATAAAGTATACGCAGTGTGTCGCAATCAGTTTAGAAATCGAGGTACTGACTGTGCTTGACTGAAAACCTACTACGATCGGTAGTATAACTTTAGTTGGGCGCTTTTAATGTGCTTTAATGTGTGGGCCTTCGAGCTTTTAATGTGCTTTAAAGCTTTTTATTGTTAGAAAACTGTTAGATATGTGTGTTTTAAGTACATTTATTCATACAATTAAACATAAAATACTTAAATGGAGCTTCAAAGCACATTAAAAAGCTCTGTTATACAATTAGAATTAATTTAGGGCTTTAACTTTTAATATTCTCATACATTCATAAGCTTTTCATGCGCCATCTAGTATTTTAAGCAGCTAAAAACTTTCTAGGTCCTAACAGAGCTTTTCAAAGCTTGATTTACCAGCAGCTCAAAGTGGTAACTGATCTTTGTTGGGTTGTCTTTTGCAACACTCACAAGATGTTAACAGGACAGCGGGCACACGGACAAAGCACACGCCCCAAAGACCACTAAAAAAAATCAGTTCAGAAAAAACACATAAAAATGGCAAGAAAGGAGTCCGATCAAGTTGCCACATTCACAGCAGTAACTGCAACTGCAACTGTGGCAGTGTTGCTGGCCACTGCCATAAATTTGCAACAACTGCGCTTGAACTCGATAAATTTATGTGCAACATGCGCCGCTTTTGCCAGCTTTGGGACGAGTTTAATACTTTTCGTTGTTGCTCCGGCTGTTGTTGCATGGCACATACGTTTGCGGCATTTTCATCGTTTATCGCCAAATATCAATCAAGTGTTTGGCAGTTGCAAGCGAAATTAGTTGCGGCCATCTAAACCAAAATGCCAATGCCAAAGACAGTCTATAAAGTTCAGAGTTTGTGGCTTTAATCACGATAAAAAAAAATGTATATAAATTAAGCACAGAAAAAATAATAGAAAAATTATTAAAGCTTAAATTTAGATACGAAATAAATAGAAAAACTTTAAAAAAAATATGTTTTAAATGAAAATATTAAGCTGAAATAGTTGTGTTTAAAATAAGCTACTTATTCTTCAATATGTTTAATAAACCCCTGCTTAAATCTAGTATACTAAACTAGCTTTAAGTGTAACCCAAACTTAGCTACTTAGAACTGAATAAATCACCTTTTTAGCTAGATTTTTTTGCTGTGTATGTGTGTTGGCTTTAAAGAAGCCGATGCCCAGCGGATTTGACGCTGATACATGGCACGAGTCGAAGTTTAACGGCAGCGGCAGAGACTTTTTCAAAGCAGTTGTGGCGGGAGTGTTAGGCTGAAGGGGATGAGAGAGAGGGGTATGAGTGTTGGAGCGGGGGTCCTTAAGCTGCCTCATTTAATTGCTGACAAATTTATAGAGCGCTGCGCATTAATTCGCTGCGCCCAAATCACAGAAATGCATTAGGCGCAGAAAAGGCGCAACAAAAAATCCAAACGAGGCAACAAGCAAACAACTAACAACCAAACAACCAACGGGGCACCCTCGATGTGCAACCAAATGTGCAGCTTGCAACTGTGCAGCAACAGGAACAACAACAACAACAACTCAGACACGATCTCAACTCGCTACGTTCATTTAATTATCGAATTTAATTAATCTGCACTTGATTTTTTACGCCACAGTCTGTGGCAGCCACAGGCAAAGAGACACCAAGCTGAGCTCTCAACTGCCACAGCCACTTGGCCCCTCTTCATCACTCTTACCCCCTTCCTTCTTGACACACCTGCACAGCTGGTTTCTATTACCTTTTTGGCTGCACTCAGCGTTGGCATTAGTTACCTCTCCCCTGCTCTCTCCCCTCCCCACTCTGGCTCTCTCTTTCTCCTTATCCCCTTCCTTTGCTCCTTTATCTGCCACAATTGGCAAATTGTTTGTTAACTTTTATTTATTTCACGACATTTTATCAAAAGTCTTTGTGCGCTTTCGATCAACAAATTTTCACGTGTGTTCACATTTTATTTAATTATTCAATAAATTTAACTAAGTCTTTAAAAACCTTTTTATAAGTTTTATTTTACTTACGTAATATTTTCTTTATTTTTAGTACTTCTCTTAAGCTTTCGTTTAAGAAATATTTAATTTAGTTAATGTTTATTGCATTTTTTTCAATTTCATTACTTTTTGTTTAGTTAGTAATTTTCAATTGATTTAAAAATATTTTCAATTATCTGCTTATAAATCCTAAAAATCAATAAAAACCTCTTGAATATCTAGGGTATCTTTCAAAGAGGAATTTCTTAATAAAGTTTTTTTATACTTTTACAGAATACATTTCTAATCGAACTCTTTGATGTTTTAAAATTTAAATAGATATTTAAAATTGTAGACTTGGAAATCACTAACCTACTAGTTAAAATATTTATATTTCATAATTAAAACTTGGCGATAAATCCCTGAAAATCTGTATGACTTCAATTTCATCCACATTTCAAATCATCTTTGGGCGTAAATTTCTTTTTAGTAAACTCGAATCACCTTGAACTTTTGCCACAATTCATCTAACGCTTCTTTTCCCCAGCACTTGCAACCTGCCACTTGTTGCATTTCCCATCCGTTTGTCAGTTCAACTTTGTCACAAATCAATTCACAATTATTTGATTAAAAAATGCAGCGAATTAAGTCAAAACTAAAGTGAATCCAACAAAAAACCGTTGCGAGTGCAGACAGTTAAATTTAACGGTAACTGACACACGAGTTGATGCCACAAATTGAAAATGCGAATTGGAAAAATCAGTGCAAAAATCAGGCGAAAATTATTAACACCTTCTGCCATTTGAACTGGACAAACAGGAAAGCTACAGAGAGGGGGGAAAGTGGAAGCGGAGTGAGGGGGGTAGGCAGAAGATTGAGAGACGGGTTGACAGGTTTTGAGGCTAATCAAAAATTCTAATTATGCGTGCACCGCTCTCGGAGATTCTCAGTCCATCAAGCTGAGGCCCACATATATATAATTGCTTTAATGGAATTTGATTTCGATTCTGATGTTTTTCCCCGAGTGCCCCGCCCCCTCTACCGCCCCTTTGGCAGGCGCAGCACACTCTGTGGGCTTTTTGGTGCATTGCAGATGATGTACAACTACTATTAGCATTAAAGTTTATTATCGACGACGACAGACGCTTGAATTCTGAATTCCTGTAAAACAGGTGCGCTGCAAGTGGGAGATAGGGAGGGTAGAGAGGGAGACAACTGTGGGCCTTTCAACTGTTGAGTTTTTTGTGTAGATTTCTCTGCTGTGGCGCGAGTTGCATGCAATGCATTTGGCCGCTAAAAGCGCCTTATTTGGTTAAATTGGTGCAGATTGCTGTGGCAGCTATCGAGACTCGAGTCTCGGCTCTTGAATCTTTTCAGTCTACAGTTTTCCGTCTTTAAGTCTTAGCTAGCCAACTCGACTCTTGTGGCAGTGGCAATGGCATTGGTCGCTTACTTGCCTCTCGCCTCTTTTGCTTGCACTAAATAATAATTAGCACAGGTTTTTTTTTTCAATTTTTTTTTTAACTTTTTGTTACACTCGATGTTGCGCTGGTTGGTCGCTTGGCTGCCTTAATGCGCTTTGGTCATTCACCAGAGATTGTTGCAACCACAGCCGCAAAAACATCTCTTTGGCAGTCGGGCATTTGTTGCATGCCACCGCCAAACCACATACGGGGTGAAATTTCCTTAGAAATTTCGTGCTTGCCTGCTCTGGTTTTAATTTGATTTTTACTTCAAGTTTTCGCCATCTCTTTCACTCCTCCTACCCCGCTCTCTCTCTCTGCCGATGTTGCTCTCGTTGGTGTTGGCCCCGCAGGTTCAGGTTCATAAATTTACGAGAGATTCGTTGATTTCTGTGTTGTTGCAAGCTGCAAGTTGCAAGTTGCATGTCTAATGTTGCTGCTTCGTTGAAGATTCGCGTGTGCGCTATGCCTACATAAATCTACCCTCTCACTCTCGCCAGCTGCCTCTCCGCTTCCTTCTCTTTCTCGCTGCTCCTGTCAGGCGCGCGCGCAGCCGCATTTCTTTAATCCCTTCCCCTTACTAAGCCCCTTACTTAGCCCCTTACCATTCCACTCGCTTCTCACTATTTGATTATTCTGCTTTTTAATTGCATACCGTTTGGGTTTTTAGACCCTGTAGCTGAGCAGTCCATGAAGGGGTCTTTGAATAGGAAGAGATGTGAAACTCTTCCTTCCTTGTGTTTCTAAGAGAAGACTCACAGGGTCTTTCATAGTCCCCCTGCTAAGCTTTAGCTTTCACTACCAGTTATCACTCAGTTTGTTTAGCTGTGTGTGAATATGTGTGTGTGTGCCAAGTATCTAGTGGTTGCAATTAGTTGCTTTATGACTGGGCCAAATGTGTGACGAGAATTGCCCACGATGCCAACTAATAGTGGCTCCCTCTCTGTCTTCCCCTCTAGCGCTTTCCCACTTCGCCTGCCTATCTTAGCATATTACCAACATATCAGCTAAATAAACCATAAGTTTCCCCCTATTTTGTGTTTTTATAGCACTCGTAACGGCTATCTTTAAGCCATGTAAGTTTTCATTTGGGTTAATTGGCACAAAACAGCGAACATAGAACACAGAAACGTCTTACAAACATAATAACAACTTCTCTATAATTCACTTTAATCGTTTTATTTACTCAACGGGGCGTCCTAACATTATTCATACTTAATATGATCTCAAATAGGAAGCCACATGCTAAATTTGATGACTTTGGCTATGTTAGTGGATGAGTTCAATGGGTATATATCAGGTGTGGAGAATAATGTTTTGCATAACTTATTTTGTTAAAGGTTATCTCTTATTACTTGGGGTTTTTCCAAAGTTTATAGCGCTCTGAGTTCAGCGAGAATTTGTATCTATTTTTAGGGGTTTACGGTTTACGGGTACCCAAATTTTGATAAAGAACCTTACTTGTCTGTAGTATGGCATTGATAGTCACTGAGCTCATAGACGAATCTATTGTAACTTTATCTACTGGACTGTGAAAATTAATCAATCAAATGCTGTAAGTTTTTAGACAACAAATTTAAGTATCTCTTCATATACTAAACTTTTATATACTTCAAATTTAAGTATTAGTTGTACCCTAAACAAATTTGCCCACCTTTTCCCCAGTCCCTTTATAATTTTAAGTACTTGCATGAAAATTGCATTCTAAGTGACTTATAACTTTCTTTTAAGGAGTTGCATTTGATAAATGATAAAATAACATGATCCAGATATTTTGGGCGTAGCTTGTTTACATTGTAGGCGTGTCAGTTCCAAACACAAATCAAGCACTAATGAACTTTGAATTACTTTTCTTACAAACAAACGCACAAAAGGCCACAAAGTCAAACCAAATTTTTATCAGTGAAACGCGCTACACACAAACAAACACACACAGAGGCACAGAGCCATACAGGGTTATACATAGGGCACACAATCTTTAACACCTTGATGATCTAATAAATGCGACATGATTTACAAAAAAATAAAAAATGAAATGACGAAAAAATGCGACCATAACGAAAATTAAGAACACACTGAAAATAACAATAACTGAAAAGTCTAACAACAATAAGTAAGTAACAAGAGCAGAGTTCCCGTCTCACTCCCTCCCCTCTTCTCCTCTCTGTCTTGCAGTCTCCCTGGCAGTCTCTGTTTCTGTTTCAGGCCATATATATGAACTACTTACGTGTACAGTTCAACTGGCACTTGGACAAACACCGCGATAAGACCCTAAAAAAACGACCGAACACTTGAGATACAAGAAATCACGTTAATAAACCAAAAAAAATAGAAAAACAACAACAAAATAAAATAAAACTAAACTGAAACAGAAACTGAGCACTGAGTACTGAGAACCCAAGCAAATGATGCAGTTGCTGATATAACCCACAAATGTTTATCTATGAAATGTGACAAAAACAACAACAATAACAATAACAACAATTAAATGAAGGCAAACTGAGAATTAAATTTGACTTTTGGAGACTGATTTGAGTGTGAGAGAAAGCTTTTGGTTTGGATAACTAACTATGGACAGTATTTTATATTAACCAGTGCTGGATTTTTAAGCAGCAAACATGTGTGCCTTAAATTTGTATTAAATTTCTATTGAGTAATTATTAGAGGACTTTAAAAAGCTTAACATTGGGATATTTGATCATATTTTGAAGCTTAAACCATTAATGAAAACCCTTTAAGAGATTCCATAAAATTAAAAAAAAAATAAATAAAATATTTAATAATTCATTGGAGTGTTAATCATAGAATATAATACTATATTTGGTGGTTTATATAAAAAATATTTATAGGAGATCTTCATTTTAAAATATCATTAAAAGCATCAATAACAAATTTCAAAATATCATTAAAAACATAAATAATAAAAATAGGAAAAAGGTAACTTCCTTTATATTTCTTTCTATACCTAAATTTAAAATAATTTCAACTTAAAAATTATCATAAAGTTAACTAAAATCTATAACTTTAATCACTTAAACAATGAGTATCAAAACTACGCCTCTTTCTATTATTTGCCCATTTTCCGAACTGCACAAAGTTGAACTCTTCGTAATTTCCAACGCGTTCTTTGTTGCTCCTCAACTCCAAACACCGCACACCAGCCCCGCCCAGCACACCGCCCCTGATCCACAACTATGTGATAAGAGCCACACAATAATACTGAAAAATTCGAGGCGTCTCAAAGTTCGCATAAATCGGTGGAGAGCTATTTGCTCTCGCGCGTTGCGTTTTTATTTGGTTTTTAAATGAGGTCAAAAGCTGATAAGCACAATGCGTGTGTATTAGTGTGTGTGTCGATGTGTGTGTATAAATTTAACACCCCAAACACGAACCCATGGACTGACTCTTACAAGGTCTTGAAAAAGGTCTAGCGAGTCTAGACTTTGGATGAACTATCATTAACAGCTGCTAAAATCTTACGATTTATCAAATCAAAATCAAATTACAGTAAAGATTGAAATTGTGAGACAGCGCTGTGGAGCTGTGGGATTTTTGGGGAGTTACCAAAGAGGTTTGTCTATAAAAAATGGTCACATGACGATAACAACAACAACAACAGCAGCAACTCTGACAAAAGGGCAGCTGGCAGCTGTGTTTGCCAACGTGACAATGTGTTGCTGTTGTTGTTGTTGTTTTTCTCAGTGTAGTCCGCGGTATTGTAGTTGCTGTTGTTGTTTGAGGGCCCCGTGACGTGCCCCAAAAGCCAAATAGTCAACAGCCAAATGGCAATGAACTTTACCGTTGCTTTTCGTATTTCCAGAACGTGCTCAGACACGTCTCTACGACAAAAGTACCCCGCTCTCTAACCCCCCCACTCCCTCTACCTCTGCCTCTCTTGGTGCCTAGCCCCCAACAACCCATGCATGTACATACATATAGTATAGTCAGTCGGTCGTCTATTAGTACTATTGACACTTGTCGACCCAACATGCGGCCTGTCACTGTGCGGATCATTCACACACACACACACACACACACACACACACACACACACACATACACTTACTATACACACACTCACATACTGTGATAAAAATACAGCACAAGTCTCAACTGGAAAAGTCAACAGTTTGTCGCGATGTCGAGTCTACGTTTTAACAATCTTCTATAGAGTCTACGGTTTACGGTCTTCATGCTCACCCGTCTACGCTCTGCTCTCCCGACCCCTCCTCCTCTCTTCTAAGACTCTCGTAGCATTCGACATTCGGCACTTAGCACCATTGGCACCAAGCGATGCCAATCAGCAGCAGAAGGGAACCTGTACGGTGGGAGGCACGGCCAGGGGTACGGCGCGAAGAAGACAGTTACGCGATTGAAAGCACCAAAATGTTTGGCACAGTGGAACTTGGCACTAAACTGTCTTAGAACTAAAAATATTATGACAGCAAACTATAACCTAAAACCTTTGGTAAACGGCAGTAATTTGAGCAATATAAAACATTGAATTTATATATATAAAATATATATTTAAAGAACAGTTTGCTACTACTTATTGCAATCAAAAGTTTGTTTACATAAATTTGGGAAATATTCAGCTTGTAAGATTCTCAGACAGACAGAAGATTTACCCTAGAAATTTAAAAAAAAATTAAATACAAAGCTTAATTAGGTTTATTTTTTGCCTATATTATTAAATTTATAAAGATAAAATTCGCAGCCTGCCATTTTTTATGAACTTTTCTGCATGTTTTTCAAAGACTTCTCCCCACTGTAGCCACATTTTTGAGGCGAAAATCAAGTCAACTTTAATTTCAGTGCTAACCAATGATAAACTTAATTTTATGATAAGAGACACAAAGCTAATATACAATATTTATAGACAATTGTGTAGAAGCGATCTTTGAAATTTGATACGGCTTAAAGCCACAGGAGTTGGCTCAAAGTGTGTGCGTGTGCGCCTGAGTGTGTGTTTTGGCCACTAGCCAAAGATTCTTGACTGGTTAAGCAATGGTCTCTTCGAATTCTAGCGTTGATCTTAACGAGCCTCAACTACAAATTGTTGTTAATTTCGCTTGTAAATATTTCATTTAATTATTTATGCTACTGCTGCTTGGTCTTTGTTTTTCTCAGTGTAGTTGTTGTTGTTGTTGTTGTGTGCATATGTGCCATTAATTTACACCTTGGCATCATGCTTGCACCATGCAAAAGGTCAATGTTTTGGTTAGTTTTGTTTTGTTTTTTTTTCTTCATTTTTTCCGCTTTTGAGGCGCGGTTTTTTCGCCACATGCCTCGCAGTTTTTTTTATCTCTCGCTTGTTTAATTTCTGCCAGTTAAATTACAATTAAATTATTATTTATATGCGTCAAAAGTCATAGAGAGACAGCGTGAGGGCGAGGGGGACAGGTGAGCTGCAGAGTAGGAAGGTAAATAAATGTTTGTGCTATGTAAATAAACAATTTATACGATGGGTGCGACGGAAGCTTCCAACCGCACCATAAAGATCAATGTATGCCACTGCGGTCAGTCCCACAGAAGTGTGTGTGAATGTGTGTGTAAGTGCTTGTGTGTGTGTGCGAATGTGTCTTGTGTACACTACTGTAGCGCAGTTTGAGCATATTAGTTGGAGTGAGAGCCTTGAACTTGTGAATATAAAAGAGTTTAGGAATATAAACTAAAATATGTTTAGGAAACAAGTCCCAATAATTGTAGAGTTGAAATCCTATGAATTATTTTTTTAAAAACGTTATAATTAACTATAATTAAACATTTTTAAGGGTGTTTAGCTTTCATCACTAGCAAGATCAATCTGCCAAACTTAAGTGTTCAAATAACAATACAAAAATTCCTTTATATGCGTAAAACGCCTCTCAAAATTATAAAGTTTCAGTTACAAAATTTAAATAAGTATTCCACATAATAGGTTTAAGTTTTTGAACATTTTTAAAAAAATTTTAATGTCAACAAAATTAACTATAAAATGTGAACAATTGAACTAAAATTAATCTATATATTTTTAGCCTATATACCTCATTTAAAAATTAAAAAGTTGGGGTAAAACTTTACTCACTTTAAACTTTAACTATTTTTTTAGACAATTTTGTATTAATTCTGTTTTTAAAACTTAAATATTTAAGTGAAGTTCCTTTTTGAAGCTTTCAAATGAGATTAAATGAGCTTAAACTGATATCGAGTTGATCTACTGTGTGTTTAGTTACATTATCTCCTTCAAATGTTGTCTGCGTTGTGTTGAGTTGTGTCTTTATGTGTGTGTGTGTGTGTGTTTGTGTGTTTGTGTGTATTGTGTTTGTTGTATTGTTGTGCACTCGTGGCTGAGCTTTATAATTAGCTTAGTGGTTCAACATTGCAGGTCAACGGTTTTGTTAACATATTATAAGTTATTTTGACCTTTGGCCGATTTGCATGCGAACCCGTTTAAACCCAACGCGGACTTGAGTGCTGGGGACTCGTACTCGCAGTCGTATTTGTATATGTATTCCTATTCGTGAATGTGAATAGAGGTATTCGATTTCGTCTCGATTCAATTTGAATCGTTTGCTTTCGTTGCTTTTCGGTTTGTCATCGTCATCGTCAGCTATTTTACAGCTAAAGTTTTAGTAAGTTGTTGACGCTCTGCGCGGCATTGCGTAGCTGTAAGTCTGCCCCTCTCTCTCTCTGTCTCTCTAGCTCTCTCTTGCTCTACTTTGACACTCACTAACTGTTTGACTCTTTCTTGTTTACAGGTAACACGCCCACCGACATATTGCAGCAGAAACCCGCTAAGGCAACGACGGCAACATCGGTGAAAAGTCATAACGAGGCGCAGGAGCAACAGTTCAATTCACTGCCCGCTGCGGCCGCCACAAAGCGGAAGCATCTTGAGCAACTGGCCAGCGATTTGCGACAGCAGCAACAACAACAACAACAGCAACAGTATCTCAATAACAACAACAATACGGCTAAAATGCTCAGCGAGCGTTCGCTGCTGCTCAGCGGCTACGGTGCTATTGATAGCGCCAAGAAGCTTTGTGAGGCCAGCAGTCCCACAACAGCAACCACAACGGTGACAGCAGCAACTGGCAGCAGCAGCAACAACAACAACAACAACATTATCATGCAAGCTGCCACACCAGCAGCAACAGCAGCAGGCAATACCTCAACAAGCTCAGCAACATCCTCCTCCTCGTCATCATCCACTTCGTCCACCTCCTCCTCCACATCCGTCTCCTCGGCGGCAGCAAGCAATGCCGCTGCTGCTGCTGCAGCTGCCGCATATGCTGCTTTGTATTTGGAGAAGGTGAAGCATGAGAAGCTGTCGTCGTTGCCCATGGACACGTTAAAGGATGCGTTAATGGACCCAACTCTTCTAGCCAATATGCACAACAACAACAACAATAACAATCTGTCAACAGTCAGTAATAACAACAACAGCAGCAGTAACAATAGCTGCAACAGCAATAGCAGCCACAACAGCAATCAGCAGCAGCAACAGCAACAGTTGCTCAGCATCAACAGCAGCAATGTCAAACGGGAGCGTCTGAGTCCCAGCAGCAACAGCAACAACAACAACGGCGAGGTGTCCGTTTCAGCGGCATTTTCCAGGTGAGTTACGATTTCTAGTCGCATTATTAATGATTTTCCTTAAGTTTTATTAACTTTGACTGCAATTTAGTTGGGGTAAACAAGCTTTAATTACATAAGTTAAGCCAGAGTTGATTCCTAACTGGGTTGAGTTTAAAAGTGTGCACTACACGGTAACAAATCGGTAGTTAGTGAGGCATTGGGCATAGAAGGAGTTTTTAACTAAGCTTTGAGCCGCGGTGTAACAAATGAGCTTTTAAGATGTCTAGATCTTTGGAAACTAAGTGGACTGTACGATATATTAAAGCTGGATTAAAGAGCCATTCGCTAAAAAGATTCTAAAGGGCTTTCTGCGATGGCGTCTCCTAAGAAACTTTCAGCAGAAGCTTTCTGCATTGAGCCAAGCTCGAGCTCACTTTACTTTCCTAAAGCTTTTGTAGAACGGCGATGATCAGCTAAAGTGATGCTGTCTTAAGCTTTTAAGTGTAAACAAATCCCAGTTGCTCGCTTTAAGAAGCTTTTTAAAATTAATTTTGTATAGTAGGGAACAGCGATGATCAGTCAAAGTGTTCCTAAATCTACCAAAGACATCCTACCTAAAACAATTCCACCTCCGCTCATAAACCTTCCCTAACGGCTAAACTTTACTCTTTCGAACCTATAAAGCACATTTTTATTTATCAACAGCTTTTACACGCTTTTAAGCACAGCAATTTCCACAAAAAGCTTTTATTGCTTCGGCGGCTTCTCCTGTTTGGAGCTTTGTGTGCTCTTGCGCTCATTTGCGGCACACTCTCTGGGTTCTATTGAGCCTCTGGCTACACTGGCCGAGCTTTGTCTGTGTCCACTGATAGTGGAGTACATGTTGTGGTAGTGATTACGACGCAGTTCCTCAAAATGCTCCCGACGCTGGCGTCGCTGCTGCTGTGCTTGAGCATCGCTGGCATCGCTGCCCGTCTCGTTGTTGGCCCTTTCCGTGGGTATATTAATGGTAATCGATGGATTGTTGGCCAAATGATTGCTACGATAACTGCCACTAACGCGCAGTATAGAAGTTGGCCGGGAATTCAGTTGATTCTCTTGATCCTTATTAGCATCCATGATCGATGGGGGTTTATTTAAATTTAAGTGACTTTTTTTTACTTTTTTTGGAATTATTAAAAATGTCAACTGACAATTTAGTAAATGCTTCAATGATCTACCAGAATAAATCCAAAAATAATCAAATCTCAGCTCTTTCTCTAGTCGATCAATATTGTTATTGTTGTATTGTTGCTGCTGTCGCTCGCCTGACAAATTAATTAACATTTGAACAAATTAATGCCACGAAAAAAGTTCGTATCGATATCAATTTGTTGGCTACCGTTTTGGCCGTTTTTCAAAGGCCCAAAACGACAGCAAATTAATCAAAACGCTTAAACACAAGCCGCACACGTTTGCTGTCAAAAGGAAACAACAACAACAACAAAATCGACTACTACTACAATATTATTATTAATAACAATAACAACACGAGCAACAAAAGGCGAATGGGCAAAAGAAAAACGCAGAAAACTTGAAATTTAAATATAAATCAAATTAATAAACTCAACGCCAGCGGCCACAGCTAAACAAAAAATGAAAAAAAAAACCAAAAGATGAAAAAGAAAAATAAATAAATTAAGACCACAGAATGACCAAAAAGTAATTAATACGCACAACTAAATTAATGGCGTTAAGCGGCCAAGTATAGATTAACTAATACAAACAATTAATCAACATAGCATTAAGTCGGGGCAAAACAAGAAACAGAAAACTTCTAAGCCCTGCCAAAAAGACGACAAATTGTGGGCCCACAAAAGCAGCCAAAAAGATACAATTTGGAGATACAAAACTCAAAGTCGCAGTCTGTCTGTTTGCTTGGCTTGGCTTGTTGGCCTGGCCTAGCTGACTGGCTGGCTTATTGGCTTATTAGCTTATTAATATTAATGAGACATGCTATTTGGCTCTTTCGGCACCTGAGGTGTGTGCCTAAATCTTCTTAGACAAAGTCACGATAGTTGTCATTGCCTTAAACACATTCCATTTGTATCTGTATCTTTACATCTCTTCTTTTTTTCAAGTCGTTCTTGTAGGGTGGTCTCTATTCTGGCCAGTTTCTCAGCGCCGTTTTGGACCAGCTTTTTACTCCACTAGCTGATTAACCAAAACGAATCTAATTTGGGTATTTTTTTTTAACAAGTTATGGCTTTTAGATAACTTTAATTGAGTTGCTTTATAGCATAACGATGTTTTCTTAACAATATTAATTATGTGAGCCAACTCAATTAACCAAATAGTTAATAATAAATAAAGCGAATAATTCGTGATGAATTCTAAATGGAATTAACTATTTATGCTTGGCGTGAGTATTAAACAATTTAATTGGCAAAATGTGAATTTTTATTGAGCAAAGCAGCCCTGAGTAGCCAATTAAATATAAATATTTATTATTAATTTAGCAGCGATAAAAATTTAAAGATAATATGCATAAAGTGTGTGAATAAACTGGAGATTTTCTATGATTATTGATTAAGATTGTTGCATTTATAGCTGATAATGCTACAAATCTAGAGTAGTTTTTAAGTGTTCTTTTATTAAAGTAATCTTTAATTTATTTAAAAATTAGCAATTTAATTATACTTGTTTCTTTTATCAATCTAGCTTCTTTATTAATCGAATCTTGGCACAAGAATTTTAGCTGATGCGACTTGTCTTAGATTAATTCTAGTCAGCACTTAATTCCAAATATTTACCAAGTATAAAAATCGACATAGACTCAAGGGTTTTTCAGTCAAGAACAGCTCAATTGCAAGCCGCACTTGATTTAACTCTTAACCTTAAGTGTCTAAATACTACGCTCTGATCTGGAGTTGGGCTCTTGAAGTTAAGGCAACTCTCTTAACATCAAGTAAGACTAACTAGTGTGTATCGTTTTAAATCGGCACAAATCAAAATCAAGTTCAAGACGCGCTTCAAGTTTGGCTTTTTACCAATCGTAGAAGTTGCCGTTGCCAAGATTTATGCCACTTTTTGGGCCAAGTTCAGACAGCTTTCAGTTCTTTAATCCAGCTTAGAACTTGATCAATTTATTTGGGAATCTTTGTTATTTAATATGTTTTAAATTTATTTTACTATCGCCTTGAATATGTTAAACTTTATGATTTTGTATCGTATTTCGTTTTGTTTCGAATCTCAAACTTTGGCAAGACATTTTCATTGATAAACCTTTATTTGTTGGCCTAAACATATGCAGATTTCTCTCTGCTTCTTGTAGCTTTGTAGAGATTTTATTTATGTTTTTAAGCGATTAAAGTTTTTTAATCGCGTAGGCGTAACAATAGACACCATTTGCATATGCATATGTGTGTGTGTGTGTAATAAACTGCCCCACCCAATCCAGGCCCAAAGCCAATTAGCCAAGCTATAGATCAGAACCGTTAGATACAAACACACACACACACACACACACACGGAGTTAAGCCAAATATTTAGATCGTACAGTAGCTGCTGGAAGTATAGTGATGGGTCAGCGCGGGCGGAGTGTGGTGGGGGTGCGGGATATTTGTAGATCTGGCAACATAATCGCACCATAAACAATTTGAACAATTGCTAAGAACAAGACAAAACAGACAAACAACAAGAGCAACAAAAACAACACAACTAAGTAGCTGCTACCAATCGCCAAAGCAATTTGCAATAATCAACATTTTTTTTAAACAAAAATAACAACAAAAAAACCAAAACAGAACAAAACAACACAACAAAACAAAACATAACAAAAAAAAAGACAACAGCAAACAAAAAAGAAACAAAAACAAAGAAACAACAACAGTTTGTTATAGTGCAACAACAGCAGCAACATAAAATCGACAGCCAAACAGATCACGATAAATCAATGGCTGTAAAAAGCCAACAACAACAGTAATGGGAGTAAAAATAACAACAACAACTTACCATATATCTGTATGTATGTATGCATGTTTGCACTGTATGTGTGTGTGTGTATAAATTTGTGCAGCCTCCGAAGCAGCAGCCAAAAGCAACACGAAATGACCGACGACGTGCAGCACGAGTTGTCTCCCTTACTCCCCCGTGCTGCTCTTTCTCTCCTTCTTCCGCTACCAGTTGCTGCTATTACTCCTCCGCGTGCTCCTCCGCCTGCTGTGTTTTTGCTCCTCGTTAAATCTCTCAACTTGATTCACTTGCATGCAAGTAAGTCTCGGCACTTGCAGCTGCTGTTAGCCTGACCCGCGTTGCTGATTATTAGCCATGGCTCGTGGTGGCTAAAAAGACTAGGCAACTTGTGCCTGTGTCTGTGTTTGTGCTTTAGCCTGGGCCTGGGTCTGGGCTGGGCCCCATGTTGGTGGCATGTTTTTGAGTTATGGCCACGTTAGGAGCTTGCTACACATTGTCGAACCTTGTGTGAGTTGTGGAGTTCAAAACACTGCAACACACAACATATTCCATTTCGCTTTTGTTCAAAATATCACTGTGCAAAATCAAGAAAAACTATTAAAGTTCAAAATCAATTTTCATGACAAATGAAATTTCAGCAATAACTGTAAACTGACTAGTTCGATTTATTGCACCATCTTGAGTTAATCGAGCTCATTTGATTCTACTCATCGTTCAATTGATTTGATTTGCACTTTCGTTAAGTTCTTCGTAATCTATTGTGAGCTGTGAACGATCCACCGAGCCTTTTTGAGGGTGTAGCCAGATCGTCAAACTTGGGCTAAAACTTAAAATTCAAACGAAGGTGGCAACGTTTGGCAGCGAATTCGCCATTAACGCGTTTAAATTAGATTTAAATATTATTTTCTTAGTATTATGTTGATTTATTTAAATAATTGAAGTCATACCAAATAGATCTTGTACCGCTGTAGGCAACCCGTAAGTTTTCTCTTGCTCTTGTTGGCTGTTTTTGCATGTCAACTTTACTTGGCTATAATTCGAACATAAATCGTAATCGTATTAAATGCCTTTGCAGCGAGCGTAGCGTAGTGGAAAATAAATTTGCTTAATATGAGACGTCAACACGAATGAAATCATTTGCTTTGGGCCATCTACACATTAACAGAGATTTGAGCGTTCGAACGTTGCTTCGATCTTCTCACGGAAGCTCCTCATTAGCATGTCAAATGGAACGTACCAAAGAGGGGGAGAGAGAGAGTGGTAAAGTGGGAGACAAAGACAGAAGCAGAGGCCATGTTCTGCTAGATAAACTTCTAGAAAAGTGTCAAAAAGAATAAAATGACAAATAATCCAATAGTATGCGACACCTCCAACTAGATGGATGGGATGTGATGCCATGGATGTAGATTATTCAATATGCGAAGGCCACAACCGATTACTAATTAAATATTAATGCTAATTTATGGCCCACAAATTAGTTGGTTCATCGATTTTGTAAACAAATTCGTTTAAATGATGTCAGTCCACCACTCATAACTAATTTTGCTGTTCATTCAACTTAAATATTAATTTTATTTATGTTTTTTTTTGCAGATCTCGTAGCGCTACGCCTTCATCTGTAACATATCGAGGCGGTGGCGGTGGCATTTCACCCAATCAGCAGACGCCGCTGCAGCAACGCCTAAGTCCGCCCAGCTCCCAAACTCACATGCCTCTACACAATTTGTCCACAAATCTGTTGAACAGCTTTCAACAGGCGGCAGCGGCAAGCAATCAGCAGCAGCGCAGCTCTGCCGCCGCCGCTGCTGGCAACAGCAGCAGCAATGCCACTAGTGGCGGTGGCGCCACAAGTCCAGCTGTGGCAGCAACCACGGCAGCAGCAGCGACAACTACAGCGAATGCCACAGATTTCTCCACGCGCAACTATTCGGATTTTATGCGATGTCTTGCGGCCAAATACAATAACAACAATCCCAATGAGTAAGTGCAGCAAAGCTTATCACATAATGACAAACAACACCAGTACAGTCAAGCTTAGCTAAGGTGGAAGCATTAGTACTATGTATGCCATGACTATCACTGTTGTATTATCCTTTTCTTTTGTTTATAAACAAATACAAATTTACCATCATTTTACAATCATTTACAGTCACAGCGCAACTCGTCGCAATTCCTACTACGACAGCAGCGGCAGCAGCAGCGCTGGCGGCGTCAGCGGCCTTGGTGGCATCAATGTACCTGCAGCAGCAAATGCTGGTGGCGCCAAGTCGAGCAATGCCAACGGCAGCAACAACAACAACAATGCGAGCAGCAGTGCAGCTAAAAAACTGGCAACATCGGCGGCAAAGGAAACGGCAACAACATCCTCGTTGTCATCGCTAGCAGTGGGCAGCGGAGTGGGCGTGGGAGTGGGTGTGCCTGGTGGTGGTGGTGTTGCAGGTGTTGCACTGCCAGCTGCTGCTGTGGCCGGCAATAGCTTGCCACTGCCAGCTGGGGCACAGTCACCGACAGAGCAGGCCAAGAGCCAAATGGCCGCTGTTGTGGCTGCCGCAAGCGTTTCGCCTTTCATGACCAATTTTTTGCCCTTCCCGGGTGGCATATTTCCCCCCCTGATGGACATGAGCAGCACCCAAGCATTGCTCACGCTGGTAAGTGCTTGACCACCCAAAAAGTAATACAAGTAACTGATCTGTTTATACTTTTTTACCTCCACCTCCCTGCTCAACTTGGGGGTTTTGCAGGCGCGTGCTGCCAAAGATGCTGAGATACAGCAGATACTGCGAGGCAAGCAGCAGCTGAAAGGTAGCAGCTCCAATGCCTCATCGCCCAGTGCCAGTACATCGGGCACGCCACGTCCCAGCTTAAATGCGGCATTGCAACAGGCGGCACAATTTGTTACACCCGCTTTAATCTATTCGGCGCAACTGCAGCAGCAGCAATTGCAGCAGCATCACGCCTCGCGTCAGTCTAGTCCACGTTCCAATGCGGAGGCAGCTGCAGCGTCCAGTGTTGCAACATCGGCAGCAGTGGCAGCATCGGCAGCAGCAGCGGCGTCGGCGGCGCCTCTAGACTTGAGCTCACAGCCGCCAGCCGCCAAACGTTTTAAGGCTGAATCAACTGCAGCAGTTGCAACTGCAACAGCAGCAACTGCCACGCTGCAATTGCTGGCGGCACGTCGTGCCAGCTCAACGGCAACAACAGCAACATCTTCTACACCCTCCCCGCCACTTACAACAACCGAGCAGAAGCCAGCACTGGAGTCACTCGAGGGCCAAGGCAACAACAGCAGCAGCAACAACAACAATAGTAGCAGCAGCAACAGCAGCAACGCCAACGCAGTTGCAACATCGCCAGCGGGTACAGTGCGTCAGTGTCAGGCGCAGAGCGAGGAAGTTAACTCCTGGTCCGTGGACGATGTCTGCACCTTTGTGGGTGCCATTGATATATGCGCCGAGTACGTACAGGTAAGTCGCACATACCCCAGTTCCCCCCTTTGACCCCTCTCTGCCCCCACAATCCATTGCTCAATGTTGCTCTTGATTAAGCTTCGATTTTGTGTGGCACATGCAAATTGCTCTAAATTGCCGCACGCCTAATTAATGTTTTATGGTTAACCGCCATCCCCTGCTTGTGCCACGCCCCCTCATCTACGCTTGTGTAACAGTATCTTGATAAACAAGCCCACGCTCAAGATTTAAAGCATTTGCGCTTAGAAATCAGCGCAGAAATAAAACCAATTACCATTTCTTTAAAGTGCATAACTAATCAAGAAATCTTCAGACACAAAATAAAAAGGGTGTGGCCTAAAAAACTTAAATTTAAGTTTGAAAAGCATAGAACAAACTAAAGACTTTACATAGTTAAAGTTCTAAGTTTAAAAATAGTTGTGAATCTAAGAAAAATGTGTAAAATCTGCAACTATTTTAGTCTACAACTCTTGGCCAGCAACTAAAGTCAAGTGTTTTTGGTGTATCGAAACTAAGCTTATCGCTAAAACAGCAAACTAAACAATAAGTGTGATAATAAACCAACATAATCACCAAATGAATCCCTCAAAAAAGATAAGATAGTTTTCAAACTAAAAAATAGCTTCCTATAAGCAATTAAATGAAATCAGCAAAAAATCTGAAAAATAGCAGTTTTAATAGACAATAAATAAACGCAGTTGTGCACTAGATTGTTAGCTGTAAAACAGCTGTTAGTAGGCAGTATTTGTAGCTAGAACTTAAAGAGACAAGACTTAAATTATATTTCTTTAACAAGAAGTCTAAGGAGTTATTAAATTAATAGGATTATAACTAGAAATTGTTGACCTTTCTAATACTTAAGTAAGTGAACTCTGATCTACGATTTCTTAAATTTTAACTGCTGTTTTTCTATATTTTTAAAGCTAGAAAACTCGCCAACAATAACGCTAAAAGTTCAGCGATTACAGCAAGTCCGAACCTTAAAGAGTGACCGCTGTATCAGCCATTTAGTTGGCCCATTACTGTCAAAGTTCATTTACCCAATGCCAATTCGCACTTTTGAAAGTCATGCGTTTGCGGCCAAAAGAGCTTCCTGGCCAGGCCAGGCCAGAACGAGCACAGAACAGGCCAAGAGCAGCAGTAACATTGGCATTCCGCAAGATTAACTATGTTTTCGTTTGAACTTCGTACTGGAAATTGGAATGGGAATGGGAATAGGAATGAGAATGAGTTGGGAGACGGTTGACTCGAACTGGAACTGGGTACTGCTGTGGACTTGCGGACTGGGCAGCATGATCTGAACTCCATTGGCGGCCATTTGGCCATTAATATTGTGTGTGCCACGCGAGCGGCTTGTAATAAAGCTGCGAATGCGGCCAAGTGCGGCATTTAACTTGGCTAACAGAGACGACTGCTCAGATCTGCTCTGCTTTGGTCGCTAGCTGCTCCACATAGTTGTTGTTGTAGCTGTTGTTGCTTTTGGCCCAGGTGATCTTTTACGACCAGTTCCGGCAAGTTGAACGACTTTTGATCGGTCAGCCGCTTGCGGTCGACGATCGGTCAACGTCAGGCGTCATTAAAGCGACGCAGAGAGCAGTGAAGAGGAAGAGACATAGAGAGAGAGAGCAGAGCAGAGCAGAGCACAGAGAGCCGTCGACCAGTCGCAGATCCTGCTACACGCGTTAATGGAGGTGAAAACATGGCCAAGACGGTTGTAGTTGAATAAAAAAACTCGACGATAGCGTTAACAATTAACATGAAGTTGGCTTTAGGTGTTGACACATTTTGATGCATATTAGCCACAAATAGCTGCAGTTCTTGCCCCGACTCTACCCCCTAGCCACCTGCCTTCCTTTGACTGTTGCTGCTACTTAGCCATTTGATGATGCGTCAAAAGTCGTCTAATTAGCGGGCCCAAAGCGGCTTACAGCATTTGAGCCATTGAAATCAGCTTAACAGACACCTTTGCTGATATCTGCGAACCAGTTTATATATGTATGATATACATATGTATGTGTATATATATCTACGCCCCATTTTCTTTTTCTACTTTTTTTTTAGCGATAGACAAAAAGCCAATTGGCGTAATATTCAATTGAATTTATGGCCACAACGACACTTGGCCAGGTTTTCTTCTTCGCTGCTTTGCACTTGAGACGCGCGCAGCTGAGTGTCTTGCCACAGTTGCCAGCAACTTGCAACAGTTGCATGAACTTGTTCCAGGCACCGTGGACGTTAGAAAACTTTGTCGTTTTCTGCTTTTGAGATATTGCGGAGGTTGTAAATATTTAGTGCAGAGGTTGGCTTTCGCAATCCAATATGAAGACATTGAGAACTGGTTCAGTGACATTCAGTGCCCCAGCCAAGCCAAGCCAAGCTAAGCCAAGCCTTAAACTGGGCCTAGACTTGGCCTGGCCTAGCCTGACTTGGCTCTGAGTGTCTTGCTCCCCCTTTTGGACTTGTGTCGCATCATGTTGCAAGTTTTCAGGGCCCCAAACGCAGTGCTTGGCAAGTGTTATTGATATTGCTCAGTCTTTGGCCAACAGTAAGATTGGCATGCACTGAAAAGACAACACACACACACACATACAGTAACACACGCACACTCACACTCACACTCACTCAAACCCAACTAGATATAGCCACATTTGTATTAACTGAAAGAGTTTACAGACCACGCATGGGTGGCTCCAATGCGACGCTTTATTATTATTATTTTTATTATTATTATTATCGCCCTGGACTCGAAATGCAGATGAAGTTATAACTAAGTTGACCATAAGCTGCACCCTACAGCTCTAAGCCAGCAGGATGCTATATATTCCCTATTTTAATACTCAGTTTTTTTTACTTTTTTGCATTTTAAATGCACTGATTTATGGCTATATTAAGGCACAACAATAATTTCTATGCGTGATCGCAGTGCAGCAGCTGCAATCAGTTCTTTTCCTCCCTTTCTGCCCCTATCCCTCCCCCTCTCTCTCTCCCTCTTAGTCTTCTAACTCGGTTGCTATCTACTTCGATTTGACTGCCGCATTTCAGAATTTGTTTGTTAAATTGCCTACGATTGAGACTGTCAATTATGTGTGTGTGTTTGGCTGTGTGTTGCTGACTGCGTGTGTGTATAGGTGTGTGTGTTTTAACCAAGTTAAGACAGTAGATGGCTTGCTGAGATCTTTGAATGATCCTTATATATTTAAGACAATTGCTGCTTAAATAAAATGTTTAACATAGTTAACTAAGTGACAAAAGCAGATGATCAAAACATAGACAATCTTCACTTTGATAGAAGATTAAAAAATTGACAAAATAATACTAAAGAAATATAATATATCTAATAATTAATCAATCAATCTCCCCTGTAATGGATTTAACGATTTACTTTATGTGTAAGTGTCCCATTTTTGGAGGCTATTAAACCATTCACATAATTTGCCAACAGACAACGTTAATACCACTATCAAATTGCCTGAATAATAATTGTCTAAATAAAATTTAAGTGAAACTAACAATCAATTAATGTAGTTATCCAATTTATTTCTCCAAAGATTCAATTTATGTAGATTTGATTTGATTTGATTTCTAGTTTAGAAAGTGTGTCTAAAACTTGCCTATGTAGAAAATCATAGCTCCTTTAAAATAATGCTTAATGGGATTTAAAATATATTGAAAAATACTTTTTAAACCCTTCTAAACACCTCTTAGTATTACTAGCTAAGTTTATCCTATAAACTAAGTACAAATCCAACACCCAACCAGAATATTCATTTTGAATTAAAATTTTCAGCTTTATGAAATTGTGATCTCTCAATAAATAAATTTCATTTTAATGAATTAAACTTAGATTTCAAGTGGACCTCAGTTTACCCAAAGGTTATTAAATACTTAATACACCTATTTAACTTTTTTCTCCATTGAACCCTACACAGACTTCGACTGACTGCCCTCTGTGTGTCGTGTGAATGTTTGTGTACTCAATCAAAATGTAATTGTAAATTCTGTTAATTTTCGCCGCTTGAATGATCCGTCATTTGCTGGGAGTACAAGCTTCGAGTTTAGAGCTTTGAACTTGGCTGCCCTAAATGGCCCGAATTAGTTGTTAGTTTTGTTGTTGTTGTTTTTTTTTGGTTTCTTTCAGTGTCTGTGATGACATTCAGGAATGTTTCCCAAGCCAAGCTACAAAAAGCTCAACAAAGCTGTCAAAAAAACAGCAACAACAACAACAACAAAAACGGCAACCAACACGGAACTGTCTGCCACCTCTTGTATCTGCCCCATACCCTCCACCGCCCTCGCCGCACACTGTCACCCTTTTGGCCTGCTTGTCTCGGTTTGGTAGTATCTCCATCTTCGGTGCTGTTTGGTACCGAGTACTTGTACTCTTCGCCATCAGGCCGTCATAGTCATAGTCGTACTTATTGTATTTGACATGCCAAATGCCAAAAGTACACGTAGGCGTCATAAGATTCATGACTCCAACTCGAACCCGAACTCCAAAATGAAAACCAAAATACAAAACAGCGTACACAAAAAAAATAAGAAACAAGAACACTTAACTACTTTCAAGCGACATTTGAATGCTCTAAGATAACTCGGAAAAAACTTAATATACCCCTCAACTCTTTTCTAGAGTACGGGGTCTAAAAATAGATTACACTAATTTAACTAGAGAGTAGCTACAATTTCTTATGTAAATATAAAACCTTCGAAGATTAACAAAGAGTACAAATAATTAAAAAATTGTCTAGGACTTAAAAAACAATTTATTTATAATAAATATATATTTTTTAAACCAATTAGTGTAACAGATCTTGAAACGAACTATTTCTAGCTTCGGCAAAATTTGAAGAATTTTAGACCCTTAAGATTCAATTTTTAGATCTATTATATTATCTAATTATTATTAATCTGTTAATCAATTGTTTAGTTTTCCAAATTCCTAACTTTCTTTACCTTCTGATTAATCCAAGCTTTATTTCTTTAACCTGTTGAAATTTCTATCCTTCGTTCAGCTCAAGTGCTTGTACCCAAAGTTAGAGTATCTTTAAAATATCTGGTACGTTTAAGCCCACGGTCTCGTGTCGCGATCGCTGAGAGTCGAACGTTCTGACACAGACTGTGCGAGAGAAGGAGACGGTGACAACGAAAGAGACGGCAACAAAGTCGAGGCACAAGACAACGTGTTATTGTTGCTTGGGTTCACATAAATGTCAAGCGGGCAGCAACAGCAACAACACGAGTACAAGACCAGGCGATAAATGTGTCTGTAAGGGTGTATGTCTATATGTGTGTGTGTGTATGGAGATCACTGTAGCTCTAGATTTGACGCCCCCGCAAAAAGTGTTGTCCCTCAGTTGTAGCCCCCACTCTCTCTCGCTCTCTCGGTAACTGCCCCTCGCTCTGCTGCTGCAACGTATGCATTTCAAAGTCGACCCTATTATTAGACGCATAGTTTCATATTTCAGCATTATTATAAACAACCGTAAACAACATTGTCATCATTATTATCAACATTATGATCATTTTGCACAAATGTCAAAGCCAAGCGACAGAGAGGCAGAGGAAAGGGGTTGAGGAGAGGGACGCACTTGTCACTTGAGCTTGGACCCAAAGGTCTACGATCTACGGCTCTATGAATCCACAGTCTATGGAGACTACACATAATAATACGATTGGCTTTTCTGCCTCTGCTCTCCAGCTCTCGATCTCAAATTATTTGTTTATCTTGGAAGTTTTGTATTAAAGTTTGATTTTTTATCGCACAAACTGCTCGTTACTTTGGCTATCTTTTTTTTTTAGCTTTTATTTACGCCGAGAGACCTTCCCATCCATAACTGTCACATGCTGACTAAACTTTTATTTATTTATTATTATTTTCCAACTCTACTCTGTTGTCTCTCTCCCATCTCCAGCTCGAACCTTCGTCGCAGCTCAATTGATTTCGAAAGTTGCATTAAAATGCAATTTGAATTATTTTTTTTTTGGGCAAATTGTTGCAGGAAATTCATTCATTTTTGGGGGAAATGACTTGACAGTCAAGTGCATTTCCTATATGGAAAATCAATTATCTTACGCTTCATGACTTGCTCTTCTGGTTAACTGTTTAATCACATAATAATGATCAAAATGAGTCTTCGTTCTTGTTTTATGAACCAGTTTCGTTCCAAGTCTGTTTAGATTTTTATCAATGCTGTCGCATTCGCATATGTTTTAGCCTTTTAGAGATTACAACTTAAATTTGTAGACAGATAGACAAACATTTGCACATTAATTGCTTGTTTAAGGCTTAAAAGGTTATTAAGAAAGTTTGGTATATATTTTTAGCATTTTATTTGTGTTTTATAGATGGATATTAAAGATATCAGTCGTGAGCTTGTTTGGGAAAGAATACAAAGACAAAGGCTTAGTGTTAAAAATAGATTAATTAAAATGGTTAGATTTAAACAAAGACTAGAAACAATAGTTATGGATCTATGAGTGTTATATAGCTAAGAAATTTATAAAGTTTAAAAGACTATCCTTAATTTTATAATTTATAAGTTTAATAGTAAAGTCTGTAGCTTTTTCTAGACTTTTATTCTATACTTCTGCTTAAAAATAAAGTTTTTTTTTCCTTTAGTCCTACAGACCTCAAGCGATCCTAGTCGATTCAATCTCCTAAACTCACTATGTTTTATTACCACATTGCAATTTCCTTTCGCTTAATTCCAGAGCCGAAATGTATTAATAGATTTAGATGAAGTTGTCTATTACTACAATTTCCTTTCGCTAACTGATCACAAACTGAACTGATGCAATCGAAGGGGATTTTTGTTTTTAGTGTTTAGCGCCTGAAGTCAGTCTTAACGGTGCTTTTACTGTACCTCCATTTAGAGAGTGAGCTTTCCTAGCCGCAAGTGGCAAAAACTAAAACAAATCACCAGAGACCTAATGATTATAAAACTAGACGATCTTTCAGATTGTTGTAGCTGTTGCTGTTGTTGTTGTAGTTGCGGTTGCTGTTGCTGTTGTGTTTTGCGGCGTTGGCGGTCAACGCATTATCAGCTCTAGTCTTCTTGGCTAACAACGGCAAAACTACCGCACACGAGACAACCAGCAAAACAACAACAACAAGTGAGGCACGTGCTAAACATGCAACTCCTACTCTTGCCACGACCAAGGCAGCAGCAGCAGCAGCAGACACGACGACCATTCACTCTTTTTAGACAGTCTTTTCGGCTGGGGCTTCGTTCTGCTGGCAGCCGAGCAATATGCTAGCCATTAATCCATGAATTACTTAAAACCACATTCCGTGCACCGCAAAAGAGGGGGCAACATTTAAATTGCCCGCTTACCGCCATATTTCAATATATTGGCAACTCGTCGTAGTCCTGCTACTCTTCCTCCTACACTACCCCCTCTCTCTCCACTCCAACTTTGCGCTGTCTGCCGCTGGAGGCCGCCTACAAAATCGCTGAGACAAGCAATTTTCTTGCATCTTCTTGTTGCTCCTGCAGCATTTTTCTGGCTTTCGATATTGTTGCACGATAATGATGTCGTCTGTTTGATGATGTTAGCCTGGCCAACACAAGCTGTGGCCAAAAAGCCAGGCGAACAGGGCAGTTAGAACAATCACCTACATTGAAAAGTTGGCAACTTTGGGGCAAAAATCACAGCACGAAAGCAAATGATTGCAATCGATGAAGAGAAGCTGTTGCAACCACAACAACAACAACAACAACAGCAGCAACTGTTGCTGATGTAGCTGATGTTGCTGCTGCAGGCAAAGCGTTGCAGTTGCAGTTGCAAGCTAGCTCCGCATGATGGTGCAGAGGTTATATGCAGCGAAGGTTAAGAGGTGGCCACGGCACACAAAGACTCTGCCATTTAACTGACAGCAACCCAGCAGCAGCAGCAGCAGCAAAAACAGGCAGCAACTAGAAGGCAGGAAGCGGGAGAGTGAAGGAGGGAGAGAGAGAGAGAGGGAGAGCGTAAGAGAGAGAGAGCGCATGACTGGAAGCAGCTAAAACAACAGCGCAGACAGTATGTTAACAGTGGGCAATGCTAGCGTAGTGGACTGTAGAAGACCCTGTACGGTAGTACTGTAAGCAAATTTATGCCCTCTGCTGTAAAGTTTAATCCTAAACGATTCTATTCTGATTAATTTGGTAGTGTTTCCTTTAACTGTAGTACCCCATTTTATATTCTACAAACATTCTTAAATTTTAAACTTACCCTGGCATAAACTTATAATCCCTTTGCACTCCCTAGCTGCTGGGCTGCCAGCAAAGTCCGCGACCGAAAGTCAAATGCCAAGCAGCAAGAGATCATGCTTCGGGGTTTGAGTTCAGATTCAGGTTCGGGTTCAGGTTCGGGTTCGAGTTCGGGTTTTGGGGCAACAAGTCCAGAGTCGGGTCAGGAGAGAAACGTCGTCGTTGACGTCGACATCGCTCGTGGTGTGTTATCAAAGCTGATGATGATTATACCCACTTGCACGCCTTTTTTGTGTGCCCTCTGCTGCCTCAGCCTGCGCCCCTTTCTCCCCCTATCCCTCCACTGCCAGCACACAAGATACCCTACAGGAAGCTGTAGCTAGCCATTGCCAATTGGCTACTCGTCGTTGTTGCTGTTGTTGCCCCCTTCCTGCAGCTCTTGCAGCTTGTTGCATGCATTATTATTATGCGCATGCGCACAGTTGGCCATATAATCTAAAATTGTATCTTTGGCGTGTAACCCGGGGCACTTTCCGAGCTGCTGCTTCTCTTTTTTTGCTTCTCCTTTTCTTGTGAACAGTGAAGAAAAGCAACCGAAATAAACTGATTATGTGCCGCTCGCGAACTTCTTGCGCTCTTGGCGGGATAGGGGTAGAGGTGAGGTAGGGAGCAGGTACTACCTCTAACCAAAATTAACAGCGTGCTTGCTCTATCTTGGTAAGGTCTTCACCAATGGGGTCTTTTGGGGCGCGTCTTGGCTGCAGTTGAGGCCTTTTGTTGGCTGCTGTCCAGCGGGTCACATCAAATTTGCTAATATTTTGACCCTAAGATATAATGCTATGCTGCTCATGATTGCACAGTGGGGCAAAGTCATGAAAATGTGTCATGGAATTTTAATTTAATTTTAAAAGCAGTCAGAGCTTTAGTTTAGTGCGAGTTATCAATAGTTTAGAACTTATTAATTATGATAATTACTTAAATTTAAATCAAAAAAGGTCTAAATTTTAGTTTATTTATAAAAAAGAAAGGCTTTCTTCTATAATTTATAACTGTGCTTAATTAATCGATCGATTTCGCGCCTATCGCTCCACGGTAACACGACTTTTAGTGGCCCACGGCAGTAGCCAAGTACGAAAGACAGCGAAATTTATTATTTATTACCAGAAACTGACTGTAAAGATCACCGTAGGCGTATTCCTTGTGTAATTTACTAAACTATTTAAAATAATAAGCGAGCAACGCTTTTGTTTAAACTAAAAAAAAATACAGAGTGCAAATAACACCCGAGATTCGAGCTACAAAACTTGGTCTAAATTCCAGAAAACGTTGGCCATTTCCAACACCTTTTGGGCTATTGCACGTGCCGACGAGTTTTGTGGCCAATTGCAGTTGTTGCTGAGGTTTTTGGGCTGGCAAACAGTTGCTGGCAATGTTGGACAGCAATGTTGGCGGATGCCAACTAGCAACTACCAAGTTTCCTTCAAGTGGAGCCCACCAAAGTGGTCGGTGGTCAGTGGTTAGTAGTTGAGTTGCCTGCTCAATGCGTAACAAGATCAAACCACAGCCACCGCAGAGGATGTTTGGCATTAAGCGTAATTGTTGGCTTTTGCTACGGTCAAGACAGTCAGTCAGAAATCAACAACAACAACAACAACATGAAGACAAAAATACAAAATCATTAAATACTTGGTACTTTGTCTGCTACCCAAAATCAAAGCCAAAGTCACAAGTGAAGTGGAGCCAAACAAGTCAACTTTTTAGGTGGGCAGATCGAGACAACAACAGCAACAGCAACAACAACTGGGCAGCCAAAGGTTGTTGATGGGCCACGGCGACTGTTGCTGCCGTCGCTGCTGACGGCAATCAGGTCGAACTTCGTAGCTTTATAGTCGAGTTGCTTTTGGCCAGACATGAAGAATTACAATGAGTAGGTAGTTGGGCACAATTGCCGCAGACACAGCAACAACAACAACGACAACAACTGAGGCCTGTTGCTGCTGCTGCTGTCTTGGCAGCAGGTCGGCCCACGTTCGCTGTGTGGACTGACTGCGCTCCCGGGCATAGGTAGCACAAAAAGCTGTTCAATTTAGAATTCAAATTGTTGTCTTCGCTTTAAAAGCAGCACAACCCCAGCTCAGCTACAGCTCCTGCTGCTGCTGCTGCTGGTCCCTCGATCGGGCTCTGACTCTGACTCTGGTAGGGTTAAGCAGGTCAAAATCCGTACAACTAAATTGAGCGCAGAAATACAATTGAGCTGCTGCGCTCCGAAAGCAACTTATTTTTTGTTTTCTTTTCGCTCAGCTCTCGCGCAGTTCAAATTAAAATGTATTTCAACAGCAACAACAACAGCAACATCTGTGATCGGTGACCAGAAGCAGCCAGAAGCACTTTTGTAGCTGCTTATTAGTGCGCCCTTGTGTATATTTTGGTATTATTTTCTTGCCAAGAAAACAACAACAACCACAAAAAAGGGTTTACATTTGTTCTGCCATAAAGTAAAAAGTAAAAAGTTAAAAAAAAATACAAAAAATACCTAAAGAAAACGGTTGCAACCGGCACGTTTCACATTTGACGCTTGAATGAGCAGCTTGAAATCAAAATTAAACTCCATCACGGACAGCTATTAATTTATTTGGAATTTTGCAAACGGAATTTCATTTCTTTGGTATTTTATTATATACGTACTCGTCTTTTTTGGTCACCTTTTATTCTGTTGGTTGTTGGCACACACGTGTTTTATGTCTTTTAAAGAATAGACTTTATTTTTACGATGCTTAGAAACTGGCCAGTTCTATGTAAATATTACCTAACAAAATGACTTTATTTGGCTTTAATTTTATTGATCTATTAAAGACAATGAACAACAAACCAGAAATGTTATAAATTCGAGACAAATACAACACAAATATTTACGACTTTCAAGAGTTCACGAATCGCATTTGGAAAACCTCATCGTATCAAACTTGAACTATAAACTTGATTAGATTGATGGACAAACGAACAGCCAAAAAAAACTGAAATAATTTAAAAAAAAAACTCACTTTGATTATCAGTTGATTTTTGATTCACAGTTAGCAGCGACGAGGCTGCAGGGATAAGCCAGAAAAACAAATGTATCTAAAGTCGTTTGGGTCGTAAACCTAATCGGCTAACGAAACCGTAGGAATTTTATATGTTTTTAGCCTTTTGTCTAGTTTTTGGCAATACATAAGGCTTTCGTTTCAGTCTCTGTAATATCAGTTTCAGTATATTTTTGTTTATTTTATTTTTGGCACACGCTTAGAAATGTGTTGTTTATGTTAAGTGACATTTGAACGCTGACTTTCAAAAGATAAACGTCTTAAAACGTTTTAATTTGGTGTGGAACGCATCAATCGCTTTGATTTCTCAAAAAGCTTCTTTCTCAGTCACAACACACAAAATTTACATTTAAATATTTGTGAGATTAACAAACTGTCAACCAAAGTCATTTGCGTTTTATTTATCGTTCTTTTATTTATTTTATTTTGAAATATTGTATTTTTAGATGTTAAGTAACAAGTTCTACTTAAGATAACTCGACGCTCAACGATCTGGCAACATTTTTGGGCTTGCTAAGTTGGCTGCGCTGTGAAAGGCTTGTTAAGTTGGCTACTTTTGAGTATATAACAAATAATTTCATAACCTATTTCCGACTTGTATCTTTGTGAGTGTCTCATCGCATCTTCTTGGCCATTTTCTAGTGGCTAACAAGTTCGTTTGGCTTTTGTTTGATGCACCCAAATGATTTGCATATTTCCATATTTTTCCTGAACCTATTCACCGTTTTTGTTTGATTGTAAATTGCCCAGTTGCCGCAGAGTCCAATTACATTGCGTGCAACAGCAGAGCAGAGGCTGTGGCAGCTACAAGCCCCAAGAACTGACTCCACATGGCACACATGGCCTCCAAATGCAGCTGGATTTGGATTTGGTCTTGGCCTTAGACTTGGACTTGGATTTGGACTTACAGTTGAAGTTGGTCTTGAAATTGGAGTTCAAAGTCAAGACCGAGTTGCACATTCAAATCTCTTTCGGGTAGTTGTATTGTTATTGGCGTCTAGTTAAAGCCATCTCTCTGTTTTCCTCTACATTTCTGCTTCTACTTCTTCATCTTTCTTGGCTTTGTGTTTTTTCTATTGTTGCTCTGGCGCTGCCTTGTCAATTATTGGTTGAACAGAAAATTTAGAACGCGAAATACACTTGGTAACCACAAAGGCAGCAAATCAAAGCCCCTTATCCCCACTCCCCTTTTATTATTATTTTTATTGTCGTTGTTGTCGAGCGAATTATGACAGTCCAAGTCGTTGTCCGAATCCAAGTCACACACATACAGAAATAAAGCCACCAATTTCCGGTATGCATTCAGTTCATTGAAGTTTTTCTCCCCTAAGATGGGTGGGAAATTCTGCCATGTCTAAAGCAATTGTTCGGCTAAGAACTGTATTCTGAGGTGGGCTATAACTTGTTCTGGTTACAAGGCTAAGCAGCTAATCAAATTAGTCTTTTTACGCATCTTTTGCTACACTTTTCTGACAGTTGTTAAGTTGGCTGCGGTTAAATTAGGGAAACAGGAATGGACTGAAATTAAATGTTTCTTTTTAAGTTCTAATCAAATTTTATAAACTATTACTTGTCCCAAAATTAGCTTAAGCTTATGAGTGTTTTTTGAGCTTAACTAGAAAATTTGCTACATTCCTGCCATAGATCTATCAATTGTGGTTAGAATCTCGACATCTAAAGCCCTTTGCTCCTCCTCTCGACGACGTTCCTCTATAGACTCAAGTTGAGTCTCTCTGCGATTCAGCTCGTTCTTGACTTCTTTCTTGGTTCTGAAGAATTGATTCTGCTGTAGTGTCTCGTAAGCCAGCCGATTATTATTCGCCTTGGCCATTAGTATTGGATCAGGTGAAGTGACCCAAGGACGTCTTGTAGTAACAGCTGAGTTATAAAAAGCCGTGTTATTCACCTTAAACGGACTTGGCTTTATGAAGAAGGCTACGTAACCAGGTCGATGTATGTTACGTTCCACCGGAAACACACTGAAAGTGAAGGTAACTAGAGGGGACTGCAAGAGACTTAAGAGCTATCAATGGCTTACCAAAAACCCTGATTTAAGTCTGCCCACTTGGAGCCCCACCAGGCGCCAAGTACGAGAAACGGACAGGATCGATTGCGACCGGGATCTGTGATCAGCACCTTGCCAACGGAACTGAACAAGAGATCCGTGGTATTTGATTCGATGAGATGTGCCTTGCGCAGCATGAAAAGATCATTGAATCCCGAGATGACGAAATCATCGTATAGATTGTAAACCAATTCATTATTATTATCCTGGCCAATGATCAACAAGGCCAGTCGCATGTTATTGGCCAAGTGTGCCAGTGCCAAAAAGTTAATGTTCAAGTCCAAGTAATCGTCGGTGATGTAGCCAAAGTACCAATGCCTCATGTGGATTCTAGTGGGTAATTCCATGCGGTACATCAGTAGCCAGGGACCGGCCCAGTCGTTGTCAAACTCACACAATACCTTGGAGGGCAAACCGCGATCCTTGGACAGGACTAGGCCAAAGACTTCGAATAAATTCATTTCCTCGTGACATTTGGCCTGCGGATAATCAAAAAATTGCCCAGGATGTGCAGTTGAGGACAACCATTGCTCGATTTCTGTCTTACTCTGACTAGTGGATTCCGCTCTTCTTGTTGTTCTTTCTGCTGTGGTTGCTTCAGTGATCGCTGCTGTGGTTGTACTTGTTGTTGTGGTGATTTCTGCAGCGGTTGTTGTAGTAACTTTGGTCGAAGGTTTGGACTCTTTGTCTCGTTCATCTTGGCTAAGATCGCCCGACTCGAGGCACTCCTCATCCGTATTGGAGGGCATGCCATCACACTCCCTTAGCTTTGGTTTCTTGCTTGTTTTGTGCAGCGTTTTGTGGTGTACCGCATGAGAGTGCTCCTTTGAACTGGATTCGATTGTGTGACTCTCTTTGCTATCGCTCTCTTGACTAACCACTTTGGGTGAATCCTTGTCACCTTGATACTTATTGTTATTAAACACAAAGTTAATGTAGTAGGTCTGTCCAAGTACGGCCAAGGGTAACACTGCGATCCAGAGGCAATGCCACAACATTGTGGTTTGCACCACATATTGGCTGGGAGTTCGCTTTATAGACTCATCAGCCAGCTGTAACGGATGCATTTGGACCAACACTGATTCGGCTATCGCAATTGGCATTTTTTATGCCTCAGACTCGTTAAATTTTATGGCTATTTGAAGTTGGTGTCGCCATAATATCAACAGCTTTTATTATTAACGATGCGACAATGAAGTGCAGCAGCAACTAGAAGTTTTTAAGTTAGTAAAAAATATAGATAGAATTTTGAGCATATAATTAATGTATTTTTTATGCGGAGGATATAATGTTTTTGTCACAAAGTTTGTAAGGCAGTGAAGGAGGCGTTTTCGACCACATAAAGTATACCTATTCTTGATCAGCATCAACAGCCGAGTCGATTTAGCCATGTCCTTCAGTTTCTCCGTCTGTCTGACGTCTGTTTCTATGCAAACTAGTCTTCGATTTAAAGCTATCTTGGTATAGATGTGTATTCACCTTTAAATCAATTTATGAAATGCTACTTCTAGTGTTTACCAACACTGCTTGCCTTTCTAACGTTGCCAGACAGTTGGAAAAGTAGTTACAGATCATATTTCTCCTTAACCCTATCTTTAGAGCTAGCTTTTAGAAGCATTTCTTCCGCTTCTTATGGTTTGCTTTTCTTTTCTGTTTTTCCTACGCTTAAAAAACAATTTAATTTTCCGTAGTTTTTATTTTATTGTAAAATTTTATTTGGCAAATATTTGTTTAATTCAATTGGAGATTAGACCCCTCACAACTTGGCTCACTGCTCATCATTAGGCTCCTCGTAGTCGTCCTCACCGAATGATTCCTTATTGGCCGAGCTGTCCCCTTTCCCCTCCGGCACTCGTGCCGATCCCGAGCCAGCATTACTGCCGGAGTGGCCATGGCTCTCGGAGCTCTCGTAAATGGAGCGTACGTAACGACCGCCAAAGCTGTCGTCGATGCTGATCTCGTAGCTGCTGTGATGGCTGTGTTCGTCGGGTCCGTTGTTATCGTCCAAGACGTCCTTAAACTCTCGATTGCCCTCATCGTGACTATCGCTATCATCGTTATCATCATCCACACCCGGGACACCGCTCGCCTGTGAATCATTGTCATCATCCCCGCTGCTATCGCTATCACTGTCGCTATCTCCTGAACCATCGTCGTCCCCATCAGCATCACCATCACCATCATCATTTTCGTCTTTTTCATTGTCGTCGCTATCATCGCCACTGCTATCGCTATCGTCACCGCCATCGTCACCACCCTCTTCATCGTTTACGGATTCATCGCTATCGGCACTGCCACGATCACCGCTACCATCATCAGGACCTGGGTCATTCCTCGTCACAGCATTGGGCATTGATCCTTCACCCTCGTTACCTTTGCCATCCGGATTGTTGTTGTTGAACGCAAAATTCATGTAATATTTTTGGGCCAACACCGACTGCAGCTGCCACAGCACGAGGCCAACTGCGAATAGGCTTAAGTGTATGCTCAGCCGGGTCCTCATGATCCTCAACAAACTCTAAACAGCAGCCGCCCGATTTTCTCCCTTATATATAGATATATAGCCAGCGTTCCGTTGCCGCAGCCGATCAAATGTTGTGGCTTTAATCGATTTTGATTGGTTGCAGGCGATCATTAAATGTAGAGCCCATAAAATTATACACTGTGCAAAAAAATTGGGAACGATCTTGTAGACTTGACAGTTTGTTAAGCTAAAAATTCATATCTTGAAATAGACTATTATTTCATAAAGAAGTATTTATTTTGCTAAATTGGTTAAGTATTTTATACCAGCCCACGCTAGTGACGAAAGCTCATTATTTACCATGATAATTACCGACTTCTTTACTTTTTTTCTAACTATGACACTTTCCCTGTTATTTTCATTAGAAAATCTATCATAAATTCAAATATTCCCGATAAGCTTTAACTATTTTGAGGTTAAGGCTGATCAGTTAAAGATTAATTGGATTTAAAAAATTGATTTAAATGCAGTTTGTCTCCTTTTCTAAATAAGAGTGTTAAAAGCGAAACAAAAACTTAATTTTGTAGTATTTTTTATGTAAAAATAACAGGGAACAGATTAAATCAGATAAAGATCATGCTGTTAATTGGTTTACAATACTGAACTTTGCGTTGAGGTTAGGTTTAGCAGCTCGTACTTATCGTAATCGGGACGATTTTTTTATATATTTTTGCCATCGTGGAGGGCAAAGCGTCGGCCGCGTTGAGGTTGCTGCACAGTGGCAACTGAATTGTTGGCAGACAACGGCAGCCGGCAGCTGTGTATGGCAAACAGGTTGAAAAAGAGTCTTGGCCACGGCCATGGAATTCAATCAGGGCCAATCTATAATAGAAATCTCATGTGGAGGGGAGAAGCAGCAGCGGCAGCGCGCAGCAAGCGGGGCAGCTTACAAACTTGCAACAGGGGCAACTTGCAACTTGCAACCGACACAGCCAGCCCACTTTCAATCGCTGTTGGCGTCGTGCGTTGCAAATATGAAAATGCTACCGCGGTGACGGCAGCAGCAACTAAAAATCGTTTTTCATTAACAATTTTAAAAGCTGCGCATTAATCACACACACACACACACACATGCACACAGTCACTACTATTACACACAGTCGGAGAGGCAACAACATAGACGCCCTCCGTTGCAAGTTGGTCATGCTGGATGCATAAATTTTATAAGCAACACAGCAGCAACATAACTAATTCCAGCCTCGATTCCCCTTTATCTGTCTCTGTCTCACACACACACAGAAACACACACTAATGTCTTCCCTGTCTTTGCAGCACTTTCGTGATCAGAGCATAGATGGCACGGGCTTGCCGCTGCTAACTGAGGATCACTTGGTTAGCTCGCTGGGCATGAAGCTCGGACCGGCACTGAAGTTGCGCTCCATATTGGCGAAGAAATTGGGCGGGCCGTGTCCGTGTGTTGCGTGCGTCGCGCAGGCGCAGCAGATGTTGGCACTGCAAACGGGTGGGGCAGCAGTAGCAACAACAGCCAGCACAACGACAGCAGCAGCAGCAACATTATCCACAACAGCAACAACGACGGCAGCAGCAACTGTTGTAACTTGTTGCAGCAGTTTGTTCAACAGTAGCAGCAACAACAGCAACACGAACGATGTCTGCAACGGTCCCAGCAACATGGCCAGCAATGTTGCCGCAACAATGTTGCCCTGCAGCTTTGATGCTGCCGACAGCAAAAGCAACATTTACAACAGCAACAACAACAGCAGCAGCAGCAATAATGCTGCCAGCTAGTTTTGCTTTCTTTTGTGTCACAAATCGCAAATTAATTAATTACATAAAAAAGAGGAAAAGTTAAATTAAATTAATTTAGTTTAATGCATTTCAACTGCAAATTGTTGTACCAAAAGAGCTTTCAATTGAGTAAAGTAATCAAAAACACAGAGAGAGACACAATACATTTAAAAAATAATTTAATTTTAGCTAAAGTTATAAACTTTAAGCAGCAGCAACAATCGCAAAGTCTTCCATTTGCATTAAATTTAAAAAAAAAAAACAGAAGAGTTAAAAAACTTAACAAGAGAAACGGAAACAATTTTAATAATAATTTTAAGCAAGGAATTAGTCAATTAATATGAGTTTTTATTATGAATTACAGTTACAACAAGCATAAAGTTTATGTACTTAATTACTTTAATAATCAATATATATATTTATTTACAATTATTTGCAAATTTCGTTTATAACTGCTAGTCAGTAAATATATATTATTACCATTATTATTATTAATATAATATTATTTAATAATATTCAGCAAAACTTAAAAACAAACGAAACAAATTTTGTAATTTTTTTAAACTTGATTTCCTTATTTGTTTAGCAAAGAAAAGGCTATTTATTTTTTATTTTTATTATCTAATATTATTAGTTATTACTTATGTGTTTTGTTTGAAAGCATCCTCAAAATTTTTTGTGTTGTTTTACATTTTTTTAAATTACTTTTTTTGCGGCCATTGCATGTTGGAATTCAAAATTCAAAAAGAAACGAAAAAAAAACTTAGAAATTTAAGAGCTCCAAGACTTGAAGACAACAAAAAACAAAAACAAACAGCAAATGCATTGTATATATTGTTTTATTTAATTACATATATATTTAGTTATTAACTATATATCTATATATATTATATAAAAATCTATATTGTAGTAGGCAACTGCAAACTTAAAAATGTAAATGTAATTTTAGACAAGAAAAGAAATGATTTATTTTATAAAAACATAAACAACAAATTAAAACATAAAGCTATTTTTCACACAAGCAAATAATAAATTATAAAAGTTATAACAAAAACAACAATAATGAGACTCGTCGTCCCAAACTGCAGTTAAGTGGGCTATGGAGCTGAACTGACCTCCAATCGGGTCAAGCGTAACCGTTGCGCCAAAAGGCAACCAAGGATGGACTGCACTGGGCCAATTAAAAGCACGCAGCGAGCACTTCAACGTCTAATTACAAATTGAAGTCATTGAATTTAATCGTATCATAGCAAATCCGCATATGCATGCACTTATGCACCTTAGACACGCAATCCACCTGATTAACAGCGTTGCCCCCAAAACCCATGCCACTTGGTCATAATTCGCTGATCATTCCACCACATCTTGACCTGCCACAAGTGGCAACAGCTTGGAAATGCCTGAAATTACGAGATCTGCCGGGAGTCGTCCGTCACTTCAGCCTTTTTATACCAATGACATAAAGCGTATTGTAATTATCTTTATAATTCGTACATATATGGAACTTTTATTGTTTTTGTTATAAACTGGCAATACTAATATTATGGGAGATATATAGGCTGACTGTTATGCTTATTGTAGTAAATGCTAAGTGGTACTTTCTATGTGGCGATTGGTGTAGCTTCGTTCTCGCCTAGTGGCTCTTTGGCTTTGCCATTCTGCTCCTTCTTGGCGGCCTCTGGCAGTTCCTTGACTCCGGTTGAACCAAAGCCAGCCTCGCCGCGTACAGTGTCCTCCAATTTGTCGACCTGTTCCAATTCTGGATAGAAGATGCGCTCGCAGATGAATTGAGCAATGCGATCGCCGCGCTTCACCTCGAAATCAACGTCGGCGTGGTTAAACAGCACAACGCCCAGGTTGCCGCGATAATCTTCGTCCACGACACCGGCGCCCACATCAATAAAGTTTTTAACAGCCAGGCCAGAACGTGGCGCCACTCGTCCATAGGAGCCCTCGGGTACTTGCACCTGCAGATCGGTCTTCACAATGGCTTTGCCGCGCGCCGGTACTACCAAGTCGTATGCACTGCGAAGATCAAAGCCGGCAGCACGGGCTGACCCACGTTGTGGTTCCAGCGCATGCTCAGTGAGCTTTGCAAAGCGCAATACACATTTTGTATCGATTTTCATTTTCTTGGCAGCTGGAGTGTCGTCGACAGTAGTTAATGGCATCTGTAATCAATTATTGGTTTATTAATAACTGCAGCGAACTGATGAGCTTTTAGCACTACCAAAAAACTTTTCGAGAGTGAAAAGACGCAAGCGATGGCTGCAATTTGGCGCCTTTTCTTGCGCCAGTACTCAAGTATCGATACTACTGTTTCCAGTATGACCGTAAATTATGTTTCGTTAAGTTTGCCAATTTGCGCAAAAATAACTCATTTTGCGTTTGACTCTGTGTCGTATGTGTGTTTACATAGACTTATTGGGCAGATAGTGATATTACACCCGAACATAAAAGGGTTACACTACGGTTACAGCTCTTTAACAAATAAGGATGAATACATGTGACTAATCAAACTATTTTTATTAAACAGAATATAACTTACCGAGAAAGTTTTACCATTCTTGCACTCACGGCGATAACAAATCGACTGACCTCCACATTTCATCAGCTGTTGAGAGAGCATCTACAAGGCCAAATGACCGGGCTCAAAGAATAGGAATATTGATTTGCTATTTTTTTGCAATTCGCAACTTAGTTTAGAGATTTAGCACGTAGCAATTAACATGGATTTCACAGACTTCGAGGTGCGCAAGGTAAGCAAGCGATATAGGTAACTCTTTTAATATTTACCACTAACCAGAGCAATAAACATGTTTTTAGTGCCCACCAACGGTAATGTACATTCCTAATTTCGTTACCTCCGACCAGGAGCAGTCAATATTAAGTCACATTGAGCGCACACCAAAGCCCCGATGGACGCAGTTGCTCAACCGTCGTCTCGTCAATTATGGTGGAGTGCCGCACCCAAACGGTATGATTGCAGAAGAGATTCCCGACTGGCTGCAAAGCTATGTGGACAAGGTGAACAATCTGGGGATCTTTGAATCCCAAAAAGCTAATCATGTGCTAGTCAATGAATACCTGCCAGGTCAGGGCATACTACCGCACACGGACGGACCACTGTTCTATCCCATTATATCGACGATTTCGTGTGGCGCCCACACAGTGCTGGAGTTCACCAAACGTGAATCTTCTGGAGATGCGGCACGCGAGGTGCTGTTTAAACTGTTGCTGGAGCCACGCAGTCTGCTCATATTGAAGGACACACTGTACAGTGACTATCTGCATGCTATCAGTGAGATCAACGAGGACACGCTCTGCGATCGCATTTGTAACTATGATCTGTGCGAGAACACCTACAAGATAGGGGATCATTTGGTGCGTCGCAGTCCACGCATTTCGTTAACCATACGCAATGTGCCCAAGACCAGTAAAATGAAGCTGAAATTCTGTTAGACTGTTGACACGTCCAAAGACGTTATTTGTTGCTATAAATTTATTGTTAACTCTATGCACACGAAGGCAATTAGAGCCCACTGAAGACAGCCCGCCCACAAAGCAAAGCAAAGCTAAGTCAAGCACAAACACGGAAACAAATATGATAATTATATGATATAAACTTTAAATCTTCCGCTAGTTGTTTAAGCACCAAGAGCACACGATAAAATTCCATGTTGAAGTAAGAAGAGATTTGGGATAAAGATTTGGATCAACATTGCCCACCAAGTGCTTTATTTTTTTGGCCAACAAAAACAATATCTAATCAATTGTTTGTGCTTCAATAATTGCATAATTGAGCCAATAATAATTTATAGATTTAGTTAATGAAAGCAATATTTAGATACATATATGTATTAAGTATATATACCATGTAATTAATATACATTTTTATTTGTTATTTATTTAAGTTTTTTTGGGGAATTCACAGTCAAAGCATTTTATTTTGCTCTGTGAATTTTCACAAAGGTGAAAAACTTCCATGTCACATGACCGACCAGTTTGTACCCTGTAAATTCCGCGTGTATTTTTGTATTCATTATCCACACAGCGCACCAAAAACAATCCAAAAACTCAAAAAAGACACAAAAACAATTCCAAATTTTGATGTGAAATAAATTGTTGTCCCTTTTGTTGTGATAAACGTGTCGTGTACTTCTAGGACTCCTCCTGCCACTCCAGTCGAAATTCCCGTTCAAACACCAGACGATCATAGAGACGCACCTCACTAATCCTGGCCGAGATGTCCAGACGCAGTTCACTCACCGCCAAATGGAAATTCTGACGCACCGTTCGCTGCTTGTCCGGCGTCAGTTGATTCAGTGGCTTCCGAAAGATGCTTATGATGCGCTGCAGATGATACTCAACGCTGGCACAGCGTCCAATGCAGACCCACAGATTCTCTGGATCGTGTATGTTGCCCGGAAAGCGTGTACGCTGATCAAATGGCGCCTTGCCGGACAACAATGCACGCACCTCGGCCACAATCTCCTGATGCGTCTTCAGATCCCGTGTGCTCAACGAGGTGAACTCGTACTTGTCACAGAAATACATGAGATCACTGATTGCACTCCAGGGCAGCGAGCAGAGCGTTGTGTGATTGTTGCTCCAGTTGCTGTAACCTGCGGCCGCTTTGCTAGCCTGCTGTGTGGTGGACAGCGTGGTGGAGGAGGAGGGGGACGTGGTGCTTTTGGCGGTGCTGCTGCTGCTGGTGTTGGTGGTGGTAGAGGTAGTGCTGTTGGTGGCGTTGTTACTGCTGGCGTTGACATTACTGCTGTCCAAACTGGCACTGCTGAGACTGGATTTCTTCTCCGCCCGCTGCAGTTGCTCCATTTCCCGTTCGTGTTCGCGTGCTCGCATATAGGCTTCCTTCTTCTGCTGCAGCTCCTGCAGCTTGGTCATCTTGGGCGGTGAAATGGGCCTATAAATGGAGGGTGGTGGTGAGCGTACCTTCGCAGCAGTTGCTCCTCCTCCCGTTGCTGTCTGTGTCGTATCCCGCTGCAGTTCCGTCTGTGTGCCATGTCCGTTTGTGTCCAGCGATGCACTGCGTCCATATTTGGCACGATAGCGCTCCAATGTGTCCAGCGAGAAGCTGAGCTCCTTCTTGAGCGTTTTCTGCATTACTTTTTTCCGAGTACTAAGATTTATGTAATCGCCTTGGATACGCGTTCGATGCACGCGTTCGTCTCAAGAATTTTACAGCAAATGCAACGAGAAATTTCTTGCATTGCACTCTTTATTTTTATCTTTTATCAATTGGCGGCACCGACGAGCACTTGCTCCCTAAGCACCAAGAACTTTATTTTGGTCTCTGCCGATCATTGGATTGGCTATTGGGCAGCCCATAAAACAGACGAAAGATACATATATTTATATATTTATTTATACACTTGATGTATTTGTGTGATGTATTTACACTGCCGAGAGCAACTCAGATTTGATGATTAAAATTTGATGTAAAATTGTAATTAGAGTATCCCGACATGTTGGCCCTAGCCTGATTCAGTTCCACGCTTAGCAGCTTCGCCTTCTGATAGTCCACCAAACGCATAAGACGCTTATTCTTAAGCAGAAGACGACGGCACTTTTTGCACCCTTCGCGTTTGATGCCAAGGTAGCGCATCTCGCGCTGCCCATGGACCCCACGTCGCTGTTGGAAACGCGTCAGAGCCGTGCGGGGATTAGAACTGTACTTAGCCAACTCCTGCTGCGGCTGTGGCAGTGCTGCCAGCATATCGTCCCAGTTGTTAAACGGATTCGGGCGGACTTCAGCAATCGATGTCCAGGGAGTAAATGATTCCATTTCAAAAAATTTTATATTTTACTTCTTTCAAAAATTATTATAATGCAAAAATGTAGAAAAAATATATTAAGTATATTTGTATGTGTTATGTTGCTTGAAACTATACGAATGAGCTCGAAAAAGTACTTAGAATTACGTGTGGATCATGTGGATTCTAAGCCTACTCAAAAATCCAGAGAATAGATTTGGAAAGGGATTTGAGTTTAAATTGATTTTCCTATAAAAATACCTAGAGAACCTTTGGAAATGATTCTTAAAACAAGACAAATAGAAGAAGAAATGTTTTCTCCAAGAATTCCTATTTCTTTTGCTTTTAAGTTATACTAGAAAAACTTTCTGTAAGCTACTTAGAATTCTATCCTCCTATGCTATGCTTCTATTACTATGCTTATCTTCCTTTAAAACTTATTTAAATTAAATCTTTTTTATTTTAAATCCTACCTTAAGAACCTGTCAATGTTTTTCCTTCAAAGTTTAAAATATATTTTAAATTTTAAACAAACTAGAAAGATTTTCTAAAAACTCTTTCCCTTTTCAAAAAATTTAAATTCTTTACCTTCGTTTTACATCTTTATTTTTATAAATATAAATAGCGTACAGTAAATGTAAATTAATATTAGGATTTTAAAAATAATGGCACACGCTCAATGTGGCACAGTGAACGCTCTAATAACCCAATCCACACTTGGATTAAAGCCATTAATACATAACCATTTAGCGAGTGTTCACTGTAGTACATTTTTGATTACGATTAAGTACGAAATGTGAATGTTTGTGTGCTTCGCTATTTAAATACATTAAATTTATCAATTGCAAATCAATTGCACATTCATGGATGTGCCTAAAAGTTTAAGTTAACAAATGCACAAAGTACATTTAATACTTTAATACCGGATAACAAACTGCCGAAGTACAGTTAGGACTCCTTTAGATGTACATACGTGTTACATTAAATTAAAGCATAAATTAATAGAAAAATGTACAAATCGTTTAAGGACTACACATACAACATAGAACAGCTACAGATAGAAGAGGATACAAAGGATCGGGGATTAGTTGTGGGAAGACTAACTACAGACCTTACTACAGTCAAGGCACAGTACAGACTGGTTAACATGCATACAGGATATACAAACATATAAAAAAGGTTCGCTTACAGCTAACAGTATAATTTACAAAGGCCTTTGGAGGCACTATAAGGATCCCTAATTGCAGTACGCAGCTGGCACCTCGAAGATAATTTTGCCGCTCGCATAACGGAAGTTAGGAATCTCCACATTGGGCGCCGACTCCACGAAAATGGTGCGTGCTTTCTCGCCCAGACGACAGGCAATATTTGTGCCCACATTAACTCGTAGTTCGGTGCTAGTGACGCTGAAAGGATTCCAAAGGATACAAGTTAGATTTGATTTACAGAAGAAGCCTATGATGGTCACTTACTCGTAGTATTTCTTGCAGACAATGCCCACCAGTTCACCAATGCGATCCTCACGCAGTGGCGCCGCCTCGCCCTGCAGAGCAAACACCAAATCATTGTTCTTGGGCGAGTGGAAGACAATCAACTGATCACGTCCAGGCGTAATGCTGATTGAAGTTAGCTGTGGAAGTAATGAAAGTATGTGATCAGAAGCTTTAGAGCATTGAGTAGCTTAAGAATAGACTTACTTCTTTGATGGCGATGGAACGGTCCATGTTGCGGAACTTCTTGCGTAGTCCGTCCAGCTTGTAGATGTTGGAGTCGGTGACAATGAAGGCACGATCTGCTTGCTTGTTGTGTCTGTTAAACTTCTTGACAAAGCCGGAGAAGAGCACCTGTCGGAAGCCAGCACCACCAGCGCTGTTCTTCAGATTATCCACATTGGCCCTGTAGGCATCGTAGCCACTGTTGTCCTGTGAGTTGGCCAAATAGTCACCCAACCACTTGCGTTGCTGTCCCCAATGTGGGCGACGACCGGCAATCGCTGTGGCTGCAATGATCTGTAGTCGAAGCTGGGGCCACTCGCTGCGTGGATACTTGCGGAGTATCATGTAGGCACGCCAGAAGTCGAACATGCGATGCAGCTTTGCCTCGGCCTTGCGTCCAGCCAGTGGAGGTTGTGGCCATTGAATGCTGCGTCCATAGTCCCTCTGCTGCTTGGCATGACGGAAACGCTGGGCCAACTCATGGACATAGCTGCGCAGCTTGTAGGTCTTGTAGGCACGCATAATCACCACGGCGGCCTTAACCTTCTTAAAGTTACGACGGGCGATCCAGCCACGCACCTGCTTCTGCAGCAACGTGACAATGTGTGGTATCATCTCGTTTCGCTGCTGCTCCAGAGCGAACAGTGTGCGCGGCGAACGTATAAAGATCTTGGTATGACCATATTTAACGTCCTGGGCAAAGCCCTTCTCCTCGATCAGCACGCGAACACCATCGCGGTCGCTGCCAGCGCGGAAGTTCGGCCACGTGTATTGCGAGATCATCTTGTAGCGCAAGAGGAACTTATCGTAACGCTGCCGATGTACAAATCCAGCACGACGCACTCGCACATTCTCCAGGAGACCCAGATAGCGCACCTGATGCTGCACACGCTCCTCGTCGAACACTGTGGAGCTCTTGATGTCGTTAGGTTTAATGCAGCGTACATAGAAGGGCTCCTTCTTCAACAGTGTTGTCACCAGATCAGCCATTGAACGCTGGAACAGTGTGCCGGCGGTGAGTGGACGCTTTGTGGTCTTCTTAATGTCCTGAGCACCCTCGGGCCACATCTCGCTCAGATTGGCATCCTTAGAGTTGTGCAGCAGCCGCTTAAAGTCCTGATATAGCGTGTCCTTGTTCTTTTCAATGAATCCATTGATGTTGTAGATGACATCGCCAGCATAATGTGTAATGCGGAAGTCCTCGCGATGCTTTAGCTCCTTGTCCGTGGGCTTCAGCTGGCGACTCGTGTAATGCGGATGCTTGCTCAGGTTCTTGTCCATGGCACCCAACAAGGTGTCGTCGGTGACATTGCCCACACTCAGGCAGGCCTCGTCCATGATGGCAATGATGCCCTTGTGCGGCTGCTCCACAAGATCGCAGATAATCTAAAGGATACAAAAAGAAAGTTAAATTGTGCTTTTCCAGAATTGGGATCCCATTACTTACCTTATTGTTAAAGTAATCAATGTTGGTCCACTCGATGCCCTCGCGTTGATATTCCTCCTGTTCCTGCTTCAGCACCAGTTCTGCAAATGGTCACACTTAGTTAGTGTTCTCTAGAGGAGTACTTCAAGTGATTACTCACCTATGAAGAGCTGCTGCAGCTTTTCATTACAGTAGTTGATACAGAACTGCTCAAAGCTATTGGAATCAAAGATCTCAAAGCCATAAATGTCCAGCACGCCAATAACCGAGTTGAATCTGGCCTGGGTCTTGCTGCCACGGAAGAGTATAGCACGATTGATGCGCGATATAATCCAGGTGAAGAGGCGATCATAGATGGCCTTTGCCAGTGCATCCTTGCCGTACTCAGCCTGTGTGGCATTGTGATCCTTCTTCATTACATTGCCACCAGCAGCAATTGTTCGTTTGGTCAACGCGGCCGACAGCTCCGATTCGGTGACCTGCAGCAGCTTTGCCGCGGACTGCAGATGCGACTTATTTGTGATAACCAGCTCATCCTCGATGGCTAAAAGTAGCAAATGATTAGTACTTAATCTTTGAAGGGATTTGCATTAGCTTACTTTGGAACTCCACGTTGCCCAGGTGCAAAACGGAAGCAATTGTGCGCCAAATGGTCTGCACTTCGTCCGCCTGGAAGCCCAGGGTCTTAAAGGCATTGCAGGTGCCCTTGTAGTCGGACTTCTCGGTGAGTATATCCATGCTGCCCTGGTTCAGATAGTGATATTTCGATGTCTCCTTATGCAGATCATACTGACGCAACTCGTTGTCGTTGGCGCCACGCAGAAGCTGGAAAGAGTAAGAAAATTTATTTAATTATAAACATTAAATAGTTGTATATGATTTATTAAGCTGCGGTTTGGCTATAGTAAAGACTTTCTATTTAAGTTCAGCCAGAATAAGAAAAGAAAGAGGGAGGCGGCAACAAATTGATTTACTGTAAAGCTTCTATCCCTTTAAGGTGAGCAAGAGAAAGGAAGATAGCAATGAGTGCTCTCTGTGTAGATTGTGTGTGGTCTTAACTGAGAGAGAGCATGTAGCTGTTAGCTTCCACACTAGCATGAGAGCAAGCTCTCTCCAAATGCTAGCCTATGTGACTGCTTAAGTGTGAGTAGCGGCGGCTAAGCAGTGCAAGCGAAGGAGAACGCTGCATTGATCTGTCGTTGGAACATACACGTGTGTGTGTCTGTATGTGTATTCAAACAAGAGCGCATGCTGAAGTTAGGATCCACACTCTCTATTTAAATAGAGCGCACAGGCCGTCAGGCTTTAGTTTGCACGCAGGGTGAAGGCTGTGCGGAGCTAATGCGGCGGTAGTAAGGGAAGGGTTCTTGAAGGCACTTTACATATAAAGTAACTCTGCAGCGTTTTCATGTATGGCATGTCCATGTCCAAACTAAATGCACAAACTATTTAGTACAGCAGACAATTAGCACACTTGTTAACCATAATTGAACTTCCGCTTTAATTGTCGCTATTAGCCATTTCTGTGAGTCGCTGAAATCGAGCTGTGGAATTACAGTCATACCACAGATAAAACAAAAGCATTGTTTAAACAAAATTTAAATACACTAGAATTAAATTATGGAACCTATCTGTTGATAAGCTATAAAAACAGCTCATTAATAAATTGGCGAAAGGTGCGAAATATTTGTACGCTGAGTACATAAAAATATTTGGTAGTTCATTAGGTTTCCACATGTTGTCTTTAATAACACAGTTGAGTAAATAAACATATATGTATGGATTTGAAAACAAAAAAATACTTCAGTTCTATTTAAAATAAAAATTTTAAAGTGCCGCGTAAAATTATTTCAAGTTTGTGGTGTTAGTAAAAGAAATTAAGCTAAAAGTTTTAAAGTTTACATAAATGGTTTGAAACAATTAACGCCTTCAAGCTAAATTAAATAGCTCGATAAAAAAATAGCAACAACAAAATGAGTAAGTTGTTGTTGCTGTGTTTTTGTTGAAGAATTTCCAAAAGAATTTTAATGGGAAGTGACTGAGATAAATACACAAGTCTCTGTAAAAAGTACAGTCATATTTGCCTATATAGAAACTTAAAAATAAACTTTGTAATTTTACCCTTTTAAACATGTTATATATTTTCTTTTATAAATTAAACATAAATTTGCTGTTGTTTTCAACATAATAGTGTTTCCCTGTACATAAATCTGTATAGACGTCTATCTAGACATGTAGACATGAATAATACCCACAATTTCCGACTCATTTGCGTTTCTTATGAATGAGTCTTACTGACTTTGTGTTATCGGACAGTTCATTTGTAATGATCTCATCCATATCATTAGATTCTGTCCGACAATTTGATAAATTGAGTTAAACGTTAATTGTTTAATTATTTTTTGTTGCTTTTAATTGACTTTTGACTGCTTGAAACGCGTCTAGGATTCATAGAAAGACCCATCCATTGCTGACTCACATTTAATTCAGAAATTCTAGAATTATATTTAAATTTATTTGAATACTTATCAGACTTCCTTTGGGACTTTTATCGCAGAGCTTTAAAGGCCGATCGTAAAAGATAAATATTTTTAAGGGGAATTTGAAGTCCATCGAAAAGAAGCTAGCATAACTTTAAGTTCTGGTGCTATTTATGTATATGATACCCGTTCCCGTTCCAGTTTCTATTACATTTCCCATTCCCGAATCGAACCGCACCTAGAGTTGCCCTTACTCCACCCTTCCAGCTGACACCCCGAGTAATTGACGCCTTCCCGCTGACTCACTTGAGTAAATAACAGCAGAGACTGCGCCCACACACACACACACTCACTCCCCACACACATGTGTGTAAGTTAAGCCCACACCCTTCTTAGACTCACCTGATAGAAACTGTGGAAATTACGCTCCCCAGGTTGTTGTTGCACCACACGCGATTTCTCTAGCAAATAGTTGGTTATGATACCGCCCACAGGATCAGCTTTATAATCGAACTCAATGTCCATATATTTGCCGAATCGACTGGAGTTATCATTCCGATTCGTTTTCGCATTTCCAAATGTTTCCAATATCGAATTGCTCTGAATCAGCACGTTCTTCACGCTGTAAACGAAAATAGACAAAAAATTAAGTGTTTCATTCGAAAATTTTAATCGACAGCATTTAATATAATTTTTAATGGATTTCCTTAGCTTTGAGAAAAACCAATTAGGAAAATGCCACTAGCTTTAATCGCACAAGCAGACAAACAGCGAATAAATGTCAGTTTAAATTGCCTCAGGTTGGGGCACTAAAAATTGCCAAAGTGGCAATTAAGTTTTGGACATTGTCTAGGGTTTGGTTCGGTCTTCCCTCCATTGGTTTTAATAGCCACAAAACGATTTAAGACGATTCAACAAAGTGCCTTCCGGGTGGTTAGGGGGAAAACGTAGGAACTGACAGATATACTACCACTCTCCTGCCCTAATGTAGTTGAAAGCGTGAGCAATTAGCGGGTCACTTAATTTGCTCAGTTTTATGATAAAGTCGTATTATCCAGTGATGTCATATGAAAGGTACACAGGTCACCTCCCTGATTCCTCATGGGTGTCTTCTCGTATCTTGGGAATTTGAGCTATGCTCTTAATGACACTAAAACTTTCATTGAAATTTGCATGCCATAACAATGGCAAATTTGTCATGTCTCGGTGTTCACTAGGCGTTCGTGTTCAGTTCCGTTCCGTTCACTGTGTGTTTCGGTTCCCATTGTCAAGTTCCCACTGGGCTCTCTCTAATCTAATAATTTCCATACTAACTGCAATTGTGCGCTTGATATTACAGTTAAGTGAACCTCTATTAAGCTTCTTATTAAGTTAGTTCCGCTTGACTTTGAACTAGTTCTAGCTGTAATCATTATTTGTTAAATTAAAGCTATTAATTTGGGTACAGCTTTTTATTTAATTTTGGTACTGGTTCATTTGAATTCGGAACTAGTTCATTTGCAATTGGTACTAGTTCACAATTTCCAAAGTCTATCTAATCAAATACAATTCATTTTAACTAACTACTGGGTTCAGCTCAATGCGGAACTAGTTCACTTATCTTTACTCACCGTTCGATCTCATTCTGACCCTGTGTATTGGTCACCGCCGCAATATACTTCATGATAATTTTAGAGGCTTCTGTTTTGCCCGCGCCCGATTCACCTGAGATGAGGATACAGGTGTCCTGATGGCGCTGCTTGAGCACCCTGTATGCGGCATCGGCAATGGCAAACACATGGGGCGCATTCTCAAACAGTTCACGGCCCTTGTACTTGCGTATGGTCTCCGGGCCGTAGATGTTCATCTGTCTGTAGGGATTCATCGAGACGCACACCTCGCCAATGTATGTGTAGATGGAGCCAACCTGAAAGCTATAGAAACAAAAGATTCTCATTAATTGTTTTCATAGATTTTCTACAAAATTTTCCAATTTTTTCTTTATATGAAATAACCCAAATTCGAAGTGAATACAACTGAACTATTTAAACTACACGCTGTGCAGCTGTCGTTTAGCTGCATTATTTGTTTTTCAACAACTTTTCTTCTTGTGGGCGGGGAGATAGATGGGCGGGGCAGACGCCACAGGTAGCAGCGATTCGATTAATTGCATTTGTTGTTTTGGGGTTGTTGCTCATATTGATTAAGTTGTTGTTGCATTTGATTGACTGCGCTTATTGCACCTTCAGTGCATTTAGTGAGTTCGTTTTTTGTTTATTTTGTGTGCAATTTATCAGGCGCCAAAAGATTTAGATCGACAGTTGCACAGACATGTCTGCCTGAAAATTGGGTCACTTGGCCAAATATCGAGTGTAAACATTGGAAAGATTGCTGATCTATATAGATTAATGGTAGCTGTCTTACATAGTTTCCTAAGGAGGCTTAAAAACCCAAACTATTAATAAGCATTGGGTAAAAGTTGGACATTTTTACGATAGATTAATCAAGTGAATATCTCAAGCTGGCTTAAAACGATTGACAATTTTTATTCATTATTTCTTAGTGACTCAATCAAACCACAAGCTTAACTTGAGATCATTAAATGTAGCTCAATCAATTGCATAATTACCAAAAAAAGTGATTTAAAATTAAACCAAATCATTACTAATTATAAATAAACACTTTATAATCAGCTTAACTATATTTTAATTAGCTAATTGTTAAGCAGAAAACCAAAACTAACTCTTATAACAAGCTAATTTATTTTGTAACGCAAAAACAAAGTAAAGTGCATTATTTAACTTGGCCAAAAGGCTTACAGCTTGTCAGCTTTGCAAGCCAACAGTTGCACAAAAGTTGCTGCATTTCCCAAAAACCCAAAACAGCTGAAACAGTGTACATCAGTGATTACAAACTGTTACAATTACAATTACAGCGAAAAAGCCGCAAAACAGAGTTTGGTAACAGCTTTAAAAGTGTGCAACAGGTGGAGACGCTGTTACAACACGACCACGCCCACCTGGCCACTACAAAACGGCACTAAATTTAAGCAGTAACAACAACAAGATCAAAAGTCAAAGACAAAAGCATCAAAAATTAGAGAAATTGTTGAATAACAAAATGAAAAATGAAAACATGGCCAAGTTTTGTTTTTATTTTTGTTATTGTTGTTAGACCCGCAGCCAAGCATTTAATACTAGTTGTTGTTGTTGTTGTTTTTGTTACTTATTTAGACGGCAGTCAACACATGTCTTTACTTAAGTTTTCTTTCAGCCACATTTGGGTCAAAATGTGACAACGACAGCGACTACGACAACGAACAAGATGCGAGAGAGCTGTTCACTTAATGATGATTATATGTTGGCCCAAAGGTGAACTACTGAACTCCAAGTGGAGAAGGGAGCAGCAGGTGAGGGGTAACAACGTTTAGCATGCTTGTTGACTTTTTAGCACAGCGGGTCAAATATTAGAATCGCAATCGGAAGCAAAAAAAAAGCAAAAAGAGAAAGAGCAAAGCTAAAGGGCAGTCAGCAAGCCGCTTAACCAAGTGCTGTGATTTCTATGATTTCCACAGCTCACAACCAACCCCTACCCCACCCGCCACCTGCTTGACACCTGAGCTGTCAGTGTGGTTGCCGCCCACGTGGCGTATGATTGACGCACAGTCGAAACGAATCACTGTCAAAAAACAAAATCAAAACTATAAAAAATGAGGTTATAGAAATTGCTTAAGGCAAAGTGCTTTAGAATTATCTCAGCCAAAAATACACACATACACACACACACACATATAAACATCTGTGATCTGTGAGCATTTCAAAATCGCTGACAACTCAAATAAAGTCGTCATAATTTTTCATTTTTGCTCTTTAAGATCAATGAACCAATAAATCATGCCAGCATTTTGTTATGGAAATCTGTTTTTTGTGGACTGAAAGTCAAGAGTCTTTTTTATGGTTCCCCTTGAGCTACTTATTGGGTCATCTTGTCAACTTGCCACCTACATTACTTACAGCAAAGGGCTCTCCAAGTACTTCAAGTGGCAACAGATTGTTAATAAAAATGCAGGCATTTTTAAGAGCTAAGGGAAATGAATTTTTATTTTTTGTGGATAATTTAAGCTTCATACTTCATTTTTAAAGATCTCTTTAGTAAATTGAATGAACATTTGAAAATTGAGAATAGTTTTCCTAATAAATTATAATACTTTATATTAAAATAAATGTAAATAATTTAAATTTCGAGTAATTTCATTCTATTACAAACTGATTTAAATTATAATTTTATTATTTTATATTTTATTTTCACATTTACAATTTCTATTCCATTTAAAAGCACGCAAATTAATTTTAAATTTACAATTTCTACATTGCAAATAAATAAACAATTTTTGCGCACAGTTTATGCCCATGACTTTGTCACAACTAATTAGCATTACTAAAAGATTTAGTTATCTCTTGACCTTTAGCTAAAATTCGCTATTTGATTTTCGAATACTTAAAATAAATTTTAAGTGCAATGCGAATTTGACTAGACACTTCGGTTATCTTCCCTGAACACACCCTTTCCAACAGGTTTCTTTGGCGGAATTCGGAACTAAGTTGTTTGATTTTATGCGAATGTTATGAATATAATTAAGTATTCAATACTCAATGCTCGTCGCCTTCGCACATACTCACAATAAAGGTCGTCGTTATTCATTGTTATTGTCGCTTGGCTTTTATTTAAATTCGAAGTCGGATTCGAATTCGAATTCGGATTTGCGAATGGCGTCATCAAAGCAGAAAACAACTTGAAGTCAAATGGCGCCAAAATACAAAAAGTACAAGATGAGTTTATTATTTATTTTTGTTATAGTCAAGTTTGTTTACATGATTTTTTTTGCCATTCGTACGTGACTCATGGAGATTCCTGTTCTGATCACACTGTGCAACTATTTCGATTACTTAACAGCTGAGTTATCGATAATTAAAAAAATGTAATAAAATGCAAAAGCTGGTGAGACAATTGCTGACTAATCTACTGCTAAATTGCCGCTGTCTATTCGCATGCAAATTGCATTTGTTCATAAATATTTAAGCGTTCGATGAATCATTTTCAACTCATTCACGAGACGCACTTTGTGAAAAGCCTTGAAAGCGGCTGGAAAAGCGAGGAAAATCAATATGTTTACTTGTCTAACGCTGCACTTTTTATGCCGTTTACTGGCGGTAGCAGGAGGCAGGCAGCTGACGTCATAATGACTAACAGACTTGGCTTTAAGTGGGTCAATGTTTCATTTGCTTTTTAGACCCCGTACTCTTTAAAAAAGAGTAAAGGGGGTCTATTAAGTTTGTCAGAAGCGAGATGTGCGTAACAGGCAGAAGGAGGCGTGGCCGACCCCATAAAGTATATATATTCTTGATCAGCATCAACAGCCGAGTCGATATAGCCATGTCCGTCTGTCCGTCTGTCCGTCTGTCTGTCTGTCCGTCTGTCCGTCTGTCCGTCTGTCCGTATGAACACCTGGATCTTTTAAACTACAAAAGCTAGAACCATGAAATTCACAATGAAAGTCCGTTATTATGTCAAGCAGATCAAGTTTATTTCAAATTATTGCCACGCCCCCTACCGCCCCCGCAATGAGCAAAAAACCAGACAAACCTCGAGAAAATTTTTGTTTTAGGCGAATATCTCAGTAACTATAGCACTTAGGAGCACCAATTTTGGTATACAGGTTCCTAGAGACAGCTTTAATATAACGCCATTCAAAATTTTGAGCTGCCACGCCCCCTTTGCTCATCAGAAATAAAAGACTCTCCAGCTTCAATGCCTTGTTTCAGGCATTAAATCAAATAGTACAGTGTTGTAATTTAACATACGCTTAGAGAATTACTATTTCTAACTTTCCTGAAAGTGGCATCAAAATCCTATGTCAAACAACAGAGAAATTACGGTTCAAAGTTGAAGTTATTTTAAAGCAAAATCACTGCATGCGCGCAACACATACAAACAAACACAGAAACATACAAACATATGTTCGAAAGTTTTCTCTACCTGCTGGCGGCAGCGCTGCCCGGAGCCGCTGGCCGCGCCGACCAATGCTATACATACACACATATGTATGTGTGCACATACATATATGCAAATAATCGGAAGAATGATAGAAGAGGGTCGTGGTGCAACTGGTAGAGTTGCGGCGCAATGTGGAACCTTCGCATGGATCGCGGGTTCGAGTGCTGACGTTGACAGTTGTTAATATATTTATTTTTTAATTTTAATTCAAAATGTAAATATTTAATTTTAATTTTTTAAATTTCATTTGAAAATTTTAATTTAAATAAAATGCAATACTATGGGAGTACGGGGTCTTTTACAGTCGGCTCGATCGACTGTAGCCTTTCTTACTTGTTGTCGATTTAATTGAATTTGATGCGATTTATTGATGTGCCAAAGCAAAACAGACGTTAGAATGTGCGTGACGAGGCAGTAAACACTACAGAGAATCGCATAGAGAGGCGTTGTAGAGCGCTTTACAGGCATTTCCTATGAAAAGTCTGTACCAAAGTGTGAGAATCTCATAGAGGGGCGTTCACATGGAAGACTCTTTAAATTGCCAAAAATATTTGTTTGTTAATAAAGCCGCCATGCTCACATCTGTTTAAAATTCATTTGGTATAATGTGGCACCAAAGCATTTGCATCTGACAACAGCAATTTTCCAGCAACACTTTAAGTTTTTCTTGCTTAATTTTGTTGTTTTTCAAATGAACTTCAATTTACACCCAGCAACATTTGCCAAGAAGCAGACGCAAATCAATTAGCATAACTTCTCAGTACGTCTCTTGCCCCTACCCCTGCGCCTACTGCCACTCCCACTCCTACCGCCTTCAGTTGTTGCAAGACTAAACACAGGCGCTAGATTACTGGACTCGACATAAAGTTTTGTGTAAACTTTGCTGCTGTGTGGCAGCTGGCAACGTGTTGCAGATGCCCCTAAGTAAAAGTTATTGCAACGCAAATGACAAACATGAACATTCCCCATGAAGCGTAAATAAACAACAATGCAGACAGCCAATGACTTCGAGAAGACTTCTGAGAGTACTGGTACTGCAACTGTGTCTGGTTCTAGGTCTGTAGACTGAAGTCAGCAACTCGTTCGGTAGCTGTTTACCTGATTTATATACCCTGCTGCCATAGACCCCGTTTAAAAGCTAGTGAAAAGTGCTTGAAATCGACAGTAAGTGTTTAATAAATCTGACTTAAGTCAATACAAGTATTTTATTATTCCCTTTCTTTAAATTAGTATTAGTATTTATTTATTTACTTAATAATTATACTCTTTATTTTGCTTTACAGGGTATCTACAACTCATCTACTCCCCTTCAAGCCTATGCATAACTTAGTTAATTAGTTCGCCGACTGCATTTGCATTACACAGATCATTAGTGCCCCGTCTGTGTGTGTGTTGAAGAATTTTGCACTGAACGTGGCTCAATTAGTGGAGCAGTAACCGTTCTATTACCAACTAGTATTAGCCGTTATGTAAATGATACGATTTCCGCTCCGTGACACTATCAAAAAGGCTTATCAGTGAGCCCAAAGGGGCCCCATTCGATAGTAGTCTCTTATCGGTCCCATGGCATATGGAATGTGTCGATATGTTCGGGGACTGCCAGACAAATATCTGGAAACTAGATGAAAGCAAACCAAACTACAAGTATTCCCGCTTTGAACTACTCTAATGTCTTGGCCAGGTCTTGCAGTCGGAGTTGGCCGATAGTAACAATGGTCTTTTTGAACAAATAAACAGACAATCTTCGATTGCAATCGGAAATTGAAAAGGAATTCTTGATGTTTTTAATAGTGTTTCAGGTCTCTCTGCTTTATACTTTATATAAACAGAATTTTCCCTTTCTTCTCGTTAGCTGTTTTCTATTAGATTTTCTTTATACTTTCTGGTCGCCTTCTTTGTAATCAAGTTTTGCCATAAAAATTGCATTTATAGACAAGAAGACGCAGTCTGAATACCAGATGCGTGGAAAGTCTTTAGGCAAATGAGCAACAAGAAGCAGACAAAATCATAAGTCACAAATATAATTGGATTTTTATTGGTGCAGAGAGAAAAATTTAGAGGGGATTTCGGGTTGAAACCTTTAAAAAAATTTCAGATTCATTTTGCAGATTTTATAGATCAATTAATTCTTATTTAAACCATAATTTCTTTAACTAAAAAATTTATACTCAATTCCCTAATCTTAAGCTACTATTTTAATACAACTTTTTTCAGTGTATTCCTCGATTCGTCGTGGTATTTATTGCATAACCAATATAACCACGTTGCTTATCGGTTCTCCAGTCGACTCCAGTCGATATAGGTAGTACTCGAAGTCGTAGCCAAGGTTATAGCAACAAATGAATATGGGTAAGACCAACTACATACGTCTACAAGTACCCACAAATGTGTTACTGTGTTTACTGTACAGGTAAACCTTGCTAACTTTGACACTTCGTTGGCCATGCAATCTTATCGGGTCTTTGGTGTGGAGTCTCGGGTATTTACACCCAAGAAATAAATAATCGTTTTATATATATTCCCTAGAAATGTTTGTTTTGTTGAAGAAAAGAAGAAAAAGTATAGAATAAAACGAAAATAAACTTTGAGAGCATAATATATGGCGATAAACAACAATTTTAAACTCTGAGATAAGATTAAAATGTGAGAAGGGTTTCATTTGCCATGGAGGTGAGCTCATAAAAATGTCCACAATACATTTGAAATAATCATAAATTTAGGCACAGACTGATAATTATTTAGAACTATAAAAAAATACGATTTAATAGGCATGAAATCAAACTAAAGGCTTTTAGATAACTGCTGAGTTTAGTTAATAAATGTTATTAAGTTTAAAATTAAATAGCAAACAGTCTAGTCGTTATTTTCTGTAGGAGTAACTGTGCGAGTTTGATGAGCTAAGCTGCCCAACTAAGAGACACAGACCACAGGATATAACGAAATAACTTTAAGTATTTGCAATGCATTTCAATGTTTGTTGTCAGGTGTTTGCATTGAAGCTGATGACTCAGACTTTGTCTACAGATATGGCTACTAAAAATAAGCCAAATTTTGTTATTACTTCATGTTTTGTAGGAATTTTTTGGCAACTGATAAGGCCAACAAAGGTGTGAAACACTTGAACAGTAACTGCTTCTTTAACTTGTATATAACTATGACTCTTCTCCTAGAGAGAGAACCACCTGTAACTCATGTGCGTAGCTCCAATGAACTGAAGTGCGTCGGGTTCAACGGCAGTTCATGGGAAAACACAGTTGGGTAAATAAACAGCCAGTCGGACAGATATCGATAGCAACTCTATGGAGTCTATTGGATGTTTTTCAGCTACTGCAAACAATAACACACACTACACACAAAATGTAGGCCAAATCGGTGGAGTGAACAACGCACAATAAACAAAGACGCACCAAAAACCAACAAATTTCAATGTAAACTTATCAGTTTTTCAGCTAAATACATGAACTAAATTGTAAAGTGCATGCGTTAATAGCATAATCAATCAGTATTGAGTACATTTATAGGTAATTCTCCCGCCCCCAAAAACAACAGAAAACGCAGCGGAGAGCCATCAGCATCAGGACACTTGACTTAATGGCTCGTTAAAAAAAAGTTCGCCGATTCTTGGGAAGAAATAGAAGACTAAAGTAAATACCCTTTGGGAGCATTTCTAGCACGATTATGTACTAGATTGGGGGCGTGTAGAGTGCTCTGAACTTGAGGCAAATAATAACAAAGCTCCTCTTTTTTGTCTACTCGTTTTCTTTTACTTCTTCTAAATTTTATTGGTATCTTTTGTGGTATCTTTGTTTGGATGAAGCAAACTTGTTTTGTTTTTCGGCTTTTATTTTTGTATTTTCAGATATTTTTTTGTAGTTCCTCATTGCTTTGCAAACTGACGCCATCAACCGGTTTCGGTCTTTCGGCTATTTCATTTGTACGCGTTTGTATACATACATACAAACGAATGTATGTATGTGTGTCTACGTCAAAAGTATCTGCAAGATACACAGCGTCATGAGTCACAATCCTCGGACTGTAACTGAGTGCAAGGCTTTCCATTTCATTTTAGAGATACATTTTTCAAAAACAAAAAAGCATATTTTATTCAAACACACACAGATATGTACATAAGTGTGTGTGTGTGTGTTTGTGCATGTTTTGGTGTATAACAGTACAAGTAAAAGTTTTGTGCGCATCGTGCAGCTATTTCGGGATCGTATCTACATATATTTCTATATCTTTGTATGTGTGCCTGTGTATGTGTAAGTGGGTTGCTTGCCATGCCGCGGGGCAGTGTACAGCCAAACACACATTCATATTCACTAATGCTTATGACACTGCCAAAAAAAGTATATGTATGTATATGCAAACACTTGATGTACCAAATTAAAAATATTTCTATTTTGGTAAAGGTTATTACCACTTTTTAAAGGGCTTGAAATGCTAAGAAGAAAATTTAGTTTTTAGAAAAATTATGTAGGAAAATTTTAGCTTATTTTTATGGGTATATTTAAAAGCTACAAAACGTCAAAAACTTTTTAAATTATATATTTTAAATATGTCTCACAAAATTTATTTTACTAAATAAAAATTTGCTGTTCCATTTTTTACTTAAATTGAATAATCATTGTCGGTACTCCACAATTTTTATTTATAATCATTTCAAAAATAAATCACCTAATATATTTATATTTTCTATAAATGACAAAATGCTCACACTTTTTTTAAAGAGTAACTAAACTTTGGCTACATGTAAACCGAAAAGTTTGCGTTTATGTTGTGTGACTTGTTGATGTTGTTTTAACACCCTCTACAAAATTAAGTGACGGGTACTCACAACACATGATGTCATACAATGCGCTACGCAGTTGGCAAGAAAGAGAAGAGGAATACCCAACAGAAAGAGATAGAGAGAAGTCATAATAAACGAAATAAAAGTCATGTCTGGTCGTAAGACTTTTAATATAAAAATGCAGTTTTAGCCATTTTCGATTATACAGTTTTTATTTAATTTCATTTTATTAAATTTTATCTCTTCTTCACTTCGTTTTTGTTTCAATTTGTTGTTGTTTGGGGCTAAAACAATAACAAAAACATAAACGAAAGTGACTTATTCATTTCTTGTCTTTATCACATGATGTGTTTTGTCTTTGACTTTCGTTTGCTTTGATTATAAAACTTTTTGGCTCGTTTTCCATTTTCATGTTCAGTTTTGTATTTTATTTGGCTCATTGCTGACCCTCTCCAGGCGGGTTTTCCTCCTCAAACTATGGTATATGGCATAAAACTATCGAGTATCATTATTTTTACAAGTATTACACGAGCAATTTCAATTGCAATTTCATTTTGTTTTGTCTAAAATTTTCCGGGTAAAAATGTTTTGTAATTTATTTGTACAAATTGATTTGTATAATGTTACGAATGTGTTATGATTATGTGAATACACTCGGTCGAACATGAGTGTTTGTATACGTGTTATTATCTCATTGTTTGTTGTATAATTAGCGGTCGAATAGCACTTTTATACCCTATTTAACTGAATTTATGTTGTTAGTGTAGTTTTAAGATTTGGAATGAGGTTTAATTAGAAGAGCATCGATTGAGAGGCTTTTATTTATTTTCGATTAATTTGTAGTATTTTTTAAATGAGCAAATAAGTTGTTCATACTAATTATCTGCATTTTAAGTACTCGTTTCCAGATTAAAGTGTGCTTAATTTTAGAACGTATTCGAACCAAGTTTTAAATGTACTTAAGTCATAAATTTATAACTCACGCTTAAAACGTATTTTTAACAGTTTATTTTCAGGACAGATCTACAATACACTAAATTATATATAAATTAAATAATATAAATTGAAAAGAAAAACTAAATTTTTTCATAATTTATATTAAAAGCCTTTACGTTATTTTAAATAAATATATTAAGTATTTTGTTAACTATTTTTGCCTCCTTCTCCCTACTGTTTCTATTCAACAATCCCGAAGTGTCTCTGGTTACTATTGTCCCCTACTGTTGTTGCTGTTGGTCAGTTTTTCCTGCCTTTTTTTGCTATTAGCCAGCGTCAGTTACCCGTATTTGATTTCAGGCAGCGTGTGTCAACAACTTGTTGCATGCAGCATTGTCAACATGATTTGCTGCTGACTCTAGTGAGGCATCGTCTGTGGCAACACGGGTCGCTGCGTAGCATGCCTCGCTGGGTCTCGTCTCCCGTCTGTTTGTGGTTCGATGCTTTGTTGTGCATTGCTATGATAGATCATTATCATAATCAGACACTCGGTTCGAGTTCTGCTCGGTTTGTTTGACCAACTATCTGTGTGTGCTTAGTTTATTATCAGTGCGTCACGAAATAGTTTTCGCTTTTGCCACATTATGCGGCACTTTACGCACATTTTAATGAATTTATTTAATGCTTTTGATTAATACATTTACTTGCACTTTAGTTAACACCATCCATTTAGCCATTTAAATGATAATTGATTCGTTTAAGATGAGTCGCTTGTAGCTCAACTTGAGTCATTTGCTTGTTTTGAAAAATATTTGACAACGATTCTAAAGTTAGCACTGATTCACATCCTATGGTATTGTCAAACAAATATAATTTTATTTATTTCTGATAAGCTGGCAACATTCTGGTTAGTAGGGAATTACGTGGGGGAGTTTTTACTATCTCAATACGAACATATTGCATCATGGATTGAGGAAAATCACACAGCGAAAGTTCTTTATCGGCTTTCGCTTTCAATTTACTTAATAAGAACTTTTATTTGAGGTCTTATAAGTTAATTACAAACTGTCACGTATAAAATCTAGTTTGATTAAATTAATAATAATAAAGAAAAGATATCTGTCGATGATTATTTCTTAACAACTCTTCTACAGCTCTAATTTGTAACTTTAGTTTAAAAGAAACTAATCCACAATTTAATTAGTAAATAGTTCCAACAATACCTCCCAAAGAGATAGATTTAAATAATCTTAAACCAACTCCAACCATAACTCATTAAGCCTAAAGAGACAACTGCAAACACTCAATTATGTTGGTAGCATGTTGCTATGGTTCAGTTAACACGCGGAAATTGGCCTAAACGAATTCGACATTAACAGTCAGTGGGTCAGACGCGTCTAACACCTTGACAGCGGGAGGGGCAATCAGATAGCTCCATTGAGCAGGCTCTCAAGTAGAACCGGCTGTGAAGTTTAATATTAAGTTTGTCTTAATTACAAAGCCGATAGAAATCGAGTTGGCTAAGAGGAAAGCCCGTTGGCAACAAGCAGACACACGAAATATAACAAAATAAAAGAAAAAACCTTGAACGGCGTACAAGGTACAAGGTTGTTACAGTTAGCATCGATTGTCGTCACTTACCGCTTGCGCAAGTTGTCCATGAACTTTTCCATGTTTACTTGGTCGAGGAGTACAAAGTCCTGCACCCCCACCTCCCGTTGCATTGCCATTTTTGCTGCTTTTTGTTTTGCTCACCGAAATAAACACAGAGGACTGAGAGCGTGAGAGAGCGCGCGCCAAAGGGAGCGTATTGACAAAAAAAAAACGTAATTAGTTGCCGGCTGCGACGGGCACTCAGGTAACGAAGTAGAACTCAAAGAGGACGAAGTCAAAAGATCACGAAAAAGAAGCAGCAGCACAAGAAGCTGACGCTGAAACTGTAACTGACGCAAAAGACAAGACGATTTTATGAAGCCTTTCTCTCTCTCTCTTTTTCTTCTTCTGTTTTGTTTTGTTTGTTTGTTCGCCACGAATTTAAATATTATTTTATTTTATATTTTTTCGCTGAATTTGCAAGAACAAACTGCGACAACTTGAGGCCAATCCAGTTGTTGAAATATTTATGTTTATTTATTATAAAAACAATAAGATCACGAAAATATTGATCTATTTTTGCCAATTGGCCGCGAGCGAATGTTAATGAAATTTCGGCGAATTTACACACAAAAGACACACGCGGAGGAACATAGAGCGAAAGATGGAGAAAGAATGCGTATCGCCGCCAATGGATAACAACATTTAATATTTCAATTCGATTTGGCGATCGTCAGAACTTGTTTGGGCCGCCGGTTAATATTACTTATTGCAGCAGACGAGTATTATGTATCGCAATATCGCCCAGTGCCAGCTGGTTTTTCTGTTTTATCGTTTCTGAGAGCCGTATTACACTCAGTCACAAACACACGCACACACGTTTGCTCGTTCACATACACGGAGGGACAACACAACCGTTCGGCTGCGCGTTCGAAGAGAAACTGTTTGAAGCGACGCGCGACTCGAGACGTTCCACCACGCACGACGGCAACAGTGGTACGCAAGTGGTTGCACTGAGAGAAAGCGCTGTGCGTTCCACAAACGCGATCCAATTATAAGAAACGAGCTTGTATTATATTTTGAAAAGATTAAATTGTGTCAAAATAGTTTATTGGCTGCATAGTTTCTTTTAGAGACGAGTTAAAAGTAAAAGTGACATTTTAAATTATAAACATATAATTTTACATATCAATATATAAACGTTTGATTTAAATTAATTGTTTATATTTATAAGCTTTCATATTTAATCTTATGAGTGTCGCTTTTCATTAATTTTGTCTTAACGAACTCTAACTCCGAATTCTGTGTCATTTGTTCAGCGTACATGATCCCACTGTATTAGCCAGTTCACTATTAAGCAAAGCTGTTCCACATGCCGTCCACACAATCTGTGCTCGCGGTTTGTGTCTTGGCTAAATAATGGGTATGGGACGCGAGTGTTTCCCAGTGACTCACGATAATTATTTACCACACATGAATTAACTATTTAAATGCGGCTTAGAATTCCTGCTGTGCCGTTAATGCAAATGCAAATGAAGATGATGACATATAAAACTAAACTAAAACACTTCACATTATAACTTAATTAAAAGCTTAAGCTAATGAAGCTATGAATTGTTGACTGGACTGTATGCATCGCATGCTCTCAGGATGTTTTCACTTAGGGGGGATTACGTGCATAAAGTGTTTCTATATACGTACCACAATTTTAGACCAAGTTAGTAGCATATTTTAAATTAAGTAAAATGTATTACTTACTCCGTTTAATTCACTATTTAGGCATTTAATTCGTTGCATACTTTTGGCCGTATTAAAGCTAAAGCAAGTATTAAAATTAAATCACAGCGTTTAAATGTTTGAATTTGTAGATTTATTCTCTTGGTAACATGTTTCGCGTTTAAATCAATCCAAAGGGTATTAAAATATTCGTCATTATTATTTTTTTGTTTTTGGGTTTCAAGATTTGAGACTCAACATTTGTTGGGCACTGGGAATCCCATGGAGCAATCTCCTGCACTTGTTGAATTTCATAAATTTAAAGTAAGCGATAAGCAGATACTTGTACTTGTACTCTTAACTGAAAGCAATTGACACGGCCCCTTCTGGCCAAGTGGGGGTGGCGGTGGGTTAAGCCCAACCCGCGTGCTTCTTGGAGAGCACCACCTTCTGCATGTGCTCGTCGGCCGTGTGGATCGTATGTAGTCCACCCGCATGACGTGGCACACATTTGCTGACCGGCACTGTGCCTAGTCCCTGGGTCCAGGCGTTGGTGGAGTGTGGGAACTCATCCTTGCGGTAGTAGCCCATGATGCCGGACTTGCGTATCTGGCCCAGTTCGTAGGTGACCAGTGGACCTAGACTGGTGGAGGCGTGAGCGGAGGCGGGAACTGGCAGCTTGGAGCGTTCCATGGTGCGCATCACACAGGGTGTATCGCAGGAGATGCAGGCCAGATCCTGCATGACCTTAACGCGTCCCGCAGCAGCGGCACAGTCGTCATTGGTCATCTCCATGTACTTGTGCAGCGCCTCGGCGATGAGGGCCACCCGCTTCTCAATCAGCTCCCGGAAGTCCTTGAGACTCAGCTCGAGTGAGTCGATGCCCAGAGTCATGCGTAGGGCATCGATGATCTGGAGCACGTTCTTCTCGTTGACATTGATGATGCTGCGCACCTCGCAGAACTGTTTCTCCAGTCGCTCCTTGTACTCCTCCAGCTGCTCCAGCGACACCTTCGTCGCCAGCTGTGGGAAGTCCACCTTCTCGGCCAACAGCAGCTCCACATCCGCCTTGTCGATCTTGATGTCGTCCAGATGGGCCACTGAGTTCTTCAGCGAGGAGATTTGATTGATGGCCGTGTTCAGCTTGGATTGCATGCTCTGATTCGCCTCGTTGTTGGACGCCGCACCCAGTTTGACATCCCGCATGGTCATCTGCATGTCCACCATCATTTCCATGAGACGCTTAGCGTCCTGCTTGAGCAGCTCCGCTCCCAGTTCGTTCACCTTGTTGGTAAGCGCACAGAACTCCGACTTGAGCTCCAGCAGCTCGTTGAGCATGCGTTCCGGGGAGTAGCATAGATGCTGATCCAAATCCATTTCTTCCTCCGGTTTGATCACATCACTTTGTGTGCTCGACTCCTCCACAGCTGTTTGCTCCTCCTCCACCTCGGCCTCCAACTCCTCGACGCCTGCTTCACCGCTGGTCCAACTGATGGACACCTCGTCATCCGCCACACGCATCAGCACACGCAGCTGTCGTGCTATGTGTCTCAATAGCTTCATACGCTCTGGATTCGGTTTGCGATCCAGCACCAAATGGGTCACATTGTTCAGCTGCTCCATGGTGAGCTTTAGTTGACCCGTCATGGCGGTTATGTAGTTCTGGAACTCCATCTCCTTCTGCTCCTTCTGCAGCTCCACCTTGGACAGACGTCGCTCCAGCTTTGCCAGGGAGCCAATCATGGAACCCTCCGCCCGTGATGGTGTCTTGTCCAGCTTCGAGGTGCGCGATGAGGCACGCGAGGGATTCATTGCCGGTGAGGCAGTGGCTGTAACCTGTTCTGGCTCCGGTTCCGGTTGTGGCTCCGGCTCAGGAGCTGGTGCTGGCGTTGGCGCTGGCGTCGGAGTCGCCGTTGCCGCTGGCTCTGGTTCGTCCGGAGGTGCCGCAGGCGTTGCCTCTCCCTCGGCTGCAGGCGGACTCGCTGCTGCTTCTGGAGCTGCTGCGGCTGACTCCTCCGCTGCTGCTGGTGCTGGTTCCGCTGCTGCAGCTGCCTCTGGTTCTGCCGCTGCTTCGGGAGCAGCTGGAGCCGCTGCAGCTGCTGGCTCACTAACTGCCTCAGTTGGAGCCTCTTCCTCGTCGCCACCAGCCTGCAGACGAAACCTGGAAGATTTGCCAACTGAAAGGAGGATTAAAAAGGGGAAAATGTTCAGAGGATGCGAATGCACTTACTCAAACTGCTCTGGAAACGCATGTTGGCCAGCAGGTAATCATCCTGCTCCACCAGCTCATCGAGGCACTCAAGTTTCTGGGCAAAGTTGGAGAGCAGCACGTGAAGGGCATAGAAATTAACGTGTCCCGATTCCGGGGAACCAATGGCCACATCAATTAAATCCTTGTAGGTAAAATCCACCATTTTGAACCGTAATCGTAAGCGTAACTGCAACTTGTGATTAAATTAAATGAAATGTATTCGAATTTGATTGCAACTTGAATGTCCAACAATTTTTATTACTACAACTATTTAAACTGATGATCTTTCTCGGCTCTACTGTTTGGTACCAAAATATAGAATGTTATGGGAATTATTTGATGGAAATACGTTCCACACAATCAATCCACTTGAAGCATATTTCCAGGCATGTTCATCAGCTGAACAAAATATCAAATAAGCCTGGCACAATCGTTTCCATCGAGAGCGAAGAGCGTAACAAATATCAAATGCGTCTGAAATGCTTAACAATGAGAGTGAAGAGTGCAGTACGTTGCGCTGAGGGCTTGCAAATTGTGTACTGCCCTCTCTCCACACTCTTCGTTGCGAGCGAGAGTAAACAGTCCAGTTCGCAGAGCCGTGCGTGCATGTTGTGTGCTGCTACGCGCTCTCTGTACTTTTTTCGTTTCCTTTAGCTCACTTGTGTTCGCCCATCTCCCTCCCACTCAGGCCACACACTACGAAGCTTTTACGCGCGCGCCAAATATTTGTAGGTTAGAGCTTTTTCCGTGCTGGAGCTTCAAGCAAAGCACTTGAAACTTGGTAGCCCACACTTGGCACTTGGTGCTTAGTGCTTGGCACTTGGCAGACGACAACGTTAACAACTTTTATCATTTCGGGGCAAACGCTTGTTGCTTCAGCGCGTGTTCTCCTTTGCGCCGGCAGAAAGCAAACGGTAACAGTAACGGTAAAGGCAGCGTTAGCGGTAAATGTAACGGCAATGACAGTGGTAAATTGCTAAAGTGCTTGATCAAAGATACCGTTAGGAAACCACAATTGGCGCGCGTGACAAATTCAAAAGGAAAATTAGATTATTGACAAGCAAATGTGAAATAAAAAAGAAAATAACAAAAAGTGATAAGCTAAATGGAAAACAAAATTAATGTGAATTAAAATATTTGCATAGAAAATACATGTGTGTGGGTGTTTGTGTGTGGAAAGTTAATATTATATATGCAAATTGGAAAAAGGAAAGTGAAAATTCCAGAAAGTAAAAATGCTAAAATTGTAATTTAATAGATAAAACAAAGCTTTGTTTAGGCAAAAAAAAGTGATGTGTTGAATACAAATTATGCTAGCGGAAGGAAAATAGCAAGAAAATGTGCACAAAATAAAAGTGATGAATAAATTATTTAAATGAATTGTTTGAGTGTCCATTTGTTGCCAACTGAGAAGATAAGAGATCAAATCAAATATCAAACACAACATAAACTGTTGGCCAAGTGTCAACAAAATTGCTAATGCATATTTCTGGTAACCAGCGCAAGAGGCCAGTTAACAAAGCAAGTGAATAAGTAAATTTGGACAACTTCAATGTGGATTTTGGTTCAAACTTGTATGGGGTACGTGCACATATTTTATAAATACTTTTAGTTTCTTTAACCAAAAGTTTGTATTTAAAATATTTTAAACTTTTCTGTTGTTGTTTTTTTTTTTTCCTAAAAGAATTGAGTGCACAGTTTTGTTGGCCTTTTTCGGTAATGGTTGAATTTGGCCTTGATTAGATAGCGTTAGCAAAGCACAAAAAAAAAAGAGAACAAAACATTTTGAGTCTAACATTTAATAGACAGAATATCAAATGCTCTTTTTGTGTCGTGAAGTGAAAATTTATATTTATATCAGGGACTGAATCGTAGAGCGATAAGCTATATGGTATTGTCAGTTTCGATAAGCCCAATAGTTGTCTACAATCAGCTGAAATATCAACTACAACTACTTGAGTGTGATGTAATCTTCAGACCCCAAGTGAGGGCATTACGGCAATGAAAAGTTTCTTTTAAGATATTAGAAATCAAGTTAATCTACCTGAGGGATCTAAGTATGTTGTCTTAGAGGGCTGCTGTGAGTCAACCCTTGCAACCTACCCCTAGAAGCCTAACTGACTGTACAGCTATCAATCAACAATCACTGTTTGATTGATGATACAAATACATCGACTTTGACTGCGCAATAAATTTTCAGTTGACTCTTAACATATGCCCCAATCGAAAGTACAATGAAAAGAAAATAAAAGAGTGTGAATCAGTCGGTGGGAGAGAGAGGGAGAGAGAGACAGGGGGTAGGAGTGGCTGGCGGTGCAGGGTATCTGTGTTCAGGTACGACTAATTGATATTTCGACACTCTAATTGTGGACTGTTGAACCCAAGTGTTTAAAGGGCAGAGATGACGCACCCCAGCACTCCCCTCTCTCAGCACCCCTTACCTATCTAAGTGACTAAGAGGGGGCAAGAAAATAAATATAACTGTCGTTATGACATATATATGCGACTACTGCGAGTGCTTTCCATTTTATTCGTTTTCGATTCCGTTTCTTTTTTTTTTATTAGATTTTATTATTTTTATTCTTTTGTGTGGACAAATTAAGCAACGGCCACTTCAAGTGATAAGCATAGCGACGCCATTTTCTATGCGCCCCGCGTCTGTGTGTGCCTGTGTGTGCGTGTGAGTGCATGTCTGTGTGCCTTCGATTAATTATCGGATTGGCAGCTACCTTAAAAAAAAGAAAGAACAACAACTCATGCCTCAGAGTCTCTCTCACTCTCTTTCCCCCTCTCTCTTCCTCGCTCTCTTTGTTGTTTTTGGCGCTGCTTAAAAGCATGTTATTTATTATTATTGAGAGTCTTTTTAGTAAGCACTCTACACACACACACACACACACACACACACTCATATATATATATAAAAACTAATACATTGGTATTATGGACACAATTAATCTAAATAAACACGCGCTACATTTTGATAACCAAACACACAATTTATTTCTATTTAAAGTTAATTTTACAATTGTGAAATTAATTTTGGAAAGTTAAAAAAAAAATCATAAAATTTATTACTTTCCCATATCCTCCAAAAAAGAAAACTTTTTATAGATTTTGCACATGTGTTTCACATCAATTGCAATAAATCCGAGGTACGAGAATAAGCCGATTAAAATAACAAACGAACAGATCTAAAATTTTAACCAAAACAAAATCCTATAAATACAAACAAACATATATTTATACATTTATATAAAGATATGTATATATAGGGTACATTAACATGCCGCTTGAAGCAGCTGGCCAAAAATATACGTTTAACTCTTTATACATTATTCTGTTGGTTGTACTTAGAAACATTAAAGTTAAGCTAGTAAATGTGTTTGAATAAAAGTAGTTATTCCATTAGGGAAAGTTTATAAAGTTAATAATTGGCAAAGAGAATTTTATTCATTAATAAATATGCTGTACAAACTGTGAAAAGTTTTGATAGCTTCTTGATCAAATCTTGGCTTAAAAAGTTTAATGTTTGCTTTTGTTTAGTAGACCCCGTAGTCTAAAAAAGAGTGGAGGGGATTGCTAGGTTTGTCAGACGTGTAGTATTGCCGAAAAGTGTATATAACCTTGATCAGCTTTAACTCCCACGTTCCCCAAATCACTATAATTTAGAAAATACTGGAGCTCTTAAAGAGTTACCAAACTTACACATATGTGAATACTAATACTAATGGTACTAATAATCCTACCCCCACCACTCTCTAGAAGGAGTACGGGGTCTTTTATAGTCGCCTTGCTCAACTGAAACCTTTCCTACTTGTCCAATAAGGAATATTTAATAAATACATAAATAACTGAGTAAAAGTTTGAGTAATTTATAAGCACAATTCATAATATTTATAGAATAAATTAATTAAATTAATAGTGCTTTTTATACCCGTTTCTGTGCTTAATAAAAAACCACTTGAACTCGCATTTACCTCCCTATTTTTGCTGCAGAGATTTGAGTAAACATTTAGCGGAAATTTGGCCATCCGCGTTCTCATTTCCTGTAAATTCTTTTATTTGTTTGTGCCATAAAACTGCAGCCGTTGCCATTTAAGTAATCATTTTTATGAGCTGCATTTCGGCATTACTTTCTTTTGTATTTGATAATAGTCCAGCAAACAGGCCGCAACGCCAAAAAATATAAAAAATATTATCTAGAAGGCTGTGTAAGAAATGTCTGAATGCACTAGGATACGAATTTATTTCGCTGGTGAATTTCTTCATTTTTTCTCTCAGTTTGAATAAATACTTAAAACTGGTTTCCATATTATTTAAGGTCATGCTTTCCTCAGTCAAACAGAATTGTTTTTGCTTGGTAAAATTTTTCCCTTATTTGCTCGGACTTTTTGCATTTAATTGCAATTTTTATAAAAATATTTTTATTACATTATGCAAAAATCTTTTTAATTTTATGCTCACGAGTGTGTTATTTGGACCACAAATTTAAGTCTTTCTATTTTATAATTGGCTTTTACTTTGCCTTTTGCATTGTTATTACCATTTCCATTTGGGTTTTCCATGCTGGGTTTTCTGAGAATGTCCAATTAAAGCGCAACACTTTTTCACTCCGTCGAATGTGTGTGCTGATAATTGACAGAGACCACAGATGTTGAATTGTAGTGCTTTTTTATAAACTTTTTTTATTTATACCTATACATACACACATACACAGACACACCTATACATGTAAAGCTAGTTGATATGATCATATCTCATCAGTTTTGATTTAGTTGCTGTTGACATTTGCTGCACAATTTGCAGACATAGAAGGCTTTAAACGGCAACATCGCTTCCATCAGGCATAAATATAAATAAGCTTACAGAACACACACACACACACACATACACAGCCAAACACAAACACACACACAGTCACAGCCAAACACAAACACACACACAGTGGTAAACACCCCGCTGAGACAGCTGTCGAAATCGCGTAGATAAAAAACGAACTACGCAAATGGAGGGAAAAACATTTAAACTATTTAATGAGAGGTTTACTTTGCTGCGAAAAATTATAGTATTTAAATAAAATGAACATAAACATTTAATATAAATGCGGCTTAAAATTGCATTTGTTTTTAATATATTTAAAGATTTTTACGCATACGCAACAAAAGTTGTTTGTAAATAACACGCATACGTCACGTATGTCGAACGCAAACTACAAATTTCACTTTGTTTTCCTTCTTACATTAGTGTAGCAAAGCTAGTAAGTTAATTACTCTCTCCACTGAGTAATTAATCATGCAAATGCCAAGCCTGCAACTTAGTGCATTTGTTTTGGCTTAATGAGTTTATTAAAGTAGTTCCCCCGCCATTTGAAGTTTAAAGTGCAAAAGTCCAACAAGGAATACAAAAATCGCTTTGTTTGTTTAGTCGCATTTTATTGTTGTTCTTGTGGCTTTTGTTATTGTTGTTAATGACAGCGCTTATCGGTTTTAAACGCTTGTCTCAATGTTCAACAGGTAAATTCCCAGTCGCGTGACAATTCAACTCAACACAACCCACCCAATGATAATGCTGAAAGATATCCTGAAATCAAAAAAGCTATGGGGCAGGTCTGCTGCTGAGTGAGGTGACTGTGAAAGACCCTGTACTCAGTGTACATCTCTTAACAGAGTTTGTTCTAAGAAACCACAAAGTTTTTCCAACGAACTATCGATAGGGGTTGTTTCTCCTAATGCCTGTTGTTTACATTTTCCTATACACTTTATACACCCTCTGTTATTTGTTCCTGCCACCGGTTCCTAGAACAATTAAAAGCATACCAAAACAATAACAAATGGAAAGCATATCACGCCATCAATTATTTGTGTGGCACGCACATTTCGATTTTCACTGTTTACGTTACGTTTTCCCATGGAAAATTGTGAAAACATCAACAACAATTGTAAAAGAAATAAATAAACCCAAAAAACTGAAACCAAAGCAAAAATTGTTGCCATAAAATTGAATACAAATTGAACTTATCAAGGTATCGAGTGTTGCGCGCAATCACAACGATAACGATTACAAGAACTGGGATCTGTGACGCGGAAAGGGGTGCAAAAACTGTGATAAGAACGACTATTAGATACTCTATAGGCAAAGGAAGAGTTTACTTTATGTATTATACTAAACCAATGATTATAAATCTGTGCTGTGGTTGTCTTTAAGTAGGATTGTTTGTAGTAGTTTTTATTTACTTAGTGTTATTTATTTATAAGACCCTGAACTGGTTTTGAAGTGTACAGGGTGTATAGGTAAAAAGCTGTGGAATTCTCTAGTTAATATAAAATTTACACTTAAATTCTTCATATATTATTTTCTTGTTCTTAAAATAAATATTTAAAGATTAATACTGATTGCTCTAATATAAAATATATATTTAATAATTATTTTTTGCTCAATAAGCTCTTGAATTTCCTCATTTTATAGCACAAAAGTTTTCCCAATGCCAAATACTTTCTGTTAAAGTAATTTGCTTGAGAGACAAATAAAACAGTTAACGCCACAGCCAAAAGCCGTCAACAAACATGGCTTACTGCACTTACTTTAGCCAAAACCCGCATATTTAATGTATTGAAATCACTTTTTTGTTGTGTTTTACTTTTATTGATTACAATGTTCTTTGAACTTCTTATGCTGTGCTTTAACTTGTCCACGTTATCGAGAGACAACAAACAAAAATGTTGATAAACAGCGATACCGTTGCATTTGACGTGTTTCCAACTGTCAACCTCAAAGTATTGTATGACGTGTGTGAAACCCTGTACCCGTGACGCAAGCGAAGGTTAAACAAACATGCGATTATGTGCTCAAATTGAACGTTTCTGAACAATAAAAACCCTTAAAAATATATTTTCTTGTTGGGGAAACTGGCGAAAATGCCAAAAAAAATTATTTAATACTTTTATAAATTCAGTTTTAATTTACATACCCCTTGGCAAATTTTCATACTACGCCTCCGTTCACCATAAATTTACGTAGGTCAAGAAACTTGGCGTCTGATATGACGTCTGTTTTGATGCCTAAATCAACTACAAAAATTTACAATTTCTTTTTACAGTTCCGGTGAGTGTTTAGTAAACTTTATGCGGAATGTGATACGTATACGTAATAAACTGATTAGAATAAGATACAGTCGATCATAAAGATTGCCAGCGAGAAGCTTTTCATATCACTCGGTTTGTGATTGTCTCAGATGAAATTCAAATCGTATTTATTTAGATATCAAAGTTTTCGCAGACAATATAAAAGGAGGCTAACTTGTCTATTGCGCAAGTTGTTAAGAAAATCTCAAGTGAAGTCGACGCGCTTTAAATTCGACCAAAATATTAAATAGCATGGCCAAAAAATTACGTTTTTTACATATATTTTCAACAAAAAGTTATCAAAAAACCTAATTTAAGCAGTTTACTGGCTGTTTTTACAATAAAACTGTGATATTTTCAAACGAAAGCTTAAATTATTATCCTTTAAAGGATTAAAAATATTTGTTAAAAATGTTTTTCCAAAACATTTTCAATTCAGGCATCTTTCATATAGATTATCGTCGTCAGTTGCTGGTCACTTTAAGTGGTATGTTTGGGAAACAGAGGTGCTCGACTGCAGATTAGCCCAATTTATGTAGAGTGATTAAAAGAGAAGCAGAAGAAACCAAAAATTAAGTTCAACATAGCTAATAGCCGTTTAATATACAGGAAATCTTTGACACATTTAACTGAGTTACCTGTATAACCTTAGCTTAGTTACCTTCAAGTTTTGCAATCTTTACAATTGTCTATGAAAAGATAAAGTCGCAATAGCGCGACTGCAAATCAACTTAAAAAGACCTTTAATCTGCTCAGATAATACACTTTGATTGTAAGATTTAAAAGTGCTGCAGTTAGCAAGGAATTAGTGAACACAGAGAGCAGAAATGCTGATAATTTATAACTAAAAATTATCTTGAATCTGTGAACTGAAAACTTTGACTTTGAAAATGATGAGAAAGTGACTATGCAAAGACAAAAGAAAATTTAAATAAACGACTGGGTAAAAAATTTATAATTTATTTTAGCCACACTCATAACATTCATTCATGGCATTGGTTTGGGTTGGTTGTCACCGATGCTGCCACAGTTGCAATCGGTCGAGACGACCCCACTTGACTTTTCGGTGGATGTGCACGAGGCCTCCTGGTTGGGAGCTCTCATCAGTTTGGGTGGTGTCTCGGGCAATTTCTTTTTCTCCTTCGTGATGAATCGTTTTGGCCGAAAGGCCGCCATTTATGGACTAGCAGTACCCAATACGGTTAGTTATCAAACAAAACTTCAATTGTATTCCAATTATCTCCAGAGATTTGAGTAACTTAATTGGAACGTTTGTTAACAATAAAAACTAATTGGCATTTCTGCAGTGCATTTGGTTTCTGTTTTACTTTGCACAATCTGTGGAGTGGTTGTATGTGGCCAGAGTCTGTGCAGGATTAACTGGAGGTGGTGCCTTTGTAGTGCTACCAATTTTCCTCGGCGAAATCGCAGACAACAGGTTGGTTCATTGGAATTTTTATAGTCTTTCAAAAAATTTGCTCACCAAATTGATTAATTTTACAGCGTGCGAGGTCGACTCTGTTCGATTTTCTCTTTGGCTATAAATTTCGGTATTATGACGGGATTCATTATATCCTCACATGTGCCATACCATGTAATACCCTGTGCTGTGGTGGTGCTTCCCCTGCTCTACTTCCTGCTGTGTTTGCGTTTCCCAGAGCCACCGCAGCAGCTGCTCCGCTGGGGGGAAGAGGAGGCAGCCAAGAAGTCCCTCAAGTATTACAGAAATTGTGATGGACCCAAAGTAAGTCTGGAGGCCCAGAGGGACTACCAGAAGCAGTTCGACGAGATGAGTCAGGCGATAGCCCAGCAAATGAAGCAGCAAAGCAACGAAAGTTTAGCAGTCTCAGACTTTTGTAAGTCATTGGTTTCTCAAGGCCCCTTCTTGAATGACTTGATTACTTTTGTACAGGTAACAAGACTGCGGTTAGAGCCATTCTTACTGGACTGGTCTTAATGATAGCCAACATCTTCACGGGCACCTTCGCCTTCATCAACTACATGTCCAACATTTTTGAGGCCGTTCATACCCAACTGGAGCCCAACACCAACACTATAATAATTGGAGCTGTACAGGTGGTGGGTACTTTGGCTTCCATTTACCTAGTGGACAGATACGGACGGAAAGTTCTGCTCCTGATTTCGTGTGGTGGAGGCGCTTTCGGCACTACCGCTTTTGGTATCTACGCTTTTCTGGCTGAGGAGACGGACACGGATTTATCAGCCTTTTCAGCTTGGCTTCCAGTCACGTTGATGGCCATCGTTATTTTTTTGGCCAATGTGGGTGTTATTTCAGTCAGCATGGTGGTGTTGGTGGAGATTCTACCTCAACGTATTCGTGCTGTGGCTACCAGTGCGTGTCTGGGTTGTCTTAGTGCTTTCGCCTTCACTTCCCTCAAGGCATTTCCTCTAATGATGCACTACTTCGGATTGGCAGCCACAATGTGGGCCTGTGCTTCAGTTTGCGCCTTTTGTCTCTTCTACTTCTCAGTGTTCCTTGAGGAAACAAAGGGCAGATCCATCTATAATTAAGCTTGGGTTTTATATATTTTCATTGTCATTAGTAATACTACAAATATATATTTTCTTAAATATTTTATAGCATTAATTTACTTTTATTTATAACATACTTGAAAAAGTCATACAAAGAGCCGAAGACCCACTGATTTAGCCTATGGGAGCTATAAGTTTAAGTTGTTATGAATGGACCAAGTTAAGTCCGGGTACACTTACGAGTATCATACACTTAATGTGTGAAGTTGGTTACTATACCTTCAGTAGTTTCTTTGTTATGGAGTCTTGAAAGTTATTTGAATTTTAATATGGGTCACAATAATTATTGCTGTGTTAAGTTTAGATATCTCTAATTTATACCCCCACTGCAAACATACCAACTAAGTATGTCTACGAGCACAATAATATTACCTAGGTCAAGAAACTTGGCGTCTGATTTGACGTTTGTTTTGATGGCTGAACCAACTGCAAAATTTGACAATTTCTTTTCACAGTTCCGGAGAACAGTGCGCATAGTAAACTTAAGACGAAAACAAGCAAGAAAGGCTACAGCCGAGTGAGCCGACTGTAAAAGACCCCGTACTCCTTCTGGGTCGCATTTTTCTTATACGAGCGATTTGCCCTATGGGAGATATATTATATAGTTGTCCGATCCAAATCATATTTGGTGTTTGGACAGTTGTAAGGGTACCACACATGTACTGTGTGAATTTGAATACGATAGCTGTGAAAGTTTGGAAGTTGTTGTTGTATTTACAATTAGTGGGGTCGTTAGGAGCGTGGCAAAGTCTTAAAACAAACTTAATTTGCCTGACATAATAACGGACTTTCATTCCAAATTTGGTGGCTCTAGCTTTTGTAGTTTAAAAGATCCAGGTGTTCATACGGACAGACAGACGAACGGACAAACGGGCATCGCTATCGACTTGTCTGTTAAATCTGCTCAAATATATATGCACTTTATGGGGTCGGCCACGCCTCCTTATGCCTGTTAGGCACACTTCGCTTTGGACAAACTTAATAGACCCTTCTACCCTTTTTTAAAGTACAAGGTCTAAAAATTAATACGTATACTTATCCATAATAAACAGATTTGAACTAGATACACGCGATAATAAAGATTAGAAGACATTAGCAGCTGTTGTGATTGTCTCAAATGAAATTCACAATCGTATTTATTCAGAGATACAGCTTTAGATATAAACATTTTTCAAGACTATATAAAAAGGGCTCACTTGGCTATTTCGCAAGTTGTTTGGATACGTTTAAGTGAAGCTGACACGCTTTAAATTTGACAAAAAATATTAAATAACATGTCAAAACAATTTCTAATTCACACATTTACAAGAAAAACTTTTCAAGAAACCTAAAAAAGAGTTTTCTGTTTTTCTTTTGTACAACAAAACTGTGATATATTCATCGAAGGAATAGTATTTTAAAGGATTTAAGTAGTGATTTTATATTTAAACAATCATGTTTATTAAAAACATTTTTAAATCGGGCATCTTTCACATAAATTATCGTCGTCAGTTGCTGGTCACATTGAGTGGTATGTTTAAAAAGGGAAATCCCGTGTCGAACAGGATAAGGAATATATAGAAAACAGAGTTGAAATTAAAGAAGTCACCTTCAAATTTGCAATCTCGACATTTGTGCTTAAAGTCTTTGAAAAAGTGAAATGATAAAGTCGAATAACAAGTATAACGAGACTGGAAATAAGCTTTATAAAATTTACAACCTTTTGCAACCTTTAACAGACTTTTGACTAACTTTGAGTTTAATTTAATATGCTGCAGCTACTGAGAAATAAGTAAAATTGAAAAACAGTTCGTTGGAAAGAAATAAATAGAAATAATAACAAATTTTATATAAAAAGTAAAGCTTTTGTTTATTACTAAAATGTTTTCTTTACCAAAGTCAGCATGAATAAGTTCATGACTTTTTTAGAGATACTTTTAAGCAGAAAATGTGTTGAGTAATAATGAATTCTTTTAGCCACACTCATAACATTTATTCATGGCATTGGCACGGGTTGGTTGTCCCCGATGCTGCCACAGTTGCAATCGGTCGAGACGACCCCACTTGACTTTGTGCTCGATGTGCATGAAACCTCCTGGTTGGGTGCCTGTATCAGTGTTGGTGGTTTTTCTGGGAATTTCTTCTTCTCGTTTGTGATGAATCGTTTTGGCCGAAAGGCTGCCATTTATGGACTGGCAATACCCAATACGGTTAGTAACCACATCTTTCGAGATTTTAGGAACAATCAAACATTTGTTCAGTATAAACAAGCTAATTGACTGTTTTGTAGTGCATTTGGTTTCTGTTTTACTTTGCACAATCTGTCGAGTGGTTGTATGTGGCCAGAGTCTGTGCAGGATTAACTGGAGGTGGCGCCTCTGTTGTCCTGCCAATTTTCCTGGGTGAAATTTCAGATAACAGGTAAGTCCAATGAAATTTATTGTGTATTGGAATTGTCTAGAAAACACAACTCTTCTTTTTCCTGTGGTCTCAACACTTTACAGCGTTCGTGGCAGATTCAGTTCATTTTACGCTTTGACTTCGAATTTCGGTATTATGACGGGATTCATTATATCCTCACATGTGCCGTACCATGTAATACCCTGTGCTGTGGTGGTGCTTCCCCTGCTCTACTTCCTGCTGTGTTTGCGTTTCCCAGAGCCACCGCAGCAGCTGCTCCGCTGGGGGGAAGAGGAGGCAGCCAAGAAGTCCCTCAAGTATTACAGAAATTGTGATGGACCCAATGTAAGTCTGGAGGCCCAGAGGGACTACCAGAAGCAGTTCGACGAGATGAGTCAGGCGATAGCCCAGCAAATGAAGCAGCAAAGCAACGAAAGTTTAGCAGTCTCAGACTTTTGTAAGTCATTGGTTTCTCAAGGCCCCTTCTTGTATGACTTGACTACTTTTGTACAGGTAACAAGACTGCGGTCAGAGCCATTCTTACTGGACTGGTCTTAATGATAGCCAACATCTTCACGGGCACCTTCGCGTTCATCAACTACATGTCCAACATCTTTGAGGCAGCTCACACTCAACTGGAGCCCAATACGAATACTATAATAATTGGAGCTGTACAGATTGTGGGGACACTGGCTGCCATTCATCTGGTAGATCGATATGGACGTAAAGTGCTGCTCCTAATTTCATGTGGTGGAGGCGCTTTCGGCACTACCGCTTTTGGTATCTACGCTTTTCTGGCTGAGGAGACGGATACGGATTTATCAGCCTTTTCAGCCTGGCTACCGGTTACCCTTATGGCCATCGTTATCTTCTTGGCCAATGTGGGTGTCACCTCGGTGAGCCTGGTGGTGCTAGTGGAGATTCTACCTCAAAGGATTCGTGCTGTGGCCACCAGTGCTTGTCTGGGCTGCCTGAGCGTATTTTCCTTCACATCCCTGAAGACATTTCCCCTCTTGATGCACTACTTTGGACTGGCAGCCACGATGTGGGCATGTGCTTCAGTCTGCGCCTTTTGTCTCTTCTACTTCTCAGTGTTTCTGGAGGAAACAAAAGGCAGATCCATTTATAATTAAGCTAACTAAATGTAAATTGTATAGTTGTAAATATAGCTTAATTGTTTTGTAATTGTATTGTCTATAAATTAATAAATAGTAAGCACAAAAATATAAAAAAGTTTTAAAAAAAAAATAAATTACTTTAATTTAAAATAAATATAATTTATATAAATCTCATAAAATAATAGTAATATTTAATGCTTAAGTTTCTTTAGCTCCATAATCAAAAAAATAAATAAATAAATTATATCAATTATATCAGAAAGAACTTTTCTTTTTATAGCCCCACTACTTGCTAGTGACGAAAGCCGGCCCATTAACTTAAAAGAGATAAGTTTTTGTTACCAAGCTTTCAAATGGCCAACATGATTCACGCTAGTGACCTAACTGAGCAAATAAATAGCTGATTTTGCGGAGAGTTATGTAGGCAAAAGACACACATCATTATACATAAGTATGACAAAATGTGTACCCTATTTATGGCCAGTCTCTGAGGTGCGGGGCATGAGGTGTGCACGTATGTGCGGGTGGCTACCGGGTGGTTGGCCGGGTGGTCTTGCTGCTGCTAAACCAAAACAAACGAACTGCTACCATGCTATAAAAACGTTATGACATGACTTAATTTATGAGCTAGCTACAGTGGTACCTCTGGCCAACTGTACCCCTCATGCCCGCCATGCCCCACCCCCAAACACCCCAACACTCGCGGTGCTGCTAATGTCGTGTCAACAATTAGCTTTGTTAGCGTTATTATTTATATGGAAGTACGCGCATTAATTCCTCCCACTAAACAGAGTGTCGTACTACATTCTACTTCGGGAATCACTTAGTTGCCGCCTGATGAACTTTGTTTGTGGGTGGGATTGTTCGGCAAAATGACATCGTGAAAAGCCAAATGGAAAATGGAAGATGGAAAAGCTTCCATACAGCCCTCAACATATGTGCATAAATTTAGTGACTCCCATTTTCTTCTTTTATGAAATTGCATAATACCAATTTAATGAGCACTTTTTTCGATGATTTGCAGAATTGTGACAATCAAAGCCAAGCATATATTATTTTCTTTAGACTTTTTACCCCTTAAAATTATGATGAATCATGTAGATTACGAATTACCGATAACAAACTACGTTTTACCTTTTATTATTACTTTTTCTGTAGTTACTCAGGCCCATTATTGGAGCATTGCCAGATGTTTGTCATTGTATTTATTCCTTCTGTTGGTTTGAGATATGAAAAGTCAATGATATTCACATAAAGTTCCATTAATCTTATGATTTCCATTGTGGGGCTGAATAAAAGAAAGTTAAGAAAACTCCAGTTGTTATATAAAATTTTTAAAAGGTTATTACTCTTTGTAGCATATAATGCAGCGGCTTATAAATATTAAATAAATGAAATATAATTATTTAAATAGATTTACGCTGAAAATCAGTTGTGTTCTGATAAAGTTCTGAAAGTTGAAAGCCTGATTAAACTTTTCTCGGAATTTCAGTTGGGTCTTTAGCAGCGGGAGATAGAGAGAAAGAGAGAAAAAGAGAGATAGAAAGACAACTTTATAGAAAAACGTGGTTGAATTTCAACTGAATTTTAAACAAATATTTTTTTGCTGAAGGTTCATTCAACTAATAATTAAAATTATATTGAAAATAATTATAATAGTTATAGTAATATTAATAATAATAATAATTATAAAAATAATAATAAAAACAATAATAATAATATTAATAATGAAAATTATAATAAATTAAATTTTCATTGATTGCTCATTAATTAATAAGCAAACGCCACGTATAATAAAAATAATAATAATAATAATAATAATAAGTATAATAATAATAATAATAATAATAATAATAATAATAATAATAATAATAATAATAATAATAATAATAATAATAATAATAATAATAATAATAATAATAATAATAATAATAATAATAATAATTATAATAATAATAATCCTAATACTAATAATAATAACAATGAATTAATTTTTCATTAATTATTCATTATTCATTAAGCATACGCCACGTATCTGCTCCAGAGTTTAGATAGCTCTGGGATGCTGCTTTTAATCGAGTTCTATCTTATGACGCTATTAGATTACACACGCTAACAACACACTAAGACACCCACTCACACACACACACACACACACACACACACACACACACACACACACACACACACACACACACACACACACACACACACACACACACACACACACACATGTAACTACAAGTACTCGAAGCGTGTTGGTAATTATTATTGTTTACGCTTTGTTGTCGCGTGTTTTAGTTTGTTTTACTAACAATTTAACTTACCTAAGTGAAACGTATTTTGTGCTCGACTAATTCACACAAGTGCCTTGACTTTCAAAACAATGTTAAATGAAGTGCAGCAGAACAGCGTTGACAGACTAACAGCTATCCTATAAATTTCGCTTTAAGTTGCTTACTTCCCTCTGTTACTTCGCACGTGTGGATTTAATAAATGTGGGTCACACACAAGGCGGTATGAGGTTGCCTACGCAACAGGGCGTATACGCAATTTGATTTAAGTGACACACTTAGTAGCTGACTGTGTGACTGAAAGCGAATGCAGCTAATTAATTTTCATAAATTTTCTTAATTGATGTTTGTCGCGACTTTGGTGTTGCCTAATTGCATATCGATTTCACTACATTTCATTTCATTTGTTTTCTTATATTAAGTTTCAAGAATTATTGCGTTTTTGGCAACAAATAAAAAGCGTTATCAATTGTGTAGGGACATTATCTATATGCGATTACTTTAAATATGTATAAATTGTAATCTTTAAGCGCTTTAAGTGTGTGTCACAAATTTTGTGAATTGAATTCAATTTGATTAATATAAACTCAACCCAAAATTCCTATTTAATTGCAGAGCGCGTTTCTATCGGCATTTGAAAATATGATTCACAAAAATTTCAATAATGCCGAACTTGGAATTTTGTAATATTTTCATCTCGTACTCGGCGCTCATGTTGTTGCTAGGCAATGTGGCTGGAGTTGTGGCCAACAGGAATTTAAGCCAAATTTCAACAACAACAGAGCGTCAAAACAATATGTTAACAATGCCCACAACAAGTTTAAACAGCAACATGACTCAACACACAGATAAATTGAACATTCCAGTAGAGAAAGGAGCCGATGGCATTAAAGCACTCAGACACAATCTGAACGTAAGTAATTAATCCTCAGCTATAAATAAATCACTTAACTGTTCACTTTAATAAATTAATTTGGATTCTTTTTCGCTAGCTGCCTTCAATTAAGGGCCAAATCACGGATTTAAGTGCCAATGTTTCGCTGTACATGCAGAAAATACCACGACTACAGGTCCTTTGGCAGGATAATCTGCCTAATGGTGAGTTTTACCTGCTGTAATTCAATAACAATTTTCGATTTTTTAAGTGCTTTGGTTTCCTTTTGTTTCCAGGTACCACCTACAATGTAATTGTCAATGCCGTGAATGGCACTCGTTGCCCGGATGCGCCCTGTAGCGAGTACGCAATCAAGGGGAAGCCCGAAAAGTTTATTTACCTGCCCCAAAGTCCCAATACCAATGTAGAATCGGTCGATTGCAACTATATGTTTGGCTGCCAGTACAATGTAACCGTGGAAACGTCCAATCTACTCACACGTCGCTCCATACGAGTTTTAATACCACGTAAGAGCAAAACGAAATTTATGCATATCCCTTCAAATTGACAATCATTTTTGCACGTTGCAGATTGTGTGGATGGTAAGTGCTCCTGCCTGATGTCCCCGCTACCGCCTAAGGTTATGGCCAGGGCCAAAATGCAAACCAATGATACCATAAGCATCGCTTTCAACATTCTGGCCAGCGAGCAGATGCTCAAGGAGCAGGAGAGTCACCTACACGAAACTTTGCGTGCGTACAAAATGCAACTCAAGTGAGTATATAATGTCTTATGGAATCAGTGAGGACGAAAAGCTGTTTCTGACAGGCCTGGGATTTTATAATGCTTCAGGTTTAAATACAGTTTTATAAGCTTAATTTTTGGCTGTAGTTTATAGTGCAGCTAAATGTTATAGAGCTCTGATTTGTCCTTTAACCCCTGACAAAGCTCACTTCAGATTAATAGACATAAAAGTTTTTTCGACTCGAATATTTGATTCAGTAGTCCGATATGTCCGTGTTTAGCACTCAGTATACAGTAGAAACCGGTTATACCGACTTCGCTTAAAGCGACGGTCCGGTTATTGCGACGAAAATTCGATGTTTGGTGAGTCTACCTCTCCTTGGTCTCCGCTGGTCTACTTTTGGTTAAAGCGGCTAGCGTCTATAACGACGTAAAATCGTCTGTTCCTTTTATGTCGTTAAAACCGGATTCTACTGTATATTCCGTCTACTTATTTACATTTCTTTGGCATTTTCATCATTTCCCCAGCTAAAACTTAAAGCAGTTTAATAAACATTTATTACTTTCCACAGAATCCATGAGGAGGACAATCCCTCCTTACCTTGGGGAGGTGTGCTAAAGAATCTGTTCAACCAAATGTACAATTTAAGTGATTTACACTTTAAGCCAACTGCCAAGGGATTCGATGGCAACATGACCCTCACCCTAAATAAACAGCTGAAGGAAAAGGCTTCGGTTAATCTCCAGGCGCTTATAAGAGATGAAAACGGTTGCGAAGGTCCACGTAGTGTTGCCCGAGTTCCAGGTGAGAAATTTTCCAGCTGAATTGTTTAAGTAATTAAATTAATGCAGCATAATGTCTAAACAGTTCCTGCCCAGCGTCTGATACTAGACAAGGACAATGCCAGTTTGGTAAGTAGGCACAACTACACACACACACACTTGGTATTAATACCATATATTTGTTCTCTTGCAGAGCAATTCTCTCATCATTATGGCCACGCTGTTGATAGCAATAATTTTAACCGGCTTATTGCTACTCTGGCGTCGTCAACGTGCCAAGAACAATGCACAACTGCAGAAGGAGCAAATCTTCATGCAATCTATGGGCGCCACTCCCGTTGAGTGAGTACAAACCGCTCCTGTAACCCCCTAAGAAGGAGCGGTCTTTTGTCTGTTTCGCATACCTTATAATTTAATATTTATCCCTTTCTGCAGCATGGAAGATAACATCAACTATGTGGACAAGTATGTGGAGGTAAGCCGTCAATTAACCAAGTCAACAAATTTCAATTTAAAATTGAAATTTCATTAACTTTTGTTTAATGTGTTAGCTTTATGTGGTGTTCACAACACTTTGTTAAACTGTCGGTTAGTTTAAGTTCACTACAGTTTTAATCTGTTGAACATTTAATTAATTTTTTACATGAGAGCCAACAAATACGTAACCTCACGTGTTTATATACATTTGAATATGTTTATGGTTTAATATATCAATTTAATTGATTTATTTTGTATGGGTATGATTTAATATATTTTTAGACCCCGTACTCTTTAAAAAAGAGTAAAGGGGGTCTATTAAGTTTGTCAGAAGCGAGATGTGCGTAACAGGCAGAAGGAGGCGTGGCCGACCCCATAAAGTATATATATTCTTGATCAGCATCAACAGCCGAGTCGATATAGCCATGTCCGTCTGTCCGTATGAACACCTGGATCTTTTAAACTACAAAACCTAGAACCATGAAATTCACAATGAAAGTCCGTTATTATGTCAAGCAGATCAAGTTTATTTCAAATTGTTGCCACGCCCCCTACCGCCCCCGCAATGAGCAAAAAACCAGACAAACCTCGAGAAAATTTTTGTTTTAGGCGAATATCTCAGTAACTATAGCACTTAGGAGCACCAATTTTGGTATACAGGTTCCTAGAGACAGCCTTAATATAACGCCATTCAAAATTTTGAGCTGCCACGCCCCCTTTGCTCATCAGAACTAAAAAACTCTCCAGCTTCAATGCCTTTCTGCAGGCATTAAATCAAATAGTATAGTGTTGTAATTTAACATACGCTTAGAGAATTACTATTTCTAACTTGTGTCTAAAGTGGCATCAAAATCCTATGTCAAACAACAGAGAAATTACGGTTCAACGTCGAAGTTATTTTACTGCAAAATCACTGCATGCGCGCAACACATACAAACAAACACAGAAACATACAAACTTATGTTCGAACGTTTTCTCTACCTGCTTTGGCGGCAGCGCTGCCCGGAGCCGCTGGCCGCGCCGAACAATGCTATGCATACACACATATGTATGAGCACACATACATATTTGCAAATAATCGGAAGAATGATAGAAGAGGGTCGTGGTGCAACTGGTAGAGTTGCGGCGCAATGTGGAACCTTCGCATGGATCGCGGGCTCGAGTGCTGACGATGACAGTTGTTAATTTATTTATTTTTTAATTTTAATTCAAAATGTAAATATTTAATTTTAATTTTTTAAATTTCATTTGAAAATTTTAATTTAAATAAAATGCAATACTATGGGAGTACGGGGTCTTTTACAGTCGGCTCGATCGACTGTAGCCTTTCTTACTTGTTTTGATTGATTTAATTTGTAAAAAGTTTTTAATGCGCCAAAGCACCTAGGGGGTTAACTCAATTAATGATTGCCACTTTTTTAATGCCACACAGTATATAAATTACTGTTAATGAATTATAGAATATTATTTACATAAAAATTTTTTAAATATTATTTTTATGCCTTTCATAAATTCACAATGAAATTAATATTTGATTACAACATGACAGCACTTAATTAATTCATCAAATAAATAAAATATAAATTGTAACCTTTAATCCACAGCAATCACAGGCACTGGGCCTTGCGGACATATTTGAGGTGCCACACTCGGCGATACGCATCGGTCAAATGCTTGGCGAGGGCGCCTTTGGGCGTGTCCACGAGGCGACAGCCATCAACCTGCGTCGCATGCGAGGCACAACACTTGTGGCCGTCAAGCAGCTTAAGAGTAAGTGGCACAGCCAATGGCTTAAACGAGTGTTGTTAAATATGTCATGTGAATTCAGCAAATCCTTCGGCGGATGAGGTCTCTGAGTTTCTGTCGGAGATTGAGATGCTTAAGGGCGTGGGCACGCATCACAATGTCGTTTGTTTTCTTGGCTGCTGCACCATACGAGCGCCCTATTTAATGATCATGGAGTATGTGGGGCGTGGCAATCTGGTAAGCCTCCCTCAGAACATAAAAAGAATTTTTAAACAAATTATCACTTCAATTAGCTGAACTATCTGCGTACAGTGCGTCAGGAGCTGGGACAACCCAAAATACGTAATGCCAATTCCACAACTTCCAGACCAATTTCTGCAGGTACAGTCAAGGCACAAGCTGTAAACTACATTGAGTTAAAAGCTTCCAGTCAGAGCAATGAGCTGGAGCAATCAATCTCCTCCAGCTCCACTCCCTATGCAGCTACTGGTGATGATTGTGGCGCTAGGCTACCAAAACCTTCGTTTTCGGAAAGTAAGTAAATGTTTTGGCAATAAAAGCAGTTACATATTTCAAACTTTGTGCTTATTTTAGCGACTTACACAATTGTGGAGGATGAGGAGCCATTTGAGTACATTCTGGACAACAAGGAATTGCACAATTTTGCGCTGCAAATTGCGAATGGCATGAGATTTTTGGAGGAGCAAGAGATAACGCATCGGTAAGTCGAATTTATAAGCTGTCCATTTGGACTTAAACATTTCAGTTTCATTTTCTAAATTGCTGCAGCTTTTTCAAATATTCCATATGTTCAGTGTTTTCCAAACACACACAGCACTACTTTTAAAAGCTTTTTAAATCACTTCAAGTTAAATTAGTCTGCATACTAAAAGCAGAAACATTTAAAAGAAAATTCAGTTGCATACCTTGTTATGGGCAACTCACATCTGCACTACAAAACAAGAAAGAAAAGTACAGTCGAGCACGCCCGACCGTAGTATACTCTCTGCATTTTTTCCCGATTAAGTTATTAAAATCGGTCGAGAGATATTACAATGTGTAGTACTTGCATTAAAACACGTTAAAACAAAAACAATCTAAGCATAATCAAACATACATCTGTTTGTCTGTATGCGAATACACATACGAAAGACAATATATTATGCATATACATGTATGTATGTATGTGTGTATTCTGCGGGCAGCGCTGCCGCCACGCAAGCACCGAAAACATTCGAACATGTGCTTGTATGTTTCTGTTTCGCTTGCACTTATACAAGATATTGCATTCAGTTATCAATATTGTAACGCTTCTAGTTTTCTTGTTTATAGTGCGATTTCAATGCGCCTTTCAGGATAGTTTGATATAGTTAGTCTCCACAGGAATTATAAATAACAATACTGTACTATATAAACAAAAGCCAAAAAACGGAACGAAAGTTGAGGACAATTTTTATTAATTGTGGAAGAAAGGGGCGTGGCAGTCCAAAATTTCAAATGTCAATGCATTTACGCTGTCACTAGAAACCTTCATACCAAAATTGGTGATCCTAGGTGCAATAGTTATTGAGATATTCGCCCAAAACACCAATTTTTTCCGAGGTGTGTCTAGTTTTTTGCTCATTGTGGGCGAATGGGGCGTGGCATCGAAAAAAAAAAAAAGATTCTTGTATTGACTGACTAAATATCGAGTCGATAGAGACTAAGCTCGAACTTGTAGCTCTTACCATCTCTGAAATCTGTTTGTTCATACGGACGGACAGACGGACAGACAGACGGACAGACGGACATGGCTATATCGACTCGGCTTGTGATGCTGATCAAGAATATATATACTTTATGGGGTCTGCCACGCCTCCTTCTGCCTGTTACATACATTTGCACAAACCCAATATACTCTTGCAGAGAGTATAAAAAGCTTAATTAACAGAGCTTTATTTGCGCACAGCACAAAAATTAATTCATATCATTCTTGCTAGCTGCAAAGGTAAAAGGAAACAACAAGTTCACATGGTTATTAAAAGAGCAACAATAAATAACTCATATCATAGTTTTGTATGTAAGAAACGTGGTATAAAAAATTATACTCGTATTTTGCACGCTCTGGAGTAGGATCAGCTGTAATAACAAGGCAACCTCAAGGGCAATTGAGTGCACTCTGCGTGCTTAATTTCTCAGCAGAGACAGAGAAATAAAACCATGTTTATTTTGGTATTACCACCACACACACACACACACATATATAAGCTAGTAGCACATTTAATTAAATGTTACTGACCCTAGTAGTCAACATTAAAGGCTACAAAGCAGTAAATGATTAAAGCTGCATTAAAATTGGTTGATAGATTTCAACCTCCTTTCTGGCTTGCTGCAAATTTGTGTTCAAAACGACTTTTTGATTTCATGATGGCAGGGCCGTAATGAAAATTGTGTCATTTGGCAGATGTGAGAATGTTTAGCCAGCCATGCAATATCTAGTAATTTTTGTCTGCAATTACAAAATTCAGTTCATAATTCAATTTGTGAAAGTGTTTATGAATTTTCAAAGCGTGTAGTAATGTAGAGACAATAATTACACAATAAATAATTAAAATTCAAAATCAAATGAGTTTGTTGTCACAACAGCAAAGAGGCAAAAATTAAATATGCGTTTTGTGCAGTAATTGGTTTAGTTGAGCACTCGATTTTTGACAAATTAACCTGTAACCTTTTAAATTCTTAATCCTATTTCTTTGCAGCGATTTGGCGGCGCGTAATGTGTTAATAGACAACAACAAGACATTAAAGATATCCGATTTCGGACTGTCCAGACATGGCATTTACACCAACACAAGAACGCGCAAAGTAAGTGAAAAGTGTAGGCAAAACAGTTAATAAAATTAATTAAATTTAAACTCTCATACAGCTACCACTGCGCTGGCTTTCAATTGAAGCCATACGCGATAATATATACTCCAGCAAGAGCGATATTTGGGCATATGGTGTGGTGCTCTGGGAGATTGGCACACTGGGTGCATCCCCATATCCAACCATAAGCAACAGCGAGCTGATACCCTTTCTTCTGTCGGGCAATCGACTGGAGAGACCTGAGATTTGTACACCTCAGGTGTACACCATAATGCTCCAGTGTTGGCTAGAGGAGCCCGGGGAGAGACCCACCTTCGATGCTCTCTACAGGGTATTGAGTCCCAAGACAACGTATGTGGACATCAATAGTCTGAGCGATGACTACGTTTTCCCACCAATTAAGGAGTAAATAAATATAATTGTTTTCTAATTAGATCTAATTAGTTAAAACTCTACTTGTAATTGTAGTATTTGTCTTAAAACTATTCCAGCCTTTTCAAATGCTTTTATAAAGCATATTCAAGGCGATTTGAATGTAATGAATTACATTTATTCCCCTACTGTAGAAACTAGTCGTATTCTAAATGTTATTTAAATCAGATGTATACGAATATAAACTTTGATATGCTGTGAGTTCAAATAACTAATTTTATGATTAGATTACATGTTTTCCAAAAAAAAACCCCGTACAAAGTATACCCTGTATATGTTTAACTCTAATATCAGCAAACAAAAGGCAGAGCATTCCAGAGTTTCAATTAAATTCAAACTCAATACGACAACTTCAATGAAAAAACATGTGATAGATGAAACTAGAAGTAGAAATAGAAATACAAGCAGAATTTACAGGGTATATCTTATATTTGTATACTTCCTATAAGTTAAGTTTGTGGTCAATTAAATAAAACCTTTAGCGTAACTAGTTTTCTTCATATTTTAAATAAAAACTGTTTTATAAATGAACTTTTTGCATGACTACATCACAAACAAATGAAACAAATATTTAAGTTTACTACCAATAAAAATAATGCAAAACGTTTACTGGTTAATGAGTTGAATCTTACTGTGACTATGCTTAATATTTGATTCCATAAATATCATTCCATGCCACATAGCGTTGAATATCTTCAGGTGCAACGCTTTTCGACACGTGCTGCAGTGCACTCATAAAATCTGCCATCGTGACTGCTGGTAGCTGCAAGAGGCAAAAATTACAAAAGAATTTAATAACCAATTTTGTGACAACACGAATTTTGTGTTCAATAACTGCGGTTTTATTTCGTTTGTATTGCCCAAAAATGTATGCTATACTTATTTTTGAATAAAACAATGTCAAAAATTCACTGCTGACAGAAATTCTAAGCTGCAATGCGCTGTTAATTCAATGAGAGAAATTAAGCAGAAGATTGCTAATATTTGAATTAGAGTGAAAAATAATTTCTTGCATGTTAGAGTTCAGTGATTGCGATGGTTTCAAAGTGTCGGGAGCTTACTCAAATTCCAGAGAACAAAATTAACGGAACACAATGCACATACATCAAGGACAATGTTATAATGCATACTTATCTTGCTGCTTCGCTGTTGTCTCTGTTTTCCTGGTATCACAGCTTAGACTCTGTAATTGATTCGTCAACAAACTTACCTGATGTGCATCAACAGTTCCAATCTCGGAACTACTTAGTGAGCGCAGCGGTTGCATTGCGGCATAACGACATAAGCTGTCCATGTCTGCACCCGAGTAACCATCGGTGAGTTCAGCGAGTCCTTCAATTTGATCGTTGCTGAGATTGTGATGCACCTCTCTGATTAATTTCTCGATAATTTGTTGTCGAGCACTCTTAACAGGTAGAGTCACATACAGACGACGCACAAAACGACGGCGCACTGCTTCATCCAATTCCTGTGGACGATTTGTAGCACCTATGATAACAATATTATCATCTTCGTTAGTGGCAGCGCCATCTAACTGGATGAAAAACTCGTTTTTCAAACGTCTGGAACTTTCGTGCTCGTTGTCTGAGCGCTGAGAGAGCAATGAGTCCACTTCATCCATGAATATAATCTGTCAATAGACAAAGTTGATGAATTAAGCAATAAATAATTGGTTTCTAAGTTTACGCACAGCTGGCTGATGTGCTGCGGCCACAGCAAAGAGTGTCTTAACTAGTTTCTCTCCCTCACCCACCCACTTGGAGGTCAGTGATGAGGGATTAATGCTGAAGAAAGTAGCCTTTGATTGGGAGGCGACACACTTGGCTATAAGTGTTTTACCTGTGCCCGGTGGACCAAAGAGCAAAACGCCACGGGGCGGGCGACGTACACCTCTGAATAAGTCTGGGCGCTGCAATGGATGTATGATGGTCTCCATGAACGTTGACTTGGCATACTCCAGTCCAGCTACATCCTCCCAAGCTGAAAAAGGAGACACATTTATAATTTAAACTTAGCTATTGAGCTTAACTTGAATATATATCATACCAATATGCTTGTATTTATGCATGCTGTCCCGCATAATCTGCTCTACCATGAGCGCGTCTAGATGTGCCAAGGCGGCTGGCACAGGCAAAGTAGTCTCCTTTGGAGCAATTGCCTTCACAGGATTGCTACAGAAATAATTTAATTTTAAATTATAGTTCTTTACACCGCTGCTAGTTGCAGATTACCTTTCTACTTGGCCAATTGGTTGCACAAACTTTGCATTAACACCTCGTCCTTTGCCACCCAAAGATTTCTTCTTGTAGTTCATTAACTCAGCAGCTTCAAGTCCAGACGAAGTTGAGTTAAAGCCAAAAGAGGGTTTTGCTTTGCTATTCTGAAATTTCAATTATTTAAAAGTTCGACGTAAGGTTTAATTAATTTTAACTATTAACCTGGACATCGTGTAGTAATAATTGCTCCCGTGCCGTACGAAAACCAGCAAAAGTTTTTTCAGCAGCTGATGTCGTTGCCTTTGGCACGTTCTCCTGAGGTTTTGAGATCCCGCTGTTGGTGGCTGTTGTTGCGGCTGTTTCTGGTCGATGGGATACGTTAATAATGACTTCGTTATGTTTACAGCTCTCATATGTGCCCTGGCACTTTCTCTCAAAGTTAATTAGTGGCGGCAGCGTCCAATCGATTGACATTTTTGTGCTCCGACGACAGCGGCGACTTTGAGCCAAGAGCTCCTGACAGCCAAGTAAACGTTCCTTTATGTATAGCTCTGTACTGCCAGCAGTTTGAAGTTTATCCTGATGATCTTTGAGCACCTCGTAATGCGTGCCTTCATCCAAATCGCTGTAAAGGTAACAAATAATAAAATTTGGCAAACTTGAATTAATTTTTACCCACCGTGTGGCGTTTGCAAGTAATATTTTTTGTGCGCGCCAAGCGTTCTGCTTTTGGCTTACGCTCACGTCGCTTTTCTGCCATATGCTTTTATTGGCTGCGTGAACCGCTTTCCACTGATTATCTGCCATTTTGTGTATTTTTAGAAAAGAAAATAATATTTGGAAATTGTGTTAGTTTTCCCGGCTACTGGTGATCTGGTGTGGTGGCTAGTCGATAACATGTGAATAAGCCAGGTCCGATTTGGCAACACAGCTCACCATCATAGCAGTCAGCTATTGTCTGGCTGCAAACAATATATCGATATCACTTGTTTTACTTTGTCGATATAACTTATTTTAAACTTAAATCGTACGCACAAGTGTATTAAACTGAAATTCTGCTAAATATATTATATAAATCAATCAAATATAGCTAATTAGTATTAGTTTAGGCTGCTTAATATATGAGCAGTTATTAATTTTGCTTGTTTCGAATAGTTTTTATTGCTTTTAATTGATTGTTGATTGCTTGTTAATGGCTTTCAATTAAAACGAATGTGAATTTTAAAAACGGCCCTCGCCATAACAGAATGCGTAAAAATTCAGAGTAACCCATTTAGGTTATCAGCTGTAGGTTATCCATGAGTTCTTAATCATCAAAACCAGTAGCTTCGAAATCGTAGACGCATTTTATCGCGGCATCACTTTGTGGACTCACGTTGTGCAAATATCAAAATCTAGATAAAAAGAATAACAAGCTGGACGCTGGACTCGTCTAACATTGCGCATAAGCGACTCATTGACTTGGTAGTTGTTTCTTATCTCGATCTGTATTTCTAGATAAGCAGCAACACGATCTTTGGTCGGTAACTGCCATAAATAGCGCACGTAGTGCAGCTAAAGCTGCTCAGTTTACATGCAGCTCGGCACGAAAATAACAAACTTGGCTAATAACAACGTGGCTTTCACCTTCACAGTACCGTCAGCATCATGTGCCTGCCGAGGCAAATCAGCGGATCGGCCATCCAGAGCGTGGCAACAGCCGTAGGTGAGGATTAACCTTCTTTTCGCAGTTACGCCCTTTGGAAGACCTTTCCTTTCTTACTTCTTTGATTCGGATTTGTCATTCGGAGCTATTTCAATGGGAGTTTCTCTTAATATTCCCCTTTACTCATTGCAGGAAACTTACTATGCTTTAATTTTGGCATTATTTTTGGAGTGACTCCAGCGCACATGGCGCTCTACGAGTCAGAGGAACGGACTCCACTCAATGTCGTGGCTGATCCTACGGATACTGCTTTCTTAACCGGCTATCTGTTTCTCAGCGCCGCTGTGGGTGCTGCTGTTTCCGGATGTCTAGTTTTGCGAATTGGACCCAAATCCGTACTCCTGTGCTGTGGGCTTCTGCAAATCGTAAGAACTAAACATTTACTTCGAGGAGGAGCTTACCTGCACCTTTAACGGAGTAGTTATTTCAGATACATTAATTGTTATTTCACTTTACAGTTTAGCTGGTTCTGCATACACTTTGGCTTCGACATCGTACACATCTACGCCTCACGAATGTTTGGAGGCGTAGCCGCTGGTGGTGCCTTTGTGGTCTTGCCAATTTTCATCAACGAAATCGCCGAGACCCGAGAAAAAGCCGCTCGCTTGACCTTTACGATCGAACTGTGGCGCACGCTGGGCATTCTCTTTGGCGTTGTGATGGGCTACTACGTACCATATGATTATGTCAACGTAGTGGGCTGCATTAGTGCCTGCTCGTTTTCGCTGTGCTTCCCATTTGTGCAGGAGAGTCCACACTTTTACCTGAGGAAAGGCAACATGGCATGTCTGGAGAAATCGCTCCGTTGGTATCGCGGCATTCGTGATCTGGACGATCGTGAGAAGCCTGAGTATTTGCTGGAGCTGTCCGAGTTCAAGGCGGAGTACAAGCAAAAGGCTGAGGGTATCAGTTCGTCACCTTTGTCCCATGGCTATGTAATCCGCCTGATCGGCGTGAGTTTCCTGCTCACCGTGTGCGCTAAGTTAAGCGGCGTTTTTGTGGAGCTGAACTATGCTGCCGACTTCCTTGGACGCACTGGTTTCACCATCGAGCTAAACTATGTGCTTCTCGCCTCTGCACAGTGTGTGGGCGCCTTGTTGGCCCGCCTCTGTGGTCCCCACCTGCCACGCAAGGTAACAAATTGCTTACTTAAAGGGTCTTGTATTAATAGTTTCATTCTCTGATTGCAGCTACTTCTCTGCCTCTCCTCACTGCTCGCTGCTACTGCAGTGATTGCCTTGGCTTTGTTTAAGCAGTTTGGCCAATACTGGACCCTTGGCGTTTGGTGTCAGCGATATCTGCCTATTATCCTGCTCGGCTGTCAGTTGCTCTTCGTCAGCTTTGGTCTATATCCGCTTGCCGCTGTCGTCAGCAGCGAAGTTCTGCCCACAAAGGTAAGCTCCTTTTGTCAGCTTTAAATAAGTTAAAAGGCGTTGATACCGGTTGTGTTTGGCTAGTAAGATGGTAGGTATATCTACCACTATTTTCTCGAACTATTCATTATCACTTAATTATGAGCTTATGACATTAAGTGTGTTAAATAGTTGGAAATATGTAGCGTAGTTGGGGAGTAGTCAGAAATTTACTTACCATTTGATCACATTTTTGGGCACAGGGTATTTAAGTAAGATTTCTTGGATTTCTTGATTAAGTAGCATACTTCTAGGCACTTCGTTAACCTTGTGCAGAATGGAGATGCGCAAATGGGGTATGATACTTCGGTTAAACAATAAGTAATCAGCTACTAAGAGTGAGCTCTCTGTAACCTCTAGAATATACAATCTGATAAGAACTGCATAGTAAGCCTTAGAGTTCCTTAGTGATTGAAATAGCTTAATGATTAGAATCAAATCACTCAACAGATTTATATTTAATTAATAAATTTTCCTTTCATTCACAGCTTCACGACTTACTCTACTCGATAGCCTCGGCATTCTCATGGCTGCTGCTATTTGGCATGATTGAGGTAAGTCACCTCTTTAATAAACCACAAACGACCCGTCTTTAAGCCACAACTCTTTACAGGGCTTTAATGCAGTGAAGACAGCGCTGGGACCGGGCTTACTGCTTTATCTGTTGGTCTTTGCAGCTGCCTCGATTTTCGTAGGACTTATTTCGCTGCCGCTGTTGCCCGAGACGCGCAATCGACGGCCATCGGCCGTGCAGCGTGACTTGGGCTATGTGGAAAAGGGGGCCAAGACAACTGATGTGATTAACGGACACATTGCGACACACCTGTAAGCAGCACTGATGCTGACAGTTTAATTAATAAGTCTTTGATAAGATTAAGTCAGTCCACACAAAGGAAATCTACAAATAACCACAAATTGGAACCATCGGTAGCAATTTGGAATTGTGTATATATAATAAACGTATTTTCCCGAAGCACAGCAGCCATTCATCACTGAGAACGTGCTCTGATGAAATTCGAAACATTTTATGCTTTATTTAAAGTCATGTCAAGCTTATCTAATCGCTTCTTGTACCATATAATACAAGAGTTGAAATTTAATAGCGGCACCTCAAGTTAGTTACACACAGATCCCGGGAAAAATTTAAGATCCTACTTATGAGTAATCCAAATTTATTATATTGTGTCTACAAACCAAAATCACGCGAGCGACACCTACGTAGATTGGTCAAACGGTTAAACAGTTCTCGGTACACAGTGTCTACTGTAGTTATAATTATAAATTAATTTACGAGTATGTTTAATCTGTTGGTAGACTACTGATAACAGGAGAGGAGTGCGAAAACGTGATTTGCACACAGGCACACACACGGAGATACACTCTAAACACACACATAGACAAACACACACACGCACACACACACAGTGCTGTTTACAATGACGTTTCTCTATAATTTGCATTGACTACTTGAGTCTACTAAATGAAAACATTATCAAAAAAAGATTATAAGAATTACAAGTGCTAAAAATGGTACAACGAAGTTGGTGACTAGTGAATACCCTAACCAAATGTGAGTAGCTAAAGGAAGAAAAGTAAAAAGGAGTTTAAGATATACTAGAACACCCATTTAAAGTGACTGTAATGTTAGATAAATATTTGTATAAAAGTAATTTATACATAATTTAAATTATATAATAGCTGTCACTACATTTTAATCACATTTTGTATGTCATAGGTATAAAATAGGTATGCCTACCATCTAAAATAACAAAACTGTACAACCTCCATATAAAACTGTGTCAAAAATCTTGATAGTGCAACTAGAATACACGGTAGCTATGCCTAAACAAAGCCCATCGACACAGTCTGGTTGACATTATTAAATATATAAAAGATTTTGCTGATGTCATTGTGGATTTTCTCAGCTCTACTAGTTGGTCGGAGCATCACAATGGCATAGTGATAACAATTTACACACTCTGTTCTCCCTGAGAGACTGAGAGTCTCAAGGAGTATCTCAGTCGCTATATCAGTGCGAATTTACTATCTTTGAGAGGGCGGCCGACGCGTTTCTATGTGATTTTAATACACACATTGTATGTATATAAAAGTTATCATGCGGAAACAACGGTTCAGTTCGCCACGAGCCACGATAACCAGGGCACATTCTTTCCGATCCCTGTGCATCAACTGACGAATCTCAACAAGGATAATGACAGTCTAAACTTGCAGTCTAAACTTTTTAAAACACAGTATTTTTAGTAAAATATTTTAATTAAATAAAGCGACGAAATGAGTTCCGCAGGCGATGTTAAATTTCAGTACTTGGCTACCATAATTGGTTAGTAGTTCCCTCGCTCTCCCCACTCTTTTTTGTGAAGGTGTTGTGCGTGTGTAATCGGAGTGTGTTCAGTTCGTGAATTGTAGTATTTTATTACATGCTGTGTGATAATTATGTGGCAGCATCGTCATAATCTTTCGAACAATAACAAAATCACATAGTGATTCATAAGACTTGATGATGCTAGTGATGAAATAAAATTTAAGTGCTAAAGGATTTGTAGGTCATGACTACTAGTGATTAATGTGAGGTGTGTCAATAAAAGTGAGGAGGTTCAAACTAAAGCTATGATATGTCTGAGACCCAAATGAATTTAACTGAAGGATGTGCTAGTGACAAAAGTGATTATTTAAGATAAACATTGTCTTGCCTGTCCTTTATGCTCTAAGCATATTAAATCTTAGTGACTAAAGTGAAAACCTGGAGACTGCTTTAGTTCTGACTATAACAAAGGTGTTTGGGCTAGAACCCCCTTAGTTTTTTAGTAACAAACGTATAATTTATAACTCTATTCAACTACAGGGTATCTTATAGTGCATAATGTTTGTTTATTACAGTTAACATTGTGTCCATTTCGTTTGGCGCCTTTTGCGGTTGGCCCTCGTCCAGTTTTCTGGAACTCGCTGGCGATGAGAGTCCCTTGGAGACGGGTAAGCTGACGAAACAGGATCAGGGAAATGTGGCATCTGTGCTCAGTTTGGGTGGTCTCATAGGCAACATTTTCTTTGCCTGGTTGGCTGACAAATGTGGACGCAAGAACTCGCTCTTATGGACGACGTTGCCATCGCTGGTAAGAGAAGACTCCTAGAAACTAAAGGAACTAAGAGATTAACTTTGCTTTCCTTACAGCTAGGTTGGCTAATCATTCCCTTTGCAAGGAATCCCAATCACCTCATAGCAGCTCGGTTTTTGGGTGGCGCTGCTGGTGGCGGAGTCTTCGCTGTGATTCCCATCTACACGGCGGAATTGTCCGAAGACAAGTAAGTCAACTGCCATAGATTAAGATGATTAAATATGTCTAAGTCTCTGTTCCTCTCCCTATCTTAGAGTGCGTGGTATTCTGGGCACTTTCCTGGTGTTAACCTGTAATTTTGGTCTGATGGTGGCTTTTGCTTTGGGCTGCTACTTTGACTATGTCACCACTGCCTGGATTTTGTCCACTTTGCCCATTTTGTTTGTGGGCTGCTTCTGGTTTATGCCAGAGACGCCACAGTATCTGATGAACCGACAGCAGCCCGATATGGCGGAGTACTCCCTGCGATACTATCGCAACGTACGCTCACGACAGTCCAAGGAGCTGACTGAGGAGCTGCAGCTAGAGCTGCACAAACTGAGAGCGACTGAGTGCACAGAGAAGGACTGTGTTGAGGTGGACAACAATGTGGTGACACTGGCGGACTTTAGTAAGTGAACTGAGCTGAGTTTCATACCGCTTACCTCTTAATTTAATCTCTTTCTTTAGCTAATCCCACAGCTCGCAAAGCTTTGTTGATTGGCCTAGGTCTGGTCATGTCCAATCAGGGCTGTGGCTGCTTTGCACTGCTCAACTACACGGCACAGATCTTCAAGGAATCCGGTTCCAGCATGGAACCCACCATGGCAGCTATAGTCGTTGGCTTTATACAGTTGGTGGGCAATCTGGTGGCCACTTCATTGGTGGAAAAGGCTGGAAGGAAGCTGTTGCTGCTCATCTCGGCAATTGGCATCGGTTTGAGCCAGGCTATAATGGGCGCACACAGTTACATGAAGACACAGGGCCATGATACCAGTGGTTTCGATTGGGTGCCTGTGGCTGCCTTCTCCTTTATGCTCTTCATCGCCTCCTGGGGACTGTTGACGTTGCCCTTCCTAGTCATTGCTGAGATTATGCCCCCCAAGATACGGAGCACAGCCAACATGCTACTCATGTCAATACTTTGGTTCCTCTCCACGTGTGCCATTAAGGTAAGTAGCACTCAAGTTGAGTCTAAGTGGAAAATTGTCATTTTCTTTATAATTTTGCAGCTTATACCCTTGCTGACTGTTTCTTGGGGTATGCACGGCGTTGTCTTCTTCTTTGCCACTTGTTCACTCATCGGCGCTGTGTTTATTGCCATTTTTGTGCCCGAAACCAAGGGCAAAAACATTGAAGCTATTCTAGCCAGTTTATAGTCATTATTATTGAGTTACTTGTTACATAATTTTATACTATTAAACATTACTAAGAAACTTATTTACATCTGTGTTGCTTTTCATTTTGTTAGACAAATCTCGTTGCTGTTTAAAGTTCTAAACAAACCTGGCAACTGTTTCTGCTCCCTCTGATGGCCAACAGTCGCCTTGAACTTAGCCAGTGCTGTTGTCGCTTTATAGTAGCCCTCTTTGATTAGATTAAATTCAAATCTTTATAACCGACAATCATCTCATTTCTCACTTGTTTGTCTTTCAAGTGCATGCGCCTATCATTATGCTAATGCTTCTTAAGCAGCTACTTTTATCTAGTATATCTAATCAGTTATTTCTTAACTTGTTCTAAACATAGCAACCGACAGCTTAGGCATAATTTATTCTAAATAAATTTAAATGCTTTTACCCAAAAAAAAAGATAGCAGTAAGTTGGAGTTAGAAAGCTATAAAACTGAAAGTTAAAGTTGTGAATAAATCGCAAATAGATCGAAACGTCTGCCTGTTAATACTGATCTGAAAACAGGTTTATTCACCTCAAGCAAATAAAATCAGTTTTCTAGTTTTATTGTATTTGTGGCCGCATCTTTTGGCTATAAATACAGCAAAGCCAAATTTCATTCTGTTTAGAACGTTTTCGATTCTCGTGTGTGTCTCTGATAAATGCTGCCAAATGAAGTGTTCGAAGAGCAGCAGAAATCAATACTTTGCTGCATTTAGTGGTCAGTTTCATTTGAGTCTGGTATAAACGTGTTATTTTAAGCTGTTGTTGTGGTGAATTTTTGTTTGCTAGTTACTGGTTTTTAATTATATGTTTGTTTTAGTGTTTGTTAAATTATTTTAATATATTTATAAAACGAGCGACACTAAAACGAGGCGAAGATTACGACGGTCTTTAATAATTATGAAAATTTTTCGTATCGATAAAAAATGAATTCGGGTCTGCGCTGTCGAAAATAGAGTGATTTTGTTTTTTCTTAAAAAAATGTGATAAATATTTTATTTTCTGAGCTTCAAAATAATTTACTTAAATTAAATTTTAATTTTAAACTCTATTTTAAACTCCATCTATGGAAAATAGAATTTAAATTTATTATAGGTTTACACCTTGTGTTGGCTTCAGCAGTAAATAGTTAATTGAAATAATTTTATGTAGTAATCTTTGTAAATTGATCAGCTTTGGTATTGATCAGCTGTTCATTGCATTGGCGCTTATCGCATATCGTTTTGTATCACTGTTATCATAACATTCATCATTCGATCTTTTGCCTCATTTTCTTACCGGCTCGCGCATCATTGCTGGCTCAACATTGAAGTTTCATATCGCACTTCTCTGAGAAGTTACTAAATTTCATTTCGGTATCGAAAATAAGTGCTATCAAACACCAACACCTTGGTTGCATTATTTTTTACAGTGTAGTGATTAAACTTATTTCTGTGCATTGTCTTGCAGTAAATCTGCTGTCCTTATCATATGGCGCCAGTTTCGCTTGGATTTCCGCTTCCTATCTGCAGTTGGCAGATGCAAACACCACCAAATTAACATCGGGTGCCATCTCTACCGATGATTTGGGCTGGGTGACTGCCTCAATGACCATGGGTCTGCTGCTTGGCAGTCTGTTCTTTGGCTGGCTGGCAGACAGAATCGGACGGAAGCGTTGTTTTCTGCTCCTGGCAGTTCCTACAGCGGTATGACAATAAAAACTTTCTGACTGACTTACTAATACCCTAATTAATAATTGATTAGCTGACTTGGCTGCTAGTTGCCACGGCACGCACTGTGCTGCAGCTGTGTGTGGCTCGCTTTTTGGCCGGCAACGTTGGTGGCTGCTGCCTGACGATGATTCCGGTTTACATCACAGAACTGACGGACGACGGTCATCGCAGTACCTTGGGCACCTTTCTAGCGCTCTTTATCAGCATCGGTATGCTGTCTGTTAATATTTTGGGTTACTTCTTTCACTATGTAACCGTTGCTTGCATCATGCTATCGATACCGACCTTATTTCTGGCCACTTTTGGCTTTACTCGGGAAACGCCGCAGTATTTGGAGCAACACGGTCGAAGTGGAGTGGAAAAGTCCCTCAAATTTTATAGAGGAATTTCAAGCGATGATAAGACTGGTGTGGAGTTCCAAGAGGAATTGCTGAAGCCCTCAAAAAAGGTCGAAATTGTGGCTAAAACAGAAAGCGAGGACAGAAAGCTAAAATGGACAGACTTTAGTGAGTCTCTGATATTCATTTTGGGAAAACATTTCGAAAACATAAACTCACCTCTTTCATAGCTCAAACCAAGGCACGCAAAGCCTTCTTCATTGGCTTTGGACTGGTACTGGCCAATCAGTTAAACGGTTGTCTCGTTATGCTCAAGTACACAACTGTCATCTTTAAGACAGCCGGATCCACTGAGTCGCCCTTGGTTAGCGCTATCATTATCTACTCCATTCAGCTGCTTGGCACCTATTCAGCCACTTTGTTTGTGGAGCGAGCGGGTCGAAAGACGCTACTGATAGTGGCACTGTCTGGCAAATGTCTGGGCGAGATCATCATGGTCAGTTACTACCATTTGGGTTCTTTGGGCATTGAAACCAGCTCCCTCAGTTGGGTACCCGTAGCCGCGTTTGCAATGATCACATCCGTAGGATCTGTGCAGATTGTCGACTTTATAGTGATCACCGAGATTACTCCACCTAAAATACGCAGTGCTGTGGTCAGATTTCATATGATCGTTGTATCCCTATTGGCCTCAAGTATTGTCAAGGTAAAGTTTACAACTAACTCTAAACTGCCTTTATTAACACTTCTTTCATTTGTAGCTGTTTCCGCATATGATCATTTGGATGGGCATTCCAGGAGTTGTCTCCATGTTTGCAGTCTTCTCCTTGACCTTCTTGATATTTGTCATAATTTGTGTGCCGGAAACGAAGGGCAAATCCATTGAAGCCATACAGGAGCTACTCAACTGAACGTGTATCAAATTTGAAGACATTTTTGGTTTTATATAAAAGCTAATTAAATTTGTAAAAATACTTGGTGGAATCTAGTCATCAAATCTTTAAGAAATATATAATATTTGTATGTAAATTTTTTTGTTTTTGTAATCTGGAAACTCCAAACGGTCTGCGCTGTCTGGCAGCTGAAATCAAACTGTTTAATCTTTTAGTAAAACTCTGTATAAAACTAAGAGAATTGTATTCTCTTAAGAAACACTCTTAGCTCTCTCTTCGCAGCGCTATCTGTATAAAATTTAATCAGCTCGCTTTTAACTTATGTTTAACGATTAGGTTATCAGCAAATTAATGCAATCAAGTCGCACAATTAAATGTTAAGTTTATACTGAGCATTTGTTCAGTTGGCTTTTAACCATTGCAGCAGACAATACCTCAAACTGGTTATGTAAGGCTAAGGAAAGGAAAAGTCTCATAAATTTCGTAGCAATCCCATAGAGGTACACTGAGAGAAATGGGTTCCCTAAGTGATGCGAAGAAACAGTATTTAGCGGGCATATCTGGTTGGTATTAAATTGTATAAAATATTTGAAAAGTAGTAAAACATATTAATGTCTGCTATTGAAGTCATTTTACTGACTGTGTTACTGCTTATCAGCACAGACAAAATGGAAACTGGTGCAAGGCTGAAGTTTGTGTTTAAAACTTTATAACAGCTGTGAATTGTTTGGGATTAAATCCGCGACACAAGCAAGTTATTAAAGTACACTCAAAGAAAGAAAAGATGTTAGTTGAGTGCTGCGTATACGTAATATATGTTGTACTTACTTTCAAACCTACTCTGCGTATACTTAATATTGCTCTGCATTTCTTCTACTCCACAGTTAACATAATCAGCATTTCCTATGGCTGCGTTTACGGCTGGACATCAGCCAGTTATGTGTACCTGCAGGAGGAGCCACATCCGTTTGAAACAGGCAAATTGACCAGGGAGCAACTGGGTTGGGTAACAGCGGCCATATTCCCCGGCTCCATATTGGGTGCCATGTTCTTCGGTTGGCTCTCGGATAAAATTGGACGCAAGCGTTGTTTGCTAGCCACAGCGCTGCCAATGTTGGTAAGCTTAAGCTGAAGTTTAAAGCAGTTAATGGATAACTTGTTGAATTTTAATAGGTGCACTGGTTCATCATACTCTTTGCGCGTAATCCCTTCCATTTGGTTTTGGCCCGCTTGTTAGCCGGCACAGTGGGCGGTTGCTGCTTTACCGTTATACCCATTTACATCACCGAGTTGGCTGAGGACAAGCTGCGGAGTACACTAGGCACCTTTTTGAGCCTCAATCTGGGCTTTGGCATGCTGATCATTAGTATTTTGGGTTACTTCTTTCACTACATAACCGTTGCCTGGATAATGCTGTCGATTCCGCTGCTGTTTGTGTTGTGCTTTTACTTCAATCCCGAAACACCGCAGTATCTGGCGCAGAGCAACATGGAGAAGGCAGAGAAATCTCTGAGATATTACAGAGGTATCTCTGCCAAGGAGGAAACAACTGAAGCGTTTCAACAGGAACTAAGTAAACTTTGTAAATCGGAGAAGCCCAATAAGGAGAATGATATGGTGGCACCAGCCCAGATCGAGTGGGCAGATATCTGTGAGTATTTGTGGGATTTCCGCTGCCCTAATCACTAAATTCGGTACTCTCCTTAGGGCATCCCAAGGCACGCAAAGCCTACTTTATTGGCCTGGGTTTGGTGGCGGCCAATCAACTGTCCGGCTGCTTGGCCATGATTAACTACATGACGGTTATATTCAAGGAAGCCGGTTCCAACTTGTCTCCCATGTTATCCACAATCATTGTCTCCATTATTCAAGTAGTCGGCGCCTATTCCTCCACTCTTTTTGTGGAGCGAGCGGGACGCAAGACTCTTCTACTTATCTCCATAACAGGCATCTGTCTGGGAGAAAGTTCAATGGGCTCATATTACTATCTGACAAACATGGGCTATGAAACCTCCATGTTCAACTGGGTGCCTGTAGTCTCTTTCTCCGTAGTACTCTATGCAGCCACCTGTGGCGTGATTACTCTCATCTTTCCAGTAATTGCCGAAGTTACACCTCCCAAGATTCGTAGCATTGTGCTGAGAGTGCAAATGATAACGATGTTTGTTCTGGCCACGATCATGATTAAGGTAATATAACACATATCTTATCTTGTTTAATGTTTAATTCATTGATTTTATTACTTTTCTGTTCAGCTGTTTCCATTTCTTGGCGAATCTCTGGGCTTTTCAGGCACACTTTTCTTGTATGCCGGCTTTTCCTTCATTTTAACATTGTTTATTGCCATATTTGTACCGGAAACTAAGGGCAAGACTATCGAAGCTATTCAGGAGAGTCTTTAGAGTCAACTCATTTTATGCAGTAATGAAATAAAATTATATTTTAATTAATGAACATTTAATAAACTGAATTTATTTAAATTACAAATATATAGACACTTATTTTATTTAAAAAGCTACAGGCTTTTAAGGGTTCATATTTTACGCTTTGGCTTTTTAATGAAAATAACAATGATAATGATAATGATAATAACAATGATAATGACAAAAATAATAATATTTTAAGGTATACATACCTTAATTTTGAAATAATGATAATGATAATGATAATGACAATAACAATGATAATGATAATAACAATGATAATAACAAAAATAATATTTTAATGCATACATACCTTCCTTTTGTAATAATGATAATGATAATTATAATGATAATGATAATGATAATGATAATTATAATGATAATGATAATGATAATGATAATGATAATGATAATGATAATGATAATGATAATGATAATAATAATTATAATGATAATGATAATGATAATGATAATGATAATGATAATGATAATGATAATGATAATGATAATGATAATGATAATGATAATGATAATGATAATGATAATGATAATGATAATGATAATGATAATGATAATGATAATGATAATGATAATGATAATGATAATGATAATGATAATGATAATGATAATGATAATTATAATGATAATGATAATGATAATGATAATGATAATGATAATGATAATGATAATGATAATGATAATGATAATGATAATGATAATGTTAATGATAATAATAATAATATTTTAATGTATACATATCTTCCTTTTGTAATAATGATAATGATAATGATAATGATAATGATAATGATAATGATAATGATAATGATAATGATAATGATAATGATAATGATAATGATAATGATAATGATAATGATAATGATAATGATAATGATAATGATAATGATAATGATAATGATAATGATAATGATAATGATAATGATAATGATAATGATAATGATAATGATAATGATAATGATAATGATAATGAAAATGTAAATAATTTAATAACGTATACAAACTTTCCTTAATCTTGCATCCCTAAGTAAATATTTATCAACGCAAATCATTAACCCTAGTCGCGCGTCGCAAAAATAAACTGACCTTTCCCAATACCCTTTAAATGATATTGTTTTTAGAAAGGTATACTGCGTTCTTTGATAAGGCAAAACAAACACACCTCTTTGTAATACGATGTCTAAGTGATGAAATTCTCGACGCCCTAAACATTTTGCTACTGAGCTTTACGTAGATTAGCAATTAATCTGACTAAAAAATGTTGTCTAGACTTTTATGTACAGTCTTAAGCTACAAATTCTAGAAGCTTTGACTAAACATGTTTGGGAAATGCTAGTTTACATAGTTTACAAAAGGGATGTCAAAAGTAATTACTTTATCGCCAGATACAATGAATTAGAATTGACGCTTTAAAAAGCTGTTAAGCAAATTGTATTATCGTGTTAAGGGTAAATATGGGTATAGGGTAAATAAAAGTTCGGCTCACTTCGTTCCTATTTGAGGGGTGGAAAATTGTGAAACGGGAAAACTATGGTCCCATATCAAAACACTCGCTAAACAGGTGCTGTTTATGAGGATCATAATTGTGAGTCTTCTTGGGTTTCTGAAAAACACAACGGGAGGCATTCGTTAAATCGTAGAAAGGCAGTCAAGACGTTTCTAAAGATCGCTAAAAATGTCGAAATACTTGCGTGAATCTCTGTTGAATCCCAAGACACGTTACCAACTACTGGCCACCATTATAGGTAAGTTGTCTTGAAAAGAAAATAATAATAGGTTAGGTTAGTAAACCTTACCTTGCTTTCCCTTTTAGTTAATATAATAACCTTCGGACATGGGGTCGGCGTGGGCTGGTTGTCGCCAACCCTGACCAAAATACAAGGAGCCAATTCACCGCTGAACTTTCAGGTGACCATCGATGAGATCTCTTGGCTGGGCTCCATGCTCGGCCTGGGCAGCGTTGGTGGCAATTTGACAATTGCTTTTCTCATAGAACGCATGGGTAGAAAATTCTGCCTCTACCTGTTGGCCATACCCTATGCGGTAAGTAGGGAAAGTTTTCTGAAAGTTTCCCCTATTGAAGTATTGCTTGCAGTGCCTGTGGATACTCACCTACTGTGCCACCAGTGTGGAGTTTTTGTATGCCGCTCGCTTTCTCTGCGGTTTCACCGGCGGTGCCTCCTACGTAGTGCTACCGATCTACATAAGTGAGGTCGCTGACAGCGGGTTAGTCATAAGTAACCTTTAACTAGTTTAATTGGAGTTACTAACTCTGCTTGTTTCCATTTAGCATACGTGGCTCACTGACTTCTCTTGTGATGGTCTCTGTTAATTTTGGTGTACTTGTTGGCTATATAATGAGCACCTATCTGGCTTATCATGTCGTGCCATTTCTAGCCATTATACTGCCAATTGTGTATTTTACAGCCAATTTCTTTCTACCCGAAACGGCGCCATATCTTTTAAAGCACAGTCATCCCATCGCAGCTGAAACCTCATTTAGATATTATAAAAATCAGAAAGCTGATTTGGAGCACAATTCCTCTACGGGCTTTGAGGAGCTACGTTTGGCAGTGGATGCTCAAAGCACACAAAACAAGACAGCTCTGACCTACAAGGATCTGAGTAAGTTATTCTTTTGTTGTTACCCCCCTTTGTTACCCTTAACTTTCCACTCTTTTATACATAGCTACCAAGACGGCTCTCAAGGCCTTTGCTGCTTCAACCGTACTCTCCTTGGGTTATCAGTGCAGCGGCATTTTCAGCTTCATCAACTACATGTCGGATATATTCAAGGCCTCTGGCACCATACTAGATGTCAATACCTGCACTATTATTATAGGCGTGGTCCAGATTGCGGGCGTGTATACTTCTACCATATTGGTGGATATTATTGGTCGTCGTATTCTCATGTTGATATCCACTTTGGGCATCAGCATCACTTGTGTTTGCTTTGGTTTCTTCACATACTTTGCCCAGATCTATAATCTGAGCCATCTCAACTGGCTGCCTTTGGTGCTGATGATTATTGTTGTCTATGTGGGAAATATTGGACTCATTGGTTGCTTTTTCGTGGTGCTCGTAGAGCTGTTTCCTGTTAGGGTGAGTCTATATACTAAGAAATTCCTTCATTGCTTTATTTATTGTTTATTTCATTAATTATTAAATTGAAATTTGTTAGGAAAGTTAATTTGTGTTTAAATTGCTTATAGAATTCAGAGTTTTACCCATTTATTTACTTGGGAATACTCATAATTTGTATTTCATTGCCTTATTCATTAGATACAACTTCATTCATTGAATAGTTTTCCCACTTTTCATCTAAACAGAATCTATGTTTTCTTAGGCTCTTTGCTTTTATCATAAATTTATAAACACAGTTTTATTTGAATACCTAATGCATAAGTCATTTAACAAATAGACTCCTGTAATTTATTAATTCATTAAATAAAAATATATATCTCATTAGTCACTTGTAATAATAAATAAGTTTACTTAGGTGACAAGGCTTCTCTTGAACATAAATTACTCCACTTTAATCACATCTTCTTGTAATCTATTTTAGATTAAACTTGCCCACTCTTTTTTTCTACCCTTTTCAGATACGTTCCCTGGCCACCTCCATTTCAGTAGTGCTCCTCAGTCTGTTCCTGTTCATCGCACTCAAGCTGTTTCCATTGATGTTACATTACGGTGGCATTTCAGTGACCATGTGGTTTTCAGCGCTGTCCAGTTTTCTTACCTTTGTGTATTTTCTGTTCTTTTTGCAGGAAACCAAAGGCAAGTCCATGGTCTCAGATTAAATCCGCTTAGTTTACTAATAAATTAAATCTTTTAACTAAAACCAATGTGTACAACTTTTTTATGGGCTGGCTATAAAAAGCTTTAAGCTCATTTTATCTGTAGCTGGGTAAATGAAATAAACACTTTTTCTAGCCAAGATGTATCTGAAATTTCTGTAGTCGTTCGTCAGTCGAGGCATGAGGTTAACGTTATCGCTCCAACATGAAGTTAAGCATTTTTGAAAGCGCAAATTGCCTGTTGAATAGCCGAAATCGTTATCAATTCCTAGCTACGTTTCTAGGTAAATTAAACCAATAAATTTTAATATATTTGGTTAATTTTTTAATTGACTTTTTAGTGAATTTATCAACGTTTTCTCATGGCATTGGCATTGGTTGGATGACACCGGTGATGCGGGATCTGCAGAGTGCAAATTCTCCACTTAACTTTGCTGTCTTTGTGGAGGAAATCTCTTGGATTGGCTCCTTGCTGGGTATTGGCAGCATTGTTGGTAATCTCCTGGCGGGTTTTCTACAGGATCGCATAGGTCGCAAGCCAATTTTATATGCTCTAACTGTACCCTATGTGGTAAGTTGTTAAAGTCTTCAATTATGCTATTATTAACTCGTTGTTTTCAGTGTTTTTGGCTTTTATCTTACTTTGCTCAAAGTGTGGAGTACCTTTACCTGGGTCGCTTTCTGGCTGGCGTCACGGGCGGCGGTGGCTACATTGTGCTGCCCATTTTCATTAGCGAAATCGCTGATGCCAAGTGAGTAAAACTTTAGACTGCTTACTGTTCTAATAAATTGTTTAATTTTTAATTTTTCTCATAGAATTCGTGGCCGCCTTGGCTCCATGGTCATGCTCTCTGTCAACCTTGGCGTTCTAGTGGGTTATATTATATCCACAAGTGTTGATTACTTCACGGCTCCACTGTTTGTCATTCCTCTGCCTATTTGCTATTTTATTGGCAATCTCTTTCTGCCCGAAACTCCATTTTATCTCATACTTAAAGGAAAATTCACTGCAGCTGAAAAATCCTTTAGATTCTACAAAAATATTGCCAAGACTGACAATAGTTCCATGATTGAATTCGAAGAGATTAAAATGAAACTTTGCAAGGAGCAGGAACTGAAGGCAGGCAGGAACTTTAACTATCAGGATTTCAGTAAGTTACTTTAATTTAAACTAAGCTTTCTCTAACTAATATACACTTCCTCTAGTTACTCGACCTGCTTTTAGAGCCTATGGCACTGCACTGGTGCTGCTGGTCTGCAATCAGTTTACTTGGACCTTCTGCTTCACCACCTACATGTCGGACATCTTTGAGGTCTCACACACCACCTTGGACGTGGGCATGTGCACCATTGTCATTGGTGTCGTACAGATCATAGGCACCGTGACTACTATTTTGCTCTGTGATCGTTATGGACGCAAGATTCTGCTGCTCATCTCTTCCGCTGGTGCTTGCATTTGTTTGGCTGCCTTTGGTGGCTACATTTACTTTGCCGAACGCTATGATCTCTCAGTGGTTGGTTGGCTGCCGCTGGTCTTGCTGGCAGTGGAGATTTTACTCTGTCATATTGGCCTCGTTGGCATCTTCTTTGTGGTGCTGGTGGAGTCCATGCCAGCTAGGGTGAGTCAAAGTCCAGACTAACAAGATTACGTCTTTAATTTTAAATCCCTTCATTTCAGATTCGCTCGGTGGCCAATTCCACATTTATTATCATTCTCAGCTGCACTGTGTTCGTTACACTGAAAGTCTTTCCACTCTGCGTCAATTATTTTGGACTAGCGGCTACCATGTGGGCCTCCAGTTGTGTTGGACTCTTTGGATTCATCTACTTTAGTTTGTTTTTCACCGAAACAAAGGGCAAGTCCATGCTTGACAACTGATGTGATTGTAGCTTTAGTTAAGACTAGACTATGTATCAGAATAATGTTAAAAAAAATATTTAAAATAAATAAATGTAAATTTTTAAGAATAAAAATGAAAACTTTTACTGAAAAACAATTAGCAAATTTTTCCTTTAACGCAAAACAACATGTGATAATTATTTTGACGTAATTCTTATCACAATATTATGTGTAAATTATATAAATACTACAAGCTACTAGAATTTCATCAGAGATCCGTTAAGTTTTACAGTGGATTAGGCATATCTTTAGTAAAGTCTCGAAATGACCAGGTGCTGTGTATCTATATTAAATTCTACTGCAAACCTGGAACTTGTTTAATACTAAAGTGAACTTAGAGTACGATGCAGCTAAAATCGGAAAACTAAATTATAAAATTCTTTAAAAATGCTGTCTAGATACATAGAGCGTCCTGAGAGTCTGCTGAACCGCAGGAATCGCTATCAACTACTAACCACACTGCTGAGTAATGTATTTTAAATATTCTATTAGTTTACTAACTACTAATATGCATTGCACATGGCATCAACATAGGTTGGTTTGCACCGACCATGCGCAAAATGCAAACACTGGACACTCCGCTGAGTTTTCCTGCAAGTGTCTCTGAAATCTCCTGGATCGGCTCAGCTATGGGCATTGGCGCTATGGTAGGAAATGCGCTCATCGGAGCGCTACTTCCCAACATAGGCAGTAAGCTGTGTCTGCTCTTTATAGCGCTGCCTCAGACGGTAAGAAAGTTTCTTTAAAAAGCAGTTCCTATTTTTAATCCCTTTTACTGTCTAGTGTTTGTGGCTGTTAGTTTATTTTGCCGAAAGTGTGGAATTTCTTTACTTGGGACGTTTCTTAGCCGGAGTCTCAAGTGGCGGCATGTACGTTGCTCATTCCCTGTTTCTGAGCGAAATTTCAGATGCCAAGTGAGTAATTCTACATTGTATATTAAGTTAATTTAAGCACAGATGCCAGCACCTGTGATTAGTTTGTATTTGCTCAGTTTATGAGGCCATTCCACCGACATGTGCTTAGCTTTTTTTGACAGTCATTCCATTTACACTGTGCTTACTATTTGGGTGTTATAAAAAATGTTAGTTTAATATTTTTATATACAAATCGCTTAGCTTGATATGTTTCTATTATTTATTAATAGTTATATTTACAATTTAATCATATGTTTAGTAGATTTATTTACAATTTCCACTCAGTTATGCCTTTCTACTCTTTTTACAGACATAATACTCAGTGCTATTATTTTACAGCCTACTTATGATTTCTTAAGACTAATTATGACTACTTAATTGTTCCGCAAAGACTTCTTACCAAGTATTTAGTGTTATTTATCGGTGTTATAATGTTTATTTATATCATTTTCTTTACTTACAGAATTCGCGGTACTCTTGGCGCTATGGTGATGCTGTCTGTGAACATTGGCATACTTCTAGGCTACATAGCGGGCTCCTACTTGCCTTACGGTGCCACTGCACAAATTGTGTTAATTGTACCACTCAGTTACTTTATCTTTACATTATTCTTTGTGCGTGAATCTCCTGTGCATCTGCTTAGAAAAGGCAAACTGCAGGCAGCGGAGAAATCTTTTCGATATTACAAGAATATACATGATATTAATGCAACTTCAGCTTTATCGGAATTCGATGGCATGAAACAGAAGCTGACTGAAGATGAGAAGGAGCTGAGCGGCGTTACCATCAAGGATTTCGGTGGGTTTAATAAGAGCTCACTTTTATGATATAGTTCTATATTTAACTCTTTCCGATATAGTCACCAAAGCAGCTTTAAAATCCTATGGTTCGGCACTGGTTCTCCTCATTGCGAATCAATTTAGTGGCCTCTTTGCTATGGTCAGTTATATGTCAAATATTTTCGATCTGTCGGGTAGTTCCATGGACCCTGATACCTGTACTATCATCATTGGCATTGTACAAATCCTGGGCACCTATGCGACGACTCTGTTCTGCGACATTTGGGGACGTCGTATTCTGCTGATCGTCTCATCCGCTGGTGTGGCCATAAGTCTCAATGGTTTTGGTTTCTTTACCTACTTCGCACAGCGCTACGATTTGACTGAATGGAGCTGGATTCCACTGGTGCTCATGTCCTTGTGCATCTTTATGGGAAATATCGGACTTGTTGGATGCTTCTTTATGGTCTTGATTGAAATGTTTCCCCAAAAGGTTGCTTCACATTTGGTTTATATAGATTCCAGTTTAATTGATATATTCCTTTGCAGATACGTGCCCGCACCACTTCCGCAGCTTTGGTCATCTGCACTTCATTTGTGTTTATTTTGCTCAACATATTTCCACTTTGCATGGCTCATTGGGGATTACCGATTACGATGTGGTCTTGTGCCTTCATAACAACGTGTGCTTTCCTGTATTTTGTAATGTTTCTCAAGGAGACCAAAGGCAAATCTATGCTTGAAGACTGAAAAGGAAAAAGTTTATATTACTTGAGAGTTTTTAAATAAATGTTTTAATTTGCATCTCTTTGCTTACTTCTGTCTTTTTTCCTTACATTCTCTTTGTTCTTTTCTCTTTATACCTCTCTGTCTTTATCTGCCTTCTGTGCTTTATTTCTGCTCAAAAATCATTGACATCTCTCACTTGGCAGCTCTCACTCAACAGTGGGCAATTTTATACCCTTTAAAAATCTAATTTTGGTTCAAAGCAAAAATTGCTAGCAAACTTAAGTCATTAAGTTAGTAAAAATTATGCTTTTAATGCACTTTAAAAATCTATTGCATAAGAATTACATTATTTAATCAAAACAACGTAAATTTTTGTTTATAAAAGTTTGATTATTTTATGAAAAATCTCCTGCTTAACTACTTGCCCAGCTAGGGTATTAAATGTTCATCAACGACACCCATACAGCATCACATACATAGCTCTCAATTATCTTTATTGCTGTGCCACCGAAAGATGCATTTAAAAAACCTTTGTCTCCGTAGCAATTTCAGTTAGAAATAGAATTTCATACGCGTTTGACTGAATTTGTTGTGCAAAATGTTTGATAATTTTTTACAACGTCCGGATTGTCTACTGAATCGTAGAAATCGCTATCAACTGCTTGCCACTGTGCTGAGTTAGTATGGGCGCTTACAAATAATACTCAAATTACCCAACTATTTATGTTTAGTAAACTTAATTTGCATTGCGCATGGCATTGGCATTGGTTGGATTTCACCGACTTTAAGGAAACTACAAACATCAGAGTCTCCGCTCAGCTTTCCGCTGAACATCAATGAAGTCTCCTGGGTGGGATCGGCTTTGGGATTGGGATCGTTAATAGGAAACACATTTTTTGGCCTTATCATAAATCGCTTTGGCAGCAAGTTCTGTCTGCTCTGCATAGCCATACCCAATTCGGTAGGTTCTTAATAAAAATGTTCTGAAATGTAAGTATTAAATAAACCTCCACTTTTGTTAGTGCCTTTGGTTTATGGTCTACTTTGCGGAGAGCGTGGAATACCTCATCGCTGGACGCTTGCTGGCTGGCATTACAGGAGGTGGTATTTACATTATTCATCCGCTGTTTATCAGTGAATTTTGCGATGCAAAGTAAGCAGTCGTTTCGATAAGATTTGAACTTAAGTCTAAAGTCTTAAAGTCTCTTAAATGATAATGAAAATGTTCTTCTAATACAACTTGTTTACAGCATACGAGGTACTTGCGCCACAATGGTCATGTTATCGGTTAACATCGGCATACTCCTAGGCTATATACTGGGCTCCTACGTCTCATACTACGTTGTGCCACTAATAGTGCTTATCTTACCACTCACTTTCTTTATATTTATACTGTTATTCATACGTGATTCACCAATGCATCTCATAAGTAGAGGAAACTATGCGGCTGCAGAAAAATCATTCAGATTCTACAAGAATATCAAAGATAACGATAACTTAAATGATCAAACGTTGGCAATGACCGAATTTAAGAATATGAGAGAAGCTTTAACAAATGCAGATAACTCCCAAGATAGAGTTACCGTCAAAGACTTCTGTAAGTAAAAATTAATCTCCAAATTAAATAAATTTCTAAATTTCAATTACACTCCATAGTCACCAAGGCAGCTTTAAGGGGTTACGGCATGGCGGCTGTCATAGTCGTTGCGAATCAGTTTAGTGGCGTCTTCACCATGGTCAATTATATGACGGACATTTTCGCCAAATCGGGTAGTACCATGGATCCGAACACGAGCACCATTATCATTGGTTCGGTACAACTTTTGGGCGCCTATGTGAGCACACTACTCTGCGATGTCTTTGGACGTCGCTCACTGATGTTGGTCTCATCGGGAGGCGTGGCACTGAGCTTGGCCTGCTTTGGTTTGTTCACACACTTCACACAGTTGTACGATCTACAAGATTGGAATTGGGTTCCAGCTGCAATCATGTCGATTGACATCTTTCTGGGTAATATTGGTCTAGTTAGCTGTCTCTTTGTGCTGATGGTTGAAATGTATCCCCTAAAGGTTGGTCTTCTTCACTTACCCCCTCATATATCTAACTGTTTACTTTTATTTTTGCAGATTCGCGCAAAGGCAACGGCTGCTTCCATAACTGTTTGCAGTTGTCTAGTGTTTCTAATGCTCAACATTTTCCCACTTTGCATGCATCACTGGGGCTTACCAATCACATTGTGGTCCATGGCAGGCATTACAGCATTTTGTTTTACTTGTTTCCTCTTATTTTTAAAAGAAACCAAAGGCAAGTCGATGCTGGAAGATTGAAACACGGAAACACTTTAAATGTTATCGATAAGGCTCTTGTAATTTTATCGAACACGATTTGTTGCATGCCACAAAGCTTGTTGCTATAACACTTCAAGAGCACAGATTGTACCATTTAATGTAATTGAAAAGGTGTACAAACGATACTTAAATGAAATAAGAAAAAATGCCCATTGTTAAGTTATTTTTAAATATCATAAGCATACTGCTTTTTATAACCAAAGATGCCAGATTCGCAACTTTTAGCTCTACCATTCGAAGCGAAACGTACACGCGCCAAAGCTTTGGCGTTTGATCGATAGACCAGCGCAGGCAAAACTATCGAAGAGCAGAAATTTGCGTTGCAGCTATCGATAACTTCCACGCCCTGCGCGCAACTATCGTGTTAGCTATCGAGTCAAGAGATTTTGAATTAAAACACTTAACAATTATTTTTCGACAAATTTTTCATGTGCTATGTTTAAATAAATTTAATTACATATAATTAGTTAATGCAAAAACACGGTACATATTGTGTACATGTTTAGACAATTGGTTGATGTTTTACATGGTATGGTTTTCAGGCAAACATAGTTGATCACTTATCCAGCCATCTTAAAACTAATTAAAAAACTAGCATACTAAATCACAGTGTTTTTTTTCCAAGTGAAAAAATTTCGCAAAAAATCTACAAAACTTTCTAGATACATATATGTATAGTACAATAAATGTGTGATAAAGATTATATAATATATAGTTTATATATATATTTAGAACAATAATATGGGCTGTTAACTTGCATTAATTTTGGATTTAAAACGTAAATTAAAACATTATTTTCGCCTGTTTTAGCAGCAACAAAATAATTATAATAATAATGAATAATTCTAATAAGATTTTAGGATAAATGGCTAACAATTAAAATGCATAAAACAAAACAAAAATTGCTGTCCACCAAAAATGCAACAAACAAATTTTTGGATATATATAACGCCTGCCGCTTGCCATATTAACATACATAGATAATATATATATATATAGATATATGTATATAAAGATTAATGTAGATAAATAAACTAAATATTTAGTAATAGTAATGAATAGTTATTACTAATTAATGTGGCTTGAAATTTGAATCACAAAAATTGGCGCACGTGGTGTAGTTTGTTCAACATTTTAGATATAGATAGATATATATCTTTTGATGGGATATAGGATATGGGGATATATATAGGATATACACATGTTACTAATTACGTATCACTGGTTCGTTGTCAGCTGTATCACGTCTTTTTGGGGCACCGCACATAACGGAGCACCGCATAGCCAAGTCCGCGAAATACCAGAAAGAACATCATCAATATTAGCGTATTTAGCCAGAGTGGTGATGTCGAGTTTTGTGCTTTGAGTATTTCCTCATATGGAATGAATTCGGTTGTCTGCTGTTTGCATATCTCATAGCTGCTCGGTGATCCACAGCTACAAAACACGAAAAATAAAACGGAAATTCAGAATACGAAATAAGTTTGAAATCGAATAAACATATAAATAAATAAACAAATACACTCAGTGTGGTGTAATGTCTGTGTGTGTTGTGTGTCTTTAGCCTTTACCTAATAGCTGGTCCCTCGCGAAACTCAAGTATTTGCATATTCTGATATGCATAGTGTATCATCGATGTATATCGTATCCAGCTGAGACCTTCCGGAATGCGTGACGAAAGATAACCGCCAAAGAGCTGTGTGGCCAGAGTGTAGAGTGCACTCAGCGTGATGCTCACATTCATGTCCATGCAACAGGCGCCAATGAAGAAGCCCACACTCTGTGCCACAATTGTGTTTAGCAGCAAAAAGATTAGCATCAGAAAGAAGAGCTTTAAGCTGTAACGGAGAAAGAAGTAAGCCGTTAATATATATTTATTTAAGTTTTAATCGAAAGTTGTTACTTACCTGCTGCAGCCTAGCATGGGATAGCTTATCATGAGGTAGACAGTGGGTAAAGTTATAACCAGTGGCAGTTCCGCGCACATTTTGGCCAGATAATAGGCAGACAGGCGATACGCTCCCGAGCGACGCTCCTTGCTGATGACCTCACGTTCCGAGGGGACTAAAAAGGATTAAGAAAAGCACATTAACTTAGGCTTAAAACAAAAGAGGCTTCTTAAGTGATTCTAAAAGCTCCTTAAAGCTGCTGTCAAACTATTTCACACTCACATGAATTGAGCGCACCGAAGAGCGCAAAGAGCATCCAATAGGTCTGCGAGAAGAACATCCAACCCTGTAGATCATGCAGGAACTCCTCGGTGCGTGGCAGCTGAAACCAAATGGCGCCAGCCATTAAAGCCAGGCCAATGGTTTGAAACCAATTCAGTTTGGAGAGCATGCGTGGCTTGGCCTCCTTGAAGTTACGGCTGGACAGTACACTGAACTGTGTATGGAAACGTGTAGGATACGAGAGCCAATCATCATCGTTGGCACAATTCTTGCCGGCACTGTAGGACTGGCAATCACTGGAGGCACAGGAACTAAAATTCGATTGTGAATCGGTGCCGCACCAAACCAAATGCTGTGCAGCTTCCTCATCCGCCTCACAATCATTTGCCGTGTGATGTAAATTTGCATATTGATGATGATGATGATTGTGGTGGTGATTATGGTGATGCCGTTGGTTATAATAATTGTTGATAATATCGTTGATTAAAATTGTGTCATGTTGCTTCTTCAACGATTTATCCTGGCTACTCTGATGGCTATTAATGCAATTGCGATTCAGATAATTGCCATGTGATTCCCTGGCGGCTATGAACAGTTTTTCACGTATATCCGGATGGGATTTCAGTTGTTCCACTGCACGAGAAGAGTACAATAATTAGCCCCTAAATTTAATTTAGTAATGAGTTGATACTTACACACAAAATCAGCGGGATTATAATGAGGCTTGATAGTCACACCAATGTCCTCGAAATGCCTGTAGATATTGTGCACCTCCCCAAAGTAGGCAGTGCGTCCCTGGTGCAGCAGCAACAGCTTATCGAACATATGAAACATTTGCGATGACGGTTGATGTACGCTTATCACAATTGTCTTCTGCTCCAGCTGCGCATAACGCTTCAATACCTTCATCAAGGAAATGGCCGAGTGGCTGTCCAAGCCGGAAGTTGGTTCCTGCAAAAAATCAGTTTAAATTTTAACTTTAAAGTCTACAAAATTGTGCTTTAAATTCAAATAAATCAACTGTGGAACGTAATGTAAATGTTAACAGTGCTGTTAAGCTTAACAGTGCGCAGAGCTGTTAGCACTGTAGCGTTTCTGTTAATTATTCTTTGTACTCACATCGAGCAGCATAAGCAGCGGATTAGTCAGCAATTCGCAGGCAATGTTCGCACGCTTCTTTTCGCCGCCAGAGAGGCCACGATTGAGGTAATCCCCAAACTTGGTCTGCTGGCAACAGGTGAGCTCCAATGTCTCTAGTATGTGATCCACGAGACGCAATTTCTCCGCACGTGCCATCGATTCGGGCAGACGCAAGAGAGCCGTATAAAGAACCGTTTCACGTAGCGTCAGCTGTGTGAAAAAGATCTCTTCTTGCAGCACATAACCGATCTTGCGACGCCATCTTTTTGAGAGCGGATCGCGATTGAGATAAACGTGTCCACTATCAAAATGCCGCTGGCCACTTAAGCAGTCCAAGAGAGTTGTTTTGCCGCTGCCAGAGGGTCCCATAATGGCCAGCACCTCGCCGGGACTGCAAAGAGAACGAGAGAGAGGGACGGAGAGAGGGAGAGGGAGAGAGAGAGAAGAAGAGAGTGGTTTTTAGTTGTCAGTGGTTCAGTGGGTTGGGTTTTTAGTTTGATTTGCTTCTTTGTTGTTTGTTGTTTTATTATGCCACTGTTACGCAGTGTTTTATTTGTTGTTGTTCTTCTTTATGTTTTTGTTATGATTGTTGTATTTGTTCGTTTGTTTGTTTGATTGTTGTTGTTTGCTGCTGCTGTTGTTACCTGACTAATCCACTCACATCGGAAAGTATTTTGCGTTCGTTGTGCAACACGTTTAAATTCTGAAATGTCAACTGTAATGTGGGTTGTTGTTGTTGTTGCAGTTGATGTTGTTGCTGTTGCTGTTGTTGGTTTGGCATTGCAATTTGTGTTTGCTTTTGCTGTTGTTGATGCTGCGCTGCATTTATAAAGGGAAATGTCAGCGAAGTCGCTTGCGACGCACTGCAAATATATATAAATAAAATAAATTAATTAGTGTGTAAATCAAACAATTTAAAATTAATTAAAAATACGAGGTAATTTCAGCACTTTGCGTGGGTAATAACATTTAAGTTGAGATACCCTGTAATTTAAGCAGGAATTAAAGTTTTGCCCAAAAGTATGCACCAAAATAATTTAAATGTAGTTTAAAAATTTGGCAGTCATTTAGAGTTTTCTTTTCAATTATTTACAGTTTAAAGTTTACTTAAAATATACAATTTATTTACAAGACTGAAATATATTTAATTTATAAACTTATTTCTTATATAGCCCTGAACTTTATTAATTTAATTTACGCACAACCATCACAATATCACAAATATCACAATTTAAACCACATTATTTAATAAAATAACTCTACTAGTTGAGCTGTTAATGCAACGATTTCATACAACATATAAATATTTAAATATAATCTGAATTAATCCCTTGCAGGTCAACTGGCCTATTAGTGTAAAAAGCAATTTTCTGCATATATTCGCTACAATGGGTATTAAGGCATATGCCCAACTTGAGTATACCCTATTCCTATCAATTGTTTGCCTTAGCGCATAAGGAAACAAAAGTCCACTCGGTAAATTCCCTACCTTACAGCAAGTCAGTGTTAATTTCTTTGTAGGGTGTAAAACAATCAGAGCGCACAGTGGAACAGAACAAGGAGGAACAAACATTTCGCCCACTGACAACTGTTATCGGCGATATCAGAAGCGTGTGACGGACAAAGCATTATCACTCGCTGTCTCTCTCCCATATGGCACGCTCTCTCTCCCCATTCCCTGCATCTCTGCACTCTCTGCACGTTCTCTGTTTTTATGAAATTCTCTGTTTTCTTTTGCTTAGCTCTCGGTCAATGCTTCTTCGCCTCGTGCCTCGAGTCTCGTTCTCCTCCCACAAAGATGTACGAATACAAATGCAGTCCACGCGAGTCAATAGCCTCAGTTCTCTTCCCCTCCCTCTCACTCCATCTCTCTTTCTCTCCGACTCGCTCCCTTTCTCTCGACTGTGTACCTATCAAATTTATTTAAATATTTTCTTTTTTACCGACACCCCGCACTCGACCACAGTAAATGCTGCCTAAATGAACTGCGCAACTTATAAAATAACATATAAAAAAGAAGGTAAAGAAAAGTAAAATAACCAAATTCAAAATGCAGCATCCTCTTAAAAAATCCAAAAATTATTCAAAAAAAATGTTGTTGTTGAAATGGGAAGCCAAAGTAAATAGAGAGTGCAATGAACCGCAATGTGCGTGTATGAGACAGCAACAACAACAAAAACCACAGCAACAACAGCAACAACAACAATCATAATAATAACGCCTGGCACAGGCCCCAAGTGGGGGTCAATGCAGTCAGCAAGAGACAACATCAAACAAAGCATAAGCGCACACACTCTCTCTCACAAACACACTAGCACACTCACACACACACAGACACACATAGAGAGCTGCATGTAAAGTATCTGATGAATACGCAGCGAATAGGAATCTCAGCTGTGTTATGAGTACAACAACAATTACAGCAAGAAAATGACATGTCCGGGTTCTGATAGCCAGCAAAATATTTAAAAGTGTTTTATTTCCAACAGTTTAGAAACAAGTGGAAATCTAATACAAACAAAAAGTAAACTAGCAATTAATTTTTATATGTGGCACACTATAAACAAGCAAAATCAACATAAGCTGTAATAAAATAAATTCATGTGAATAATTTATCAACAGTTTTATCAAAAAAATAAAGTAAACAAAATATATAAAACTGCCAAAATGTTTTCCAATTAAAACTAATATTTACAAGTAAATAAGTGTGAGAAAATTCTACAAAAATGTTTAAAATATATATCAAACAGAAGCATACAAATATACTTTAAAACTTGCCGTTAAAAATACATTTGGAACATTTAAAAATAATATAGACAAATACAAAATTAATTACTATATTAAAAATGGCCACAAATTCTAAAATAAACTTTTTAATAGTTAGTTAAATAAATGAGCGCTAGAAAAAGAATCTGCAGACAATATAATAATAATAATTTTTTTTATCCAAAACGTATGTAATTTAAATTATAGTATAAAATAGTAATTAATAAATTATTACCCTATGTCAACTCCAGAGCCTTCCCAAAGAAAAACAAAACTTCTGCCTAACTTTAAAGCTTTTCAAACTCTGCTTGTACTCAGGGGGAAATGTGTAGTTTTCCTAACGCAGCCTACGTGAGCCTTGTCACACACAACTCGCGTCTAATTGGAGCTTTAGAAACGTGTAAAGTTTGTGGTGATTACAAATGAAAAGAAAGTAAAGTTTTCAAGTTGATAATGAAGTCGAGTGGCCATATAAACATATAGCCAAATGCTAATTACCATATGGCATACCATATCTGCTGCTTCTTCTTCTTTTCACATTTTTAGCTTTATTTTTTTGGTTTGTATATTTTTCTTTTATTGACAAAAGTTTCTCCCACCAAGTTGCTTACTCTCAAGTTTTTATTTCCTTCGTTGTCTTATATTATTTTTCACTTAATCTTTTTCCTTTCTTTTCTTTCCGTTGTCTTTCTAAGCTGACACGTGATGTCAGAGCTCTTTGAGTGCTTCTTCTTCTTCCGCGTGCAGTTGTTGTTGTTGTTGTTGCTGTTTTCCCAGCTTAAAAAGTGCAAATTCTGCGGTCAGTTGGGAAGCGTGCCATATGGGAAATGTTTAGGTTTATGGGTCAAAACGAAAAAAGAATGCCATGACAAAGCAAAAAATATTAATACATACACACATACATACATATACATATTTATATATGTATGTAAACCTTAAACCACAGATACAAGGTTATCAGAATCGCAAGACCTACAAAAATGGATTTTAATTACATTTAAAAAACTGTTGACGCAACGGAATCATATAATTTTGCGAAGAAACTGAATTGATATAAATGATATGCAAGAATTTTGATTGCAAGAATGAAACCGTAGAGGAAAATGTAAAAAAATATGTTATACAATATCATGCAATATATTTAGAATGAAATTCAGGAGTATTAACCTTTAAACAAGTAGAAAATTATGCTGATACAAATAACAAATTACGAAGCATAAAGTAATTAAATTTCAACTTGATTTGTGTGAATTAAATTTACAGGAAATTATAAAAAAAAACACGCTAAACTTAACCCTTTGATATCTCATGTCTTAAATCAAATTTACATAGAGTTAAATAAATGATTTATCTAAAATATATATTCCATAACGATAAGTTTAGAGTATACAGCGATTTATGCTAATCCACACTAAAAATAAAGTAATATAACATTTAAATTAAAACCTCGATAAATCTATAATTTTTTTAAGAGTAATCCTCTAGATTTAAACCAATGATATATTAGTTCTCTAATCATAACTCTGTTTATAATATTACGCCCTTTAAAAATTCCAGGAAAAGTCTAGGAAAATATTTAAAAAAAAACCCAATCTTAACCCTTTGAAATCTAATATTTAAAATCATTTCGAAAGTCTTGTATCTTTGAGCTAAAATTTCTATTTGACAGACGTCATTAGAGCGGTCCAGCGAAAGTGTTGAAGCGACAGTTACCAAAAACAACACAAATAAAAATAAAATAAAAATCAAAATACAAAAAGTGCATAATAAACCCAAACTAAAAATCCAAAACTAATTTGTAAAAAAAAACAAAAGAAAAAAGCGTTCAATAAAACCGAAGCTGAAATGCTCTAAAAACAGTTTTAAAAATAAAAACTAATTATTTAAATAAATAAACAATAAACTACATAATAGCAGTAACTGTTATTATTGCAATTTACATAATTAGCAACTAATTGTATGTGTTGCGGCTAAAGAGTAAAAGGGAGCTACTAAATGGGGGCGAGGTGAAAGATAGAGCTAGACAGAGTTAGTTAGAAAGAGATAGGTGGTGGTAGGGGAAGGTCTGGCGCTTCTTGAATACGCAAAAGGTTGTTGACTCTTTACAACGCGCAAAAAACAGACGCGAAAATAATATAATCCAAACACACACACACAGGCACAAGAGAAGGTGAGCAAAGACAAAAAAAAACACGCAAAAATTACGTGAAAGTTTGGCATTGCATACAACACCAATACACTTGCACACACACACACACGCACAACACGAACACTTCTAAACGCACAACACACGCAATCAAAAGAAAAATTTTTGAAATTCTTATCTCGTTTTTTATTTTGTGTATTTTTTTTTCGGAATACATTGACCGATATTAAACAAGTCGCCTTTTTTATACAACAGCGCTTCAAGTGTGTGTGTGTGTGTGTGTGTGTGTGTTTAGATTGTTTATGTGTGTGTGAAGGGCTTGCAGAGTTCATTGACAGCCGCAGCAGCTTTTGTTTAGCTTCTTTTTTCTTTTTTTGCTTTTGTGTGTTTCTATTATTATTATTATTTGTTTATACACTTTCGTAGGGTAACTCGAATGCGAGATCAAAGAGATTATCTCCATGTGTTGATCAGCGTGGCTTATAAAGCAAAAGCGCTACGAAGCGGAAATTAGTTAGTTAGCTTAGAGTAAAAATTATAAAAAATCTATTTTTAGTTTTTCAACTTTAGTTTCTCTAAGTTTTTATAGTGTATCGTTAAAGTTATCTAATATTTAGACGCCGCTCTCTTTTGTTAATTTAAATATTATACTGGTTTGTTTATAAAACATTTCAATAATTTGTTGAGCATTTTTCTAGTTCGAAATGAAAGCAAATTTGAATATAAATAGTTTTGTTGTTTGACAAAAGGAATTGGGTCATCAATTAGTTTTATTTTGTTTCGTTTCACTTTATTTTGTCTATCAAAAAATTTGTGCAATTTATTTGATGTTTTTTTATGCTCTGTTTTTTTTAATTTGCTTTTGTTTTTTTCGCTCAGCTGCTTTTAATTAATTTTGGTTTCGTGAACTTCCTTCTAGGCTAAATTTGACAAAGGCGGAACACGCTTAATATGCCATATATACTATATAGTATATATGTATACTCGTATAGATAGTACGGGTTTATATATAGCAATAGATTCCTATACATTCTTCCCATTCCGCTTGGTTCGTCATCGAATTTTTGTTGCCGTCTTTGTCTTTCGTTCCAAAGCTATGACCATGCTCAATTGCGTTTTTTTTTTGTCTTCTTTTCTTTCTTTCTTTCGTTCTTTCTTTTTTTTTTTATTTGGTTTGTTTGATTCGACTTTTTTTTTATTTGTTACTTTGCTCTTTTTTTTTTTGGCGTGTTACTGACCCAATTCTTTTGTTGTTTTCTTTGGTAGTTTTTGGTCATTTCTTTTTGATTTGTTATTTATGACTGACTTAATTTGCAGCCTCGACTATGCAAATTTATCTTGTCGCCGTTTAGGCAGTTTGTGTATACCCTGCAGCAAGTGTGGTTCTAGGGTATTTTAGTTTATTTTGTCTATAAGTTTTTAGCTTTAGGTAAACTTTGTATTGAGTTTATAAGCATACAGGGTGTCTCGTGTGTCGACTACTTAGCTGCCTTGACTTTTGGGCTTTTGCCATGAGAAATGTGCAAGGCTGGTTTGGAAGTCAAAGTCAAGTCGCTGCTGCTGCTGCTGCTGCAGAGGCTTCGTTTTAGTTTGGCCCCCATGCCGTATACGTAATTTATGCATGCACATTACATACATATTCATATCATTTCCAGTTCTCAGCTCGTTCAATGTGGGTGTATCTCCCCTCTTTGTCTCTCTCTGTCTCTCTCTGTCTGTCTCTTTTGCTGTTTCATATATATTTTTAATTGAATTTGAAAGGTGACTTAGAAAGCAGGCAGAACTCCAATTCCAACACAACTGAAGTCCAAGTCCAACTCACACTGAGACTTAAAAGTCAACCAACTACTTTCAGAGTTGACCAACTTTGGCTGGACAAAGATTACACTAGATTACATTATATAAGCGCTACGTAATTGAATAGTGACTCTGTGTGGGGGGAAAACTTGACATTAACCGAGAGGAAGTTCATAAATATGCGAAAGAGACAGCTACACTTTGGGTGGACGAGAGAGAGGGAGGCAGCTACAGTCAGCGCTTTCTTCTTGCCGGTTTTACGAACTTTCACGTCACATTGTGTGGTAATTAGTTAGCTGGGAATTATGCTTCCTAGTTTCCTCCCTCCTCTATTTCCTTCTCCCTCTTTCTCTCCTTCTCTCTCTCTCTCTCTCTCTCTCCAGTCTCTACATCTTTCTTTTTTTGCAATTGATTGGCAGTCGCCAACTGGGCCATCAGTTTGGTGTCTGGCGACTTGTATGTATAATTTAGCATATTAATTGACACAGTTGCTAGCTTTTTTCTCCTTTTTTTTTAGCTATTTTTTTGTTACTACTTTTTTTTGTTGTTTTTGTGTTTGCAGTTCTACGCACTTTCTCTTCATGAGATCTTTATGAACTATGCAAAAAGCATCGCAGCAAATGCAATGCAGAAAATGTTACGAGAAAGCCACAATTGCACTTAATACTTAAATATATATATTTATATAGATGTACGTACATATATACAAACATATATCAACTTGAATTTGATTGCAACGGCATTTGAAAGTGTCATTGCAATTGGGTCAAAAGAGCTCCATATATAAATGCATTTTTCTATAGTTTCAAACTAAAACTAAAGATTTAATACTGCATTGTTGGTATTATTACATCACAAAACGTCGCTAAACTGTTAAACAGTTAAATATCCATTATAGACAAAACAAAAAACTTAAAAATAACAAAACTCTTGTGCGAATTAGTTGCGCAAATATTGAAAGTGCAGTTGAGTGCATTTCAGTTGAGCGGAAGTAAACAGCAAAATGGCAAAAAATACCAAACCAAAAAGCCTTGAGTTACCAGGGCTGCAAAACTGTTAACCTAAATACAAGAGATACCTTTAAGCCAAAGCTATTCTAAGCCTAGCTCGAGAACAACTACAAATAAAACAATCTCTGATGATGACTTGGAAAACAAATACAAATCATTTTAAACTTAGCAATAGTTTAATAAGTAACCATCTGAATAATTAAAATGAAGCCAGATTTGATATTGAATTGAAAAATAATGTGTTTGTTTCACAAAAGCGACAACAACAATGAACTCGGTGTTCCCCCACGGGTTCGGTGCTAGATCTCTGCATGTACTGGAGTAAAAGGAGTGAAATTTCGCAGACTAACTAATTAACTACCGTTATCTATAATAATAACATGCAGATGATGTTCTTTTTGCTTTATACCAATTAAAAATAAATTTGGTAATCATTTATATATTTATTTTAAGCTTGACTTATAACTGTTATAAGCGTTATCTTATCTGGTTTACCCTACACTCCCTCTTTATAGGGAGAAAGGGGAGGCAGAGTGGAAATTCATTGCATTTTCACCCACTGTCAAGTGACAGACGTGATAACAACGCGTGTCGACAACAACAAAAACAACAAGTGATAATCAGTTTGTTTATACAGATGCGACCCACACCAAGGCAATAACAATAACAACAACAACTAAAACAACCACAGCGACAATAATAATAACAAGAGAGAAATACTGACGAAAAGAAAACTCAGTGAAACTTGGAGGAAAAAGTCTGCAACGAGCGTCACAAAAATGTCTTTGACTGCGGAAAAATAAGGCAGGCGAAATGTCATAAACAATGCAATAGGCGAAAGGTGGAGAAAAGCCCAGAGAAATGAGCTAAAGCGTGAGAAGTGGGAAGAGAAATGTACAAATGTGTGAGAAAGGGGGAGGGAAGTGGAGTAAAAGCAGAGTAGAAAGAGACACAGTCTCATTTCTAGCTATAATGCAACTTTGTACAATATTTATTTGTGAAATCTTTTGCTGTGGCCTTGTGTATCTCATATCTAGTATCTACATATATGCATTGCTGTATCTGCATCTGCAGTTGTATTTAGCTGACATTATTTATGCCAAAATTAACAATTAAATGTGCAATGAACCTGACCAATTAGCAATGCTCTAGAAATTTATTTAAACATAGAAATTTGGCGAACAAACAAATATTTCAAATTTAAATATAAAAGGGGAATTGTTTTAACTTCTTATACAGTTACATGTCAATAAAATATAAATAAAATATTAAATAAATTATTTATTTAAAGAGATATGTGATTTCGTTTTTCAACAAATGCATTTGACAATAAGTGTAGTTTTATATAACTATAATAGCTATTTTACTTTATGAAATGAAAAATTTTCTATGCTTATACAAAATAATAATATTAATATAGATGTTTAGTAATGAATACTACAAATAACGTTTTAACTATATGGAATAATGCCCATTTACCAAAATCATAACTAATAAGATTATTAAAAGTTGCAATACTTTAGATAATAGTTATCATTAAAAAAATTGTATGAAATGAAACTAAATTTCGCAGCAACTAAATTTCGCAGAAGTTTTTAAAAGTCAAATGATTTATATTATATTAACTAAGTTATTAAAGTAATGAATAGTTTAATTTCAAACGGGTCCAACCAACTTTATCAAATAAAATAATAAATATTTATAATCCCTAAAGGAAACTTTTAGTTTATTTTATTTCTGAAAATTTACAGCTTTAAAAAATAAACAAAATTGCCGAAAACAACCCAAAACGAATAGTTTAACTGGCAGTTAAAAATTTACTACCGTTTCCGACTTGCTTTGAGTCTTAAAAAAAAAGCCAAACTGAGCCAATAATTTGCCAATTAACCAATTTGGCGTACAAGTATTAAGTATAGAGTTTATAAGCGTATTTTCAGTGGGCGTCTTTATGACGTTCCAAATATGTAGTTAATTTGTGTTATTAACTATATCACGTCACAATGTTTCGAACTAGCCTAATTGTGGGTTTTATCCCCAACATCTCCAGTCTCAGTTCCAGTATCAGTTCAAGACTGTTTTTGGGCGTTTTCGTGGAGATTATTACATAGTTTCGTAATGTCAGACCTGATTGTGGGAATTTTCTTCTTCTTTTTAATAAAAATTACCACTCAAACTCGGGTCAGAGACTTGAAAGTGTTTTTATTTCATTATGTTTTGTTTTTTGTGTGTGTTTTTTTTTTTTTTAAGTTTAAGTTCGAATTATGAAAGTTGAAAGAAGAAAAGGTCATTGAACTGCTTTAAGCGATAACTTGGCTGCTTGACTGCATAAGCTGTTGGCTTTAAATAGCTAAAAATAGCCAGTTTCGTAGATTTTTATGAGGGTAGGTGTTAAATCGCTATTGTTACATTTTATACTATATATACACAGACGTGATCTATACTATAAACGATTTCCGCTTTCTTCTCCAACAAATGTCACTTGTTTTGGACTTAAACTGGGCTAATTTCCTCTATGGTTAAGCTAAAGCTCACTTTAAAAATATGTAGCAATCTTTTAAGAATATAAGTAATATTTTTCAACCTCTTCCTTTTTCAGTATTTTTACCCTTACTCAAATGTATAGTATTAGTTATGATACTTTATTTTCCTGCTCTTACCAAAAACACATAAAACTTACAAAGTATAAACTACATTGAAAACGAAGACCAAAATAGAATGCCGTAAGTTGGCAAAAAGGAGCAAAAGGAGAGGCAGAAAAACAAGAAAGTAGAAACTTGGGAGACTACTTTGCATAGACATCTTGGTAGGGAGAATAAAAAATCAAGAATGATTGGAAAACGACGTTTAATGGACATAAAATTAACAAGACAGAAAAAAAGGGGAGAATTACAGGATTATTAGTACTTTGTTGCAATACTATAAAATTAAAGGAAATAATAATAAAATAATAACATAAACAAAACAAATAAATAAAGAAATGAAGTGAATAAATGACGTGACGAGCAACATGTTGGCCAGAAAACGCTGTAAAAGCCAAAAGGCTAAATGCCGAAAGCTTCAAACAATGTTAAAAACGTGCGAATGGCGCTCAATGCGAGCGACGCGTCGACGCTAACAGAGGCAGCGACTGCGACTGAGGCAACAGCAGCAGCAGAGCGATGTTGGGGCCATTGAACCTGGCAAGTGGAGCTCAGAATTGGCGAAAGTGAAGACCCACTGCCGCAAGCCAGCGAGACAGACAGACTGACTGAATGAGAGGCAGGCAGCGAGAGAGACAGAGAGAGCGAGCAAACAAGCTACAGAGCGAAGGGAACGCGAGGCAGACGAAGCAGCAGAGGCAGCTGAAGAAGAAGAGCGCGAGATAGAGAGAGAGAGGCAGAAGAAGTAGGAGTTGCTGCTTTGGAGTGCGATCGTTGTTGCGTCGCGATGACGCAGTCGTCAAAAGGCAACAACAATAACAACAAAACACAAAGCTGATGATGGTGCAGAAACAACAAAGTGCGATTAGAAGAAGAAAGAAGATGGGAGCAAGAGGGAGAGAGGGAGCCAGAGAGATGGGCAGCGTAGAAGAAGAAGCAAAGCAGATGAAGCTAAAGCAAAAGACAAAAGATGAAAAGGCTGCTGCTACGACTGCGGCTGCTGCTTGCCACACTGACTGACTGACTGAGTGACTGTATTGATAATCATCATCATCATTAACTGCAGTGGCAGAGACAGAGACTGAGGCAGAGGCAGAGGCAGCGCTGCTGCAATGCAGTTGCTTCTTGGAAGAAAAACCAACGCAGCCGAATAATAAAAAGACAACAATAACAGCAACTAACAGCTAAAGAAAAACAACACACACACGCACACACACGCACACACACACACATGTACACACAGTAATGTTGATCACATCACACACACACACAACGAAGAGAGCCACAAAACAAACACACAAAACAACGAGAAAAACGCAATTTGTTTAAAATGTAGGTCTATAGGTTTCTCGAAAACGCCATGTGAAAGACACGACGCAGCAGCGCTGCGTTGGTAGGGGGCAGAGGCGGTGGCAGCGGCAGAGGCAGCAACATGGCAACAGCAACAACAGCCGGCTAACAACAGCAATAACATCAGACAAACACACACACTCGCACACTTTTCCCCCATCATTTGGCTACACACATGTCCATGTCTGGAAGCATTTAATGTTATACACGCGATTACACTGCGAGAATAGCATTTATAGTAGTTTATAAAATTAAGCATTATTAATAAATATTAAAAACTACAAACAGTGATTTATGGAGCTAATTTTGTTTAAAATTCTAGCTTCTTAAAATGTTAATAGACTTGTTAATGATTATTAGTTATCAGTAATCTTAAAAGATTTTTGTATTGTAATTATTATTTAAATAAAGATTTTAATCACGTTTAAAGGCATAAAATATTAATAGACGATTTGAGATTTTTTAACAATATAACTCTTTTAATGTTTACTTAAGAATTTAATTGATGCTTCTGAAAGTTATTTATTTATTTATAGATAACTATTAACAGTATAAAATTTATTGGAATCAAAACAAGCTATTGAAGCTATCAAAACCATATTTACGAGTTATATATATTTAGCTGTAGTTTTTCTATAAAGTTTAATTATTTATTAATTACTACTATTTATTATTTACTAAATGCGCCTTCAATGCACTTTTCTTGCGGTGTATGCCCAAAAAAAATTGTTTCGGCTCGCCGTTTTGGGCTTTTAGCTTTTTTTTCGGTTATTTTGTAGATTCTTTTGTTTGTTCTTACTGTTGATCTTAATGTAATAGCTGTGTGTGTATGAGTGTGTGTGTGAAAAGAGCACAAGAAGAAGCAGAGACGAAGTAGAAGAAGCGGAGGAAACACTGAAAGCACTTTTTGAGTTGTTTCATATACCAAATTGCAACTCATAAAATTGTTGATTTTATGTGGAGGCGCCTCAAATGCAGCAAATATATTTTTGCCGTTTTATTTTGGCCTAATGTCATTACACACACACACATGCTCTTGTTTATAAATTGGAGTAAAGTCAAGCAAAAGCAATTTGGTTAAATGCTTTGCTCTTTTTCTTGTTTTTTGGTCAACATGCTCGCCCCTTTTGTGCTACCTTTAAAATTCATTGGGCATTTTATAGCCCAGCAATTTGTATGATTTAATGAGTGTCATTTCAGCTCAGTTCAGCTTCAGTTCAGTTCGGTTCAGTTCAGTTTGGTTTAGTTTAGTTCCACAAAGGATAGTTAGATGCATGTTTTATGTGCGTCTTATGCAATTTGCAATAGTTTTTTTTTTATTTTTCTGTTTGTTTTCTTATGGCCAAGTCAAGCGTCTAGCATAACAAATTAACTGTCGGCCAGACGCTTTTAATGAGTCATAAAATAAATCATAAAAATATAAAAAAAAAAACATTGCTAATTTGACATTGTCATTTAGCTAATGCATTTCCGAATGCAACTCGTGGGCTAACCAAATTGAGACACAAATTTACTATAGAAATATTCAAGATTTCCAAATATTTTTAATAAGAATAGTTTTATAATATTTGTATTATATATTATTCAAGACTTCTGCTTAGTTCTTTCTATGTATTATAATTTTCTTGTAAGCAGCTGTTAGTTCTAGAAGAATAATTTAATTTCTGCTCTTATATCATCGAAATATAACTGTAGTTTATCTTATCGAAACTTTCTTAGCGATTATCACACTGATATCTTGTCTACATTTCTCTTAGCTTAGTGAAGTATAAAATTGTGAAATAACTACGTTAATTTCTGTCTGACTTTCTTATAAAAATGATAAATAATGCCATTTCATCTACAATTTGAAGCAAAAATAATATTTGTTGTCCATTGTGCATTAAAAACAAAATAATATTTGCATATCTAACGAAACTTAACAGCTTCTCAGTTAAGAACTCACGAGCATCATAAAATATTAATTATTATGAAACAAACGCAGTGACAAGAAAAACAATCGGGCGTATGCGCAATTGCAGTCAAAATGCAAATTGCATATTGAGTATACGCCATGTGTTCTACCTATGTATATTTTGCACCCCTCCTACAGTTTGCTTTTTTGGGTCGTAAAATGCAAAACTAAACGAACTGATGATGGGTGACGATCATAATGACAATAACAATGATCATGATGATGTGAAAAGTTCAAGAACGTTCATTTGGCATGAACTTGCAAAGGTCACACAATGCAATAGAAGTGAATGCACTCCGGGCTACAGCAACAAGAACAAGAACGTGCTTTGTGTCGGCAACAACAATGAAAACTGACAGCTGCTGTTCTTGTTGTTGTTGTAGCAACCGCAATTTAAACTAATAACTAGCAACAATAATAATAACAACAATGACAGTGACAATAATTTATTTTTGAATTAATTTTTATTCGTTTGCTAAGCAGCCAGCAGCAGCAACGAGCCTGACAAGAACAACAACATACAACACACAACAAAACAATAAACATGCAACTTTCAACCGCAGGCAGCGCTGCCAGCGCAGCAGTTGGCGTCGCAGTTAACGCTGTCATTTGCCCTCCATTGCAGCTGACAACAAGCTGACGTCGACGCAGACGCCCCTGCGCACACACGCACGTGTGCACTGCTGCCCCTTTGCTCTCTTTTGTGCTCTCCGCTCTCTTTGCTGCTGTCTGCCCACACAGTCGTGTTATTGACACTGCCGCAGCCTAACGGTAGATAAAACCCAAACCAAGCCGTGCCCAAGGCGATAACTTATAACAATGTATGCAGTTCTGACAACGCGTCTATTTAATTTTCTATTCTAGATTAAATTATAATAAATTGCAATTTTCCTCTCCCTTTCACTCTCTTTCTCTTGCTCTCACTCTTCTGTTTGTTCTCCTGTTTGTTCGCTTGCATTTTGCATTGCGCAATGCGCTTTCCTCCTTTTGCATGCAAATGCGCGTCTAAGAACGCCAGCGGCGCAGCTAAAAACTGCTGGTGGCCCAGACCTCAATGCTGACATCTCTGCGCCCACACAGACACAGAGACATAGACATAGACGCAGTCGTACTGTGAGCGCTAGATAAAGACGGATCATAACAAGTAGAAATGACAGCTCAAAAGCTAGAAAGACAGGCAGTGAAATAGATTTGTGAGCTGAACCCATGAAGTGCATTCAACTTGAATAGAATGACATTTAGATTGATAAAACTTCGTAGACATGCAAATTTCAAATCAACTATGCTATATACTCGCCATATATATACATATCTGTCTGGTCTGATATCGATATGTTAATGAGAATAAAACTAAATGGGTTTCAATTTGTTACCTATCGATTACATTCATTAAAGCTGTCACTTCTAGCACTTGCTACCAACTTAGCTAGCTAAAATTTCAAAACTCCCATCACTTTTTGTAAACTGTCATCACTAGCAGATGCCAGAGAGAAACTAGCACGTGTCAAAGCCGAACGAAAAGTTCTGAAAAGTAAATCTGTAAAATGGGTTCTGTGACCGGAACAACGCACCGCTCCTGCCGCCTCTGCAACGCCTTTGAGCCCCGCATGGTGCACGCCTATAGGGAATCTGGACGACGCTGTGGGCTAATCGAACTGTTGAGAGCTAATGGAGTGACTATATCACCGGCGGACCGATACCCAAAGACGGTTTGCAGGCCATGTGTTCTGTTCTTGCAGGTAACCTGCAACATTGCGTCCTGCACACGTTTGCTAGAAGCCCATATGAGATGTAAGTTAGAAGAACAACTTTTAATAACGGTAATAAATGTACAATAAATTTCCCTATTAGTACTGGATCGTTTCCTGAATTTGCCGATTTAAAGAAGAGCAAATGAAGCAGCTGCGCTAGAAAAATAAATCAGGAATAAATCATAAAAAAAATACAAACTTTGTTTACTACTTGGGTTTCGCCAGTTCTGGGAAATAATTATTGTGTGGAGCTTTTGATGTCTTTACCTGCACAAAGTTATCCTAATATCATTGTCTATCCTTAGACCCCGTAGTTAAAAAGTGTACAAGGGTCTATTAGGTTTTCAAGTAGCGAAATGTGCCTGTATAAAGCCAAAAGCCAGAGCTATGATACTAATATAACCATTCCCACACTGTTATGACTACGGGGTCTTTCACAGTCGTCTCACTCGACTGCAGCCTTTCTTACAAATTTGAAATGGGTTCTATGGACTTCACATCTACCTAGAAATAGCTGAAACTGAAGATGCGAACAACAATGAAATTCTATGCGCCTTTTTCTATTCCTAAATGATTACCAAACAGAACTAGCTGAATCGCAAAAAGAATCCCATCCCGACGCCGATGCCCATGCCGATCTGATGTGCCCACGGACCCAAAAAACCCAACCCAGCAAAATCTAAATTCAAATGCGCCATTTAATGTTGTTTGTTCATTTGTTGTTGTTGTTGCATTTGACACGCCTGTTGCTTTTATTGTTGCGAGTGTGTGTGTTATCAAGACAAAACTTGACCTACATACGAGTTTATTAACCGGTTTTCTCTAAGCAAAAAGGGTTGCAAAAATTTATAAGATCAACAAATTCAGCGATTAGAACCAACGAAATTTTTTTTTTTAGCTGCTGTGCGTCAAAAGAAATTTTTGAATAAATAGCTAAATAATTATAATGTGGACTTCCTTTGGCTATTTATTAAGCTTAAAGAAAGAAAAGGTTCACAAGACTTCGTGCCCTAAATAAATAAGTAGCTAAAGTAAAAGAAAGTGGGATTAAGTCCTTTTACATTTACTGTAAAATAAATCAAAGATTAATAATCATTTGTAGTACTTAACTCTAATCTTAATTTATAGTTATGCCGATATTTGAAGCACTTGAAACCAACTCAAAATAAACTTTGCTAGTTTCCCCTTTACTACAATTCCCTGTGGAGCTTTTGCTGCTCCCTTCCGGGGGTCGTGCGCATAAAAATTAATCGAACATTTGCATCAGCTATAAGCCATTATGCTAGTTATAGAAAACACGCATATAGTTCATACTGGCAACGATTTCGAACCGATCTAAACCAATGAAAACTTGGACTTCAACTCGCTTGCAATTTGTTTGTTTTCATTTCGATTCTGGCGCTAGAGCAGAGGCGTTTGGTGGGTGTAAGGGGGCGTGGCTTATGCCGATAGTGCTTGAATACGAAACCAAAACATAAATAAATAAAAATGCCGAGGCACAAAACTGAAATGAAATGAAATCAAATCAAATGAAATGAAATGTTTGTGTTTGCGTTTTGTTTGTGTGCCAAGAATGCGTTGAACGCCTCCTCCATCTCCATTTCCATCTCGTTCTCTCTATCTCTACTTTTCTCTCCCTCTCTCTGTCTCTCTCTTTCTTTCTTTTCCATTCATTCGCATTCTTCTTTGGGAGAAAGAGTTCAATAAACTTTAATCGTACAACAACCGAACGAATTCAAAATTGATCCAAAGCCGATCGATCGATCGCATGAAAATCTTTTCGAATCGCACGCATAAATCGCATTTGATCATTAACTTTTTGGGATCAGAAATTATAGATACAGATATCTTCTATATTCTTAAATAAAGTTTTTAGAAATAAGATTGCATTTTTTATTGGGGGAGCAAACAAAGTTTTAGACTGTTTAACTTTGGAAAGAGTTGGAATAAGTTTAAAATTGTATTTTCAATTGTTAGATTTCTAAAAAAATGTATATTTAAATAACAATATTTATTAATCAATTATCAGTTTTATCTTCTTTTTTACTAAATTTTAGAACAATTTATTAACTTATTTTTTGGCCTAAAAAGATAGTCCTGATTTTCCAGCGACACACTTATTTGTATAAATACTTTCAACTTAGTTAATATTTATTCAATTAATTTATTTACTATTAGCAACGAAATGTAAACTTATTAACTTGTTTTGGCTATCAGCTCTTGGACTTGGTAAAAGACGAGCAGCTCAAATTTGTATTTATTTTTCTTTTAGTTTTTATTTTTGAAAGTAGAATGAACTAGTTCAAGAAACCAGCTCAATGGCAATTAAGAACAGGTTTTTATTATTCACTTGATTGATAGAGACAATAAAACTAATCAATTTTGGGATATATGCAATAATTCCAGTAAACTGTAGTTTTAATTGCTGTCTAATAAAATAAATAACTGCAGTCAAAATGCCACAAATTTGTGACTAAAAGATATAGCTAATAATAGCAGATAGTGTAGATAATAAGTATATTTTTAGTGGAATTAATTTTAGTAAAAATTTAAAATAATATTTTTATTAATTCAAACAAAAAATTGCTTATTTAAATACTTTTTTTAAGTTAATAGTATCAAAAGTCGTTAAAGTCAACCAAGTTTATCAAAATAACTATATATAAATTAATGTATTTTTATTAAGTTTAAAAATGATTTATTTATGTTTCCTTTTAAAAATTAATTTATTTTGTTTTATAAAAAATACAAATTGATTAGTTCGCCATTTTTGCTCAGTGTACTAATTGTCAGCTCAACCGCTGTTGCAACTGCAACTAAAATTACTATTTATTTCAGTTTTGTTTCCCATTTGTTTATTTTTTTCTTTGATTTTTTACTTTAATTTGTTGTCACTTGCCAGCTGAGTAACTGACTGACAATCTAACTGCCTAGCTGACTGACGTCTATTACCAAATTTACAAACACAAACACGTAGAGACAAAGCCGCTTAAAGCAGTGCAACCCGCAGTACCTAGCTCTAAAATAGCTAAATTAAACACAACTAAATTTACTTACACTACTCTTAGTTTACTGCTAACAAAGGCCAGTTTTATAGCCAAAAAGCGTTACTATAAACTAGCTACAAACAAGCTAAAATAACAGCACTGGTATTAAGTGGCTTTTGAGTGGATTCAAGTGCATATATTTCGGTTAATTTGAATTGCAGTCTCACAGTTCAATTATGTGCCAAAAGGGAGTAGACAAAAAAGAACCAGAAGAGGGGGAAATCACAAGAACAAGAGGAGAAGGAAGAACAGAAGAAGAGAGGGAAGCAGAGGAGACAGAAAGCTGAGAGCTTTGAATTGAACCATAAGAAGTTGAGCTTCGTTTCGGATTGGCAATTTACTAGTTACAGAAATTAAGTAAATTAAATTACAATGTGCACATTGTTGTCTCTCAGTGTAACGAGTGTTTAAGTGTGCATGTGTGTGCGTGTCGAGTGCAACTTCATTATGTGCATTTAACATAAATTTTCAATTATTATGCGATTTAAAGTGCACTGTGCACAGTGCATGCACTTTTGCCACACACTGTAGAAGTTTCAAGTTGTTCTGCACAACAACAACAACAAAAGTTTCGAGTGTTGTTGTTGTTGATTTTGTGGCACGTTTTATTTTCGCTTTTGCCTGTTGCTCTTCTGATTATTGCAGTTTCTTTTTAGCCTCTTTTCATTCTCTCCTTTTTTTTTAGTTTTTTTGAAATCTCGTACATCTGTTGTCGCAATAATGCCTGAAAATTGGTTCACAGTTGACCCAGTTTTTTTTGGTAGTTGTGTTTGTTGCCGATTTTCATCGAGAGAAGGAGACACCACAGCCAGAGAGAGAGGCAGAGAGAGATCAAGCGGGAGAGAGAGTTGTAGAATGGATCTGATGCTCGTTTGCCAGCTGCCAACAAACAATTTACTTATATAGCATATATGTATACGATATATATATACGTATGTTTATCAGATTGGCACCAAAAACTGCAACAAAATGTTGCCTGCAATGTGGAGCACAATTTGGGGGAAAGGAGATCTGAAAAGATTGCGGTGCACAACCGCAAGAATCAACAAAAAGCTGAAAAAAAGAGTTGCACTCATATGTGCGTGGAGTTTGTTTGTGTTTTGGTAAGTGGTTCACTTTTTTCGTATTTTTCTTTTGGTTTTTGGGGGGAAATTCTCGAAATGTTTATGGGAGAAAACGTAGTGCAATTCTTCAGCCGTCAACAGAGCGAAAGATTCATGAGTGCAAGCAAAAGCAAAGGCCATTTAGAAACAAATCATTTCATTTGTATAAAAAAGTGTTTTAAAATTAGTTTTTTACTGCAATGATAAATCAAACGAATTAATAGAATCATAGAATGTCCTCAGACTAAAATTTTCATAATAAAAGAGGCTTAAGAAAATTTAAAAAAAATTAATATTCTACTCATCATATCTGAATTAACACAGAATGGTGAAAATGTTAGAACGAATCTATGAACATTTCATAAAGATACAATGTTTTTAAGTAAAATTACTAAATGTCTAATTTAAAAGTTTTTGAATTACAAGACTGCATTATTTTCTAGGAATGAATGTTGTTAAAATCCTTTTCAAATATTATTAATTTACATTTAAATTATGAACCGCATCTCATTTTCACACAATTTCCAAAGGAAGTCAACAATAAACATGACAAAAGTAAAGAGCGAGAGCGGCAGCAGAGTCCCTGGGGGTGTGAAGCAAGAGAAGCAAAGGGCGACACGACACTAATACGCATGTAAACCTTAACAGACATACGAAGTTAATCCCCCCAGCAGCGCCAACTGCAGCAGAGAGCGACAGCAGCAGCAACAGCGGCGGCCAAGGCGGCAGCGACTGAAGCGACTGCAGCTTAAGTCTTAAATAAAACCTGCTCCTTGCACAGAATTTTGTGACTAACTTCTCCCTTTCTCTCCACGCCTCTTCCTTTTCCTACTTATTCTACTTCCCCTTCTACGCCTGCCCTTCAACTCCTCTTTCTTTGTTTACTGCTCTCTCTACGCCGCTTCCTTTTCACATTCTGCCGCCCACTTCTCAGCTTCACCTTTAACTACTTTACGCTCTCCTCCGACTTCCTTTCCCACTACTTCCCCTTTACCACTTCTGCTTCTACGCAGCATATTTAAATTTTTTTTATAAGAAAAATGAAACTTTTTCTTATTTTAGTTTCTTGAGAGTTTTGCATGCAACTTTTCAGTTATTCTTAAAGCAGAATGCAGTTTGTGAATGTGAGTGTGTCAGTGTGTCTCTGTGCTTGTGTGTATTGGTGTGTGTCCCAAATTTAGTAGGTGAAATTTTGGCCTGTTTTGAGAGCTTTTGAGTGGAGTTTGAGTGGAGTGCAAAACTGGACTTGCAGTTCTAACTGCAGGGTGTGCAGTCGCTCGCTCTCTCTCATTCTGCCGCACTCACTCTCTTGCACTTACTCTCCCGATCTTACTATCGCTTAACGCTGCTTGATTGCATGTAATCAAACCAAAAACAAAAACAAAAAAAAATTGGGTCAGCCTGTTGAAATAACAACAACAACAAAAATGAAAAGAAAAAAGGAAAAAGGAAAAAAAAAGAAGCGAACTCACCTTTTGGCATCAACCAAAATGCAAGTTTTGTTGCTCAGATTGGCTGAAGACAGATTATCCGTACTTGGTAATGTTGTTTGTGATGTGTGCGTAAAGTCTGAGGACGTCGACGAAGTAGATGATGAAGAAGACGACGACGATGATGACGAAGACGACGCTGATGATGATGATGTTGTTGTTGTGTATGCTGCTGAGGAGCTTCCAGTTGCTGTTGTTGCTGCTGTGGCTGCAACTGTCGCTGTTGCAATTGGCTGCACTTCGATTTGTAGGCGACAATCGTTAACAATTTTGGCCAGATTACGTCGAGTATCGCCAACCAACGGTACCTGTTCCATTCCCATACCAATTGCTAATGATTCGTTATCTGAATTGTTGTTGTTGTTGTTTGCATTTGCTATGATTTCTTCATCCTCCTCATCATCGTCCTCCTCGTGCCTCTGTGACGTTAAATGCTCCTCTTCCACCTGCGCCAACTCCTGTTCCACCTGCTCCACCTTCTTCATCATCATTTGAACACTTTCCAGCGCCAACAAATTCATTGGCATTTTTTCGTAATGTGTCTGAGACTTGAACGATTCACACTTTGCCTTTTGCTTCTTGGCTTTCAATTCTTCAGCTGCCTTTGGAATTTTTTGAATTTTTGTTGTTCCTGCTGTTGCTGTTGTTGTTGTGGTTGCTGTTTTGTTGTTGCCGTTGGCAGCAGCAACAACTGCAACTGTTTCCTGTTTAGTCAACAGCGATGCTGCTGCTGTTGTTGCTGTTGCTGATGATGACGACGTTTTAGTATTAACTGCTGCTGGCAGTTGTTGTTGTGCTGCTGTTGCTGGCTGCGCAGTGGCCAATGTTGTTGCTGTTGCTGCTTTTAATGACTCCTCAACAACTTGTTCAGCTGCTGCTGCTCCTGTTGCTGCGACTTTTGAGTTTATAGGCAATGTTGCTGCTGCTGCTGCGACTGCTGCTACTGTTGTTGTTGTATTTATAATTGCCGGCTGTTGCTGCTGTTGTTGTTGCTGTTGCTGCGTGGCTCCACCTTCTGGTATAATTGTTGCAAAAATTTGTTCGCCAAATATGAAAAGATCCTTGGAAATAATCATTATCACCTTTTTGTGATGTTTGTTGTTGCTTATGTTGTTCCCTGTTGAATTTATTGTTGTTTTTCTTGCTCTTTTGGATATGGATTAAGTTTTTTTATTATTTCTTCTTTTTTGTAAAACGTTTCTGTTTTAATTGAAACGAAGGATTTTATTTAAAACACGTTTATTCCGCTGGCATCTTTTTTCAGGGGGAATTTCATAATTCGCTGGCTGGAAAACAAGTTGAAAAAAAGATAATGAAATTGATTAAAAATATATTCGTATATTTATAAAGCAACAGTTATACAACAACGTAAAATTATTTTAAATTTTATAAGTCTAATTTTAGTTACGTTAACTTTTTTAAAATATTAATTAATGGCGTTAACTGAATATATTAAAGTGTTTAGTATAAAGAGAAAAAAATACTCAGATTTTGGAATTTTATAATAAAATTGGGACTTGGAACATTTGGAGTTGAATTTAAAAAATTTTTAACGTATTTAGGGAGTTTTGTTTATTAAAAATTCAAAGAAATAAATAAAGCTTCTAAAAATTACATAAAATAGATAATTTAAGTTAAAGAGATTTTGTTTATATTTAAAATTTAAATTACACCAAGGTCTTGGCAATAAATACTCCCCAAAAATCTAATTTTTTTAATAGCAAAAAATTGTGAAAAAAATTAAGTTCCTTATATTTATATTAAGAAAAAAATGTTAAGTTTAGACAAAATTAAATTTAAACATTAAACTTAAGAAAAGGAGCTTAAAAAGGAATTGGAAAAAACAAATTAAGTATCGCAAAAGCAGCAAAAAACTTAATTCACTTTAAAAGATAGATTTTGAGTTATTTTTTAAGAACTTTGGCAAGTTATGTGCAAAAAGCAAAAAAATCAATCTTTTTTTTGTTCCTGCTGCTTTTGTTGTTGTTTTTCGCACTTGTTGTACACTTGAAAACTGACTTGGCAAAAATCATTTGTATCCCATGGTAATAAATGGACGATGGAAATAAAAAAAATATAAACTGTCTATACACAATAACAAATGTTGTTGTATAAAATTGTTTATTCTTTGTTCACAATTGTTGATATGTATTTTTAGCTGTCACTTTTCAAATGGATGGCAAAAACTTGAAGCACACACCAAAAACCAAAATAAAATGAACTTTTTTTTAGTGTCCCGTCTAAGCCGCGTCTAGCAAAGAGAGGAACGGTGAAACAAAAAGAGAGGGATACGGAACAGGCACAGGCAGACAGACAGAGCGAGAGCGGGACTGTTAACTTCAGTTATAATTTGTCAATAAGCCCGCGCGAAACAAAGCGCCAGAGCAAAATGTCAGTTTACATTTTATGCATATGTGCATAATATTCGTGTACATGTTTTGTCTGTGTGTGTGCGTGTGCATGGGGAGAATAAAAATGTAAACATAGCAAAAACAACAAACGAGTGTCAAGAAACAACAACACAAAAAAAAAACAGCACGCACCCAAAAGCAGCGAATCGACGAATCGGCAACTTGACGAAGAATCTCGTTGTCGGTTTTGCAGGATTGGTGGAAGGGGGAAGCTAGCTAGCTGTCCGACTGCACGACTCGTGTGGGGGTGGAGGAGGGGGAATTCTGGTAGATCGCAATTAAAATTTGATTTAAAATCAGCTGCGCCTTACACAAGCAACGACAACAGTGACGACGACTTCAATGATGACGCGAGAGGATAGCACTATTTATTCTCTTCATTCACTTTATGCATTTGTTTGATGATTTGACATTGTGGAGAAAAAGAGACTCTCTTTGCACACACGCACGCACAAGGAGAACACACAGAATGAACGCGAGAAACCGAAACAGAAACAGAAACCGAAACGAAACGAAAACGTAACGAAAATATATGTAAAAAGGCTTTAGTGCATGTTGTTGCTGCTGCTGCTACTCCGATCGACTAACTGAATTGGAATTGAAAGCTGAACGGCAACGGCAACGACAGCGGCTACTGCGACTGCGACGATGACGACGGCGACGACGACTACGACGACGACGGCGACGATGACGGCGGCAACGACGACAACGACAACTTTCTGACAACGGAGCAACGCGACTGCTCGTTTTACGAACAACCAACGGCGGTCGATTTCGATCTCATACTGATCACCGTTAAACGCTGTGTGCCTGTTGCTGCTGCCGCTGCGGCTGCGACTGTTGCTAACGCGTCGCAGTCAGCGTCAAAAAGAGCGCACGGACGTGCATGAATGACAATTTTAACAGCACTGTGGGCGCACAGTCTCTCCCCAAGCACAAGCAGCGCTGCCCACAGAAAGCAGCCACTGCACGTGCGTTTGGAGCTTATGTTCTCTCCCATTCTTGTGTTCTCGCTCTCTAGTTCTCTCACACACTATTGCTCTTTGCTGTAAGCTTACAAGTTGTTAAGAGCGACTAGTTGTAGCTGTTGCTGTAATACTCTTTGCTTTCGTTGTATGCAATGTAAATCGCAGTCTGTTAAAAGGGCTCTGAAATCAGTCAATGATAGTGAACCGTGAACTTCGCTAACTGTTAAACGATAAAAACCAAAATAAAAGTTTACGAGACTCAATTAAAAAAAACTTACAAAAAATAAAATTAGTTGCTGTACCCGAAAAGTTAGCTTAGTGATAAAAATATTATACTAGGAGCAATAAACATATTATTAAAAAAAAATTAAATGCTAAAGCTTAGCATTAACAGCATGCAGCTCAAAAGCTTCTAGACTTGCTCTTCCAGCTGTTTGAAGCCCAATTTTGTACAGTGTACACCAAAAGTAATTTGACAAGTTTGTAGATTGACGTTTTTTCAAGTTTTGGCTACGATTTCGCTAGCGTCAAGAATTATGTATAACATTTCCGGCACGCATTGTCAAAATCCAGAATTAGATGAGGAATTATGTTAAATCAAATACATACACAGATTTTAAAACCAAGCTGACAAACCTCTTTTTGGTGTTATCTATGGTTTATATGGCGAAATGACAAAAAACGGAGAAAAAAAAACTCGTTGTGCGTGTCTCAATTTCGTTTGTATTTCGGCTGTTAAAGCTGTTATCAGTTCATTAAACTTGACTGTAGAAAGCAGCAGAAGCAGCAGCGCAGCAGCAACAACAATAAAAAAGAAAAACCAACAACAACATCAATAGCAAACAACGCATATAATGCGTGACCCGTTATACCAGGAAGAGGAATAAACCGTAACGCACATTGAGACGACACAGCCATAAAATGTGTCAGCTGTTTTGAGCTTTCAAAATGGAGTCTACACACACACTCACGCATAGACATGTAGGCCTATGCCAAATCTGCGTATATAATGATGATTATTTAGTTTTATCCCACTCCCCCACTGCTGCTTTTGGCTGCGTGTGAAAGGGGTTGGGGCTATTTAGTTTATAGCATGTGCCATAAAATTTCTGCTATACACACATTTTTTCTGTTGTTGCTTTCAATTTGTGCCAGCTGCTGTTGCTGTTGTTGCTCTTACGCACTGTATGCGAGAGACGTCGACGCCAACAGCAGGCAGGCAGCAGAGACACCAACACATTTACGAACTGTCACACACGTACGCACGTACAAACATACACACATGCACACGCACTTAAAAGCACACGCACTTGCTCTTAACCTTGAAAAGCTAAAGCTGAACAGCTTTTTTTTTGTTGTTTTGTTCGCAACTTTTTTTTCTCCTTTAGGTATTCATATGCCTGTGTGCGTGTGTGTATGTCTGCGTGCAAGTGTGTTTGTGTGTCGTTTTCGGCTGCGCTGATAACATTTTGTTGTTGCTTTCTTTTCTTTCTTTTTGTGCGTTCATTGCTCTGCACACACACTTACACACACACGCATGTTGTTTATTTGCGTACTTTATAGAATTTTCTATAGTTTTATTATGCAGATATCTTGATATTTGTCTTTGCTAATTTTCTCTTCTTCAACTGATTTCAGCAAAATTTCACAATTAGCGATTTCATTTTTCCCCTTGGTTTAATGAACTCTTATCACTGGAAATTTTTTGTTTTTGTTTTTGTTATTTGTTTTCTTTGGCAGCTGTAATGTAATAAAGCACAAAAGTCCAACACGGCTTACTCACATTCTATGAGAGTTGGCAAAATACAAAATAAAGAAGAATAAAAATTCAGTCATACGCGGGGCCTCAGTTTTTTGACCGAAGAATTATCAGATTACAAAATGTACGAAACCTGAAAAGAGTTTTTTTGTAACCTTGAACTTAACCCAAATCAGCTGCAATTTGAGTTCAATGACATTTACAGCAATTCTACGTTGGAGCTTATTTGAGGAAGCTTTTGTCGTAATGAAGCTGGCTTAACTGTTAATTAAGCTTGTAGATCTTTAGAACGCTGACTTTTCCTACATTTGTAGTGGGGGGAAATGACGCGAAGCCAAGAGTATTTTTGTGGCAGCCTAAAAGTATGCAACATTTATTGGACTTGCGTTGAAGTGAACAATTTAAGTTCTTACTCTTATAAAATTATAAGCATCTGAAGCTGCTCAGTTTTTAGCGGGAATTATACTTGTAGCTAGTACTTAACTATCAATTGAATATTTGAAACAATTCAAAAGTCTATAACTTCCAAAATATTACAAAAATCTGTAGACTTTCAAATAGAATTAACAAACCTTTGTCACTTGCTTCACATTTTGTTAGATTCTATTTTATTTAGTGCAAACATATTCTTGCTCTTGTTTACTTAATAAAAATAAAAACAAACTACATCGTGTGAGATTTAAAATCGCAATTAAAATTTCTTGGCAATATTTAAGTAACAGTTTCATAGACTTACACACAAAGTTCACGAGTACAAATGGATGCACCCATTATATCGATATATGATATGTTGCTCAAACGCTACAGGCAGCAGACAAAGGTCGAATCGGGGCCGCAAAAGGAGTTGACTACGGGATCCACTGGACGTCAGCATAACAAGGCCACACGCACTGGCAACGAACGGAGCACAACGGAGGGAAAGAAGTTAAAGGCAAAGACAAGTCGCACCAAGATTAATGTCGAAGCGAAGGAGAAACAGACACCCAAGATCACCACTAATGTGATCACTGCCACACATTTGACCAAAAAGCATACGGGAATTCTGATGCCACCGCTGACCAAGAAGGAGGTACTCAATCAACTGATTGAACGCATGACCAATTCGAGTAAGAAACAACAGGAGAAACAGCTGAGCAACGAATCCTCCGGTCAGGGCACATCACCGGGCGATGAGGACAGCGACAGACCCATAATTTCGATCAAGAAAATGAAACCGAAACCAAAGAATTTGAAACCGTTGACACTCAGTGCTTCCAGTCAGTCCCGGCGACGTCTGGCACTGTCGCCACGTAACACGAACAGTATAGTCAGCCCGAAACAGAAGCGGGAGAAAGCCGTTAAGCCCAAGGTAGTGAGCATTCCAAAGGAACCGAAACAGGAACCAAACAAGAGACATCTGCAGTCGGGCAAATCAAAAATATCAATCGTATCGAAGAAGGAGGATCGTAAGATGCCTCAAGATGAGAATATCATTCGTTATCGTCTCTAAATTGCATTTAGGGTGGTATTGCGTTTATCAGCAAATCTTCTGGTCGTTTTCAAAACTACTCATCATTTATTTTTGCTTTCAGTTCGTATTTGGAGCGCTCATGTGCTTAACCAATAGCGTCTATTTGGCTGGTGGAACCTATTGGTTACATGTGGACTGCGTTCATAAATTTCTAGTTTTTCTGCGTTTAGAGAACTACTTTTTAAATGAAGCATATGTCTGATATATAGTTAAAGATAAAGGTCACTGAAATCAAGTCGTTTTTTTAAAATTATTTATAGCTTCAAAAATCTAAATCATCTTATAGAATGTAGAATTGCGAAGTGAATACCTTAGGGTACAAAAGAGGTAACAGAGGTGTCTTGAAATAAGCTTTAAAATCTTCGCTTAATAAATTGTTTCCATTTAAAAAATATTTAATAATTACATTCCTTGTTTTTAATATATATATATTTTTTGATTTTTATAATAAATTAGAATCTTTTTTATTACAGCTGCTTAACAATGTTTTGTTTGCTCTACACATATAAATTGTGACTGAATTTTGAGGCCAATTCACAACGGCTCAAATAATTTGACGCATTGATTTTTCAACTTTTTACCATATTGTAATATGTATACATATATATTGGATGTATTTGTGTGTGTCCATCTCTTTTACATTTCGGGATTTGCCCAAGTTTTGAATTGCAATTGTTTTTTGATCGAGAGGATTTACATTAAAATGCAACAGCTACAGACTAACAATACTTTGATCTATTATGTAGTTTAATGAATATATATATATATAGCATATAGTGTGGTATATCTACTATATAGTATGACAACGGTATTATCAAGTTTTGCTTAGCATTTATATTTAATAGTTTGAAGAGTTCTGTAAACGGGCGCCAAAAAGAGTTAAGAGGTGTTACAAAAAAAAACCAACAAAATATCGTCATAAAAAACATTGCTCACATTTGTTGTTCTTGTTGTTGTTAGTGGATTGGTAAGTTTTACAAAAATATTGTACATAAATATTATCGGTCTTATGTTTTATAATTTTTGTTTCCTTTTTTTGGTATAATTTTTATCAAATTTTACAAAAATCGACATTGAAATTTTTAGCAAATTTGCGCTTATTAGACAATGGAATAGTTTTTACTTGTGAATCTTTTTAAACAAAAGTTCAAGGCGCACTTGTAAATGTGTTTTGTTGTTTTATTCGAAATACTTTGAAAGCGTTAACTCAAAACGATAAACATAAATGCAGCGACTATAAAAATGTGTATGTGCCTCTCTAAAATAATTATATAAAATTATTAAATTCATTATTTCTAATACATTAACTGATTAATTGGACAGTACTTAAAAATCAAAACTACTTAAACAATAACACAATTAATTCTCTCGCTCACGATACTCTGTCTCATTCGCTTTGTGACTACATTTTCATTATTTATCTGGTGCTAATTTTGAAATTCTATTTCAGTTGATTAATTTTTGGTGGCTTTGTTTTAAACAAGTTTTACAATTGAACAGCCAGAGACCAAAAAGGAACTAATCGGGTGTTTTAAGTAGACCCTTTTGTGGGATTTAAGAGGGGGTTGGAGAGGGAGGATTGTGCTGAAAGGGCTGCTAGGGTATCATGACTTCAGCCAAAGTCTTTTCAGTCTGAAATAAAAACGAAAGCAATTGTTAGATAAATCATAAAAATTAAGAGTTAATTTAATTAAAAACTAAATAGTAATAAATTAATAAATAATACTAATAAAATTACTCCTTAGAAACTGTGTGTGTGTTTGTTGAGTGTGTGTAAAACTTAAAGCTAAGGAACACGCAACAATTTCTTTGGTTTAGTTTTTTTCCACATTTTACTTTTTTTTTTAACTGTTTTGTTCGCTTCTGTTGTTGACTATTAATTACATATAATTTTAGCTTTGACTTTTTTTTATTTAAATTAATTTGATGCTTAGAATTCCGTATGCATCGATTCGATACTCTGACGTAGCTGACCATCGTTATAGATCTTTTCACAAACGATGCTCACCTTTTTCAGCAGCTCAATGGCTGTTTGGAGCACCTGATGCCATTTGCGTAGCTCCGTTTCATGTGATAATTCCTGCTGACGCAACAGCTCCAGCCAATCTTGATTCGTATTCGGTAATTCCCTGTAAAAACGTTTGAAATTAAATTAGTTTAATTACTGGGAATTCATAGAGTTTTACTCACTTGAGAGCTGCCAAGTTGGGCATGCGTGCACGCCGACTGAGATCCACATCAATGTGTTCCTCCAGCTTCCAGAGCTTAAGTAATAATATCACATTTAATGCCAGCAGCAAGCACATCAATAATATAACAAATATAGATAAGCTCTTGTAACGAAATTTATCCTGTATTTGTCCCAATTGCTGATGACCCTCAGCGAGCAACTGTTGTTGCTGCTGCTGAGCTGCCAATTGCTGCTGCTGATGCTGATGATGTTGCTGTTGTCGATTGGATGCACCGCTCATACAACCACCAACACCACCAGCCGCACCATGTGCCAGACCAGCAGCGGCACCAGCGATGCCACCAATGACACCAGTGGACTTTAATTTTACATCCCATTTGTCCAGTGTCTCGGTTTTACCACCAGCTGCCGTGCCGCTGTTTGCTTCCTCCGTGGGGCGTATTTGTGTGGCGGTACCTGCAACAAATGCACGTGGGGAAAAGAACGGCGCAACAAAATGGCAATAACAATAATCATAAGTATGGGAAATAAATCAAATTAAATGCAGCGAAAGCAACAAAAACACAACAATTACAATGCATAAAATCAAATACGAGTCAGAGTTTCAGGCATGCAAATGTTCCAACAACAACAACAAAAAAATACAATAAACAATAAGCGTTTCAAACAAAACGATGAGCCAGCAATTGCCACAAGTTATATGAGTTTTTAAGCTACAAAAGTTACAAGTTTAGTAAACAAGTAGAAGCTATAAGTTATACTTGATATAAACTACTAAAAACTCTACTTAAAATACTTCAAATGTTATACAGAAAAGTCCAACTTCTTTTTTAGTTATTAAACAATATTGAGTAATATAACTACTTAAAATTCCTGACAAAAGTCATTAATAAACTCTAGTATAGTTACATTTTGAAGCTTACATACTTTAAACTACAGAGTATATGCAAGTCTATGTGGCAATTGCTTGGCAATTATGGAATGAATAAGCGTCTCTCATATATAACGCCATATACCTTGACATGTGTGCAATTTGGCCTTACGATGTTGCGGATGTGAGTTCATATGTTGCTGCTGCAGTTGACGCTCGCTGTGATGCTCATGAACGTGACCATGATGATGATGATGATGACGATGCCGTTGGTGTTGATGATGATATTGATGATAGTGATGATAATGTCGATGTGGACGAGGATCTTGATAAGCTTGAGGATATTGCTGTGAAGAATGATGATCATGATCATGTTGAACTTGATGATGCGTTTGATGAAAAGTCGAACGTCTTTCGTGGTCAGAGTCCGTGATGATTGATGTTGTTGTTGCAGTTGTAGTTGTCGCTGTAGAAGTTGTTGTGGTGGTGGTGCTTGTTGCTGTTGTTGTTGTTGCTGTGGTTGCTGATGTAATCAATTGCAGTTGCTTTAGGCCTGTGAGTTGTGTTTTATAGCTTTTGTTGTTGTTGTTGTTGTTTACAGAATTGTTCTAGTTGTTGTTGTTGTTACAGTGGCTGTTGTTGTTGTTCTTGTGGATATGGATGTGGTTGTGGCGTGCATTTTGTGTTGTAAGAAGAAGCAATAGCAATGGCATTTGGCATTGGAAGTGTATTTGTATTCGAATTCGTAATTTTTGTGATTTCTTGTGCAATTTTTTCTTGATTGTTGCAGTTTTTGCTGCTGTTGTTGTTGTTATTGTTGTTGCTGTTGTTGTTGTTGTTGCTTAAATAATTAGCTTTATGCTTACCACGTCTAGGACGTCGTCCTTTGCCCTTCGCTGGCGGTATGCAAGTCTCACTCTGCAGCGCATGTAGCTGAGCACAAAAGAAATCTTCCAGACCCGCCCACGTGTTCTTCTCAATGAAACCCTTGACCACACCCCAAATGGATTTCTTGTACTTGATTTGGGCATGAATCGACAGCATTGTATGATCATCCACAGTGCTGAAAGCAAGAGGAAGTATATGAATTACAATTATAGTGTTCATTTCATTAATTTATGTTTATGTTTATTTACCGCGCTAGGCAGAAATGTATGAGCACACTGAAGCTATCCGCATAGGGAATGCCTGCATTCACACTATTCACATCAATCGAATAGAGTTCTCCTGGCTTGCTGCACTCTCGCATTGTTTGGTATTCAGTTACCTACAAAGAAGCATATAAATAAACAACTGTCTTTAAAATATTTAATATTTAAGCTTACCTTTGAGGTCTTGGGACCCACGGAGGCAGCCAATTGCACTGTCACATTCACCAGTCGCACATTCTGTCCCTCATCGTTCTTTTCCCACTCGCCCAATGTTAAATCTGTGGATTTGCGCAGTTCATGAAATTCGGTGATGAATTTCGATTTTGAGAAGAGCAAATTGAAAAGCGTATCTACGCGTATGGGCAGTATTGTATGCACTATCTGGCGACCCTCGTGTGTGGATGTGCACTCCGTGCTGGGCACAAAACTGCAAGCATAATAGAAACAGTCATTTAAAGTGTTTCCTTTACAAAGTAATTTCTTTACTTACGGCACATTGTTCTCCTCGGAGTCGGAGGAGTCCGAGACATCTGTGGGTCCAGCCTCACTGTTTTTGCTCGCCAGTTCCACATCGCGTAAACGCTGTATTTTACTTGGTTTACGCTTGATATCTGTGCCATGATTGCCGTCTGCAGCAGCTGTGGCTGTTGCTGTTGTACTGCTGCTGGTTTTATCAATCTTTTTATCGCCTTTTTTATCTGCGGAAGTTGTGCTGCTCACACCTCTGCTTGTGGCTGTGGCTGTTGTGGTTGTTGAACTTGTTGTTGCTGCGGCTGTGGTAACTGTTGTGGTGCTGGTAGTGTTGGTGCTACTGCTGCTATTGCTGCTGCTGTTGGGCACACTCAAAGTGACAGCAACTGATTGCTCGGCGGCCTTAACCGAACTGAGCGTCAACTCCTTGGCATTGGCCTTCATTTTCTTATTGGATTTGCGTGTGCTATCGCTGGTTTTATTATCTGAACCGCTAGCCGATGCGTTGGCCGATGAATTCAGATTTGACGATTTACTCGAGTTGAAGAAATATTTCGTTTTTGATTTGCGTGTTGCAGCGTTGCCACCGCCGCTGCTTGCACTGCTGTTGCCACTCTGCTGCTGCTGCTGTTGTTGTTGTGTTGCCTGTGGCTGTGTTGTCGTGTTGATACTCGGATTTGAAATACTCTGATCGCCACCAATGTCATCAATGGCTGTTTGAAAATCAACATCCGTTTCGGTATCAGCATCCAGCGTTGGATCTATATAATCCTCATCGTCTGTGGTCAAACCAAGCTCTTCGCCATAAAAATTGTGTACATTACGCCAAATTTCTTGCGGTGTAAACTGTTTGTTCATCAACGTGTTCTGCCAGACGCGAAAGAGCATCAAAAATGACTTGTCACGCGATGAGAATGTGGCAAAAAAGAATTTCTCTTTGGCTGTCGATATCGAGATGGCATTGGGTATTACCAAAGCGGTTTTCTCCTTTGTTATGGCCGTCACATCCTTCCATTTAATGCTCACATACGTTTCCCAGGTAAATATGTTAGCATGAAAGCAAACGTAGTTCTGTGACACGTACAAACGACCCTGTACCAAAATGTCTCGCTGCAGTGCACACGAATAGTCTGTAAGTTAAATGACATTGTTTAGTAATGGGAAACTTTATATAGGAAATGAGAAAGTCAGTCTAAAGTCTAGTCTTTAATGCAGTGTAGTGGATTTTACTTTTTATATTTGCGGATAAAACATTTTCTTACTTTTAAACCGATAAAAATCGAAGTTTCTACAGCTCTGATAGCACTTAAGATATTCTATTCGCATATCGAACACACGTTTGAATAAAAGTGCCTCAAAAAGTTTACTATGCAAGTAAGAAGTTTACTTAATCGTTTAGCAAGCTTCATTCTGATAAACAACTTTTGTTTAAGTTGCTATTTATAACGTACACTACTCTTAGCCTGGCCTAAACTGACTTTCTCTGCTTACACTCACCTACAATTAGGCGCTCATCGACTGGCACCTCTTTGAAGAGTTTCTTGAAATCATCCGCACGTGATTTATAGTTGGGATAGATGACGTTATACCAAGATTTCTTTTTGGCCCGCTCCGATAGACGTGATGTGCTCTTGGCCGGCTTCTCATTCGTTGTTGAGCTGCTGCTAACTTGTGGTTCACCTCTTATGAAGTTACTCTCATTGATCGCTCCTGGCTCACTTAATTTGCTCTGTGTGTCCTGTAAATAATTTAACAAAAATCATGATTAACCAAAATCGAAACGAATTACTCATACAAATAATAATCGTACGAATCGTACGCTATTGAATCATACAATTCGGGGGAAACTTCTATATCTGAGCAGGTGTTTGGTGTTTCTTATCAGGGCTGTGCGGCACAAACACGTTTTATTGACGCTTTATCGACTATTTTTTTTAGTTTTTTATTAAAATTTAGTAAATTGTTGAGTCTTTACGGTAGTGTACGGTGTATGTTGTATAATCTGATGCGTTCGACAACTTTTTGGCCACTGAATCGCTACTCGCTCATTGAATTCTAATTCGCAACTCTGTCGCCGTCGCTGTCGTTGCTGTTGTCCGTCCCATAAAGGCCCAAACTAATGGCTATACGACAAAATCACAATATCAGCAGCACCTTATCAATGTGGTAAAGCTTCAAGCAATAACTTTTGTGGGTGCCATGAGCTTTTTTCTTGTTTTTCCTAAGCATACCCTGTAGTGGTAAGCAGCGGGTATGTTGAGGCTTTGAGTTAGTTTAGAATTTTGTTACTTTTTACACTTTAAATGGATTTACTCTAGCTTCTTTGCTGCAAGACTTCAATTAGTTTACACTGGGTATTTAGCGAGCTATCACACTTTATTTGCTGTCTATTTCCCCCGGTTTTGAAGGGTGCTTCTAATCAGCTGCGTGGCCTTAAAACGTTGCTTGTTGGTGCCCCATTTGTTGTCACAATTCGATAAGCCCAATAAACCAAAAGTTTTTTTTCACCTCTTTTTTCTGTCTTTCGCAATAATCCACGAGATATTCATTAAACTGTCGCTAGTTTTATTATCAGCCATGCGTAGCATCTGTCCGATATATGTTTCTATCGCTTTTAACACATTTCCTATGTGATTGTGTGACCTGTGACGTGCTAATGAGCAGAAACCATAAACAATAAAAGCTCGCGAGCTTTAACAGAGAGAGAAGAGAGACAGTGATAGATGGAAGAGAGCGCCAGAACCAAGGAGAGCTGGTCAATTGATAAAGCAAAACAGAGAGAGCAACGCTCTCAACAAATAATAAACAAATTAAACTAATTGAGTGCTAACAAATTAGTAGAAATAATTAGATAATTTAAAATGAAATAAAAGCTGCCAGAAGAGGCTTAAAAGCTTAACGTCCCATTGTAAAGCTCTTTAGTTGGAGTAGCAGCTAAGTTCGCTTTGGGATTAAAGCTAACAAAGAACCATAAAAGGTTCTTTAATCATATAATGCGCACTTGTGAACCAGTTCAATGGGTACAAAATTAATTAAATGTTATCAATTAGAAACAATTAGTAACTGATACTAATAATAAGTCAATAAAGTTAATTAGAAAATTTTTTAAAAACAAAAAGAATTGGAAATGAAATGAAAAATGAAGCAGTATAGAAGTTAACCTCTTGGAACAAAGTCTAAACTTGTCAAGCTTGTCTAAGATGATTCAAGTTTTTGATTCATTGAACTAGTGCCCTAAACACTTTTTTAATGGTTCCTCTGAAAGATCTACAGTTCACAAGCTCTGTTTCAGTAAAGAACTAGTTCGATATAGCGCACGAACAGTTCCGCTTGCTTTGGAACTCACCTCATCGCGTCCACTGCTCGATGTGGATAATTTAGCGGCTTTGCCCTTGGAACTAGTCGAGTTCTTGCGACTGCTGGGACTGTCCGTAGAGGAACTAGTCGCCGCAGCGACACCGCAGCCGTTGGAATCAACGCTTAGCTGCGTTTGCAATGTTTGCGGTTGTTGTTGTTGTTGGTCTGCCAGGACAATGTTAATGCTGGGCGTGGCCTGTGGGCTGCTGCTGCTGTTGTTGCTGGTACCAACAGTGGCTACATTGTGACTGCCATTGCTGGTGTTGCTGCTGACGGATTCACGACGGGAAGCTGCTGCTGCTGCTGCTGCTGTTGGCGACGCTTCAGTGGCCACACCGGAAACAGCAGCAGTTGTTGTTGCTGTTGTTGTTGGTGTAGTGGCGACTGTGGCAGCGGAAGTGTTTTGTGTCGAAGACAAGGATGTGGAAATGTTGCTGTTTTGGCGCTCAACTTGGCCACCAACAGCCTCCTGAATGGTCAAAAGTTTGCTGTTTGTAGTAGTCGTTGTTATGGTAATTTCCTCAGTGATCGAATCGCGCCTAAAAAAAGAATTTCAAATGTGAATAAGTTCGCTTAAGAAATTGGCTTAGATGTTATATGAATGTATATGTATATATATACAGAGAAAGAGCGTATGGAAAGTACAGCAAGAAAGTCATGCAATCAAATTTTGTACATTATTTTGAACGAACCAAATGAAAGCGTCTTATACTTAACCGGGCCCAAAAGACTTGCCCTTGAGTTGAGCAATTAACTTGGCTAAGATGTTGATGGCTAAAAGCAACATACCTGTCGCCATTGTTTGTATTTTGTGAACTTTGTGTAGATTTTTCATCGTGTTCAGCATCAGCAGCATGTTGTTGTTGTTGTAACTGCTGCTGTTGTTGCTCCTGAGCAGGTTGCTGTTGTTGTGGTTGCTGTTGTTGCTGCTGTTGTTCTTGTTGTGCATCACAAATCATGTTTGTGGCATTGGAAATTTCAAGCTCAGTGTTAGTAGTATCAGTTGTTGTTGTTGTTGTTGTCGTGGTTGTTGTTGCTGCTGTTACAGCTGTTGCTGCTGCTGCTGCTGTTGTTGTTGTGGGTTTATCAATATCTTTAATCCTACAATTAAATGCACAAGGAAATAAAAAACAAATGGCAAAGAGGAAGAACACAAAAACCAAAAACAAAATCAAAATCAAAATTCATGCTTAAAGCCATTTTCTTTTTGGTAACTCTTCTTAACTGCTTTTGGACAGACACAAAACTAAACAAAAGACTATTAGTTTTATTACCAGACCACGTAGGGCTCTGTTGACTGATGTTTAAACATCTTGCTTGGCTATAAACACACTCAGACACACACATAAACACACAAAGACGAACACGATCACAATTACAGCCACTTGAGAGCAGCTGTTAACCGTTTGAAAAGCTTGTTGGTAATGAAATACTCAATATTATGGCAAATCGTTCACTCGCATCAAAGATAATCAATTGGCCGACAGTAGAGTGTGTGTGTAATCATACACACACACACACATGTACTCTCTTTTGATATTTAGTCTACTAACGCCGCAGCAACAACTAAGTAAGCTAACTGACAGATAAGCGCGATAAGATATATATATATATTCTATAGCTTTATACCACCCTCAATATTACAGAACAATCGAAATGTGGCCAAGACCTTTGGCTAAGCTTTTTTTTGGGTTACTAATCCTGCTAAACTTTGCAAGTTTCATGGGCGTAGCTCAGAAGGGGGTCAACGAACAAACTCTTGAAAAACATTTGGGAATTATAAATACAAACTTGTTATGCTAATTAAACAGTTAATTTTTAACTCAAATATTGCGTAAAACATAAATAAAACGAGTTCTGAAAATTGCAAAAGAAATTCAGTATAAGCTTTTAAGTAGTACCCAAATTGGTAGTAACTACCGAGTACTAACTTTGGTAAGAGCTGCGTGGAGTCTGCTGAACACAGCTGTATCAACAATTTCATGGTAACAGTTTAAAATGAGCCATGTCCACTTCTAATTTAACGGCTTCATTAGCAAACTGTTTATAAATCAGCTAAGAGGCACAGAGCGTTACCCATTAACCATGTTCAATTGGGCGTTGCAGTTAAATGTATTAATTGCTGCTGATTTAATATAATTATTGTATAATTCAATGACTATTTTGAGCTGCTGGGTTTAAGTTATTAGCGGGAATGCTGCAAATTCATTGAAGATAATTTTAAGAGTCAAGTGAGCTAACTGACACTTGGGCTAGCTCTTAAAAAAACTGCTTACTGGGGTTAACAAATAATTGAAAATGCTAAGAAATAATGCACAAAACAATAAACATTTTTATAAGCTTTCAAGGGTTAATGGAAAAGGGGAGAATATTTAAAAAAAAAAAAACTTAAGCCAACACATCAAAAAGTAATCTAATCGTGGAACTGTTTAAAAAGGGGAATAACAAGAATTCCAAGCTATTAAACCAATAAAAGTAACGAATTTTTCAGTATTTATTTGAAAGCATTCTATACAGAAACTTTTCCTCCAAAATTCACTAACAGTTCCCCAATAAATTGGTAATTTTTTTCTAACAAAAAACTCCTCTACACTCTTGTGCTAATGATAACACATTTATCGTGTTTTTCTACCATTTTCACTAATTGTTTTGTCTTTTAATTGGTATTGTAACATCCGTTAGTGAATCATTTTAGATAAGCAACTGAATTGCATGTGATAACTGTACAAATTGACAGACTGACAAAATTATTAGATGATAAATCAACTGAGTGCGGCATCTGACTAAGAGCGAACATTGAAACAATTTGGCTGCCTCTCTATCCCCTTATAGTTTGCCAGTTTCACAATCAGCTTCCCATTCATATATGCAAATTAAAAGGCAACTAAAACGACCTTATCAGTTGTCGCAGTTCAAGTTCATAAACTACTGAATTATTTGTGAAAATAATTATGGGGGAACATCAAACAAATAAAACTGAATGAGTTGGATCTGTATAATGATAATGTTATTCGAGTAAGCAACAAACAACAGGAATTTTTGTGAGGTTCTCGACTTTTAAATACGCTGGGACTATTTAAGATTTCCATTAAGGAACGCTAGATGGCGCTAGTAGCAACTTTTAGCTGTTTACTTCCCATAATCCAAGTTTATATATAACTTTTTGATCATCGTGGCGCCTAAACCTTATAGGGTAAGAAGTGGAAATTTTTACACTAAGATGTTATGTACACAAAGTCATAAATTCTTACTGCTTTCTATGTAGTTTCGTCGGAAATTACCCAAATAATTAACCCAAAGGAGTACAGGGTTTAATCATAAAAATAAACCAAGAGATAGTCAACTAAAAGTACTCAACATAGAGATAAGAAGATATTAATAGAGATTGTATCTAGCAGAACATGCGAATTAAGATAAAAATCACTCACCACTTGAACTAAGGAACTTTTCCATTCTAACACAAGAGGAAACAACTCACATAACTCACCGTCGGCTAGGAAGACATTAATTTCTAGGGGCGTGTCTCTAAGACAATGCAACATGCGAGTAACAAAATAAAACACAAACTTTAATAACGCCAAGTAGTTAATAATGTATTGTATAATTCAAGTTATAGAAATGGCAAATAAATTGACTCAATGACTCGGCAAATGCCAAGTCAAAATAATTGGTATAACTAAACAAAACGCTTATTACAGTCCCTACCCCTCGCATTCACTTTTTGCACTACTGCTATATACAAAGAAATCTAGATAGCAACTTAACCAGTTTTTCTCTATTTTTTGTGGCGAAAAATCAATAAACAAAAAAATGTGGAAAAAAAAGATTTACATTTTGTTGTCTGCGCTTTATTGCTAGCTTATTATTTCCTATTGTTGTTCCAGCTGCTCCCATACGTTATTGTTGTTGTTGTTGTAGGTCATTCTTGACTGGGCACTAAAAGTATGTCATCATTGGAAAAGCGATGACGAAACGCGTTTAAATAACGACACGAAAAGGAAAATGGAAAATAAATTTGTTGCTATTTTTAGCAATTTTAGCAAATGCCATTAAATATATTAAAAATGCCAAAGCGTTGAATAAACAAAAACAAAATTTTTTGTTAATTATTTAATTAATTTTTGTGTGCTCGGCGCGTTGTTTCGGTTTCTCGACAAACAAAAAACACACACGCGATGTGAAGACGTCATTTCAGCACGACGTTTGAATCTGCACTCAAAAAAGCGGGCGAATATTGTGCGAGAGACCCCGAGATATAGTTGAACCGATAGACCCGAGAGACCCGGCTAAATCAACAACGACAACAACAGTGTTGTTGCCACTGTAAGAGTCGGCAATGGAGGCATTTATTAATACGCTTCGGTAAATTCAGTGCAGGCATTCCAAAAAATATAAAGACAGTCGCAAGTGTTGTGAAATCTTCAAAATGCAACGCGAAAGGGCAAGAAGAAGACGCGTTTAGTATATAGACAGGTAGATAACGGTATATATATTTTAATACAGTAAAAACTTTTGTTTGCTGAGCTGTGAAATGTTTTAAAATATACCTTAAATATATAACAGAGTTTTTCTTATTGAAACTCTATCTGAAAACACGCTCCAAAAGAGCTAGAAGTAGGGTACAACTTTATAAATATTTGTAGTGCCCTTCCCTAATTTTGTTCCCTCCATTTTCTCTGTTTCTCAAAAACTTATAAATATAAACATTACAACAGGGATAGCTGATTAAATAACCGCAGAGTTGTAACTTCTGTGGAATTGTGTAAGCTGAGTAACACTCGATTGAATTGAAAAATAATAATTATTATAAATAAACAACCCATTAAACACGTATAGGGGTTAAAAAGGGCAACGCACCGAGGGGGATGTCGTGGGATTATCTCTTTGCCATTTAGCTGATAACTCCGTAGCCTATGATTACAAGTTAGTATATACTATATGTAAAATATATTTTGTAAATATATGTATAGAGGTAAGTAAAACACACGACATGCAAATTAGGAGCAAGTAACGGTATATCATGCAAACCAGCAAGTAAACCTACACCAAATTTATGCACAGTTAGTCAAGTAATTGTATTGCCAAGCAGTTAAAATGGTAAAATTACCATATCCATTGAGTTAAATTACTTTCAAACGTGAATTAACATAATATGAGCATTTTGTTTTGCTGCTTTGTCAAAACATTTACTTGACTAACTGTTTATGCAAAAGTAGCTCAGTAGTAAAAGTAGAGCAAACATGATTGGGACAGAGGATGAGAGCAACAGAGAGAACTTGATGGTCACACTTACATGGGCGTTGAGTGCAGGTTGAGACTTGCTGTACGTTTATGTTTCTGCTGTTGGTGCTGCTGTTGCTGCTGCTGATGTTGAAGAGAGGATTGCCGAAAGAGATTGTGAGCGGTGGCCAAAGTTTTGGGAAGAGCACTTTGGCTGGAAGATTTGCAAAGCGACACAAAGCGTGTGCCGGCCGATGTGGATGTTGTGGATGTTAAAGACGAATTGGATGTTGATTTCTGATGTTGTTGTTGCTGCTGCTGTTGTTGTTGTTGCTGCTGCCGCTGTTGTGTGACAAAATGCATGACAACGGGCAACGCAACACAACACAAATGGAACGCCTTCCTCTTCGTTCAACTCAATCACAAATTGTTACAATGAGATTTTTAGCTTTTTTTATTTGTCCATACGAAAATGAGATTTGCGTAATATTATTTTTTATTTCTCTGTGTCGGCCGACAACGGTACTCGAAGCTCTGGTTATTAAAGCTACTGTTGCCGTTGGGGCGCTGTTATGACTTCTGCGACTGCGACTACGACGGAGACGGCGACTGCGGCTGCTGACGTCTGCGGAAGTTGTTTCTTTTTGATTTTGTAGTTTTTCATAGTTTTTATTTATTGACACTGTGTACGCTTGAGACCGTTAAATGTGCGTGCAATAAATGATTGTAAAAGAAAATGCAATTTTTAACTATCTAGCCTAAATGAGATTCGTTTATAGGTTCTTTGCCTTAAGCAAATTTCTTTTGTACAAAGCTGCGATTTTTTTTATGCGCATGAAAAGTATTCGTCGCGCACAGGGTTGTCTAGCGACGGACAGTGTAGACGCGGCATTTGCGTAGCCAAACAATTAATGCCAAACTTTAACTAAAAATATAAACACAAACATCAAAAACAAACGAAAAATGCTTGCTTTAAATTTATTGTTTAGGGTTTATGTGTTTTTATGTCAAAATTGTGCTTAAACAATATTTAAATGTTTTTTGCTAACTGTTGGCAGCCCTGCACCACAGCTGTGCGACTACTGGTCAAAAAAAATACCAAGCAATATACTAACTGCACGCTAGCTGGTCACACAGAACAGCCAATTTGAATCGAAAATTACAATGAAATTTATTTCATAAATATCACAAAGCAATTGATTAACATATAAAAAATGAATCAGATAAAAAAAAGAGGTCACGCTGCTCAGCTGCGTCCAATTGTCGTTTATTGTAGGCGCTGCAAAAAAGAGAAATGTTATTTGATGCGGATCGTAAAATGGGCAAGCGTAACTGTCGGAGCAAGTCCGACAGTGGAAGACCCTGTACTTATTATGTTCTTCGTTCTATAGCAGACGGACATTCGATAGACATTGATGCTACCTTCAGCGCACTGTGCGCACAAGTGCAGGGTCTAAATAGGAAGTGTGAGTTGCATTTTAATCGTGTCTGCAGTATTACACGTTAAAATACCCTGCACAACAATTGCTCAAGCTAAACCATTTGAAGTCAGTACAAGGCTCGAGTTTCCACTCTTAAGCAGTCCACGTATAAGCGACAAATCATCAGGTGAGAGAGACCAACCGGTCAGTTGACCCACAGACTGCAGCTCCGGGCAACTGTCCATAAGCAGCTGCAGGAATAAGAGAAGGTTAACTAATCAATAATTTACAGGGCTGGAACACACTTACCTCCACGGCCTGTACAGTGAGCTCTGGCGCGATCGTGAACCAAATATCCTCCAGCACCTGGAAGTCGTGCTGCACGAAGATGCTTAAAGAAAGTACAAAATTATGGCAAAGATAACAGTTAAGCACAGGGTCTAAGCTACCTGACAATGTCCTCGTCATTGAAGTCTACGGAGTCCACTGCCAGACGCTTCAGCTCCGTCGTGTGGCAGAGAAAAGCCTTCAGAGAACTGGTTAGCATGTCGCAACTGAGAATCTCCAAACCCTCGAGCTGTTGGAAACGCATCTGGGACTGCACATACGAAAGACTCTCGATCACATAGCAGTCGAGATCAATAAGTGAGGGACAGAGCCTGGCCAGCTTGCCCAGATCTAGATTTCCCGTGCCCTTAATCATCGTCAGATGCCGCAGATTGCGTCCTATTGGACGTTCCAGCAGCGACAGCAGCTCAGTGACTACAAATTTACAGATCTTGAGCTTACGCAGCGTGCGTGTGTGCAGCGGACGCAGTGAACCCATTTTGGGTGAGTCCAGATAGAGCGTCTCCAGCAGTGGGCAGGTCTGGAGGATCACCTGCAGTGTCTCCTCGTCGGTGGACGTGTCGTGTATATACTTCAGTCGACAGCTAAAGTCGGAGTCGATGTTATCGTGGATAAACTTGAGTGCAGCACCCACAAAGGAGTACGTGGACAGTGTCTCCACGTGTGGACAGTGCTCGAGGATTAGAGCAATGTCCGAGTAGCAAATGTTTTCCTCTCCGGGCATGCCCACGTCCACGACAGTCAACGACTGGGAGCACAGTCCTTTCGCCAGCAGATCAATGCCAATCTCTGTGATGTCCGTCTCCCCGGAAATGTCCAAAATCTGCAGACGTGTGCAATGGTTGGCAATCTCCTCCAGCAGCTCATCGTTGGCTATGTGGGGTACATACAATTTGACCAGTTGCTTGCACTTGCGCACTATATCATACATGTAGTGCATGTGATCCTCCTTCACCCAAATTCCCTTGAGATTCAGCACACGCAGTCCAGCTCCCTGGGCTGCAATCACCTGGAGTATCTTCTCATAGTAGCTGGGGGGAAAGACCTCGGTCATCAGGAAGTGGACACCACAGTTGAGCAGCATCTGCAGGCAGGTGAAACGCATATTTGCCTCCAGATAATCCGAGCTGAGAATCACACGCAGCAAATCCTGATAAATATTCGATGTGGCGCCCAATTTGGACAGATATTCGTTGAGCTCTACCATGACTATGCTGATGTCCAGTTGGACATCCGGTGCGTATTGCACATAGCTAATGGTGGACACCAGCAGATTGGCCAGTTCCGCCAGAGAACTGTCGCTTAAGCTGCGCACGCTGCACTTTTTCGACATCTTCCCCTGAGAGAGGAATTTAAATATTTGTAAACAAACTGCGACGCAGATGCCTCACTCTCTCTGCTTCTCTTTCACACACTCTCTCGCGCTCTTTCTCTGTCTGCCTCTTGTTACATCACTTGCTGCACGTTCAATTTGTTTAAACTTAATCTATTACAACCTTTTGTAACTTGTTTTCAATTAAATTAATTTGTTATTAATTTTTGTACTGCTTGTTGTTGCTTGTGACCGAAATAGACAGATTCTATAGCTTTCTATATATAGCAAATTTGACGAAATGCTTGCGCTTGACAGCGCGACGCGAACTGAGAACTATTTTTTTGCCCTGGGACGCCAAAATCTCATGAAGCGCTTCGGCTTAGGGGACTTTTAAGTGCGCTACACTGTGAATAATATTGTAGTACATATAAATTTAGCTATCTGCTTAAAATAGAGCTTTTTCTTAAGCTCAGCTGCAGCTTTAAAAGCTCGTACACATATGCTTTAAAGCTCGGCCTAATCAAATCTCATGTTAAGACTGTATACTTTCTTTTAGAATATGTAGATTTAATGTTTTGCATACAAATTTGTAATACTAAATAAGAGATTTTTGTCGTTTCAGCTTAAAATTTGATTAATCCAAGTCCATTTAGGGCTGCAAGTAACTGGGTAGCTTCATGCGCATGAACAGCCAAGTGGTAAAGAAGGAAACTAGTATGAATATGAAGCCCATGGCAGTCAGCAGCAGGCGATTGAGATTCGTTTTGCCCGGCGCATGGGTCTGATCCATTATGATGAATCCCAGGCCGCCAACGGTGAAGAGAAAACTACTGGCCAAACCCTCCATAATGTACTGGCCATTGACGCGGTAGGGCATAAAGGCCACGGGCCTTGAGTGTCCATGCTCATCCACAGTGGCGCCCACACTGGGCGGCTCCACAATAACATCATAGATTATGCCTGCAAAGCGTTTTTCTTAAATCCAAAACTTTTTACCTTTGTTGTTTTTTCACTCACCGCCAGTGACTAGAAAGTAGGAGAGCAGCACAACGGAAAACACGGCCATGGGCGAGGGCATTGGTATCGAAAAGCGTCGCACTTTGATGTTGGGCGGCACCAGTATGTGGAACGGCAAATTGTACAGCGTTTCAATCATTTTAGCGGCTTATTAAACGCACAAAATATTAAAGCTATGAAATAGCCGGCGTAGGCGTATAGAGCTGGCACTTTAATCGATTACAGCAATTCTGTGCTTCGTGAACAAGCTCGATATCGATAACACGAGCCAAATTGAGTAAAAGAGATTTGCAGCACTCCAAACATGGTCACACCGCAACTGCAGCCTCTGAGCGAACGCGGTCACACTAGTCAAAACAAAACGTAATTCGCATTAGATCAAAATTGCACAAAATCTAATTAAAAGTAATTTAAATAAGCACAAAACACAGCATGGCAGATGCCAATGCAATGGCAACAGGTGTGTCTATCAAATAAATATATTGATCATGTTAAACTAATTCTTATGTGTTTAATTTCATCATATTTTCTCGCTAGGCAAATTGCCGGCTTGCGAGAAGCGAGTGAATAACATTGGAGATTTGGCTTTGTGGCAGCATTCACGTGCCTATCATGACCTAATAGGGTATATTAATGGCACCAGCTCGGCCATACAGGGTATTAAGACCACGGATGAGATGTACGAGTCGGATATGCTCCGCAAATTGCTGGAAATCTTTGCCCAACTGGAGAAACTGGTGCAGCAAAATCCTCCACTGGAGCAGCCACAGCGGTTTGGCAACAAAGCATACAGAGATTGGGCGCAGCAGATGCGGGAACAGCTGCCAGAGTGGCTGGGCCAAGTCTTGCCCCCGGCAAAGCACAAATACCTGAAGGAACTGCTTCAATACCTGACAGAATCCTTTGGGAACGCCACGAGAATTGATTACGGCACGGGACATGAGCTCTCTTTCATGTTCTTTATGTGTGCGTTGTTCAAGGCTGAGATTCTGGCGGAGCAAGACATTGTGAGTGCTGCACTGCGTCTATTTAAACGGTACTTGGAGTTTGCGCGGAACCTGCAGCTCACGTACAACATGGAACCGGCAGGCAGTCAAGGCGTCTGGGCTCTAGATGATTTTCAGTTCGTACCCTTCATCTGGGGCAGCGCCCAGTTGGCTGGCAAGTGACCACAAAGTGCTCCTTGAGCGCCAGAAAATTGTTAATCGAAAGTCTTTTATCATCTGCAGTCAAGAGTCCTTTCGATCCAGCCAAGTTTGTGGATGAGCAGATCATCAATGACTTCAAGGAACACTTCATGTTCATCAGCTGCATCGACTACATCTGCAAGGTGAAGACCGGACACTTTGGCGAGCATTCCAATCAGCTGTGGAGCATCACGGCCGTTCCCTCCTGGATCAAAATCAACTCGGGTCTGGTCAAGATGTACCAGAAGGAGGTGAGTGGGAGTCGCTTCTTTTTTACCTTAGTTATGTGCTTAACTCTGTTGAATCCTCGTCAGATACTGTCCAAGTTTCCAGTTATGCAGCACGTCTACTTTGGCGAGTTGATGTCCTTTGAAACTGTTGCTGCTGGCACTACTTTGACCAATGCACGTCTTGGCCAGGTGGCACCGCCTCCCTCCAAGCGCATCTGCATCTCGACGCCGGCGACGACAGCGGCTGCGAATCTCGTGCCACCAACTCCGCTTGTGGCGCCACCACCGCCGGCCGAGGCACTGCACAGCGATGCCAACGTAGGCGACTCCAGCAGCGAGAGCAGCGACAACAGTGTGGTGCTGCGCCCGCCACGCCCAGAGGGCGAGTCAGCGGCTTTGAGCAGCGAAGGATCTGGCGATAAGTTGATGCAACCGACAGACGCTGAGCTGACTAAGGACTAGAATTTGGGTGGGTTGGGAGTGGCGTTGGGGGCGTTGAAGTCTGTTAAAATTGTCAGTGGTAGTTGCGTTTAAACATTGATTAAAATGTATGCTAAAATTAATATGTGTTATAGCATATGGCAGTTGGACAGCAATTGTGCACCTGCTGTAAAGGTTTAAGGCCACTGTGCGTCTGCTAAGTGAGATAGACAGTGATGGGTTTGAGAGCCACTGCGGCTGGTCGACAGTTTGAAATGCTCAGCATACAATAATAATTTACTCAAAATAAACTTTAAAATGTATTTATTAAAAAAATAAAATTATAAATTGTTGAATTTAACAAATATAAAGGTCTACTAAAATTTAAATGTAAATAAATTTTGTGTTTAATTTCATTTATCCGGCAGATTAAAAACAAATTTTAATGAATATTATTTAATTTAAAATAAATAAGGGAATGGGTAAAAATGTATGTAGCCTAAAATAATATTTTAAATGAAGTTAAAATATAGCGGTGCTTATTACAGTTTTACAATCACTGGCTTTAGTCTATTTGAGCCCTTTAAATGCTTCGCAAATAACAATAAAATTCACTCGATAATCAACATTTAAATGCATTTATTTTTAATGCACATTTGTTGTAATTGCAGTACTTAAGCGTGTGTTTAAACACTGTGCCACATCTGTTGCTTGCCATCCGTCAAAAATCAGTTAATGAGCCGTTGAAATAGTTGAACATATTTTCGTGATTTTATTTGTGTTTTTATTTTTAAGTTAAGTTAAAAGTGTGGAATAAAAACAACTACAACAACGAGTGGCATTTAAGTGTGGCAGGAACATGAAGCATAATCATTTATTTTCGACACATCATTTATCACAATGTACAGCAGCTTGCCACGCCTACAGTCCCCTCCGCCTTCGACACTTTCTCTTTTCGTTGGCTGCATTAAAACTTTGCCGACGCATTTTGATTGAAGACTTTGGCGCAGAAATCCAAAAACCAAAAAACCAAAGAACCTAAAGGCAAAAACAAAGCATGTTCTGCCTTTGGTTTGAGCCCGAAATGAAAGGCCATAAGGGACAAGTTAGTACTCGGTGAAAACAATGTTTTCGGAGGCACTGTTTGACCCACAGGTTTTGAAACTAGTCATTTTCTGGTTATCCCAAATTGAATGAAATCTGTTCATGTTCCACATGGGGAAAGGGGTGGACAAGTGATGGATGAGGAGTGGAACGAAGGGGAAGGCTGAAAAATAGTAAACTTGTTTCCATGGATTTTCATTGATTGAACTTTCAGTTAGTCGAAGAACGAATAGTTGAAGCAATAATTCAATGCATGTTAACATGATTCTGGCTGAAATTGGGTAAAACTACAGTCAATGATTGAAAGTAGTAAATCGATTGAATTCAATGGAGAGGAAAAGGGGGATACAGAGAGGGAGAAAAGAGAGAAAGGTATTTTTAAAGTTAAATAGATGATTGTATTTTATTAACCTTATCAAACACTTTAAAGTGGTTTATTTATTTTTAACTAAATAATTGATCAAACACGTAAGTAATTAAAATTCTAGAAGATCGACCTCTCTGCATGAAGGTGCCAATCCTACTGAAGCCATCAGCTTGCTAAGCGCTCTATTTATATATATTTCGTACACTGTGGACTCTGTTTTGACTGTTGTGGATGTTAACTGCAGACTGCAGTGAGCATTTATTGATCTCTTACTCACGCATACATGCTTAAGCTGCGCTGTTCCCTTTTATTTCATTTTTGCCCACGCATACACACACACGTGCAGCGCTGCTGCATGTTCAGAGCGCTAGCACGCATACATAAATGACTCTGTAAGTGCTAGCGGCAGCGCTGCCGCTGCATTGCGAATAGATCAAACACACACACACGCAAGTGCTTTCCTCAGGCAGCCAACTGCAATATTCTGCTGAAGCTTACGCTCTCTTCGCTTCATAAGTTTGTTTGAAAAAGAGTACAGTACTAACGGACTGAGGCTAAGAGAAGCATATTAGAACTCTGAAACTTTAATTTCTGATACTTTAAATCGTTGGAAACAAAAGAGTGGGAAAATGACAACTCCGTAGCTAACAAAAAAAAAACCGCTCTCTGTCTGTCTCTCTCTGTGAACTTTGCTATACTCCGAAATAATAACGCAATAAATCAGATTTCAGAAACTAAATTTAAGTTCCGAAAACACGTGTGCAAACCAAAGATTGATGATAACAATTAAAAACTCAAGTCCTCAACTTGATTTAGCCACATAGAGCTCAGTCGGTTTATAAACCAAATTCTGTTGGCCACAATGGGAATGGGCAAAACAGCTTTGGGCCCAAAATATGAATTGGGTTTAATTTTTTTTCTATCTCTTTTCGCTTTTATCCTCTTGTTGATGTTGTTGTTGCTGTGCCTTTCCAACTTGTGTTCGCAATGTCAGATTTTGTTGTTCGGTTGGAATCAGACACACAACATACACACACTCTCACTCACACACACACATACACACCCTGTCTCACACACACACATGTGAAGCTCCGTTTTGGTCACTGCTGTTCTGACAATGCGTGTTTACTGCTGCGGGGAGTCCCAGGATTTAAAAGAGGGGTGTGCAGGGGGGGAAAACCCGACTCAGTTAGACCCATTTTGCTATTCATTATTTGCTGCTTGTTTTTTCGGGGGGCCGTCAGCTGGTGCAACATTATGGAGTCGACTCGTAACGCATATTTTAGACCCCAAAATTGGTTTAAAGTTAATTTGGAAAAGGACATGACTGCTGTGCGGCATGGCATGTCCGTGGGGGAGTGGGGGTGTGTGTGGAGGGGCGTGTCAACTGAAGTCAATGTCAGCAAGTTGCCAAAACTTTCGATTTTGGATATTTTCGACTTATTTTTTCTTACTGTGATTTTCGTATTTTATTTTGCGGTTAGTTTAACGTCGAGTCTAAAGTGCAAACAGGACACAAAGTTGATCACAAACTTTGCACTACTTATGTACACGCGCCCACCTAGCCCCCCTCCTAAACCATTTGCCTTCCCCCCATTTCCCAATTTCCACATAGACAATAACTAATTTGTGCTCAGCATATGAAAGTTTCAAGAACTTTTGGAGGTACAAAGTTTGGAGTGAAGTTGGCTGCATTACAGCTACAGTTTGAGAGTGACTTGACGACGTCCCCAGACTTTGATGTGGCCAAAACGCCCAAAACTTTGTGAGCCTTAAAGTCGAGAGTGTGTGTTTTATAATTATATCCAAAAGGTGTGGCTAATAAGCTCAAGTACGCGACAAAGACACGAATTTTCCTGGTAGGTTGGCGCTTCGTTGGGTTTTCTACAGCGAAAAACACGAGAAGTTTTGCTGAGGTCTAAAGTCGTGTGTTTTAAGTGCATTAATTAAACTAAATTGTTTAGTTAACTATTAAAACTAAGTTTGAGAAGACACAAGTAAAGCGTTTAAAAATTCATTGCCTACTTGAAGGCGCACACGTCGGTTAATACTTCAAATCGCTAGAATTTTCGCTGTTTGGGGTTAATTTTAAGATTTGTTTTAATAAAGGGTCGGATTTAACTGATGTCAGTCTTTTTAGTGTTGACAGGAGTAAGAAGCTCATGGGGAGCAGCTCAGCCACTGTCTTGTTTCTTCAGAAATTCCCTTTAATGCCTCACTTCACACCTTGACACCGTCATGTCAATAAAAGCATTATTTGTTTTAGATTACCTTCAACTGCTGACATTTTCAATCTGTGTCTTTTTTATAGCCAACTGTTTGGGAAACACAATAATACCTTTTGAAAGGGTATCAACTTGTTGACATTCGAGGGCCAAGTGGGCCACAATAGTGGCTTAAACTGATTGTTAGGACTAACACTTGCTTGTAACACTCATTATCTCCTCCATCTCGTTTAACCTTTATGGTTATAAAGTATTACAAGCATTCAATAGCTGCGCATTACGCATACGCCCCATTGATTTATGTAGAATCAACAGTTTACCGCGGAAATCATCCATTAAAATGCCTGAAAGTGTGAACTATGCAAAAAGACTCATAAATAGCATCAAAAAAGTTGAACAGAGATTAGCGTCAATTTCCGATGGCAAACGGAGTCCTTGGAGTGCACTTTGATACCATTGGAGCTCATCAGGCAAAAGTTTGAGCACTCTGAATACCGCCAAGTCATCAAAGCCAAAAATCGAAAGAAAAAAACCTCACAAACAGCTGGCTCGACACGACACGATGGACGGCATCTTAAAATATTAGCTGAGCTGTAAACTTCGTCATGCAAACATGACTTGGCTGGGAAATTCCGCGGGAATGCATCGAAGGACAGAGGGGGGAAAATAGGAGCAAAGGAGGGGATAGAAGTTGTAGCAGAGGAGATTGTTGCAGCTAGGATTGATATGATAGGAGAAAGGTGGAAATGATAGGAGCGAAGGGAGTAGAAAAAATAGGTAGGAATAGGAAGGAGTTTGGAGCTGTTAGGATTAATAGGAGAAGGGGGGAACAAAGCAGAAGATAGGATGAGATTTGAGCAGTTAGATAGGAGACAGATAGGAGCAGAACAGATGGCAGGATTCAGAGCATAGCAGAAGGAAAAGGAGAAATCTAAAGAACCTCAGGAGATGTGAACAGAGGAGATAGGAGTAGTTAAAACAGAGAAGAGCAGCAGGAGATGAAGGGAGGGACAGAGATGGAAAGGTGATAGCATTAGGAGAGTAGGAAGGGAGAAAGAAAAAGGAGTAGCAGAGGTAGAAGTGAGAGGAAGTGCGGCAGGAAGAAATGCCAGAAGGACACCCTATAGGGAGAAGTGGTACAGCGAAAGAGGCAAGGGCAGTGCGTTGTTGTTGGTCATGCGATGCGCCCAGCAAATTGCATTTTCTTCCTTACGCCCCGAAGCCGTACGTCGCTGATACCAAATCATTTTTCCTACACTTTTCGCACACTTTTTCCTTCATGTCCTCGACATTTCCACGATTTGCCCTGACGGATGCCTGTTCGACTTCGCTTCCTGGTTGGGAATAGTCGTCAGCTGGCAGCCACAAGTCGTGTTGAGGCCAAATGCATTTGCTGGTTAAGGATTACATGACCATCGATATGTGCTTTGGCCGCAAGCCAAAATAGCTCCGACGGTTAGGTTCTGAAGGGTCTTCTTGCTCTTGTGCGTAGTTTCTGTGTTGCCTTCTCCGCTACTTCGTTACTCCATGCCACCAAAACCAATTCCTCTTTGCCTTGTGTTTCATTTTAATAACTTTCACAATTCTTTATGCGCTTTACGTGCCAACTTTTTGTGGCTCCTTGTGGGCCAATGTCCTTGGTACGGGTGCAGGTGTCAGGGCTTAATAATTAGCAAACGGAACGTGCCAAAACCCTTAACAGTGAGACATATATGTGTGTGTGTGTGGGTGTGGGAGGAAGAGAGGCAAAGAGAGAGCCAACTAATGACTGGGTTGTGTTTTTTTTTTCGTTTCTTTTGCCCATTGGCATTTAATTACCTTTTCGAACTGAAGGTAAACTGTACTTTGTTTTGCAGCATTCGACGGGCAACAAATCAGCTTGTGCTGCACTCCAATTAAATCATCATTTCGTTCTAATGCTCTGCACTTAAAGGATTAATGTGGAGCTGAAGGCAGGTCGACTGAAAATACGTAAAAGCTTCTTTCGGAGTCTTGTTTTGAGCAGCAACTAGTATACATTACAATCATTGATTTCATTCTGACCACAACTTACATAAAGCTTGTTAAAGCTCTTTTGCTACGCTTGCACGATTAATCCTACGCTTAAGTCTAGCTGAAAGCCAGCATTTTAAGTGCATGACAGACTGGGAGACAGACAATTCACTACTCAAAATGATTTCAAATCCCTCTGTTTCGCTTCAGAGCCACTTGAAGAGTTTCCATTTGATAATTTTTGACGTAGTGGCAACGCCAACATCAGCATCAGCATCAGCGTAAGCGTCGCTGCCTTTGTTGCTTACTGCGTTTGAAAGTTCTGTGGATTCTAATGCGCTGGCTTTCGTATGATTGACTGCACTCCTCTTTTACTCTTCCACTCTATGCATGTGTGTGTGTGTGTGTGAGTGTACACGCCGCATATGCTGGTATTAGTTCGTGTACTCTTTGCTTTTATTTTCGGTTGTAGCGCAGACTGCAGTGAGTGGGGACCAGTGAAAGGGGTGGGGAACGCACAAAGGCAGTGGTGTACTGTGCACTCCCTTGACGGCATTCAAATGCACAATTGTTGTCACTGTGCGGCAACGTCATCGTTCGCGTCGCTTAGTGTCCCTATTCGGCGTTATTGTTGTTTCCTCTACTCCCCCCTTTACCATACTCCGCGCCTCTTCTTTTTCTATCTCCCTCCCTTCCCCTTTTCACGCTGCCTTTGCCCGCAGTTGTTGTCTCTCTGTTAGCATGCTAAAACATCCGGCTCTGGCTGCTGTTGCCGTGCTTCGCTTACTGTCGCTCAACTTCCGCTCGAATAGAGTGAAAAATAGCATTTTAGTGGGGCCACCAGCTCAAGTTGCACAGCGCATTCCCCACCCACCGAAATACCACACCAAACTGAGGTAGTCCAGTTACACATATTTGGTGGGAGAGTGGGAGAGAGTGAGAGCGGCGGAGATAACAACAGATTGGCAATGCAAAGCTTCATCGTTGAGCTTTAAGCTGTCAAGTGTTAAAGTCACACTCTTTCACTCCCATTCTTTCCTGCCTTCTTCTATCTCGCAGTCACACCCCTCACGCCTACGTTGATTGTATCATCATATATGCCGTTGCATTTGTAAGTTTTGTAATTGCAAAAGTTGCCTTCAAACATAAAACGAAAGTTTCTGTTAATATAACTACGGGAACAGTGTGCGGGTGAAGAAATCCACTCAAATCCATGCAAGAGAATACGAAATACGTATGCGAATGCGAAATAACATTTGCATGCGTTGAAGAAAAAGAAGAAGCAGAAGAAAAAGCAGAAGTAAAAAAAATATGGTAAGTAACGTGAAAAAATACAAACCTAACGGTACATGTTTGCTGCAGTGCTACATTATTTTTTATGCGTTGACTAAGCAAAGAGAAGCAAAACAGAAATTGCAAACGACTTAAATAAGCGAACAGACGGTACACGGACACAAACATACGCACAACTCACCGTCCACATACACATACACGCACACACACTCATATGAGCAGCGTTAAATGCAGCAGCAAAAGTGCAAGCAGCGCGGGAGCGGGTGAGAGTGGTAGAGCGAAAAAAATAAGGGCCACCAGTAACAGCAAGAAAATAAGAGAGGCAGAGTTGAAGAGTGGGAATATGAGAGGAGGCGAAGAGAGTGCTTGTTGTTCATGTAGTCGTATTTTAAAATACCTTTTTCGCGCCACCGTCAAGCTCCTTAAATAAACTACTTTTTATTACCGTTGCCACTTTTAGTGGCGCACAATTTCAGCCACTGCCAGTGGCACTTTCGTACCACTGTTGCGCATTTTAACGCATTTCCTTCTGTCTAAACTTTTAACTGCCCTCATACATTTATTTGCTCTCTTTTTCCGGTGCTGTGAGGGGCACACATTAGAGTTTTATGTGTCAGCATAAATTGTTGCTAACCCCGCCCTCCTTACGCCCTCCTGAGCTTGCACACCAATTTGTACTGTAAGTAATTTAGAAACGGAAATTTGATTTACTCTTTGACAGCAGACGTTGGCACTTGAGCGAGGCGGGTGATAAATCGATTTCTATCGATATTTACGCTTTGCTTCTGTTATCGCTTTCGTGGTTTTTTCTGAGTGCTTTCGAAACGGTCTTAAAAATAATGCTTGAGAGCACTTGGAGTTAATTGCGGTAGCTTAAAGTAATTTGCTCTTAAAATCAATCAACCGAAGAGCAACACAAATTGCATGATCAGTGGTGCTCAAACTGAAGCCAGACGAAACTCACTCAGTGGCTGCATAACTGTGAAATGATTTGAAAAGCCTCAAAATGAATTGTTGTACGAGCCGCTGTCAAATAACACTCAAAAGCTTTGCGGCAAAGCTGAAATATGAAATTGAGAGAGACGAAAAGAGTTTCGAGTGTGTGTGCAAGTGTTTGGTCATCTAATCACTCAAACAGTGCTGCCTAAAAGTTAGCTGAACTCCATTACACACACACACACACAGCGACTCCAACACAAATACTAAAACAAAAAGAAGTTTTCAATTGCGCAATTGTAACTTTGCAACAGGCTCCCAAAAATTGCGTAACTTTACGAATTGAAAAAAAAAAAATGGAGAAACGTGAAATGGGAGAAACAAAAATAAAACTGGCGAAGTTCCAAAATGCCAAATGCCTTTCAGCAGCTGGAGCTACTTTTTGGAAAATGGCTTTGACAGCAGCTAAGCCAGCAAAACAATTTTCACCATTTTCTGGCCAAAGCCCCAAAAATCTAACCTCGCCAACGTAAACGACACTTGTGGGCGAGCCATTAAGCACGAGCAGCAGTGGAGGGGGAAGGGAGACGAAGTGTGTGAGATGCGAGCAGAGAGTGGGACAGTGCAAAGCTCTTTGGGCGGTTACAGTTAATTGGAATGCAATCCAAGTGCCACAGGCAAGTCGAAACTCTTTTGGCGCAAAAATTTAAGCATTTTGGATCGTGATTTCATTTCTCTTACCCAGAAACACTACGTTCTCTCTGTCTCCCTTCACTCTGCGGCCAATTACATCAAGAGCTTTCCCCCCTTCCGTTTACCTTCCAGCAAAATAGCCGATGAGTGCATTTTGATCCGTTTGAGTCAACTTTTTGAATCTATATCGAATAAAATGCAATTTGATTTCGTATTTATATTCAATTTCGCTTTGATTTTTGCTGCATTTGCGGCTTTTTTTCTACAATTTTTTTTACTTTTACTTCCACTTCTTTTTTATAGTTCGTTGGCTCAGCTTTTGTGGAAAATCCTTTGGCTTGTCTAACAAGTAAACTTTAACGATTTCTTTCGAATGCCTCAAAGGGAATTTTTTGGCTGAGAAATGCAGTCAAGAATATTTGAAGCTGCTGCTAAAAGCCAACAAGCTGATTTTTTATTAAAGGTAAGTGCACGGCTTAAATACTCAGTTAGACTCATATCTCAATGGATTTATTTGAAAGTTACTCGAAAAATATTTGCTTTAATATTTATATTTTATTTATTCATTTTGTAAATTTATTTGAAATATTTTCCCATCTTTTATTCACTAAATTGCACAATTTGTTGTTGTGTTTTTAACCAATTTTGTGCACAATTTCAACATAACCTCATTTCATTTTTTAGCCACAGATTGCTACAGTCTTATCTCTTAGCCATTATTTATGGCACGCTTAAAACTACACACAATCCATTGCCGCAGTATTTCTAACCTCCCACGAGTTCCCAGAAATCCAGCAATAAACAAGCCAAATATATAGAAAAAGCCGACTACAATGCGGCTTTTCTGCAATGAGTCTCGGCAGAAACAACTAGCAGCTGCTAGGAGTGAGTAGCGTGGGTGGGGAGTGGGAGGGGGTTAGGAGTGTGAGTTCTATTCGCTGGCATTTTAAAAATCGTTTAGTATTTGGCACAAATGAAACATCAAAGATTTACGAGCCATGATTAAGGCATTTTGCTGGGATTCCCCGAACCCCAGACCCTTACCTCCTTCACTTACCCCTTACCCACGCCCTTTTCTCTTACATTCCCATTTCAAAAACAAAAAACAAAAGCAACTTCGATGTTGACGATGCTTTCGAAGCTGGCTAAAAGGAGTGCTGCAAGTGCTGCTTTACTCCCGGCTAAAGTGTTGTTTTTGAAAGTGAAATTCCGCTTTTTATATATTGAAGTGTTAGGCAATAAGCCAGTCCTAGAGCGGCACAAAGAAAGATGAGGGTAGGAAGGAGAGGAAGGCAGAGAAAGTGTGTGGGAGTGGGGAATGAGGAGGAAGTAAACCATCTCAGTTCATGTTTTATAATACCCTGCATATCCTTAAAGCCGTTATGAATAGTTTTTAAGTTAAATATATTTTATTGAAGAAGTTAGAGCTTGCAACAAATTGTAAAAGATGCTGAAAAGCTGCTAAAGTACATTAAATAAAGCTTTGATTTCATTAAAAGCTCTTACTTACATAGAAACAAACAGCTTAAAGCACTCTCCCTATTTAAAAGCTACCCACATTAGGTAACTTTCAAAGCTCTTTCAATAAATTGATGCTGAGCTTTTTCCGCATCTATCAAACTAGCTTTCAGCTGTCTGCTCTCTTAATTTGCCAGCAATTGCGTTTGCTAATATTCTAAGCTTCAATTAATTTGCCAAGATTTTCGTATCGAACACATAACTGAGGGAATTCCCTTGGATCTGAACGCATTTCGTTAACTAGATCCACAAATATATAGCCCTGGGGAATACTTTTGGTTTCCCGTATACTTAAAGTGTAATTAACATGAGCTTTGTGCTAACTTTTCTCGCCATTCATTAGTCATGCTTGCCTCAGGGATGGACCTGTGTTTTTTGTTATTGTTTGGTATTTTCTTCCTCTTTTTGGCTTTTGGTTCGCTTAATTATGCGTTGCTCTGATTTGTTGTTACTGCTGCTGCTTTTGTTGTTGTTTACAGCTGCCACACACACAGTAGTTCTAGGCACTCACATGGCAACCCAATTAGGCTCCACTTAGTGTGAGGACCCTGTACACAATTCCCAGAGCTGATTCTACGCATTCGCTATATCCGTTATCCGAACTGGCTTTAAATCCAATGGGAAATACGCTGTGCAGTGGATACGGTTTAGGAAGGTGAATACGGTCACCCTTATAAGATTGATCCATCTATTATTGAAGCTGTAATTAGTCACAAAATAGTTCAGTTTAATTGAAAAACTTTGACGCATTTTCAGTAAGTTTTGGTTAATTTATAAGCGTTGGTTGCCCTTAAAAAAGCGGGCGCTGAAAAGTAGGCAATGTTTTTTGATGCGATTGAATACATTTGTTGATTGCAGCTAAAAGTAGGCAACACTTTTTTAAAGTGGTTGAAGCTCGTGAAATTTGCTGTTGATTTTAAATGTATTTTTAATATATGTTTTGCATATATAAATTTATTTAAATTTATTTTTAAAATAAAGGGTATTTCCTAGTCTAAATTCTTATGAAAGCATCCTTCGTTTTCTGCTGGTTTATTTATTCTTTTCTGCTTACAGCCCTGGTCGTTGGCTGGCGTCGACATTTTTGGTTTATTTGCTGGCGAATCCTTTGGAGGCTTATAGTTTTGTAATTGTTTTGGGCCATTGTTGTTTATTATTGTTGTTGTTGTTGTTTGTGTTGCTGTTATTTTTAGACAGATTCGTTTTGTGCCTGCGCCACGCCTTAAATTGCTTCATTTCGCCAAGGGGCAGGGGACGGGAGAAGCGAGTAGGCAATAGCAGGAGAGGTTGAGTAAATTGGGCGCGTATTTGACTCGAATTGGGCGCAATTTGCATTTTGTGCGAAATTGTGTGTTCCGAGGCGTGTGAATAATGTGTGAGCTTACAGCAGACGCAAAGTGTAAGCCCACCTCCTTTGGGGGGGGGGCGCCTGCTCTCTGTCCGCATTCTTTGGGACTGCGACACTCGAGTGTGTCGTTATAATGATTTATTGGCGTTACAATCTAATTAATGTTGTCGCAAATACAAGTAACACTGCAAGAAATTCCAACACTTGGCCTAATTGTGGTTGTCTAACCTACCTACGTTTCTTTCCCCCCCTCTCCCAGCCTCTTTTTTTGATCTCTACGTTCTGTTCAATGCTCGTGTCTTTTAAACTTGGCTCTGAGCCAAAAGAGACAGCTGTTGCCAGGTTATTTTTTCGGTTACTTTCTCTCTGCTTTCTTTAACCGTTATGCACATTCGCTATGCTACGTTGACGGGTTTTGTCATTACATTTTCATGGCTTTAGTTTTCCATGCGCAACTTTTAAAAATATGAATACAAAATGAAAGACAATCACGACCCAAAAACGGATCACAGAGAAGAGGGTGGGGTAGGGGCAAGGGGAAAGGGGTAAAAGCACAGACAAGGGAGACGACTTTAACGAGCTGCCAGGCAGTTAGCAAAAACTTTTCCAAGTGCTAAAATGTCTCCTTGATTGTGAGTGTCGAGCTAGCAATCCAGTAGCGAACGGAGCACCAAAAGTTTCTTCAGAAATTCGAAGCAGTTCTCAAAAAAAAGAGGAAAGAAATAAAATGGAAGAGAAAAGAAATTGAAACGAAATGAAATATATTTGAATGACAACACTTTTCGCTCAACAATGCAAAATAAATTGTGCACCTCGATCGAAAGACGGTTTATTAATGTGCCTGTTCCCCAATAAATGATGCACTACGCACTGGGGGCCATAAGTTAAGAGCTTTTTGGTGTGTCGAGCTAACAGCGTATTAATCTTAGAGCACTGGGTACGCAGAGATTTTTAAGTAATTAATTGAAATGCGTTTATGAATTGAGTGGTTTGGTATTTAAATTAATTAAATTAAATTAAATTAAGTCAGTGCTGTCAATGTGCCAAGTTTATAGCTAGTGCGTGCGCTTTAAGCCAAGTTCTATTCAAAATCTCTTTAAATTTAGCTTATTTCGTTCAAGCTCTAACTCTGTCAAATCTTAAAAGGCCTATAAATTTTATTATTGCTTGAACTCATTATGGATTTTGTTTAATTTATACCAAGTTTCGAATAATTGATTAGTTTTGCGTACCAATCCCTGGGTAATTTTTTAAAAACTTGAATCCAAAACTGTAACAAAATTAAAAAGATTTTTAAAAGGCGTATATATATAGTATTGCTTTAAATTTTTTCATAGAATCTTTATTTTTCTTATGTTTACTTAAATTTTACTTAAATTTACTGTTGTTCCTCAATATCTTAAATAAAACTGTTGAATAGAAACTGCTTTAAAATTTATATTTATTATGTAGCTTTATATTTTACAACCTTTTCTATATAATCTATAGCTGTATTTCGTAACAGCTTTATTTGTATGCCACTATGCAGCTAATTTGGCTGAAGAAATTGTAGGAAATCAAATTTTGCTTTGTCATTTTTATGCAGCGCACAAAAGTAGGCAACATTTTTTTTGAATACCTCATGTTAAATGCTCTTTAAATATTCATTAGCTTAAAATTGTGAGCTGTATTTCAATTCCGTTTAATGAAATGCAGCTAGAGTATTAAACTTATAACAATGTTGCTTAATGCACTCAGTAACTCAACGAAGTTTCCCCTGCCAAAATGAAGCTGCCAAAGTTGATGACGTTCACACCCAGCACATTTGATGGCCAAGAAGTTTTGGCCAAGTTGTATCATCAACTGCTTGGCTGGCTGCCTGCTGACAGTCATCCAGTGTGCCGTCTCTCATCGTGGCCAATTGAAGTTGTTGCATTCTAAATAGCTGCTATATTATAAACTATATTGTGATATTCTGTTTCATTCCAAGCATTTTCATTTCAACTCAATTCCCCTTGAAACAATTCATTCATTTATTCTTGCTCACTCTGTCAGAGTCGTTGTTGTTGTTGTTTCTGTTTTTGTTGATGTAAACTTTTTAATTACGTTAAGTCACTGGAAATGTTTATGACTGCCAACAAACAAATTGCAGCGCGTTCTTATGTGGGTAGCCGTGTGTGTGTGTGTGTGTAGTGTAAACTAACTAGCATCTCACTCTGTGTGTGTCTGTGTGTTTTTGTTGTGCATTGACAAAACTTTTGCCAGCGACCATTTAGGAACATACTTTCAAGCAGCAGTGTAAGCGAGATAGCTAGCAAAGAAGAGTGCGAAAGATTTGTACGCGTTGGCAACAATTGTACGAGTTTCTATAACTGAAAGTATCTCAATGTTGCATTCGTTTATTGCAGTTGAATTTCTAGACAACTTTTTGTAACATCACGTACCATTTAAAAAGGGGACTGCTCCGCAGAGCAATACCCTACAAAGCAGCAGCATTTTAAAGAGGTTTGCTTGTTTCTGCTGCTCGTAAACTACTGTGAAAGTCAGTGAAAATCTTCATAAACAAAAAGTTATAGAATAATTAAAGTTGTGCTTAAGTTTTGCATGTTTTCTTTGTCAACTTTTGTGCAACATTTTCTTGATTTTTGTAAATGTTTTAGACAAAAGAATTGTAAATATTTTATAAGAATTGATGCAAAAGCATAAAGTTTTTTTTAGCTGACTTTTAAAGGGGATTGCCAGTCGAGCACACACCACTGTCACACTCATTGTTGGCCTTAATTGAATTCCGTTATAACTAGAACTTGAATTTTGCGCAAAATTTGTTAGCTGGCCGCTTTTCCAGCTGCCTTCATGCTAGACAAATACGCCAAGGGCTTCACAAAACACACGAAAAACGGTTGACTTTCTCATGTGTGTGTCTAAGTGTGTGTGTGTGTGTATCTAACTGTGTGTGTGTGTGTGTGTGTGTGTGTTTCTCAAATAGCAATTACGCAAACAAAGGCTAAAAAGCTGAACGACGAGCAAACACGTATTTTTGCGCAACATTTTTATTTGTTTTCAATATTATCATATTTTTATTTATATTTATATTTCATCCACCCCCTCTGCCTCTCCCTTTCCCCCTCTTTCTATTGCTTATACTACTTTATCTATTTGTTTTGCACTCGTTGACTTTCGCTGGTTTCTTGACAGTTTTCCTTGACTTTGTCATGGAAATATGAGACATTTTCGCCAGCTTATTGGCAAATTGCCGCAGGTCCTTCAACGAGACAAGACATGGGATAAGTAGGTGTAGTAGGGAAAGTAAAATATAAAGAAAAATATAAAAAACAATCACCTGTTTGTGTTTTAAGTGCTGTTTGTTGTCATTTTATTGAAATTGCGTATTGAATTGCAATGTCAATGAAAACGGAGTAAGGCAAACGCCTTTGGCAAAAAAAGACATACACACACACACACACATACCTACACACTGTAGCTGGCTGTGTGTGTTTTTTGCATGTTCAAGCATATTGAAAATTTCGATTTAAACTCGATCCTGGCTGAGCTAATACTTGGCTTTTCCTGGAAAGTCGTTTATCAAATGGAGAGTACTCGAATTTGAGATATCCTATGTAAAACAGAGGCTTAACTGATGTGAATTTTAATATGTTTTATAGGCTAAATTTATAAAAATTGCAAGGAGAATTTTGTGCATTGAGTTGCTCACAAAACTCAAGTCGTTAATTTTTTAAGAATTTAATTAAGGCAGCCAAATTTAATCTAGATTTTATTATACTACAAAGCTTGCCTTAAACTATAATACTCCCTTCATACCACTACAGGGTATATTTACATAAATATGCCACTGAAATAGAGCTTTTACTTAAGCTACTTTATATAAGCGCAATGATTATAGAAATTCCCTCCCTTGCTCAAGGCAGCTACAACATCACGTAATTCATCAATTACTCGCTAATGATTTAATAATTCCTCAAAGTATTTCATTAGTTCCAACTAAAATCGAATTGAATGGGCTGCGATAACAATTGTAATAACATAAACAATTACACATTAGTTGAGGGATTTTTAATTATTACCCCGTGCACAGAGGGAGTAGGAGAGGGAGAAGAGCACCGAGTTAAAGGGAGGCGCATAATGAGAGCAATATGTGAATACGAAAGATACTTTTGTAAATGTATCTGACATTGTGTGTTTGCATTCATTGTGAATGCTTGTCAACATGATGTAATTGGCCACACACCAGCAACACACACACACACACTCACACACACACTTGCATACCCATTACATGGCTGCTGCATTGGGATGATTCGGTTGTCATTGTGTTTGGGTTCCTTGTGGTCACGTTGCTCATTTTCGCATTATGTTTTATGCACAACTAAATACAAATGCGCTTTAATGAGCGCTTCTGACCAGTCATGTGGTTAATTTATTATGAAAAACAGGGTTTCACACGGCAACCGCGCAAACACACACACATATATGTATTTTACATGCTCACAAAATGTCGCAGTGCAGTGTTGCCACTTTTCATCTACTTAACAACAGCTTATTTTAGGGTAGAAAGCAGAGGAGGAATATAATTAATAAAATAAACAATTACACATAGAAATTTATACAATAGAGTTTATGTAATAATTAAAAATAAATTAAAAACAAATAAAAAATAAATTAGAAAAATTTTTAATATTTTTTTTAACCAAAAAAATTTTTTATTTTAATTTAGAAAATATATAAAATTGTCTTAAACAATATTTAAGTGCTTACTAGATCATATATGTTTAATACCTTAAACATTTCTTTTTAAACCAAAATTATGCCTAAAATAACATTTTAAAATATATATTTTTTTAAATTTATTGGATTAAAATACTCATCTTTGTAGTTTAATTTTGTATATTTTTATAAGCACCAAATTTTCTTCCTCAAACTACTCCAATAACCCCAAACTGTACACGCCTTGCAAACCTAGCTACTTTCCCGCTAGCTTGCCATCACTGTCACATTGTTCCCCGGATGCTGGTAGAGGACACGCTGAAACTCTAAAAATACCGCATTGTCCATTCGCGTTGTAACAATTACTTGCACAGTCTCCTACTTCAGGGGCTTGTTGCAATTCAGCAATTTCTGCCGCAAAGCCATTAAATGCAGCAGTCGAAAACAGCATGCAAACATGTTGCAACTTGCAACATAACGGGGCATGCATCGGTATATTTTTTTCTGTCCCCCTTTCTGTTTTTGTTTTGATTTTTCCGGTGCAGTACAGTGGAAGTTATGCCCAGCTGTGTGGCATTGGCTGCAATATCTGTGGACATTTATCATGGGCCAACATGTTAGCCACTTGATTAACACCTTGAAAGCCAGCAAAGCGGCTCAAATAAATGTAAAACTAAAGCCAGGGCAGTGTGCATGGTTTAAATACCCTGTAAACTGGAAGCGATGAGGGGTGGCCATTTTTGGGGATTAGGCTAAAGAGGTTTGGAAGTGGTTTAAAATTACTTTGAAGTAGAAGAGTGTTAATTTCGTTTAAATGTTCAATCACAGTAGAATTCGGTTATAACGACTTCGCTTAAAGCGTCCGTCCGGTTATTGCGACGAAAATTCGATGACTAGGTTGGTGTTCTTCTCATTGGTCTCTTTTTGGTTTAAGCGTCTAACGTTTATAACGTCGTAAAGTCGTTGGCCCTTTGGGCGTCGTTATAACCGGATTCTGCTATAGTTTTGGAGTAGTAGAGTAATACCTCAAGGAAAAGACATTATTTTTTTAAATTTATATAAAAGAACAAGAATTTTTTAGTCTATTTTTAGGATCAATCTTGTTTTAAGATACATTTTGTTAGACATTTCTAATATCTTCATGATTCTGTCATCATTTAATATTTTTAACTATTAAAAATAAAATATTCTAAAATTTCTTTACGCTTTCAAAAACTAAGTAAGCTACGAATCAACTGTTTCACTGTTTATTTCCCCTTCGTTTTTTACCTCAAACAACTCGACACTTTGAATAAAATTTTCACAGCCATTAAACTCATAAAAGTCGAACTAAAAGCAAAAATTAAGAACATTTTAATAATTTCTGGTAAGAAACTAAGCCAGAAACCAGCGAAGATGCCTGTACCGAAGGAAATTTCAGCCAAGGCAGCCTATTACACCAGTCTCTCCGAGTGGGCCAGATACTCGACTGAGTTGCAGATGCATTTCAACTTTCTCAACTGCCAGAAAGTGACCCAAGTGAAGCAGCAACTGAGGCAACGGGCAGCCGAAGCAGAAGCCAATGCCATGGCGATCAGAGATTTACAATCCGATATAGAACTAGTACGAGTATTGGACGGGGCGCAGCGACTGCAGATTATACAGGAATGGGGCGGTACTGAGATGTTGGTGGCGCCTATTTGGAAGCGGGCAGTAGCTGAACTCATCGATGTTTTCGTCATGTTTGTGCTGAAAATCTTCTTGACTATGATGTTTAGCATGTACAGCAATTTGCATTTGGGAAAACCCCTGGAAAATTCAGGGAACAAGCCGGAGTTCTATGTGGGCGTCTTTGAGGACTCGTTGAACTATCTAAACTTTACTTTTGATAATTGGCAACATATTTTTATGGCCAAATTTATGATTTGCCTGTACGAGTGTCTCTTTACAACCTACAACAATGGCTCCACGCCGGGAAAGTATCTAATGAACATTCGTCTGGTGCATGTGGAAACTATGCGAATACTGGAACATGCAAGGGATAATTTTGAAGTGGAAACTACGGGATTCTGGGCTCTTATCTGTCCTGCTGTCACACCCAGTGGGTTGAGGGTTTTGGCTCGTGTGCTAGTCAAGGGTTTCATAAGCGGTTTGTTCTTACCGCTCAGCATCATTTTGATCTTTCCGAGACACAATCGCACCACCTACGACATTATAACCAAAACTCTGGTGGTTGTGATGAACACGGAACGGCCGCCAACTTTGCCACGCCCTCGAGCTCGTTAGAGCGAGCGTTTAAGGGAATTTAGCGAATGGCCAGTGGAAAAGAGTTGCTAAAAATCAGGAGATCTAGTTAAAAACGGAGATTGAATACTTTTTATTTTATTTAAAAATTTATTGAATAATATAAATAAAGCAAGTGGATCACGAAATTGTTTATGGTGCTAAGTTCACAAATTATTTGACTTATAGGTTTATTTTGTTAAATTTTTAAATATTATAATATGCTGAAAAATAGTTTTTATTCTTCTTGGCTATCTAATCTTCGTGGACTGCCAACATTTCTACTCTTTCCTTTTAAAGTGTTTACTTTTATTTATAAAAGTGCTTTAAATTATATAGGATATTATTGAGCACACATTGTTTGACCCTGTAACTGCGGATCACGTTATTTCTGTTGTTTGTTGTTTGTTTTTTGTGTGCATTTAATATTTGTGTCAAATTGCATGGCTCGTTGGTTATAGTCCAAAATATCCAACGAATACGTGTGATGTGTTTTAAGTGTGTTTGTGTGGGTGTTCCACGTGTGTGTGTGTGAGTGTGTGTGGCATATGTACAAGCTTTATAAGTTGCGAGCTGCCTGCTACATGCGCCCGACTTTGCCAAGTGGAGGAGGCAGCGAGGCAGCAAATACCGTTGGATTTCCATGCGCGCGATTTGCAGTCAAGCGAAATTTGCCAAAGTGGAGAGCAAAATAAGTGAGAGTGGAACTGCGGATACACGACTACAAGATACCCGTACTTATATACTTATCATTACCATGTATAGCCAAGTGTATGTGTGTCTAGTAAATATAAATTCCTCAAGAAATAAAAACGTTATATAATTTTGTAGGGCCTTAACTGAGTAGACTTTTATATACATAATTTTATTGACTTGCAGTTAAAAATAAAATATAAATTTTATATAAGCTTTGCCTTGAAAAATTCTATATAAAATATAAAGAAATTTGAAATTCAGAATAATTGTTTTATGTGCATACATTTATATATAATTATAAATGTTTTAAGGTGTGTAATAATTTTAAAAATAAGTTATTAAAATTTTTGTATTCTTTTTTTTCAATTTTGCAAGTTTTCTTTATACTTTTGCTCTAAATAGTTTATTTTTTTTTTCATTTAAGTAAAATGGTTATTTAAAACAAGTGGTTCGTTATTTAAAAATCTGTGACCCTGGCACAACATACCCTTACCTTAAAGGAAACAGGCTTACCTAACCAATGCCAATGTGATGCATACTAAACACAAGAAAAACACTAACAACAACAGTAAGAACTATTAAAGTATATAGTTGAGAGTTACGAGTTACGACAACAACAATAAAATGGTTGAGACTGCAGCAACATATGCAAAATTCTGTTTAACTTAAACGGATTTTAAAAGGCTTCGCAAAACACTTGTGCACGCTAAAGATTACAAGGATGTCGCTCAAGCTAAGGCTGATACGGATACGGGGATACGGCTACAGATACATACTCAGCAACAGCTTTAGATGCAGATACAGCTACAGCTACAGCTACAGATGCAAATCCTCGAATGTCGATGCCGTAACTGATGCTGATGTTGCACATGTTGACAATGCCAAAAAAAAATACACATTTAACGATTGCAGCAGAAAGTCTGAGAGACCAAGAAAGTAGCAAAACGAAGACAGAGAAAAATTCACAGGAAAAACGCAGTCAAATTGGGTATAAGAAAATGATTGCAATTCCAGCCGAATTTCTGAGAACTTTTTTGTTCATCAAATTGATTGTGTCGAGCGAAATTTGAGATGATTGCCAAATAAAGGAATCACACCGCAAAAAAGAGTACATAAATTTGCACACTGGTTTGCTGCAATTTTGGGCAACATTTAAGGCCGGAAAAATGTTCACTGAAGTCCATTTAAATAGCCTTGAAATATTATACATAAGTATACATAAGTTTAAATAATTGTGGGGCCATATGTAGTTTTGTAACCAAGTGTTTGTTCATTTCTTATTAAAAAATAAGTTTGATTTTATAATCATACCTTTATTTGTTTCTCACTCAGTCCCAAGTTATTTCGCAAGTTTATTTAATCACCAACGTTCTTCTTATTCTTCTTATTTTGAACTCTCTCTCTCTCACTCTCTCGTGATTCGCTCTAACTTCGTTCACCTAACCTAGCCTAAGTTCGTTCACATTCCCCTCTACTTATTGCTCATCATTCTTCTGATCAGTCATGTACTCTTATACTTACTTATACTTATACTTATATTCTAACAGCTGCTTGCTGGCCTACTATACAAAAGAGTTTCAAAGCGAACATTTCTACAAGATTAGCGTATACACGCGCTGTGTAAAGGTGACGGCGTTTTAATTGGATTTAGGGTATCTTAAAGTCGTGTTCTCTTAACAAAAGCGGTCTATTTAACTCTCATTTGTAGTCAATTATTTAGCTGGTAAGTGGACATAATGGACGTGGTATCATAAAATATATAAATCTTCAGATCAATCCTCTGTTCGAATTTAATAGCCTAAGCTCTAACATTTTCTACCAACTTGTAACCCACTTTAAACACACCTTTTAACCTCCAGCATAGTTTAATACTAAATTAAACTGAATACAAAGTATTTATCTAGCACAACTGCTACAAACTTGTTAAAAACACTGATTCACCTATACAAACTCCTACTCCTACCCCCCTACCACCCCCCCAGTTCTATTAAAATTCCATTGTTTAGTGCGTCTCTTGGCAGCAGCAAGTTTTAATTATTTGTAATCAAAGCAAAAGTCGTATATAGTAAGTATACTTTGCTATCAATGTTATCAGCCATTGTTTGTACATTGTTCACTAGATTTTCTTTGAGCTCTTTTGCCAAAAAGACTCCTCATTGTTCAGTGACTCTCCCCAACTCCCCCCCCTTCAACAGTCACTGGCTGACAGTCTGTCTATCTGTCGGTTTTGTTGGCAAATGTTTCTGCATCGATATACTCGAATTGATTCACATGGTCAACCATAAAAAAACTTCCTCTTTTGAATTCTCCTGTAGCGCCATAAAGCGAAAAGTAGATGCAAAAAAAAAGTACCCAGTTGGATGTCGAGTTTTAAATGAAAAACCAAATGATTTGGCACAGCAACTGCCGTAGGGGGTGTGGCATGGTAGGAAGCAGTGGCAAATGTGGTTGAGGCACGTAAAGCAATTGCTTTTGTTAAGGGATATCCATAACAAAAGTCACAATTGTTTTGAGTATTGTACAAGTTTTTTGGCTTTTTAACCTACACATAAGTCTCTCTGTGTGTGTGTTTTTGTGTGTGTGTTAGAGCAGCTTTACAACTTTTGCCCAGAGATATCATTAAAATCATATGCTGCACTAGTCAAAAACTGTCGACTGACCCCCAATGCGATATTCAAATAGAAAGTTCAACTGTTGCCAACTCCATTTCTGTTTTGTGCCCGTTCCCATTTCCCCTTCACCCTTCTTTTTTTTCTCCTCTTCTCCTTTTTTGCTTAACCGCAGCGCAACGAGAGCCAGTACGTGGCTGGTATGCTGCTCACATTTCTCCATAATCCTAAAAATAAAATATAAAATATGTACAAGTTGAGGGGATCAACTGTCAGATGCTCTTACTTGGGATTGCAGTTTATGATTATTACTTTTTCTGAGCTGCAAATAATTCTTTAATAATTTTTATATTTTAATAATTTTCTTTGATTTAATTACTTTACCTGGAAACATTATTTTATAATATTAATACTAATAATTTTAATATTTTTCTCAGACTTAATTTCTTTACTTGGACACATTTCATTGCTAGTTCTGGCAAAATAAATCTTTTAAAAATTTAATAAATTGTTTATTTTACAGAAAATAGGAATGGAGCTTGGCATTTCCACCATTTTTGTGCTCTAAATAATTCTATAAAAATTTTAATATTATTTTGACTTAGTTTCTTTGCTTGTAAAAATTTTTTTATAATATTAATATTATTTTAATTATTAATATTTTATGACATTACTATATTATTAATATTAATATTAATTTAATATTGATCTTTGACTTTATTTCTGTGCTTGTAAAAATTTTCTTTACTTTTTCTGTCAATATAAATCATTTTAACATTTAATAAATAATTTTTTGTTTGTTTTTTTTAACAGCAAGTTGCTATAATTCATATATTTCAGCGTTTTCTGTTTTTGTTTTGTGCTGTTGAATTTATGGCTTTTTACCTTTACGGGTAATAATCAGCGAGGCACCAAGCGCCAAGTGTCATTGTCATTTGGCTATAAATCAAATCGATTTCATAACTTTGATTCATATTTTCCTGTTATTGTTATGTCATTGAAGTTTGCACTTGTACATTAATCAGTTCTGAGATATTTCAGCTAGGACATCTTATCCCAGAATTCCCGCATAACCCACCCATTAAGAGTATTTGACTAGTGTTATAAAAATAGCTGCCGAACGCCGTCTGTCTGGTTGGAGTGTTAAAGTTTCCAATATCAGACTGGAAAATTCATGCATATGAGTAGGAGGAGTATTCCCTCGGTTACTGAATTCTGTGTGCTCAGATCCATGGTCCTGTGTTGGTTCATGGTTCATGGTTTTTCGTTGTGGGCGTTGGTCACTCTGCGGTCTGGCTGTGGCTAATGTGTGTGCGTATGTGCGTGTTCGTGCATGTTCATGCATGTCCCAGCGTGTTTGTATGGGTTGCTGACAGCTCCGGTAGCGTCGCGCATTGAATTTCATGACGTCATTAGTGTTAATGACATCAGCGCTATGCATAATGCACAATTTTAAATATTGTTGCCACATTTTGGCTTGGCCAACAGCTTCTTATGCTCCACATAATGAAAACTTGCATGCTGCACTGCTGCCGTGGTGTTGCATGTGGCATGTGGCAAGTGCGAAGCGAACAGTGAACAGCGAGGGCAAAAATGTAAATGAAAGAAAATAGTTGAACAAAATGTGAATACTTTGCATTGAAAGTAATGAGCCATAAAGTGTGCGCAATTACAGTTGGCCGCTTTTGGGTAAGGGTTCCAAAATTGTGGCATCTTTTTCCTTTTTTTCTAGATGTGTGTGGGTGTGGGTGTGTGTGTAACCCTTTTCATTTAAGCGTTGAAAGCATTTTTCCCTCCTCTTCACTCAGCTGCTGACATTTTGTGCTGGCTTTCAATGGCTTTTGCTCTGCATGTCAGTTTATATTTCACTCCGAATCGGGGCTTAGTTTAGTTTTAGTTATCAAACTGTTTTACATTTCAAATCATTAGAAACTGGGTACTAAAGCTAAAGCGAAAAAACAGACTTTTTGTCACTCTATAGTTTAAATTAAAAATTTTGTGCAAGTACTTAAAGTAGTTTAAGTAATGGGAGCTTAAGTAGTTTTTAATTGAACTTTATTTAATATTTATTAAGTTATTAATGTAGGGAATTAAGCAGAAGTTTATTTAAAAAGTGCGAAAGTTTTAAATTCATACTTTATGCTTAGAACTAAAAGTAGTTTAAGTAATAAGAGTTTATAGACTGAGAATTTATTTAATATTTATGATAATAAAAACTTAAAAAAATATGAATAATTTAATTTAACATACAGAAAACTTTTTTACATTTAAATAATTTTAATTTACGCTACAAACTTTAAGTTAAACCAACCTTAAAAGCGATAGTCAGTGAAAGTATCATTAGCGCCATCTATATCTCACACTCTCTGCGCAATTAAAAGTCCGTTAAGTCTACGGATTACAATAGATAGAATTTCTGCACTTCATACAAATCTCATTTAGTTCATTATAAATTGTTTAAACTCTTATTAGCTGCTTTTATAACTGCTTTGCTGCACATTAAACCGTTAATTCTCTGGCATTTTATGGAGATTGCTTTGAGCTTAATGAGCTGTTGGCCGCTTTGGAATGCGGCTATTAATAGTTGTTAACGGTGTTTTTAGCCAAGCACCGTGCTAACTTATAAACTCTTATTATTTTTCGGGATAGTTTTAAATGATTGGATTAACGCAAGAAGCGCAAATTGAAATGCGCAACTTGTTTGGGAGCAGGGGAGGGTGAAGGGGGCGTGGACGGGCAGAAAACACGAGATGCGGAGCTATAAACTTGGCCAGAAAGTTTTTCGGCCAAGAACTGGCCGCCAGGAAATGGAAAACAGCAACAACTTTTGACTGGTTGTTTGGTAATTGCAGTTGTTGCCAGAAAATTGCCAAAGGAGCAGAGAAACTGGGGATAAAGAAGACGAAGAACAAGAAGAAGCTGAAGCTGAACAAGTAGGGACCAAAGTGAACAACTGAAATAGCTACAAATTCGAATGAGCTAAAGCCAACATTATGGCAGCAGCTTTTGGCCACCTTTTGCTCTCACAGCCTGCCACTCCTCCTCCCCGCTCTCCCTCCCTTCCGTCTTACCACTCGTAAGTTGAAACCCTTTTTTTTAGCCGATTTTTCTTCCATTCAACTTTGTTTTCAATTTGCGTCGCGGGCTGCCGCATAAATGAAATTGGCCAACACTTTACGAGGTGTTGGCCCATTTGCTGCTTTATGGCCAGAACAAATACATATATACAAATGTATATGGCATACAGATTACAGCTGTATACAATACGCTAACATATGGACTATCTAGCTTTATCTGTTAATGCTTTTTTCATCATTTTATAAATATTTCATGCCCTTCGCATGGCAACTTTGCATTTTTCATTACCTTTGTACACACAAATTGGCGTTGACAACAATGCCGCACAGATTTAACCAAAGGACACCCAGAAAGAGGTTAAAAAAAATACATTTAAAATGGAAATCAATAATGTAAACGGCGATATTGCAATCAGTTGAAGTTACCCCTGCAGCTGACATAAGGGTTAAACTGTGGGCAGGAAGTGCTGCAGGGTTTAATGCCGAGGTAATGGAGGAGGTGGAAAAAAACTGAAAGTGTCTGCTGATGAGCAGCCATTGATGCTGCTATGATTGCCATTATTAACTCAAAGCTCATCCAATTATTTATAACCCTTTTCTTTTCCATGCTGGAAAGTTTCCACTCTTTGCTCAGCAATTTCTGAGTTGCCTGCGCTGCAGAAGCTGCACAATTTATTATTATGCCATTTTTTTTTTAACGATATCTATCGCAGCATAAATAGCAAACTCATTTATATGGCTGGAGTTTTATTTACGTTAACATTTTAATCAAATAGCTGATCAATTTTAAGCTGAAAATATGAATATGGGAATTTAAGGGGAGTTACGTGGTATATAAATAATAGGCTGTACCAAAGTCAGACTATTTCGTTGTGTTAACTGCTAAAATGTAATAAAAACTCTAACAAACACTCTTTTTAATTTTTTTATTCACAGCGTTTAAACGCTGTTAAAATTAAATGATATTTTGGTAACATAAATAAAATATTTAAAACTTTTCTATTTTTAAACTAAAATAAAATGTTTGAGAGACGCAGTAGTTGAATGTATTTATGTATAATTTATTAATTTTCCTTTGGTTCCAAAATTTTACGTGTTAACATTAAATAAAAAGAGGCTTAAATATTTATGTTTGCTGAAATGCGCAGTGATAGAGATTTATGAAATGTGTGATAAAAACTGAATGCAAATTGTTTTTCGCTGCAGCAAAAACTTAAATGAAATTGCCTAAAAAAATAAATGATTGTAACAAAGAATTTTCTTTAGCGGAAATTCAAATTTAAAATCTGAAACATGTCGCAAAGTTGCGGGTCACAAAATGAAAAGGACGAAAGCAAAAGCTGGTTAAAAATAAAACAAATGTGGGCAACAAAAAAAGGCAACGCATGTAACGAGTGGGTGGGGCGTTGGTTACAGGCGGAAGGGGTAGGAGTAGAGGCAGGGGCAGGGGCAGGGGCTGGTGGTTTTGTGCTTGCCACTGCAGCAACTCGTGTTTTTTTAATTAAACCCCGCGACAATTTGACATCAATATCGAAATTAAGATCTTGCAGTCAGGCAGCGTTGCTAGGCTCAAGGGGGCAGTGGTGGCACGTGGCATGTGGCAAGTGGCATGTTCGTGGTATTGAAGTAGTAACCGCGCTGCGGAGCAACATCCGCTGTGCCACAAAGTGTGTGCGGATATCCGCTGCAACAATTTTCACATTTTGGTTTTGTCATTTTCAATTTTGCCTTCGTCGTGGGCGTGGCAAGCCTTAACATGGCTGCAGAGAAACCAATATATACATATATGCATTATAGGGTATGTGGCAAATGGCAATAAAACATTTTGTGCCGAGAAAGTGAAAAGTGGGAAAACTGGGAGGAAAACTCATGTGGAAATGCTGACAGAATTGTCAGCGTAACGGCAAAATAATTGCGGCCTTTTTGCAAGTGACACAAAATGTGGCATCAAAATGCAAAATGCCAGTGAAAGTTCCCAATGAAAGCCTCAAAATGGGACAACTTAATGAAGCACTCAAAAGTTGCGAGAAATAAAAATTGGAAATGCACAAAAAAAAGTGTTGGAAAATGATGCACAATTTAAATGGCAACTGCAGTGACATATGACTAACAAAGTCAACAAAATAAAAATGCATATGTGTGGGAAAGAGTGTGATAAGCAGTAGTTACCCTGTAAAAAAGTTACTGATAAAGCTCAAGTAGTTTGCAGTTTACTAAAGTTTTGTTTAAGATTAAATATTGTAAAATTTATTTAAAGTGGCTGTAAATTTAATGGCATCTTAAATGTAGGGTATTCTTACAACAGCACACAATATGCCAGCCATCAAAGGGCAATAAAAATGCCACGTCAATTTATATGTTTTATTAAAACATAAATTTGCCAAAATGCTTTTTTGCAATGGGCGTTAAATGCCGGCAGCTGCCACGTTATGAAAACTGTTTTTAACTTATATTTTCTTATTTTTAGCTGAATTAAAAACGAATGAACGATTATTAATTGCCCGCTGGCTAAAAGGGGCTAGGCAGGGGGGAACATGTAGTCGCTTATTGAATCAAGTTTTGATATGATATTGAAATTGGCAGTCTATTAAATTCCCATCAGCATTGAGACGTGTGTGCCAACTGTAAATATTTATAAAACAAACTGAATATGAGTCGATCAAATTGGTAAACATTCAAAGCAAATATATGATTTTTGTTCAATTTAATTTATAATGAAAAATTTAGAAAAATCAATCAAAGTTAAACATTTAGAAAATTTAATTTATTATATAATATAACATTTCAATACATTTTTCCAAGCTTTAGTTGTATTTTCGTGTCTTTTTTAAAACTGCGCCTAAAAGTATGCAAATATTTAGCTGATTTTGTTGCTCGCCTGCTGGAAAGACTCTCATGGGAGACAATTAGCTTTTTAACGGCAATGTCGAAAATAATCAAATACTTAAATTTGGCTAAACACTTGAGTTGTGCTGAAACTTTGGTGCTGCGGGCCAGGCTTAAAGCTGATTACGCACTTTTCCAAATAAACGCCTGGCATATAAAAAATTAAAATGTATTAAAAAACGAATGTGTTACATACGAGTATAAACAACAGACACACACATACCTACAAAGCACATAAAAAATGCGCAGAATATAAAACGGAACTAAGCGATTGATCGAACAAAACATACCCTACAGCAAAAAACAAACAACTGTTTGAATTTTTATTGATTTATATAAATAAAATTGGTAGTTATCCAGCAGCCACTCATACCCACTGAACATGTTTCACACGTACAGGGTATTATGACGGAAGCGAAGCCCACAAAATGGGCAAATGAATAAAAATGATTGTGGTAGCGCAGTGGAAGTTAAGCAGGAGCAGACATGCGAAAAAGAAGACGAACGCGTGTGAGGTAATAAAGCAACACATAAGCCACATAAAAACAAAAAAAAACAAGAACAGAACAGGCACTAAAGGACCTCAAAGCCTTGGCAGGACTGAGACTGAGACAGCGGGGAGTTGGAGAAGCTTTAACACTCGGTCGCATGCGTTGAAAGTTTTCAATTTTACGACTTCATTAGAAACGCATGATGAGCAATAATGATAACATCCACACGCACGAACTCAGCATCCACAATGAGGGGATCGCGAGGGTGAGTGTCTATGATAAGTGAAGGGGCGACAAGATTCGCGCAGCTGTTACTCGACAACACTGCAACTACTTAAGAAAGAACAACTACAACTAGTGCTACAACAACAATTGAGAACAAAAACAGAAGAGAGCAGTAGCAGACCGAAAGCAAAAAGAAAGAAGCAAAGCCACAAAACGCAAAAAGTCACGAGAGCAAGGAGTGTGAGTGTGAGGGGAACAGATGCGGTATAGTAAGTGGTGTGAGTGCGACAAGTAGAGGGCGGAGTCAAAGGCGACGACAAAATTGCGACAAGATGAAGGAAGTGAAGCAGCTGGAAAATTACTCCACTCGCAGAGTCACACACACTCACACACACGCACACATTATGAATGAGTGTCATTTAAGTGGCCAAATGTGAGTGTATGAATGTGGTTTGAAACTCAAAGAGAAACAGCGGGAGTGAGAGCAGACGCCAGCATAAGTGGAAAAGAGAAGGAGGAATGTAAGTGGGAAGGGAACTCTTCCTGTGAGCGTAAGCGAGATATGAGTAGCTGTCTGTAATGAAAGTTTAAATTGTTTTTGTTTTGCTGAATGCTTAGACAAATGTGAAATGAAATAACATGAGTTTGAGTTTATTCTTCTATGTGTTTTTTTTTTCGTCTTTGGGGCTTCGTTCAGTTCGTTAAGTTGTTGTTGCTTTTGGCATTTCGGCTAATAAATTCACTTTTTACACGAAAACACATAAATATTGAGCTGCAAGCTATTGTCTCTGTAGTGTTATAAAGTTTATCATAAATAATATGGTTTCGTTTTTATGGTGCGGACTGGTATGAGTGGACAAAAAAGGGATAGCTTTAGCGAAAAAGTATAAGGCGGGAGTGGGAGTGGCAGGAAGGTACTAATGGACTTGAGTTGGCTTTGCAGCTAAGCTGTTGAGCTAGCGATGGCACTATCGAAAGTTGTAAGCTTTTTATTGCTTTATATCATGAATTTTAAGCTTTGATTCCGTTTCTTTAAACTTATTAAGTTAAATAAATGTATACTTTTCAGGCGACTCTTGTCTAGACTCTAGCGACTACATTCACAAATTGCCTTAAACCTTTTCAATTGAAATTACTTTGAAATCAACTTATAAGAACTTGTTCTACCACACTACTACAGCAGCCCAATCTCAGCCAAACCACCACAAATATATTCAATAAAATTGAATTTGGCAGCGAACTAAATGCAATGAAAAAAGAAGTTAAAGCACGAGAAATAAGAAAAGAAAACACAACCAATAAAATAAACTTACAGGACAGTAAAAACAATTTGTCGACTGCTTTTAGTCCTTGCTCCCAGCTCCTACCGAATTCCAACTCCTCGTTTATTTTACTTGCTCCCACTTAGTGCTCAAGTCGCCTCGAGCCGAGTCTTCTGTTCAACTTCCGTTCGACTAATTTCATTTACTTAGAAGCTGAACTACTTGTTAACTGGTAATTGATTTCATTAGTCCCCTCTTGCCTCCTAAGCGGAGGGAAAGTGCAAATTATGTGGCTGCGACAAAGTAAAAGCCATCAAAATTTCCCTTCCCCCCCTGAACACTGGGCTGAAATTAAATGTTTGTTCCCTTGGCAACTTGTTTGACTAGTTTGGCATATGTTTACTGCCAGGGAAGGGCGTTACCAAACAGTTTTCTTCTTCTCTATATTTTCCGTTTTGCTTTTTTGGCCAACACGCTTAACCAAGTTGCCAACTTGATCAGTATGCGACAATGTGGCATATACATTGTACACCAATTTCCGTTAGAGTCAAAGGGATTTGCGTCAGACACGCTAACCAATTAAGGTACAGCTGTTTGTGGAGTGGGTTTGTCAAATAACTAGATTTTTATGAATTTTGTGGTTATGTTTTGATAGAAAATTACAAAAGGTACACGTTAAATTAAGAAAAGCTACAGTAAATAAATATTTGACTACTTTTCTATAATGTGAGATTAAATTTTCATTGTTTCCATTCAATTTGCTTTGAATTTTAAAGCGCATTCTGCTGTCGCTTCGACCTAACCCAACTTTTCGCCATTTATTTTGTCTTTTATTTTTTTTTAGCATTTCGTTTTGTGCTTTTCGTTTTCAGGTCGTGTGTCAGTGACATTGTTATCCTTTCGTTTGGTTGCTTATCCTTGTCGTCTGGCAAATGCTACATGAATGTGTCGCTTTTCCCAGCTTCTCCCCAACATCTTGGAAATCAAGGAAAATTGTTTTCGTTCTTTTTGAATTTTTGAGTTTCCTTCCATTTTTTTTATACCAAATTTGAAGTTCATTTATCATTTGCTGTTGACTTTTATGCACATCATAACTTCCGACCGGACATTGATTTGACTTTGAATCTGCTGGAAAATGGTTTGCTTGTTTTCCTACTGCTTTTCCTGCTGCTCCTGTTACAACTAATTGCAACGGTAATTGTCTAAAGGTGTCTTGACTCTGTCTCTTCCTTATCCTACTCCTCTTTCATTGCTGCTGTAATTGCATGATGCTCTTTGCACTCCATTCTCTCAATTTTCCAGCTGTAGCTGCTGTGTAAAATCGCTTTATTTGCATATAATCAAGCGAAATGCAAATTGCTGGTGTTAGCTCATCAATTGAACGGTTTCCCCTCTATTCCCCCTCCGCCGCTGTTGACTGTTTGTCTTCACAAGCAGTTGGCTAATTTGTTGGCCAAATAAAAACATTTAATCGCACAAAATTCCAACTGGGAACTTAAACAAGAATGTAGCGGTTATTCAGTTATTAATTCAATTGTTTTACTTTCATGTGGCGTCATCAATCTGCTTTAGAGCTTAGTGCACACTAATTTTCATTAGCATTTTCCCAGGAATTTAAAGCATTTTCCTTTGTTGTTTGGGTTTTTCCAATAGGACTACATTTTATTTCTAATTTTTTTTGGTAAATTGTTGAATAAATTGTATTTTGTGTAGAACTTGTCGTTTGTTTGATTTAAGTGGCGGTAAAATATTTAAAATATAAATAGAAATTATTTTAAATTTAATTAATGACATTAAATGATGCACAACTAAACAAAGTTGGTTTTGATTGCTAAAATGCATACTTAAAAGTGTCCATTTAAATAATAATTTTATTATTTTTGCTAAAATAATTTTGGTTTAAATGTTGACAACAATTTGAGTGTGCTAATAACACAAGTAAAGCCCAGTTCAATTACCCAACTAGTAGTTAGTTTGTTTATTATGCTGCTTGTATATTTATAAGTATTTAAATTGTGGCACACACACACATGCACTTACCCATTACAGGGCAGCCCAAGTATGAGACACTTAAAGTGCTTTTCTTAGTTCAAAATGTCCAACTGGGTAAACTAACATAGTTTTTCCACTTGAACCAGCAATTTTCATAGAATGCAACTCATCACTTCGAGCAGCAAAATCTGGAAAATTTGTGGCATTGTGGCCAATGCCTTGTCATCTCTGTGTGTGTGTGTATGTGTGTGAGTGTGTGAGTGTGCGATAGTCGTCAATATTAACTGAGGCTGGACATATGTGTGACACTCTCTTAAATGAGTATTATTAATGCATGGACGACATGAAGCAGCATTAGAACAAGCAGCACGCACATTTATGTTAATGTTCTGGCTGGGAAAACAAAAGGAAAACCGAAGGAAAACTAAGTAAATGCCACAACATAAGTAGATGAGTTGGTGAGCTGGATATTTTAGATAGTAAATACGAGTAGTTCTTGGTCATGCACTTGAATAGGTAGTGGAGGCGCAAGAAGCATAGAGAAGGGAGAGAGGAGAGCGACTGCCTGTGGCAAGGACACGCAGGACACACTTCAGCTGTTCAATATTTTGGGCATGGTTATTGTTTTCGTTAAGTCCAGTGCGGAGGGTGTGCTAGACCTAGTAAAACTAGCATACAATTGGCAAGCACTAAGGTGGCACTGGGTCTATTAGAGTCTAAGCAACTCCACTGCATGCTCCTTGTCTTGTTTTTGTTTTTGTAGCCGTGCGTGCGTTAAGACCAACACGTTTCCCACTGTTGCTGCTTATACATTTGTCTCTGTACTGTGGTGTGTGTGTGGTGTGTGTGGGTAGATGCTTTCCAATTACGCCAAGCAGATAAAACACAACATGCTGAAGCTGAGGTGAAAGCCAAACTTTGTCTAAGCCAAAACAATGCACAGGCAATTCGATGGTAACAAAAACAAACACACACAGACACACACACACACGAACGCCTTTATAAACACCTATACACACGTAAGCGGAGATGCCTATCTGCTCACACGCACACGCACACGCACACGCACACACTTGCAATCAGCTGGCAAATATTAGAGCACAAAAATCGTTGCCTGCTTTTAGGCGCGCGTTGAAAGCTGAGAAACAATCTTGCAATGTCCCCCCAAACCCCCCACTGTTTTAATACAATACAATCAATAAGCATTCACCTAATCTGAATTTTCATTTTGGAAAATTGCTTTGGACTCTGCGTTGTCTACACGCTTTGAGGTTATTATTCAATTTTTGCACAAATTGTTCAAATAAGCGGATTATGTTGACATATACCTCACACTTGTACACATAAACTGACTGGTGACTTTGTGTGGGGCAAAACAAGCTATAAATCAGCTTAAATTTACACTTTCCACAATGCTTAAATGGAAACTTTTCAATACCAAACACAACTCAACAACTTTTTGCTTGTACATGCACATACATGTCTGTTTGTCTGTCTGTTTGTCTGTATATATATAAACTTTTTGTGTTGTGTCTGTAATCGATATAGAAATCCGCTTAGCTTTATTTGCTTTTTCATCAATTGCGTATTATAAGAATTTCTTTTCTTTTCTTTTTATTTTCTTTTTTTTTTACAATTTTCCTCGAGTGTCTCATATTGTTTATCTCAGTCTCAAAGTCGAGTGTTCAGTTCTAATGAAGCTGAAATTTAATATGTTTTCAATAAACCGACTTTAATATAATATGTGTGTGTGTATTTCTCCCCACACTACTTGTCTTTTCGACGCTCCTAAACCACTTGAGAAGGGTTATCCCTGATTACATCTTTTGTTGCTTATCTGAGAGTTTTTGGCCTTTCACTTGATAACAAAGTAACTCTATTTTTTAGGCCTTTTGGCAGCTAAAGCATATTGAAAACGTGTCAAAGAGTGTGCTATCGATTTGGCTAAAGACATTACACTTTCAAGCTACAATTTATTAGTTGTTGTGGGGAGTAAAAAAGATTCTTAAATTTAATATGCACAAACTCTGCTCATTTGCGAAAGTGACAAAAAGGTGGCGCCATCTGCTGCTCAGAGCTCTTTTTTTAAGTTTCTAAAAATTGTTTTAATATTTCTTAGAGTATTTTATAGCCTATCCCACATTTGTTGCTGTGTTGTATTGTAATACTAGTATAATTGGTTTGAAATATAAGAAGTAAGATTAAAGGACATTGTAATTAAGGAAATTTAATATATTTCTCTCACTTTTATGGAGATAAATACGTTTCAGACATTAATAAGATTATTCAATTTAAAGATTATGCTGTGGCTCATATAGTAAGGTTTCATTTGATATTTAAAATTGAGAACTGTCCTTAAATTCTCAGGAAAACAGACACACGAGCATTTTTATTTTTATTACGTAAATAAATACTTGTTTACATAAATTTTTTTTTGGGGAAAGAACATACGTTGAACTTTTTGGGGAATTCACGCTGTGTAAACATTTTTTTATTATAATGATGGGATAAATATTTTGTTGGGTGCAAAAGGATCCACTTGTAATGATGGGTCATAAGCTCGTACTTATGCCAATTTATACGTGGTCAACTCAGGCGTTTAACGTGTTTTTAATTATGTTTCAACGACAGGCTCATTACAGGGCAAAGGGGACAAGGAGAGGGACGACAAGGAGGGCGAGTGAACTCGATTCTGAGTCAAACAAGGGACGAGTCTAAGAGCCCATGATTAATGCATGAGTACGCGTATCTAAAGGAGAACAGCACGACGACAGGTCTGCAGGAAAGAGAAAGGAAGAGGAGGAGGAAGCAGAGAGCGAAAGGAAGGCAGAGGGTAGGAGAAAAGCAGAGATGCAGCAGATGGAAGAGATACTTCTGCGTCAGCTTCTGTTTCCTCTGTAATAACTGAAAGGTGGCAGCTCAACAACAACAGCATTGCTAACATTCCAGCCTTTTTACGGCTAGAATTTACAAGCAGCTGAGCTGATTTGTTAAAGGTGAAAAGCGGGAAGTCAAATCGGCTAAAGTACTAAAATAATTTAAATATTTAAGCTGTGCAATAAATAAATAAAATGTTTGGAAATAAAATTAAAACAAAGTCAGCGATCGAAGCGACTGTAAAAGACACTGTACTTCTTCTAGCTCAAATTTGGATTTAAAATCTACTGAAAGTTCTGTTCGCTTGGTATTACAGCTGGAGTATTCGAATTCCCAGCTGAATTCTCAAGCGAAAAGAAATCCACAGTAAGATACAACAAGTGCCCAATTTAAACAAATAAATTTTGTGCATAGCGAGCAGCTGTTAATTATATTGGCCTGGTATTTCTGTTAAAATATGTGCAGCTCTTAACTCCCTAGGTTAAAGAAAATCATCCGCGAACCGCTAAAAGTGAAGATTTTTTTAGCTGACTCACCAGGCGAACAGAATCAGCAGGAAGCGACATTAATGTTAATGTTAACTCAATGTTAATGTTAACTCAATGTTAATGTTAACTCAATGTTAATGTTAACTCAATGTTAATGTTAACTCAATGTTAATGTTAACTCAATGTTAATGTTAACTCAATGTTAATGTTAACTCAATGTTAATGTTAACTCAATGTTAATGTTAACTCAATGTTAATGCTAACTCAATGTTAATGTTAACTCAATGTTAATGTTAAATAAATTTAACATAGCAACCTGCTGATATTTCTGTTTGCCTGGTATTTCAGCAGGAATTATTAACGATTTTAGGCACTGGAGATCGCAGCGGTCAAGCAAAAAAAAATCCGCGAATGGCTAAAATCGAAGATTTTTTTGTGTAAAACACCAGGCGATCAGAATCAGCAGCAAGCGACAGACTGAAATTTAAATTCAATTACAGAGAGTAGAGTTTTTTTTAGGCATTTCTTGTAACTACTTTTCAGAGTAGCAGATTTTTTTTGGCATTTCTTGTAGCTACTTTTTATAAAGCTAGCCAATTTTCAGCATGAAATTTTGGCAGCAACAGAACAACAACTTGGCTTGAATGTGTGTTGCGTTATTAACATGCCACGCTAACTGGCAATGACGTAAGGCGACGTAAGACGGCTACGTAACGAGCAGAGGTGATGAAATGGAATTGGGCCAAAAGTGTTTTGGGGCCGCGATAAAAGTGCGGAAGCGCAAAGAATGCCGATGGCATCGCATTGCTGTTGGCAGCAAATGATGGAAATGTATGTGAGTTTCCCCCCTCCACTTCCCCTTCCCCTTCCTTTTTCCACTTTTCCCAGTATTCCCACCTACAGCCGTCTCACTTTATCTTGCATAGTCAAGTTGTGCTTCAGTTTTGTATGCTCGACACACGTTATGCCTTAAATAAGGCAAAATGTGAGATAAAAATTGTAACTCACCTGTCGCCAGTCAAACAACAAGAATAACAACAACAACAGCAAACAAGGCCAAAACGCCTTAGCCATCAAGGCAGTACCCAAACCATATGAGACTTAGATTCTCTGGCTCTCAAGCTCTTCTCTTGGCACTTCGCATAAACGATTCAGATTCTGTTCCAGTTGCCTGTCTTCATGCCACGCCTCCACCTCTGCCTCTCACTCACCGCTCATCAGCTTGTTTCCGCCTCCCAGTCGTTGGCTTAACCTTGTCGTCCGCAGATCCGAGCAACGAGCTGTGAGCAGCGAGCAGCGAGCAGCGAGCACTGAACACCGAGCACCACTCCTGCCACATCCGTCGACTCTTTCATACGGAAATCGGTTTGTCTTACGGTTGCCTGCACATGCGGCTTTGCAAATGTCGCTGCATTTGTAGGTCCCTCTTTTTTTGTCTCTCCCCTTTTTTTGTGGTCTCTGCTTTGGCCTGGCTTTAACGCGCCTCTTGCCCCTGTAGAGTTAAACCGAGCAACAGATTTAAGCGGGTTCCTAATAACAAAGTCGACTGAATTTCGACAGCATTTAAAAGAGACCCCTAAAAGTAGGCTATACAAATTGTTAATAAATTATATTTTACTCAATAAAATTGAAAAAAAATTATTATTTTCTGGCTAGTTTATTTTTTACCCTCTTAAATTTCTTTTGGCGATTTTCAGCCTTTTCTGTTTGCTGGAATGACTTGAATTTGTGTTTATCTCTGTGCGGAATGCGAGCATGACACTTTATTTTATGTTATGCTTTATGCTGTGCATGTAAACGCAGTTCGGCAACCCCGTGCCACACCCCCACCTACGCCTACATAATTTAAAGTGCCCTACCTTGGTTGGGCTGTCCTGCTCGTTTATGTCTTTCGCTCTCTTTGTTTGCTGTTGTTTATTTCACTTTTTTGATGACTTACTTTACCATTTGAAATGACGAAATTAGCGCAACGAACTTGGTTTTTTATTTCTTCGGTATAACGTGTCGTATACGTAATGTGACAAAAAAGATTCGAGTTGAAGTGACGGATGAGAATGTTAAGGATGCGTCGTTTAACCTGCAACGCCCACCAGTGCCACCGTGTATCAAATCTGATATGAGAACCTGTGCTTAGCACTTGACAGATTTGATGTACTTACGGGTCAGCAAAGAACAGGAGAAGGAGGGAGGGAAGCAAGAGATAAAGCGAGCAATTACATTAAGTACACGCCGTGTAGTACAAAGCAAAATGAAAAATGCAATGTTTTTTTTTATTTTTTAAGTTTTTGTAATTTTTATTCCACGTAAAATTAAAATTTCATTTATTTGAATTTCAATTTATTAAGTATACGCACTGTGCACAGCAGAGAGTACAAACAATCATACAATATTTGGTTTTTTATTCGGTTTTTCGTTTCATTGGTTTTCTTTTTTAACATAGATTTGTTTTATATGTATACCATATATATATAAAAACTACATAAAATTCATTTACACACAACAACTGAAAAACTCATCGAAATTAACAATGAAACAAAACTACTTAAAATACATTAAAAAAACAAATTGAAATGGAATGTGAAAGAGCCATTAAAATATTGTAAAACTCAAAAACAGTTGCATGAGTGTGTGTGTGTGTGTGTGTGTATTAGTTAACTAGAAATTCCAATTTATTTAAATATATTTCGATTGAGTAAAGTTGGCCTTGAGTGGTGTTTGTTTCATATTCAATTGTTGTAAATCAAATCGTTTCAATTATTGTTTTGGCATTTGTAAAAAATGTTTAAATTATAATATTATATACACTTAAATTGTTTGTTGTTTGTACACTGTTAAATGTAGTACTTAAATTAATAACTAAAACTAATGATAACATTTTTTCTCCTTCTTCATAACTGGTTTACTTTTCTTAGAGTTAGAAGACTCTGAGCTTCACTGGGTTACATAGTTAGTTTAGTTGTTAGAATTCTTCATAAAGTGTTTGCTGTTGTTCATCTGCTGTTGTTGTTGTTGTTGGGCTATCTAGTTGATTAGTGTTCAGTGTTAATTGACTTGCGGGATGGGAATGCGACGAGTTTATTTTGCAAATTAAATAAACAGTTTAAAGTTTTGTTGTTAAGCAGCTTTCAAGGGTTTAACATATCTTTATGTGTAGTATGCATGTTGTATGTAGTTTAAATATTTTTTAAATATTTTATTACATATACATAAACATACAAAAAAATTAATCAGTCTAAGTAGGTGTTTTTCCTTCCATTTCATACTTTTCTTTCCTTTCAAAACAAAACACACACTTCTCTTGGAACAAACTTATATGCGAGTTCTCTCCATTCACAATCTTCAAGAAGTTTGAACTAAAATATCCGAGTTGAAACTTGCTTTCTTTTGTCTATGTATGTGTTGAGTGTGTTTGTGTGTGTTTGTGTGTTTGCGTGTGTGTTAACACATAGAAACCACATACAGCGTCATTTCCGAGTAGGTTGCATATAAACATTCACAAATATCACGAATCTCCATCAGCTTCCAATTCAAATTACCAAAGAACTTTACAATTCTTCGCTCTTCTTCTTCTTCTTCATGTATTTTTTAAATTTTTATACTGTTTTTTTTGAGTTGGTCATTTGTTGTAGTTCTAGTCTCTCACGCGTATTTGCTGAAACTCCAACGTTGTGTCGATAACGCCGAATTGCAACGCTGTGCACTTATACCCTGCTCATTGTGATCCCTTGTGTCCAGACAAACATTGATCTTGTGGTGTCTCACCAGTCCCCCGTCTCGCATAATCCAGCGCTGATTCTCAGAGTCATCACAGGACTTTAACACCACCTGGGAGCCCCTGGAGAACTGCACCAGTGTCAGACAGAGCTCGTCGTGTTTGATTTCGCCACGTTTGGAGAAGGCCCATTCCTGATTGCCGCCTGTGTTGTGGCAGGGGAAGAGACCTGCAACGAAGGGAGCGTAAACAGTGTTGTTAAGTGTTGTAGTTTGGGTTATAAAATGGGTATTGGTTAGAAAAAATATAAAAGCGGCTAGTAATTTAATAATTTAATGCATTGTTCGAGTTTCATAGAGACTTGTCTTCAATAAGATTAAACATTTTGTAGTTTGTAGTGTTGTAAAATGCACAAAAATATCTAAGATACTATTACTAGAGTATATTGAATTGTTGCTGGATATAATCAGCTTCTGCGCACTGTAGTTTACAGTAAAGTAAATTTATCATATTTTCAGTGTTGTAAAATTCGCAATAGTTTCAACAATCATTTCTTGATTTTGCTAACTTTTAACCAGTGTTGTTGGACGTAAAATATTGACGAAACTAACGAAATTAAAGCTCTATTTTAAAATGTATATATTTATGCATTCTTAGGAAGCTTTAAAAAAAGTAATCCAGTGTTGAATAATGTAAAAATTACATTAAATGATTTTTCTTAATGTTTATCTGTTACACAGTTTAAAAGAAATCCTTTACTCACCAACTGTGCCGTCTATTAAGTGTCCCATTGTGTCCAAGCATTCGCTCTGATCCTGTTTAAATTGACCCACCTCCTGAGGCTCAGGTGCCTGTAAATCGGGATAAACATTCTCCAGATACCACTTAAATGGCTTGCAATGCAATTTCTCCTTCAAAGCCAAACGGTCCTCAATGCTAAAAAAGGAAAGTAGTGAAAGTAGAAAGCAATTTTAAGGATTATATGCCTAAAACCTATAGATATTATCCCAAACTCTACTTACTTGCCAAATGGAATATTCTTGGCCAGTGGCACCGCATTGTAGTAGTGTTGCTTGTAGTCGTCCATCCAAACTTCGGCGGCACGTCGTGTATTCCGGGCAAAGACATTGCCACTGCCGCCGGGGAACGTGTAGGGATGACGCTTCCGGAAGACATGACCCACACGACTGCAGGGTATGATTTCGAGACTACCACCGCATTGCCAGACACGGAATGAGATCTCCAGATTCTCACCGCCCCACACATCCATTTTCATATCGTATTTGCCCAGTTTATTGAAATAGCCTTTATCTATGACAAATAAGCCACCTGCAATCATTGGTGTCCTTATCGCTGTAGTGGGATCATTGTGACGAGCTGCTCGCTCCGTGGGACTCAAGTATTCCCACTTGAAAATGAGATTCCAATCGAAACCACCCCGTAAATCAGCCGAGGCGCCAATATACTGAAAGTTGTCCATGCTAATCACGTCGATCACAGGACAAACCACTCGCGTGGGATCCTCTCGCACTCGCTCCAGCAATGGTTCCAGCCACTGTTCGTTGCACTCCACGTGACTGTCCAGGAAGGTGAGCACGTTGCTCACAGCCGCATCTGCGCCGCGCACGCGGGATCGCACTAAACCCTCGCGTTTCTCATTGCGTATGATGCGCACTTTGTCGATCTTGGCTAGCTCAATGCCATCCTCAGCTGAAGGATTAAAAGAAAGATTAAATAAGAATAAAAAGGGGTTTTAAAGAGGGTTGCTTATAATCTTTTGGAAAGCAACTGTATCAATCAATTATAGTAAAGTATTCTTATTGTTATTTGTGTTGTATCTTAAAGGTCTACTAGTAATTATTAGTTAGTTCAATGCCATCCTCAGCTGAAGAATTTAAAAGAAGATAAACATAGAATAAAAGGGTTTTTATCAATGGCGTTTAAATTCTTTTAGATAGCAACTGAGTAACTTAATAAATATTAAAACTGTCTTAATGTTTTTTATGTTGTATCTAAGAATTAACAGTTAGTTCAGTGCCATTCTCAGCTAACGGTTTAAAAAATATAATAAATTAGGAATTAAAATATTCCTAATGTTATTCGCTTCAGAAACATATTCATGTATATTTATTTAAGGTTTTATTTTTCCGAACTAAACGACTTCTGTAAGAATCACTGAAACACTAAGACATGGAGAACCAATGGATTCTTGTCTGATATTCTTATTACATACTCCTCTTAGACAATTGGTTCAAAAAAACACTCATTTCATTTCAAAAACTTATTAATGACAATATTAATTCAAATTTTTGTTTTGTGTCTTTGAGGTCTACTAGGAACTGAAAACTTTACACCCTTTTAATAATTTTTAAACACTTTTTTCATTCATTCTCGTTGTTTATTAACTGTACAACAAAAAAAATTCTATTTAATTAAATTTTCTCTATTTTGTCTAGACTTTAACTGATTTGTTGAAATTTATTTTGGTTTTCACAATTGAAATTTAATCAATTAATAATTAATTTACATTTTGCACAGTTTTATTTAATTAATTAAATTATAACTTCATTAAAGAGCACCCCAGTCGTGTTGGTTACACATGTTTTTAGTTCACATTTAATAAATTAATTTAAAAATACTTACGGTGGTCACTGTAATCATCCACCAGCACAATTTCGCGTATTAAGTGCTCTGGACTGCGATTCAATACGCTGACAATTGTTCTCAACAGAGTTGACCTCGCTTCGTTGTGGAAGGTGATGATGACACTTGTCTCTGGCAGGTCCTGGCGGTACTTTCTCGTGCGGCACCTAAAAGGAAGAGAAGGAAAGAGAAAGGGAGTGAAGACTCAGTTATATTTACCGCTGCTAATCTTACTTACATGGGATTCCTTGTGTCGGGTATTTCCCGATTACTGGGCAAAGCATCGCTGGCTTCCTGATTGAAGCGGTTTCTGATGTAAGGATCTTCCCCGCTGCGCAAGGCCCCACCGCGTATGTAGCCCGTCTCATCGAAGTACTCGATTTCACTGCCACCCCGTGCACTCGGTGCCATGGCCAGACGTCCGGCGAGGGATGAACTGATGCTGCCGATGCTGCTGCTGCCCTGTGATGTCTCCTCGAGTGCAACAATGCCATTCAACTTGAGGCCATGGATCGCATTGTGTTCAAAATCCTTAACGGAGCCGATTAAAATCACATTGCCACCGGGATCGTCTGCATTGCTGCCACCGCCCGACAATCGTATGCCAGAGTTGGCAGCTGGTGCCCATTGTCGAGCCGTTGATACTCCGGCGGAAACATCGTCCTGGTATTGTTGCATGGCCGTTGCCACCTCGCGTAGTCGCAACGCTCGATTTTCCACCTAAAAGAGCACGAAGAGGGAGAGAGAGAGGGGAGGGAGAATGTGTGTGAGAATTTGTTGGCACATTTAATTTATTTCTTTAATCTCTGCCACGCTGGTGCTGGTGACGCCCCTGCGTGGCAATAACTCAACTGAACTGAACACAACATTGGATACACGTCGACTTGGGAGTGCACAAAAGTGTACAGGATTAGACAGGACTCAACTTGCTACACTAAACCTTTTTTTGAAGCCAGTTTCGTGTTTTGTCTTTTAGTTTGTTGTTTTTGTTTTAGTTCATAATCTAAAAAGGGATTTGGGTGCAAACACTTGACCCAGTTCACACAGTTACCCGCTGGCGAAATAAACTTTCCAACTGCAAAAAATGCGATAAACTTGGTACAATTTTTAATAGTTTAGAAAACAGGAGAGGGCAGAGCAAAGTTATGTTTACAGATATGAAGCGGTCTTTAGTAGTTGTCATGCTGTGCAGTAAATAAAAGTTCTCACAGCAAATAAAAGACTAGAAATTATTTGGTTATCTAACATTCTATCGACTCTATAAACTGTTGGATAAAATGGTAACATTTATACTACAAATCAAGCAAATATGTTTAGTTTAGACAAGGGTTTAATCAAGACTTCAGACGGCGTAGCTTTTAGCTATTTGCCAGCATTTATAAATATTATATAAAAGTTTTAAATAACTACAGGATGTAAGCAAAAATAATGCCACATGATGAGGGATACAAAGCTCAAGGAAAAGCAAAGGAAATGAAAATAAATGCGGCACAACAGCTGCGGATGGAAAACAAGCCAAGGAATTGACTGGCATTTAGGTTTGTTAGTCCCAAAAAAAACTTCTGGATTTAACTAATGATGGATTGTTATTTTTATTGTTATTGTAGTCGTTGAAATGTGGGGGAAAAGAGCAAAGATTGACCGACTTTCGCTCTGCTTTCCAGCGAAGTCGAAGCGGTGGAGAAAGGCTAGTGAAGAGGGTGGAAAGTGGGAGAGGGAAACGCATTTGATTACAGCCCCTGTGACTCGTTTATTAATTGTGTTTAGCATTGTATCTATTTGTCATTCTTTTGCTTTTGGCTAACTTGGATTTATGTGTGAAATTGCTTGGAGTAGACCCTCATTTGTTATACTTGGCGTATGCGTATTTTTTGCTTAATTTTTCTAAACGAAACTCTGTCACGTATTTTAGAATTCAACTTCCGTTTTTTGGTCTCCATTCGATTTACATGTTACGTGCCGCCTTTTAACGCTATTTTCAAATACTCGCACATTTTTTATAGCTGCTCAAATCCAAAAGCAATTCAAAGACTTTTACCAGACGCCTTAGATGAAGGAGTCTACTGTGCCCCCTTTCTACCCCTTTTCTGCTGCACAATTTGACCCTTCTTGCAACGTGTCTGCATTGTTAAATATTTAAAATGGTCTTAAGTGTCGAATTATGTGACAAGCTGTAAAGAATTTTCAATGGACTGTCGTCGTCTGTCTTGCCAGACGTTTGACAGCCAAAAGGGGAGTGGAGTGAGGGCAGTTGGGAAAGCATGTCTCAAGGTTGCCCTCCGTAAGTCACAGCTTGGTGCTCCTTGTTGTCTTTGTGCTTTGAAAGCTTTTAACTTGAATTACAATTCAAATCAATCGTTTTTCTATGCTGAATTTTAACTAAATTCAAAACTTTTTAATGCTAACTGTCAAATAATTTGCATTAACTTTATAAATTCCTATAAGCCAAACACAAATAGTTATTGGCTTTCATTGTTTGCCTTTTGGCTATGCATAAACTGTTTTTTGTTATTATTGTATTTAGCTGAGCTGCCTTTTATGTCATTATTATTATTAATTACAGTCTGAGCTAGGGTTTTTTTCTGCCTTTTTTGTATTCTCTGCCATTTTGTGCCTTTTCTGCATTCAGCCAGAATGATGGACAGCCCAAGCTTACGATGCCAGCAGTGAATGGAGAGTAAAGTAAATGAAAAGACCAAGTGATATGTGCTATATGCAGATAACAAAGGAGACACTGAAAATGAAAATGAAATGGGATCAAAGAGAGACGAGCAGTTGGAGTTCGGTTTAACGAAGATTGAATACACTTTGGGTGGAGAATTTAATTCATTAGTCTACAGAAATTTGAATAGATTTAGCAAACTAACTTCTATTTTTCTTATATTCAACACTTTCAATCCATTTTCTTTAAATAATATATAAAATATGTATAGTTTATTTATGATTACTTATTTATGAATACTTTAGACAATAAATCTTTTTTTTTTTATTAATTTTAGTTAATTTTTTTTTATTTTTTTCCAACTCCTAAACTGCTAAAAAAGTTACTAGTTCTCTTTTACACTACCTTTTACCCTATGAAAAACAATTTAAAAACACATTGCGTATACGCAACGTGCACAATGCCTTAGCCTCAATGGCACGCTCTTTCAATGTTGCCACTGCAAAAAATATGCGCATAGAGACAACACAATATGCGATAAGTCACCTGTCTACTACCTGTGCTCTGTTCTGCTTTCCCGCTCTCCCCTTTAATCACTCTTCATCTGCCGTTGCTATGGAAAACCGCATCAGTTTTGTGATACGATTTGTCGCTGCTGCTTTTGGTTCTGCTCTTCGTTTATGTGTAACATAATTAGTTTCATTGTTTGCTCTGTGGAGTGAGTGATGCATTTGACAGGGATGACGAGAAAGGAAGAGTGAGAGAGACAGAGAGGGAGAGGGATTTACGGTCGATGATTGGTTTCCTTGTTATGTGTTCAGGTCAAACACAAAACAGCCTGAATTGAGTAATCGGATTATTTGCTCAAATCATTATGTTCATTTCGCAAACAACAACAGGACCAAGAGCAGCGTTGATAGCAAAGTTCAATCCCCAAATAATCGATATAGGTTATTAACTTGTAACTGCTGTTAATTAGCCATAAATCATATAAATTCCCTCCCTAAGATTTATTACATTTTTCATATAATTTCCACAAAAGTTTTGTGTGCGTGTTTGCAATTTCGATCCCAAGCTGATAGCATTATATATGCCTACAGTGAGCTATAAATAGCCTACAGTATTCCCTTGTGTGCAACTTTCCACTTAGCGTTATTTGATATATGTTTTAACATACGTTAAGCTTTTATTTTGGTTACCAGCGTTAAAGTTGCAACACAGACACACAACTCATGTCGCTAATGTGGCGAACGTTTTGTCAAACACTCAATCAATCAATCGATATACTTAAATATATACTTTTTGACCTACACTGCATCATTTTGGCCATACTCTTGTCAAAACTGTGTCATTAGTCAATCAACAACAACAGAAGCAACAACAAGTACAACGATTATCGATATGGATATTGCCCCGCAGACAGCAACAAGTTTCCACAAATGGATTTGTATTTTTACTTTTTTCTCTTTTTGTTTGCTTGATTTTTATGGTTCAGTTTTTTATGCAGCTTGGCTAAAGTTCAATGTGTGAGTTCAATGTCTCGTGCGCTCAAATTTTTGCTATTTGTGTAGTGATTTTTTTGAAGAACAAATCATGGCAAATTTTGGATAAACAGTTTAAATTGAATGGGCATGTGGCGTGTGGATTTGTGCTCTGGGCACGGACTGATTAATATTACTTTCGTTCTCTTTAAATCAGAGTATATACATTAAGTACTGTATAAAGTAAAGTAAGTACTCAAAGTTTGCTTAAAAACAGTGCATAAGCTTATCACAGGTATCAATTAATATAACAAATTAAGATTATTAAGCGTCTTTCATTCTGTCTGTTTATTTCTATCTTATTGAATCACAGATTAATTTTCATCAATCCCAAACTTTTTAATTAACTACTCTTCATGCTGCTCTTATGTTAAAGCTTCTACTCTTCTTTGTTCTTCGCTCTAAACTAAACTCGTACATATTTTCTTCTCGTTCTTCTTCCTCTAATGATGCATATACTCTTATACTTATACTTATACTTCTACTTATATTCGAACAGCTGATTGAGTATGACCATGCGATGACTGGCCTACTACATATATTTTAAACTGGAGTATCTTTAACCTGACTTTTTAACTAAACAGAATATTATTCTGTATCTTAGAACTAATTACAGGGTACTTTCTAGTCCAACTGTGCTATTTTTCTGTACTTTCTTGCAATTCTAATTCAATATTTATTTCTACTACTACTACTACTACTTAACAAATAATTTTTAACTTTTCTGTTAAAAACTTTAAATTAAAAGCCAGTAAACATTTAAAAATTGTTTTAAAATAGCAACAAGAATAAAATTTACATATTTTCAAGCCAACTTTGCTGCTCAATTGACGTGTTTCTAGATTTTGGTTAGAAATCTGTGCCCATGTCAGGTCCCAATACTAATTTGATCAACGGTTCATTGCTTCTGCTGTTGTTCTTTCTGTCTATCTCTGTCTCTGTCTTTCTCTGCTACTCTTTCGTTTCTGTTGTTTCTTGGTTTCTTGTGTCTGCAGAAATGGAAAATATTTTTGTATTTTGTGTTGGTCGAATCAATATTTTTGGGTGTGCAAAGATTTTTAATTGAGTTTCTGTGGTCTTCGTTGTTTTTGGTGACGCATTGAGGGACAATGCCACATGTGGCAAGTGACTGTCTCGGTTTGTGTCTCCTCCCACATGACTGTCTGTATCTTAGTGGGTGTGGTCATTGATTGTTGTGTATTAAATTCTAGTCATGTGCAGTTTGCATCGAGAGGGTTTTAACCGATTTGCAACGCGTTTCAATTTTAATTTAGTTTTTTTAGTTGGCCAATTTCCAATCGATGACAAAGCTGCAAATTTATGCTCAGTTAATTTCTACTTATCTACCGCATATTGTCTTGCTTTGAGGTGAAAATAGATTTGATACGTTCCAATTACTGAATCATTTCAGTCTACTTCGCAGATGCATCTGCCTCATGTGCCACAACATGATGTGAAAATCATTCAGCTGGAAGACTGCACAACAGAGTTAAGGCAAAAACGAGTGGAAAATAAAATGTGAAAAAGCGTAAAATGAAAACAACACACGAAAATGAAAATGAAACAAAACGAACCGAAACTGAGGCCAAAAGTAAAACAGACCAAAGCAAACCAAACGAAACGCAACACAACAAATTAAAATCATTGTAAGAAAAACATGAAAAGAAATTGCTGGCGAAAATTTTCACTAATTAGTAAATAAAAAACAAAAAACAGATACAATTAAAAACAAGAAAATACAGTGAAAATCAAGAAAAGCTAAATAGACAAATGTGAAAAGCGTACCAAGAAAAAGTTAGAAAAAATTTAGAAGTTAAGTAGAAACTGAAGAAAATGTATGGAAAAGATATTGAAGTTATACAGAAAAGACTCGAGAAAGGGTATGGAAAAAGGTATAGTAAAAGTCATGTAGAAGAGACTATAAAAATGGGCTTGTAGACTACGATTTGTAGAAATGACTTAGGAGAAGGTATGGAAAAAGGTATTGAAGGAATGTAGAAAAGACTTGAGAAAGGCCATGGAAAGTGTCTGGTAGATTATAATTTGTAGAAGTTAAGCAAAGACTGGAGAAGTGGCATGAAGAAGGGTATTGAAGTTATGTGGAAAAGACTTAAGAAAAGGCATGGAAAATGGTTGGTGATCATTTCAAAGTACACGGTATCTATTCTTCCCCATTTTCAATACTTCACCGCAGTAAAAAATTAAATATTTATATATAATACTCCTGTTAATCGTTGCTTAAATTGTTTAAAAAGTATTTAAAACTGTTCAGAATATATTTCAAAATAAAATGCTCAGCTTTTAATACTTTTCCACACAAAAATTAGTTTATTTAGTGGCTAAAAACTTAAAAAGTCAAATAGTTTCCAGTTTTAAAAACACTTTCAAATTTAAAAACTTAAATCGCGACATTTTCTATTAACTTTTTAATCGTTTTCTAAAGTTGTTGGCCAAATGGTAGACACGTTCACAACGATTGCTTCAAAGTTTATGTTTGATAAGTCTAAATATATATAGAGTTCTTTGTATAAATTAATCAGCGTTTGGCTCCTCGTGCGGTGGCTCTGTGCTAATGTCCGACAACATCTTTTGCGTCTCCTGAGCCAGACGCACCAAAGTGCTCAGATCTTGTTCCAGGCAATCGATCCGCTTCTTTTGCATATCAATTACATTCATAAAGCTCTCGATCTGCTCACCCCGCGACAAGGCCAGAGCACGCCAATAGGCCGCATCATTGGTAACATCCACATACTCGGCCATGTTTTTGGTGTGAGCCAAACGCTTTTGTAGCAGCACCACAATGTGGGCCAAGGTATGGAATCTCAAGTGATTAACTCGCTGAGTTTCATTTGAATTTTGCTTGAGATTCTTTTGATTGCTACTCTCGATTAGCTCATGGGGTTCCCCGGGATGACTCGTCATCAAATTGTTGTTCTTATTCATTTCATTAATTAATTTGCTATTATTATTATTGAGTTCAATTGTTTCAGACACTTGTGTTGTTGTGTCTGATTTGTTCTCTCTCAGTTTGTGCGCCTTTATATCGCTGGTTGAGTTATCCATTGAGTTTTCCATATTGTTTGTAAGAAATCAAAATTTGGCCTCGATTTTTATCCCCTCTGCAATTGTAAATTTTTTGATTGTATTTAAGTTTTTATTTCACAAAGCTTACTGTGTTCTGAACTCTATTAAATGTCTGAATCAATCAGTGAATAGCTGTAATTTGCCAGTTTAGCTGTAAACTGCTTAATTTTAACCGTTTTTTTGTTAGCTTCGCTTAAAATTCGCTAAAGTTTCTTAAGTTGATTTTTATCATAAAACTTTAATTGTTACATTTCCGGGTAGCCGTCAATTTTCCTCCACTCTCTCTGGGCCACCCTTTTCTCTGTCTATCTCTTCAGTTTTCTCCATTGCCGTTTTTATGGGACGTTAACAATATCTTGGCCATGGGTAATTTCCTCAGCGGCTAAAGCTAAAGAATTTCTCTCAGTTTCATGAACTGGCAACATTAATCGCAGTTTTAAGTTTTAGTTATTATTTTGATGCGGCCTTTGGGGCACATTAACTTTTGGTACGCTGATGGCTAACCATCAGACGATAAGCGAGTCTAAAAGTGTAGGAACTAGGCAAGTGATACCCTGTAATAAGCTGTAGTAAACTTGACATATTTGTAGAGAGTTAGTTTTGATGTAATCATTGCGGATTTCCCTCTACGGGTTTTCCTCTTAGCAAGTCTAAATTTGTAGGCTCTAGGCAAGTGATACCCTGTAATAAGCTGTAGTAAACTTGGCATATTTGTTGAGGGTAATTTTTGAAGTAATCATTAGGGGTTCATCTCAACATTTTTAAATATTATTAGCTACTTTGCTTTGAAAATAAGTTCTAAGTCTTTTCCCTTAAAAAACACTAAAGATTTTAAAGACAAATAGCTGTATATGTAGTAAAAAAGATTTTAAAGTTGTCTATAACAACAAGTAAATTGTATTTTTATTACAATGACTATTTTAATTTATTATTAAATATTTTCCTTTGAACTTTTCAACATCCTGGAGGTATTTGTTATAGCCAGAACTGCGCCGATTCCTCCGTTAGGCCACCAGTTAATAAGCGAGCTAATTATCTACTTAATAAGAAATTCCACATAAATTCTAAATAATTATTCCACCCTACAAACAGCCTGCTAGCCCACTCCTAGCCCAAACCTCCCCCTTAACAACCTGTCTTACTTACAGATCCTCTATAGTCCCCATAAACTTATAAACCCAATGTCTGACCACAGCTCTTATCAGATTTCGTTGCCCATCGAATCAATTGTAGTTGCCTTTTTCGACTTACGCCAACAAAATTTGCATAAGCCACATACACAAATTGTTGGCCCAATGTGCACACAAATAAAATAATATAAAAACGGTTAGCAGCAAACTGTTAGCATGTCAAGTATTTCGTTGGTAAATTTGTGTATTTTTGTGTTTGTCTATAGGCAAACAATAGCAACTGTTTACAGGCCGCTGATGATCGCTTAATGCGTTCAATGCTCCACGTAAAGTGGAACAAACTAAATAAATAAATATAAATTTTAAATTTATTATCAATTACGCGAGAGCGAGAGATGAATTGGCCTGCAGGTTAATTGAAAACCTCACATGGCGACAGGTAATCAGCCTTTCTCTTTCTTACATTAGTTGAGCCGGATTGCCTGTCTCTTTTACTCACTGCTGCCTCGGGGTGTCGAGCGATTGTGGCAATTGTGAAGCTGCGAGTTACGAGTTGCGCAACTTCAAACTTTGAAGTTGGAAGATGCCACAAAACAAAAATTGCGGCCAAAGCAACAATTGCAAATTGTTGTAAAGCAGACGAGTGTGTGTTTGTGTGTGTGTGTGTGTGTGTGACGATGGGGCAACAAAGTCAGCTTCCTTCTCCCCAATATTAAGTAGCTGCTGCTACCAACTATATATACGCTTGCTATTGCAGCTGTCAGTTAACTCTTTTCAAGTCTTTTGGCTCAAATACTTTTAGCCTTCATTTTGGTATTTCTTTTGGCTATGGGCTGCACAAACAAGTCTGTTGGCTTTTCCGCCAAACTCAATTAAATAACCATCATTTTGAGGGCTAAGACTCAGCCATTTTCCTTTCTTTTACACTGCCTCTACCCCTCTCGCTCCCCCTCTTTCTGTCGCTGCAAAATAATTATAATTTGACCGTAGATTTTCCCCTCGAGTATTGTTTTTGGCTGCTTTGACTTTTTGCCTTTAGTTGTTCCACTCAAAGTTGTCTATAATTGAAATTGTCGAAACTGTCGACATTTGTCACAAAGTTTTCCTCAAGCCCTTGACTTTCCACAGTTTTCCCTTTGAGTTCAGTAAATCAGTTCTTGCAAAATTCCAGTTATATATTAAAATTACTATTTTAATTGAATAGAATTTGAAATTGAGTTTGCAGACACTTTTGTTAGTTTGCCTGGCTTGGAAAATCAATTTTACCAGACTCGCCTCGGCTATCAATCAGCGTAAGCAGTGTAATTGATTGTCCATCAACAGGTTGGTCTACTCTAAACTAAAGAAATCTAATATAAACTTGATGAATTTACTACAATGTGAACTTAACTTGTCTCAGTTACAGCCACTGGTGCCACGCCTCTTTCCGCCTGTCACAATTCCCTTAGCTTCAATCTTGACTTGAGTTGAAAATATTATCCTTATTATCCTGTGCTGTCTTAACTCTTGGCTTTGGCCAAGCAGCGTGTATGAGCTGATGTGTTGTCTTGTTGTGGCAACTCTGGTGGCAGTGGCAGCTGTGGCAAGCTGGCCTGCCTGACTATATGAAGCAACTACCACAGAGGCCGCAATAAATTGCATGTTGCATAAATAGCAGTGCAGCTAGGCAGCTGTTGCATGCAACGTATGTGTGTTTGAGTGTGTCCAAATTGCCTGTGTGACACTAGCCCTCTCCCTTTCTAACTACCTCTCCCTCTCTCCCTCTTTCCTTGCCTCTTTAGTGCCACTGTTTGTTGCGGTTGTTGCTGCTTTGGATTTTCATGAAATATATTAAGTGCTGAGCATAAATTTAAGGTCCAAAGACAACGCCGCTCCAAGACCTTTTCCCTCTCCCCTCCCCTCTCCTACTCCCTTTCTTCTCTTTCCACTCCTTCACCCCTTTCCCTGCTTCTTTGTGAAATCAATTAAGCGCTTGCCACAGGCTAAGCAAAGCTGCTGATGCAGTAGCGCCACACAATGTAAATTAACTCTTTTTCTCTCCGTCTCTTTCCTACTCTCCACTCCCTCTTCCCTTCCCCACACTCTCATTTAATAGTTTTTGGGTGCAATCATTAGTCTATCGTTTGTATATATTCAACAATCAAAAGTTACTCAATTTGGGTCATTCATTGAAACAACGCACACTTGTATCTTGTATCTATCTATATGCGTGTGCAGTACTTTATACAATGTCTGCATGTCGTCATGCAGCTGAAAATTTAATGTGACTCATAGGCGACAAAAAGAATTTTCATGATGAAGCACAATGCACACACAAAGATACACAGATACAGATGTGGCAGCAACCGAAGTGAAGGGCAGCTACATTCTGCACACTCACTCGCGCTGAGCTCATAGCAACAGATACAGATACAAATTCGATGGTTGCAGCAGCAACAACAACAGCAGCTGCCGCAGCAACAGCAGCTGAAGAGCACAAGAACAATAGAAGCGACAAATTGCCAAACGCGCGCATCCGCCGCACATAAACAAAAGCCATGTGTGAGCATAAAAGATACAGATACAAAATGTATCTGACCCAACGTGTGTGACGCATTCTAATTAAACCAGACATTAAATCGTAGCTGTGTTCATTGGAATTCATTCAAATATACTTTAAAGTTTGAATTGTACATGCATATAAATCATGTTAAAATGAGGTTTTAATTATTAAGTATACGCAGTGTTGAACTCTTTGATAAATTGCTCTTTAATATATACTTAATAATTAAATTATTGAGTGCACCCGTTACTAAGAGTAAAATAAGTTTGTTAGGGGTTTGTAATAAGCAGGAAGCTTTATATTCCTGATCTGTACAAAGTAGCAGTTTTAAGATTAACATAAATATTTCCTGTGTGTATCCCTTAAACAGTTTGGGTTTTTCGCCCAGGGTATTCAAATTTCCGATGAACTCTACACTTCCCACCCAGTTTGTTAATTTCCTTGTAATGAGCTTTGTTTTTATGGTCAAAATGTGGCAAAGTCTAAAAGCGTCCGCATTCACCGCAGTCAAATAAATTTGCAATTATTTGTGAGCAGCTGCAAATGATATTTAATATTTAATTTAATTGTACTTTAGTGGCATTTGGCTTTAACTGGATTTAACAAGTGGTTTTTATGCAGCCAATGAGCTGAATTAAATGCTAGATTAAATTAACCACTGAAACTTGTTTGCCTTTGTTGTTTTTAAAGCAGGAATGAAGAATGTTATATTATCTTTATTGATAGAATTTATAGTACTCCTAATAAATAATACACACATAACTTGTCTCCTCCCTCTTCATAAATTAATACTCTAGCTGCATATCTATAAATGAATTTTAATGTTTTTGACTGCCTTTCCGCACGTATTCCTTCGAATCATTCAATTTTCTCCACTGCAAACTTCAAGTCATAAATTCTTCACAAAGTTAACTTAATTTCCATTCGGTAAAAAGTTTTATTTTCGCTCTGTTTACGCATCTTTATCTAATACTTTTGAGTGTGGCCAAGTGTACTACTTTTAAGGTACTCCCAAGTGTTGGGTTTCAGTTGAGTTACTTGACGCATTTCACGACATCTGATTTATGGAGTGCATTTTTGTAGAACTCTCAAGTGTACAAGTACAAACACTATAAAGCCACATCAAATGATCCCGTAGCAATGTAATCCGGTATATGACCCACATAAAACTCGAAACTTAACTTCAAAAAAACACAAAGTGTTACTTGTAGTGCGTCTCCCTCGACCACTCTCCGGAGATCTATTTATCCCTTGGTTTACCCTCTGAGACCCTAAGAGCCCCCTCTACCCACTTGGCCTCCCTGTTGTGCAGTCATCAGTCACTTAACGTGTTTTGCGTCATAAAGTTCAAGTTCATTATGCCAAACAAACAAAGTTAAAAAGGCAACTACAATAATATACACACACACACACACACAGCAGTACGTAGTTAACAGCCAGTCAAACACACAAAGTTAGAGGGAGTGCAAGAGAGAGAGGGAAGCAGGCGCCCACTGGGCCAACAAAAAATGTTTAAGTGCCACTTGCAGCGATTACACAAAATAAAAAACGATAAACAAAAAGTGAAACCATCGACAAAAAACTGCTGACCAAATAAGGCAGAAGATACAAACAACAATAACAATAACAAGAAGAAGAAGAAGAAGAAGAAGAGGGGCGATAAACATTATACACAAAACTACAATGTTAAATAATTATTATTTAATGGCAGCTGCAGTTGGCTGCTTAAAGTGAGTCCAAAGTTAAGAAACATTTAAGCCGGATGCACATGAATTGGCCAAAAGGTTTTCGCCGCTCTTCAAGTTGTTCGCACGCTGCCCTATCTCCCTCTCTGTCGCTCTTCGCACTCACTACGTCTAGCTCGCCTCTTCTTCTTCCCTACTTGGCCAGCTTGACATTTTAGCTTGTCTTGGCCTTTTCGGGCTTCTACCTTTCCCTCACGTTGCACGCTTCCAATTTGCTGTTGTGCTCGCCATTTAAATGTCATTTAAATACAAATAAAAGTTAAGCAAAAATAAAAATAAAATAAAGAATGAAGATAGAGATAACAAAATACAATTCACTTGCAAGTGAAAGTACACAAGTAAATAAAGAAACACAAAAAAAAATCAAATACAAAATCGAACAACTTGAGAAAGTCACAAAAAAAAAACAATTTAAATTCGGATTTGAACTCGAATGTTGAATTGCATTGCGCTCTCTTTGCCCCTCCCTCTCTCTTTGTTCACTCCTAATCGCTTTGCCGCTCTCTTTGCGCTCTCTTCCTGTTTCGGCTTTGCCCCAGCCATTAAGCTGCTAAAAAAGCTAAAGATAGCCGCGACTTTTGGCCATTTTAGCCACTTAAGTAGTGCCGTTCACCTCCTGTCTAGCAGCTTCTCCTTTTATTTGTTGGCATACCCTGTTTTGAAAATAGTTTTGGCATGGGGTATATTATTTTTAAAGCAATGAAATATTTTTTATTTAAAATTATTTAGCTGCTTTTATACATATATCATTTATATATATTTCCGACTACTTTATTTAAGCATTTGTTAATATTCCACACAGGGTATCTGCTTGTCGCTCACTTTCACTTGTTGTCGGCTCTCTGGAATTTCTGTGAATTTTTCTGCAGCTGCGAACTGCCGTTTTTATCGCCTCTAGCTTGCTTGGGGCTGTGTATTTGACAGCAAGAGTGTGAGCGAGATAGAAAGAAAGAATGAGAGGCAAAGCAAGAGGATGAGCGAGAGAGTGTGTGTGAGTTTGTGCATCTGTGTGGGTGTGCCTGTGCTATGTATAACTGTAGTTTGTCTGATTTGCTGGCTTCTTTTGCGCTGTTGTTCATTTTTGGCAGCACTTAAAATTTGCACAACAAGCGCTTTGAGAGAGCAGCAGAAGAAGATGTTGAAAGGATGGCAGGAAAAGCGCGAGATGTGGAAAGAGAGTGCAAAGAGACAGTAGCAAAACAGCTACAGCTGCGCTTCGCTTTAAATAAGTCACGTATCAATTAATTAATTGAATATTTTTGTATTTCACAAAGTAGCTGATTTTCACATCCGTCTTATACGTTAATTATTTTCTCACCTCTTTCAGTAAATCATTCGCTTACTTCATTATAATATTTTTTCTTTGCCTATTCATGATTTGGTATTACATCAAAAGTTGAGCAAAAAACAGAGCCAAAAATGGGGAAAAAGTTACGCATTTTGTGCTCGGGAAGTTTTCAATTGAAGAAATTGTGTTTTCATTGTCACACAGTCAATTATGCTTAGGCGTAGAGAAAAAGTCTTGAGTGATGTACCTAGAGATACCCATTAATGTATAGCTAACACTTGTCAAAGCTTTTATAATCATATCCCAGCAACTTTAACATTTTACAGGGTGTGCAAAGCGGATTAAATACATAAACACTACAAATAACAGCGACAATTTGAAACATTCCTTGAGGCAAACGAACAGATGAGATGTAAATAAACTTTTTGAATTTAAATCGAAAAGAAAACAAGATGACAGTCAAAGCAGAAATGAGAGGGGCGTTAAGAGCCGTGAAAATTCGTATTCGCAAGTTGGTAGCAAATTTTGGCAAGTGTATGACTTTACAACATTTGAATTTGCTTATTGAGAATGTTGTACAATTTGTAGAGGATGAGAAAATTACGAAATCATTGGCAAACAGCAAATCAAAATTTGTAACACACAAGTAGGCAAGTTGGAGGCGTGGCAACAACTAAGACATACCCGATATTCTACTTAAATAATAAATAAAATCTTATCACGTTTACATTGCGATATAAACAGTATACCCTGTTCCAATGCCTTACGGGTATTATAAAGACAAACAAAAACAAAAAATGTATTTGCTCTTAGTGTGCTGTTTATGGTTAGACGAGATTTAAATAAATAAAACAATTGCAAATTTTATAAAAAAAAGTCAATTTACAATCAAATTGAAATAACCTAAAAGAATCTAAAGTTGTAACCAAATTGAATCGGGAGAAATCAGCATTGGGTTGCTCCAAGTGTCCTCTTTTAGTCTGCTTCTCAGTGTCTTGGCCTTTTTTTGTCTTGCCCTTAGCCTTTTTTGGTACTATATAGATCATTATCGTTAACCATGGTTAGGAAATCTCGATTCAGCACGATCTTGTGCTGATGAGCTGGACATATTTCATTCAGTTCAAAGCGAAATCCCAGCGGTTGCTCACAACAGTCACAAACAACTGGCTGCAGTTCCATGCCAGTTGCCACCTTGACTACTGGTTGCAATATTATATTGAAAGCGTCATTGATGACAACACAGCCGATGTCCATCCAAATTATTTCGCCCTCATCGCTGATGCACTCCAAACAAGATTTGCATCGAAACATATGATTGGTCGTCATTCGCACCATTTTGTTTATAGCTGTGTTTATACTTTATAAAGTATAGATAAATTTTTCAAATTTATTTTGATAACTTTTCGTTGTATTTCTCGGCAAAATTTGTTATTTATTGAATTTTTGTGAGCTGAAGTTTGTTGACAAGTTTTTCATGGCTTGCTTTGTAGTTCGATAGAAATATTCTATCATTTTTAAAGCAGTATATTATATATACTAAATTGTAGTATTTTATGTAGTGTTTTTGAAATAAATCTGCTTTAAACCCTCTATGATAAATTTAAGTCCAATTGACTTTTGTTTTAATCCCACAGAACACAGTTTATGGTCACTTTATCTTAGATAATAGTTCAATTGTTTATTTACTGATAAGCACAGATAATTAAGTCACTCTAGTGACAAAAGCTGACACCAATTCTATGTAGTTATCAAATCTACGACTACTCTACTGTCTTGCCACCTCTATATCTTGCTACTACTCGCTCTTTCTTTCCTTAATCTTTCTCTGGCGCTCTTAACGGCGATTTAAGCTAGTACTGTCCCTCACAGACCTTGACCTTAACGCTAAACGCAGCCTTCGACTTGATTCCCAAAGATATGCACACACAGCGCTTTAATATTTAACTGGACTCAACTAGTTGAGTTAAAGTTTGCTTTAAAACTTGGCTTGTTGTTGCTGCCAAAGGCCAAGACACGACAAGCTGTCATAGCAACAACAAAAGCAGCAGTTTCCGAACAAGTTGTAAAATAACAATAAAAATCAGCGAAATGAAATTGAAAGCGATGGAAAAAATATCCACAAACCATTAATGATGGCAGTGAAGAGTGGCAACAGAGTGGAGAAAAGGGAGGGGAAGCGAAGGGATTGAAGCATTGTGAGTTCAATAAAAATTATTAAGCCAAGAGCTGGCGACCTTGCCAAGATGCGTTTGGTTACATTGCGTAATCGAGAGGAGGCCAAGAAGACAACAGCTGGCAGCCAAATATAGCTTGAAAACGGCGAGTGTTGGTGAGGGGAATTGGCGAGAGCAGAGGCTAACTGTAGAAGAAGCAGCAGCAGAAAGAGAAGAAGATGAAAAGTGAGATGAAGACAACTGGAAACCGGCTGCTGCCTCAGCTTAATTTCGTATGAAGAGCCGGTTTAGCGAGCTGCTTTTATTTTTGTTGTTATTACAGTAGTCTTATTATTGTTGTTAACTGAAATTAGCGAAACAACAACAACAATAAAAACAGTAAAAACCAAAGCCAAAAGGAGGCCAACAACTGAAGTCATCTGCCTCGAGTTCGACTAACCGATAAACATCTTTAATTATTTATTCTAAATCAAAGCAAGCTAAATGCCAAATGTTGTTCTTGACTTGATTTTACTGCCCAATTGTTGCCCACCCATGGGAGGGTCGATTCACTGTCAAAGTGGCTGACGAAAATGTTAATAGCCTGTGAAAGCAAATGGCACAAAAAAAGCCAAGAAGACAACAGAAAACAGAGAACACATTTCAGAGTCATCGTCAGACTGAGACTCAGACTCAGACACTGCCTAGAGCCAAAGACCTTAACCAAAACTGGAATATGGAAACTGGAAATGTGTTTTCAATCCAATTGATTGAATATTTGAAAAGTAAAAAGATTTGAAACAAGACTCAAATAAAACCTGTTAGTTTTTTTTTAGGCATTAAGTCAATTTGTTTTGTGCATTTTTGGTCAACTGAGTTTATTTTTGTGACTGACATTGCTATGAATGTTAAAGGCCTAGAGCTTAATTAAAGATGCATAGAGCTAGAGGTGTTTGTTTTAATGAAGCTGGACGGGGTTATACCCTGTTTTGGGCGAAGATGTTTTGGAGGGCGGTAAGAAATTAGTTTGACTTGTAGAAAATAGTTTTATTATCCAAATTCAAGTAATTTTGATTTGGGGCTTTATGTGAAAATCTTTTTGGTTAGTAAAAATACATGTTTTATTAAGCTAAAGTTTAAATTGTAGTATGGATAGTATAAATCAAGAATCAAATTTAGTTCTGTTAAGATTCCTTTACATGATTTCTATATTGCTCGATTTCTCTATACCCAAAATGATTCATAAAAATAGTTTTACTACTTTGAGACCTCTTAAATAAATGGTTTGTGTAATGTGTTAATTAAGTTGCGTGAACTGTAGCAGAACTTAAGTTAAGAACTCTGATTCAGTGGCTATAAAAAAAGTGAGTGTCTACTGTTGAAATCTTCGTATATTTGTTGATATTGGCTTTCGGTTTCAGTCGGCACGTTATATTGTCATTTGGACATCAAACAGAGCGTAACTGAATGTCACGCAATGCGCAGCTCGACTATTTGCCAAGTCGTCGCTATAACTATATCTATCTCTGTCTCACACTATGTCACCATTCCCTCCTGTTGCCGCCCACCCAATGATATGCAGCTCTGACCATAAATCGAATCGCCGATGCGTAAAGTGATTCGAAAGCATTTGAGTTTGAACTTGAAATTCGTTTCGTTTGGCATTTTTTTTTTTGCTAGTTTGAATTTTTCTATACAGTATTTTTTAGATATTATATTTTTATGCAGCATTCTTGTGTAGGGTATGATAAGTTATAATATAACTTGATTTAATGATGTGCTTCATATTTGAGAGTGCGAAAATTGAAATTCTGCTTTGACAAAGTTCTCAAAATACTTGCAAAGAATTTGCATATTTAATGCAAGACATTTGCATATAAGCAATAAAATTTTGTGTGCCACTGTATGTATAAATATATTTCTGTGTGTGTGTGTGTGCTTGGAAAAGATATGAATTGAGTTGAGTTTGAAATTGGTTTGGCTAGCATCTTGAAGAGACGCGTTGTGCTTCAGATACTCGTATCTTAGTCAGCATTTTTATTTTGATTGATCGTCGCGTCTATTGCATTATTAACACCCTGCTGTTAATGCTCAATTGGGTTGATCAGCGTACAATTATGCTGTCATTAGCACTTGCTGTGCTAACTTTCCCTTGACGAAAGTAAAATTAAAACTAATGAGATTTATGGTTTATTAAAAAATTTATAAAAAATGGCAAAAAGTTTGAACTTTAATTTTATTTATATTTAGGCAGCTTTTTGTTTTATTTTGTGCTTTATAGCTTACTTTCTTTGATAGCACACATTTAACTCTTTAAAAAAAAATACGTTTCTTTTGTTTAACAATTTGCATTGACTACTGTTAATTTTTATTTGTATTTCAGATAGATTTCAGTACATTTTTTCAACAATTAAATTATTTGCTGACAAAATGTGCCAGTTATTTCTTGTTGTTTTTTAATGCTTGATTTTATGCTTGTACAAATAAATAATTCATTGAACATGCACTTATGACTGTATAAATGGCATTCAGTTAAATTGCGAATTTCTGTGGGTGGCAACAAATAAACAAAAAAAATTTTAAAAAAATATAAACCAAAGCGACTCGTTAGGCGGGGTCAGTAAGCGCATTGTATGAGGGCTTTACATTTATATATATAGTATAGAGATTGCATTTGATATCTGTCCCATAAAATGTGAGCGTAACGAACGAGTAAACTGCTGTAAAAAATAGTAAGCAAATAGCTGATGGAATGCTAGTTACCCTAGGTAATAAATAGGGATATGAATAGGCTATAAAATAAAATCCTATTGATCACTTTCTTTAAACTTATTTATATTTATTAGCATAATAATTGATAATTACTTAATTTGTTACATATTGCCTAGCATCTACAGCATACCCTTCCTTACTAGGGTATTTAAAATTGTCTCCAATTTTTTTGGTATGCAAAAAAATGGCAGTGATTAAATTGTGCATGTTTTAAAACTGTAAATTACTGTTAAAAGCAATTGCAAAAAATACGCCAGGGTCGCCATTTTGTTGGCGCAACACCGATACACCTACAAACCCACACACACACAGACACGCACACCCTTATAATGAGTGTGAAAAGTAATTCAATAATGCGCTGTTAATTACACTTTTGATCTTTGCAATGATTGTTTTTAATTGAGTAAAATAATAATTATTGCCCCAACAGGAAAATGGCCAAAAGTGTTGAAATGCCAAAGGACAAAACGAACACAATATCAATAAAGCCGCTTATAATGATATATGTAGTATGTGGTGTGCGTGTGTGTTGACAACTTTTCAGTCTGTGGAAAATCCACTCAAAGCTCCTTTTTGACTTGACCTCAGATTCAACCCAACAAAACCACAACAAAAACAACTGCAAGTGCAATCATTTCTCCGCACATAAACTTGATTTTCTTTCATTTTTATTTTTGTGGATGGAAAATGCTGAAAATGCAGGAAATGCCGGAAATGCAGTCAAAGTGATTGAGTTTTCTTCCATTAGGTATTTTTCTCTTGCTCATTTGTTACCCTCTTCCTACCCATACATTGTGCATAAACCTATCTACCCTATATCTATCTCCCTCTAGTTATAATTCTCTGCCATAAAATCCATTGCTGATAATACTGAACATTTTTGAGTTTATTTATTGCACATTTTGAGTTTCGTGCAGTGGATTAGCTCGACTTTTTCACCAGATTTATGAACTGCTACGTGAACAACTTTCAAGTGGCCAATTGGCAGCTTTATCTCTGAGTTAATCATAGCCAGAAAAAGGTTACCTCTGACTAGTTTAATGCAATTTAAAACTTAATTGGCAATTCGTGTATTGATATCCTACTAAAAAACTATTTGTATGTTTGGTATTCCCTTCGTTATCAACACATCTCTCACTTTGCAAACGTTGTCACTTTTATCTTGTCAAAATTGACAAAATATTTATGACATTTTACAAACTTTTGTCGATTGATAGCTGTGATTTTGATATTTATCTGTGTGTTGTGCGATTTATAATTGACGACAGTTCATAAAAGGTTTGTCGCTGTCAATCATTAAGAGCATAAATTGAGAAACAATGTTTCGATGACATTTTAGTGGCCATCGTAGCTGAGTTTTGCATAAAAATGTCAACTAACGATAACTATAACGTTTTTCAACAAGTTTGTCTAATGTAAGTTCTTTGTTTGCTGCTGGCTTGATTAAGAGCTCGGGGCACGTGTGTCTTGACCCAATTACACTTGAAATTACGCATACGCAGCGTGCAACTGTCGCCACTGTCACCACTAAAAAAAACAGTGTTTAATTAAGAAAAAATGAATATACAACACAGAATGGGCAGTCAAGTAAGAAGTTTATCTAACTGTAGACTGTTAGATACCCTGTAAAGGTAAGACTGTGAAGGTTTGACCCAGATAGCATAAAAAAACTTAATAAAATATATGAAAAAAGGTCAGTGATTAGAAATTAATCAATTAATGGCTAAATATAGCCATAAAATAGCTAAAAGTGAGCAGAGCTGGTGTGCTGATTAATATCTAATTTTTAAATCTATTGTGTTAGTTCAGTCTACCCTTTTACTACAACTTACCCTGTAGTTTATACAAGCCAAGCGAACTGAAAGTAGAGATTCGCCGTTTTGTGGGCGTCACAGGGCGTTTCTGCACTTGCTACCTGACGTGTATACGTGCAGCTAATTATGTGCACAAAGTCAGAGACAGAGATAACGTTTGGGCGGGCAAAAGAGTGTGAGGGAACAAGAGCGTAAGATAGAGAGAGCAAAAGCAATGAAAAGACAGGCAGTTGATTGCCAGGTAACCTGTGGTTTGCTACTAAATAATTACTATGCACACTGCATACACATACGCATACTTTGATGATCTATGGTCAACAAGCGGAAGAGCTCGAAACTTTAATAATAACAGAAATAAACTGGGAGTCGAGAGTGGAGACTGAAAACGTGTTGGATTGGAAATGAAATGAAATCAAATGAAACAAATGGATTATATACAATATTTGTGGATTCACCTACCTTTTCGGTGCTAGACTGAAAGTAATAAACCATTACAAACATCCAAATGACGCTCACGAAGACGATTAGTTTAATGTTGCGACGCATGTTGAGTTTTTAATCTTTAATTTTCACTCTTTCTCTCTCTCTCTCTCTGTTTGAATTCATGTATTTTATTCCTACGGACGTTACTTAATTTGGCAATAATTTCACGTTGAATTTCACTAAATAAATCAGAAAACATTATTTGATTAAATCATTAATTACACATAACGGACACAAACACACACACACACACATGCTGTAAATTACTGTATATAATTTTAATTAATTTTTTTTTAATTTGAAAATCATTTCAACGTTTTACTCATTTATCAATTTCGCTTTTCACATTTCATTTGTTTGCAGTTTTGCTGTTCATTTAATTGGTTTGATTTAATTGTAATTAATTAATTAGTCTTTGTTGTACGCAGTTATTTGTGGCTTCCGTTGTACATTTTAAAAGTTTCTTTTGAATAATCATGGAATATTTATGCAGTTTTAATTGACTAAAGTTTTAGCTGTCATCAAAGGGGAGAAGTCTCTGAGTTTAAACAGTAAATCAACTTACTAACTACTTCACAAATACAAATAAATATTTAATGTTTATTAGCTGTTGCTTTAACTCGTTTGGTTGCCAAGTTTCATTGCCATTTCAAGACAGGAAATTAAAGTGATAGGATAAGATTCTAAAGTACATGCACTACCATCAAAGTAACTAAATTTCTGTAAGTTTTATCTAAGAACAAAATTCCTAAGAATACAGTGCGATAATAGAATAATTTTCTAATGAATTTTGAATTAAATAAAACACATAATGAATTGGAAACGTGGCAACGTCATATATTGTTACCAAAACAAAGGTGTCTTAGCCCAGTTGACTTGTCCAAAAATAAATTTTTATCTAAATTTGAGATTAGCCAACTGGAATTAGCCTACTGCAGATAACAGGCGTAATATTCCACTGAAGTCACACACATTTCTACTGTCAAAGTGTTAAAAGTTCTTACATCATGCGCTTTTTATAGACTTTGTGAACCTTAAACTATTTTTCACTTAATTATTCATAGCTCAACGATATCCATTAGTTTATTTTGAGTTTGGGAATAGTGAAAGTAATTCACAGCTGACTAATTGCCGTTGTTTATTTTGGGTTTGTTTAAACGACTTTTTTTTGGGCAAGGGCATGTGGAGTGTTCGCATACGCAACGTTGTCTGATAAGATAAACAAAACTTAATCGAGTCTTGACTTTGATTTTGCTATCAATTCGTATGTCTAATCAAAAAGCGACGCCGGGAATACACAACACAACACACACACAAAGGGGAAAGAAAACATTTATAACTTTATTGTTGTTAGCTGTTTATGGCATTCAGAACATATTTATTTCTGTTGCATTTACCGTACCGTTTACGTTTATTATGTTTATTATGATAATGATTAGAAATCGAATTGTAGTCGAGGCGAGACGAGACGAGTCAGAGACACGCGTGTCGCGTGAGTCGCAAGCCGCGAAGCCGCAGAGAACACGAACAAACACAAACAAACAACACACAACCAAATGGACAAATTACACGGACAAATACGCGTGACTGCGACTGAGACTGGCGAGAGCGCGAGCGTCAGCGTCGGCGTCGCACACACAAATGGCCAATAAGCGCAGCGAACGCGTATATTTTATGCTGCCAGCAGCAGCAGAAGCAGCCGCAACGGTATTTTTCAGCTGTGTCGTTTGCTGCGGTTGGAATCAAACTGTTCGCACGTATAAGAGTTCGTTTGCGTTCGTTGCGACATGTTGCAAGTTCGATGTGTTTGATGTGTGCGCTACCAAAGGCTTGTTGTTTATCGACTATAAACTTTGGGTTTGAGCAGCGCCAAAATCAACGTTGCGTATGCGTTATGTGCGTTATATGCGTTAAATTGCATTGAGCCAACAGAAGGTTGCATGTTTACCTGCGTTGATTGATTTGATCAACAGCACAGCAGTTGGTAGTGTGTCGAGTCTTAGAATTAATCTGTGCATAATAAGTTGTACGCAGAGCATAAACTAATATTTACATTTAATTATAAATAATTTAACTAATTTAAAGTTAGTTTGTGTTCCACGCATACTAAATGTTCATTTTAGTTTATGCAACTAAAAACTTTTTAATGCAGTTTTTTCCGTGTTGCGTTTTTCAACTCAATTTTAATTCAAATGAGTTTCGCTCACAATTAAAATTTTATTTTAATAAGCTTTTGGCGGCGTCCTTTTGTGGGGCAGTGTGTGTGTGTGTTTGGTGTTTAATTTGTATATATTCAATTAAAACATGTTAAATATTCATTCAATTTGTTAGAATAAATTTCAATTATGCATATTATGTGCAGTTTACAAGAGCAAAAGTAAAACGACAACAACAACAGCGCAAAGAATAACAAAAGTACGAGCAAGTATTGTATTATGTTTGGCTAGAGCCACGCCCATACCCTTTACTACACTACGTAGCCCATTAAGGGAGTTGGTCAATTTGAGTTTTTGGACTATTTTGCATGCAGTTGAGATAAATTCTTGCATTATTTATCAACTGACTCTTTGAGTGCATATGTGTGTGTGACTGGCAGTGTATGTGTGTGTGTGGGGATGTAGTTAACAAGAGCCATAACTTTTTAAGAGCAGCTGAAGCTTAAAATGCAGCAAAAAAAGAGCAAGTACCAAAACAAAAGAAACTAAGCGAAAGTACAAATAGAATATGCAAGAGCTCTAAAAGAGGTAGAGTAGAAGTAGGGTAAGAGCGACTAGCAAATACCCTGGCATAAGTTTTTGGACATGGAAAGCAGGACAGACAAATTTGAAGCTAATTTAAAGATATTTCAGCCCTTTGGTCTATTTAAGTTTACTGCAACTAATATACCCTGTAGCTTTAGCAACTTTTGATTGAATTGTTGCAATTGGATAAACACAGACACACCCACACACACACACACCCCAACACATACACAGAGCGAAAGAAACAGGATTGTTGGCATTACTTGCCACTTTTCATCTTTGCCTTGCTGCTGCTGCCCTTTTGACCCTACCACGCCCCAGTCGCTCCCCCCACACACACACACACATATTTCAATTGGCTTAAAAACTCAACGAACAACGGAACTGGGCAACAAAGTCATGAATATGCAGACTATCAGAGAGACAGAAAGACAGAAAGAAAGCGAATGAGACAGACGGACTGACAGAAGGAGAGTTGAACAATTACAAAAGTACACACACATAAACAGACAGACACACACACACACACTCACATATGTTACACCCACTCCCCTTGCCACGCCCCCAAATCGCTTTGAGTGGCATTCCATTAGGCGTAATTAGAGCATTTAGTAGAGAAAAAGTTGAGAAAGGCCAGCGGAATGAGCGAGTGAGAGGCAGGGGGGTGGGGAACAGGTACATACATATGCAAGTCTCTGCATACACACACATATGTATTTTTATGCTGTATTTGTGTTGAAAGCAATTTAGCTGCAGTTGCAAGTCTGAAGCAGCTGGCAGAGCTCGGCGTGCGGTGGTTGGGAGCGGCACAGACTTGACTCAAGTACGATAATTAAAAGTTGGTTAAATGTTGCATGAGTTGCAACATCCTTCGTAGCTGCCACATGGCCGCGCAGCAGCAGCAGCAGACAGAGCGCACATTTGATTGCACACCATTTGCCAAACCCACACACACACACAGGCACAACTTGGTGCATGTGTGTGTTTATTCACCTAGCGTATCTTGCAAACCTCACAGCACATTTGGCAGTCACTGGCAGCAACAGTCGCCCCGCCACACCCCCTCTTCTACGCCCACAACACTACCCTACTTAACTTCCTCTGACATTTCCGTTCCTTAACACTTTCCCTGCTCCCCACTTGCCACTTGCCGCTTAATCCACAGTTTTCCTTGACTACCTTCTGCGCCTGGCTTTTACTTGTGCAACATGCTCCTAACCCCTCCTACCCCTCCCCCTCTCTGTCACTCACCGGAAATCAAAGTGCAAATGCATTTTGTCAAATGTCGTCGCTAAAGTTACTCGCTCATTGCGGAAATGTTGAAAATATTTTGAGAACGCTTCCAAAATTAATGCATAATGGGATTAGTCACTTCATTTTGCTTGCACTCGACAACTGAAGCTGCCACATTGTAAATGTGTGTGTGTAGTTCTGTGTGTGTGTGTGTGTGTAGCCATTCGGAGCCAAGGCAGTCGCCAAATTTGTTGCAATTTATTAGCGTTGCGGTTGTGCAAAGTTGTTGCACAGACAAAGCTCAATTCGGTTGCGGGTGTAGTAGTGTGTGTGGGTGTGTGTAAGGAAGTATGCTAGTGAATGCTTGTGTGTGTGGGTGTCTACTTAATGTCTTGATGACAAGCGTTGGCTAAAGCTGATAAGTAGCGTTAAGTGTTATCGCTTCTGGCGGTCTCTAGGTCTTGGCCCCGTTTTGGCCGTGTTTTGGCCCTTGGCTCGGCCTGGCCCTGATCCTAGACCAATTTCTGTGTGGTCTGGAAATTTATTACATTCACGAAATGCCTTCGACTGGCAGCGAGTTTTGCATTTGCAGATTTATATTCCGTTACATTTCACTTGGAATTGCCTATTATTCAAATTTTAGTTTGGCAGCCAAAATTATTCAGCAAAAAATGTTTTTATTTGCTTTTTTTAAAGGAGTTTCTTGAACTGTATATATTTTTATACACTGATCAATTAAACTTCAAATGTCGAAAGTTGGAAACATTTTTAGAACATAGTTTAAAATACAATACTTTTCGTTACATTTCAAATTTTTTGAAGAACTTTTTGTTGGAAATACAGTAAAATTTAGTAACCTTTTCATTATTACGTATATGTTTTATTTCTCTAAATAATACTAAACTTGTTGGCAACAAAATGTTTGAATATTTAAAAAAAGTCAAAATTTAATTGATTTATCTGCTATCATTAGTTTCTTTTTGTTATATAATGTATGTCTTTTTTATTTTTACCGTAATGATGGTTTTAATTTTAGCTAACTAAAATTGTTTTACCTTGCGTTTTATTTTTAACTTAAACCCAAATGAACTAGTAATAACAATAATAATAATTTCATGTCAGTGTATATTTCATGCTTTCAGGTTAAGTCTCTCTTTCTGTCTGTCCCACTCTCCCCTTATCACAGTTTCGCTTTGCACTGCATTTGCCGGCCTTGCTTTGCGCTCTCACACGCCAAGCTTTCAACTTGCATTTCCTTATATGCTACTCTTGCGCTCTTTTGCTCTCCCGTTCTCTTTGCTGTTTGTCACTCTCAGCGTGTAACTTTTTTCGTTGGAGTGAAGGAAGCAAGGCAAGTGCCATAAAGTGCGTGTGGTTACAGTTATAGGCAAACCCGCGACACACCCTTGAACCCGCGCGCGCTCTCACTCTCTTACTCTCTCTTGCTCTCTTTTGCTCTTACACATGACCCCTGTGAGGTCTATCAAAACAAATGCTGTCAGCTGCTGCAGCAATTTTTGTTACATTTGGCACGCAAACTGCAAAACTTGCGATTTTCGATTGTTTGTCTGACTTCGATTTTTACAGCGAAACCCACACTCACACACATGCACTCATTGACACAACAAACATTGATTATCTTTGCTTACATTTGAATAACTAATTAAGTTTTGAACACTTTCTTATTGCTATTTTGCTGCACACTTTTTCCATTCCCAATTCCTTCTTTATTTCTTTCTATTGCTTCTTTTAGGCGCACACGTTGAAATTTTTTTCACGTTTTGTTTTATCGAATTTTTTATATGTTGTGTGTTAAATGCACTTTTGGTGTTATTATTTATTCGTTGTTTATAGCAAAAATATATGTATTTTATGATTTATGTATTTATTAGCTAATTTTAAACATAGATTATTTATTTTTCTTTTTAATTATTAAATAATGCGACGCGTTTCGTTTCGTTTCGTTTGTTTCGTTTGACAGACGCTCGCAGAAAACACAGAACACGCAGCGCAGTCGATGGTAGTAGCAGCAGCGATAGCGACAGCGACTGAGACAGCGATGAGGGCAGCGATTATAGCAGCCAAAGCGACGCTCACGTTGTGCTTTGCTTTTGTTGTTGTTGCTATCTCTGTTTTCAACTCATTTTCGTTTTGAATTTCTTTTGCTGTGTTCATTCTTGCTAATATTAAGTAACTTTTCTATTGTCGCGCATTTCCGTGTTTTGCTACCCTTTTTGCTTCCTTGTTGCTGTTTCGTTGCTCTCCTCCGTGAGAGTCAATGCGCTCTTTTCCAATAGGGTAACTTGTGCCACAGGCGAAGAGAGCGAGAGCGTAAGCTTTGCGCAGGCGTCAAACTCTTCTCTTTGCGTTTGAATTTCAGAAACCGTTACTTACATGAGCGAAAGGTGAATTTCTATTGTTTCTTGGTTTAATTAAAAGGATTTCACATAGCAGTTTATAAGTATGATTAGAAATACTTTAAGTGGTTTAAAAATAGATAGGGAAATAACTGAAGTCTTTTATTTTTTTAATTAGTTAGTAAGAAATATTTATAATCAAGTGATATGTCCGACATATGAGAAACTTCATTTCAAAACATCTGATAAATTAAATTCAACTACAGTACAACTATATTGTATAAATTAAGAATTCTTTAGTAAAATTTTTACAAGAAAGTTGTCAACATCTTAAATGAACAGTTAAGAATGTCATGTTTATATACAAACTAATATATAACTTATAACAATAAGACACACCTACTAAGAAAGATAAATAAAGATAAAAATATTATTATTCTTTAAGATTTTCAGTGAATTGTTTGTTATTTTGTCAACAAACAGTGGATTTTCAAATATTTAATTTGAGCTCCAAATGCAGCAAAGATAATATTATTTGCAACCCAAATAACTTGAGTAACTTGCTTGATTAAGGGCATTTAATAAATTAGCATAGCCTCCAGCTTACATAACTCTAATTTTAGCTTGTTTTTAGCACAAAGTAAACACCCGCACTGCCACACACCCGCACACACACAGTCACCACACACTACTTATGAATATGTATGTCTAAGCAAACTTTCACTTTGATAAGGCGACAACGAACCACTTTCATTTCAATAGATAACATAAATATTTATTAGCTCAGTGTATACTCAGTGTATATGCTGACATTAAAATTAATTTTCACTCGTTCTCTCTCTCTCTTCCCTGCTCTATACCCAACACGTTCTTCACCCTATGCATATGTCACTTTTTGTTGCTTCCGGACCCGAAAAAACCGCAAACAAAAGACAAAGACAGGGGAATTTGCCGCAAAAACCGAACTCACATTAAGCTTCACATTCAAAAGGAAGCCAAAAACACATATTCAGTCATATATATACATATATACCGTGCATATATGTGTGCATGTTTATCGTGTATTACCCCTTTTAGTCCTGTGTGTGATAATTTTGAGAATCTTCTACCAACTTGCGTGTCATTTATATGGATTATACATGAGGGATCATTAATTTTTGTTTTTTTCTTCTTCTTGCTGTTTTTGTTTTCTTTTGGCATTTAACTTTTTGACGCTATGGAAATTTGCATAACATTGTTTTTATTTTTCTTTTGTTATTGGGGTTGCCTAGACTTCATCAGTGTGAATGGGGTGGAGAGGGGGCTGAAGGGGTTTGTGGGAGTAATCCATGAAAATTAATAAGAAAAGACAACGTCTTCTAGTGGTAAAATTCGTCCTTGGAATGTCTGCTTAAGCTTTGATAAGAATTCTCGCCCCTTTAAGATTACGATTATTATAATTCTCCACTGCTCTTGATGAGTTCGTATATATGCGAATTTATTTATATATATTTTTGGCCAAGTTTATGGCTTTGGAGTGTGCAAAAAGCTTGAGATAAATTCTTATGCAAATCCCATTAGTAAAAGTCACAATTTTTAAGCTCTCAAGCTGTCTGCTTGAGTATAAAGAGCGTATTGAATGAGGTTTAATTTTAATTAGTCTGAATTAAGGTTGTTTTTGGGAAATCAAGAATTTAAATTTGGTACAAGAGTTTAATATAATTTAATATAATATTTATATGAAATAAAATATTGTTTATAAAACTTTAAGTTCCAAATTAATATATACTTATTTACTAATTTATTATTTTTAAATAAACGCGTACAACCTACTTATTTTATCATTTTAAAGTCTTTGTACCAACCTACTAATCTCTTATTTTATGCCCTAACTTATGATTAAGCAAACGACTAAACTGTCTCGCCTTTAGTCCTAAGTATGTTTTATAATTTGACCCACTTTGCCCCAGTTTCCTATGTCTATATGCATAATGCCATGTAAACATATTTTATGGACGGCTCTAACAATACCCGGTTACTGGTTGGAGAGCATAATGCGGTACTTCCTTATCTGGTAATTGCAATATTATGTTAGGCAAACATTTTGCCAAAGGGGCGCTAAGAAACCGAGTCGAAGAATTAAAAATGAAAATGGAAAATGAAACTGAATTGCAAGCCGTATAAACTCAAAAAACTGAATGAGTAAAAAAGTAGGAAAACGGGTTAATAATGCCATAAAATAGTAAAGACGACACTTCGTGACTGGCCTAAGTCGACGGCAGCTACTGAGCCAAGTATGTTTGCTCTTTACTGTTTGTTTGTTTGTTTTTTCAGCCAACTGAAAGTGAAAGGCAGCAAATGCCCGCACACACACACACACACACACACAGGGAGAGAGGAAAATTCGCACAACGAAGGCCAAAACATGTCGTGGCATTAATGTTATCACTAGTTGCTTCAATTGTTGCAACATTCAACATTGTTTTTTCTGTGCTGTGGTTGCAGGTTCATTGACACACAATATGTTAACAGTTTGTCATAAAAAATGTATAGTGAGCTATGTTAAAATGCATCTCACGTGCAATTAACCCACCTGTAAACAACTCACACAAAGGTAAATACTGAAAATGGCCAATTTAATTCCAATTGTGTAACGATTGTTCGTCCTTCGACCGAAGATTTTCCATTTCATTCACTTGTCACCTTCACTGATTTGTTATTGCATGAAAAGCACTCGCATTTTCCCGCTGATTTAGCCATTTCGTGCCGTTGACGTCGAGAGCTGTGCAAAATAATTGCATTGTAATAGCTTAATTGGTATTTATGGCCAGGACATTGTATCCATTATGATTACGTGTACGTGAGACAACAGTTAAAAGGGGGCAACAAGAGTATTTACACAAAAAATACTTGACCATTGGGTGACTTAATGAGAATACCCTTTAAAAGTGGAGTGGTTTGGGAAAGGGTAGTAAATATAATTACTGAAATAGTTACTGCTATATAGTATAGAGTATTTTATATATTTGCTTAAAAGTGAAGTACCCAAAGGGTATAAATTTAGAGATAGGTTTTCAAAGGTTTTCAGTACATTTTTAAAAATATTTCTTGCCATTTCCCAACTGCTTAAAGTTACTTAAAGAAAGAACATATACTAAAAAGAAAATCTTTATCTATAAACCAGCTCAAAATTTATTATTTTCATACTTTGTTTTCATCACAAGCTTTTTAAACTCCTCCTCCTATTCCCCTTACACTTTTACAGGGTATACTGTGGTCACACACTCCGCTTAAGCATCATTAACAATTCACAGTGGCATTCGATTTTCCGATATTAAAGTTGAATGCCATTGCCGTAAAGTTGATTGAATGAAAACTCATAAATGCATTCATGCCAACAAACGGAAAATGAGCAGAAAAACCTCCATAAAATATTGACCAGCTATAAGAAGCAGCAACAAAGGATTTTATTAAAGCACAGGCAGCTCAAGCTAAAGATAATAAGAGGTCAAAGATTAACATAACTCACACCAAACAATAGGTTGAAAATTTTAATTAATTGTGGCATTTGTCTGTGTGTTTTACTTGTAAGTTTTCACATAAAATAACACACATAAAACTCTGTTTTAGAAAGCATCAAAATTGACTTAATAACAGGGGAACAAAAGGAAGTTATTGTTATAAATATTTCTTACTTTTATGAGATACTTTTCATGTTTGAATTGCAATTTGTCGTCATTAAAATAAGTTGGCGAGCACTTGGTAAACTTGGTTCGATCTATTGTTGGCTTATGGCAGGGAGCTGGCCAAAAAGGTGTGGGGTAAGCAGTGGTGTATTGTTAGCCTTGGCTCGTTAGCATGACTAACGGTCACCAGAGCATGTTGTTGCCACTGCCATGTTATAAATATGCTGCTGCATAATGCTAAAGTGCAGAATATTGCACATAATAATTTACAGGCAGACGCGAATTGATTTATGACAAGTCACGTAGTTTGCCGAGCGGTGTTAGTCAGATTTCACTGTACAGCAAGTACTCAAAGTACTGCACATAAAAGGGCACGGTTCGTGTCGGGCTTCAAATAATTATACAAAAAGTGCTTTCTAATGGGTCCGAAAAAGGTTTCGTGCCTGAGACACGCGCACATCACTAGCGTGGAGAGAGGAGTAAGGGTAGGAAAGGGGGGGAGAGTAACCGAGGCAACAGGAACTGAACTGAACTCTTTGTGGCAGCCATTAAAACATTTTGTGCTCCTTAATTTGTGTGTTCAGATTCGAAGTTGCAGTTAAGTCGCAGTTAAGGTGGGGAAGGAGAAGAGGTGGGAAGCAGAGGGTGTAAAGAGGGGATAGTAATCAGTGGCTGCCTTTGACTAGATGACTGTAGACTGGATGCGATACTGGAGGTCCATCCATTAGCATAATCGATGGCACTTTGTTTGCTTCGGTTGCACTTTAGTAGCGACAACAAGAGCAGCAGGAATAACAACAACATTTAGCATTTTGCTATTCTATAGTTGTCTCCTCCCTTTTGTGTTTCCCGTTCTCCTTTTCGTTGCCATTGTTGTTCTTGGCATACAAAAGCATATTGCCTGCAACTTTGGCCAGAAGTAAACGAATTAATTAAGCATGTCACGAGCGTGAAATTTAAACAAAAGATGCTAGGACACAAAAGGGGGAAGAGAGAGAGAGAGAGAGAGAAGAAGTAAAGGGGCAGAGAGGAGTGAAGTTTAACAAATGCAAACTGCACATTTAATTAAATTGCATTTTTCGTCCACACTTTTCCCGCACATTTCTAGCATATTTTACTTACTCCATGTATAAGGCAGGACTCTCTCACAGGTAAACGAGTAGAGTTAATAAAACAATTAAGTTGCACTGTAGTTCAGCTTGAATTGTTGCTTTCTGCTACAACAGGACACATTTTCATTAGCTACAACCAGTTAATTAACAAGTTTTCAAATTTTTCATTTCAGGTTTTTTAATAAAAAAGTTTAGCATCAAAATATAAATTAAAGTACTATAAAATTGATGCATATATTTTTAAAATGAATAAAAATGTTTAGTTTTAATACCATTAAATGTAATAATTTATTAAAATTATATTTTGAAATTTAAATATTTTAATATAAACTAACAGAGCTAAAATGTATATATTAATTTGAGTTTAATAATATTGTAGTAGGCCGTTCATCACACGGTCATACTCAATCAGCTGTTAGAATATAAGTAGAAGTATAAGTATAAGAGTATATTCAAGATCAGCAGATCAAAGAGTATGAGGAAGCAGAAAATGTGCAAGAGTGGAGTTTTTATAGCGAATCAGGATGAAGAGCAGAAGTATGAACAGCCAGATGAGTTGTGAAATTGAAAGTTTGTAATTAAATAAATTAACTTGTTTTATATAAAAATAAAAAATAAAATATTTAAATATGTAACTGCAATATTAGTAATATTCTTTTATTTAATAATAATGTGTTCAGTAAGCTGTTGCATGCTATGAGCTAAAATGACAAGTTTATTTTCTGAATTTAAGTGATACTATAAATTATAGAAGAAGTATAACTTTATGACTATTACACAACCAATTTACTCTTATATTCTTAGCCCACTTGCCTGATAACCTTTCAAATTTATGTGCCACACTTTTAAGCAATTACAATCCAAACGACTACGCTTTAAAATCAAGAGAACTATAAAATATTTAAGCAATTTATTTAGCAGCTTGATGGACAGTGGCAAAGTTCTCTCTCTTGACTTTTTGATGGCTTTATAAAAATTGAAACAAGTTATGCTTAATTAACATATCTGATGCACGAAATGCATAATCATGACTATTATCTCGGCACATCGCTCAACTTGGGCAACTTTGGTTAACTTGGTCAGGCTGGTCAGCAATTCTACTGCGACTGTTGCGGCTGCTGCTGCTGCTGATGATGAAGATAATAATGATGAACATTATGACGATTATAATGATGACCCAGCTGTAGTGTCATGTCTCTGGTCTGATGCCTGCGTCTGTTGTCAGTTACTATGCAAATTTCATTCGGCTGCCTGCATTGAATCGCGTTGCCTAGCAAAGGGTACCCCTCCTCCCTTCTCCGTGACTCCTCCCTACCTACACCCCTAAAATTCAAGCAACCCCATGTAGGGGCAGCTGTCATTCCTGGTCTACATGACAGAGGCTCACAGTTTCACCAAAATTATAAAGCATAATTTAAATATTTGTGTCGGCAGTGTCGGCAGCATTAAAACACAACAAATCTCAACGAAAGTCATAATATTTTAATCAAACAATAACCACAAATAATGTAAATTATTTACATTTAAATTTCTTAACCCAAACCCTGGACAAATAATCGCATGTCAATTTAAATAACAAGAGGAAATTTCAGAGATTAAAATAAAACAGCAACAACTTTTTGCGTTGATTAAAATGTTAAAATTTGTATTGATTCTGCTGCAATTGACATGAAAGATTTTATCTATACAATTACAGAGGGCGTATCTTAAAGATACTCTACAAATTCAAGTATTTATTCAAAGCGGTTTAAGGGATGTAATGACTCAACCCACTTAACCCAACTGTACCCTACTGTACCCAACTGTACCCAACTGAACCCGACTATACCCAATTGGACCCAACTGTACCCTGCTGTACACAGCTGTACACAACTTAACTCAGCTGTACCTAACTGTACCAAGCTGTACCCAACTGTACCCAACTGTACCCAACTGAACCCGACTATACCCAATTGGACCCAACTGAACCCGACTATACCCAGCTGTACCCAACTGTACCCAACAGTACCCTACTGTACCCAACTCACTCTGTTAGTTTCCCCATAAGAATTAACAAAGTAATACCTCTTTAAGAGTTCATTCTACCTTGTCTTCTCCCTTACACGTACAGGGTATCTTAATGTCAATTATAAATAAACTTCCTGTGGAGGAAATTTACATTTTATTGCCACGAAATTCGCAAAAAAAAAAAAGAAGAAATTTCATAACTAAATTTCCTGTGCAATTTTCGAGGCTTTTTGCAGCTTAAGCATAAAATTTATGTACATAATTTCCATATGGGCGAAGTAATCTTAAAGGTAAAAAGTCAGACTAGTCAAACACACACACACACACCCCTACATATACATAGACATTTATTCTTAGTGCTGTTGTAACATAAATTGTGGTCACTTTGCTCGTGCCGCTCGTTGGGGCAACAAACGTGCAACAAACACGTGACCAGATATGGCAGCTATAATAAACGACAGCGCATTCTCAGCATAATGGCACTGAGTACCGTTGAGACCTACCTCAAGGACTATCTAGCTGAATAGATTGCACAAATGTTTTGCCTTCTTTTGCTGCTCTTTTTCCGCTACTTAATTCCTCAGATTTCCCTCAGATTTAATTAGTAGTTATGGGTTTAAACTCTTAATTAAAAGGCATTTTAAAGTGTAAGGAATTAAGTTAGATATCAAGCAGTTAGAGCGACAATTCAATTTGAGAATGGCCACACAATCTACTCTAAAATAAACCTTTGAAATTGGATTTGAATTTGAATTGAAGTTTAGCACTTAAATCAATTCCAATGAGGACTTGACGTCTTTGCACTGCAGTTAATTGCACAACTGTAATTAAAATTGAACTCTGACCTTAATTGTCAGTTACAAATGGTCGGAAATGGAATCGAAAGTGGAATACGCTTTAAATAAGCACCAATAAAATATTTAAACTGGCTATTTAAAGAGCTGTCGGTTGGCAAGAGATATGATATACGTTATAAGATATTTAAGAGCAAACTCCTGGCCTTTGGCCAGTAGCCAGTTGCCTCACTCGATGCACACGTTGATTTCTCACACGGATTGACAATTGAAATACGAGCCAAGTCAAATAATGCAGGCAGAGCGACATATCAGACAGGTCGGTGTGTGTGTGTGTGAGTGTGTGTGGCAGCCACAAAGAGACAGACAAGGACATCAACGCATATATTTCATGTGCTTTCTCTGTGCTCTGCGTGTGGCAAGCAGACAGCGCAAACAAACAAGCGGCGCAAACAAATAAAATGCCAGCACTAAGCGATGCCACAAATAAGGTTCAAGGACAGCGAAAGGCTGCCACGCCCATACCCACACCCTCACCCGATTTCCCCACTTGTACCACAGCCTCCACCACAGTTTCAGTTTGTGCTCTGCATTTGCCACATGCACAAATTGTGGTCAACACTTGCCAACAAATGTTGTGCGGGTGGCTGTGGGTGTGTGGTTGTGTGTGTGTGGGGGTGTATGCTGTATGTTCTAGTGTTACAAAATTCATTTAAATGAAGTGATGCCTCAGACGCTGGTCAGTGTAAGGCCATCACTCAAGTCTGCTTCTGTTTCTGCTTTTTCAGCTGTTCAAGTCACGTATACGCCACGTTTAACATGTCCTCCATGTCCTCCATGTCCTCCATGTCCATGTGGCACAGCTGTTTCACCAAACAATTTTGGGCACAATTTATGGCAACCAATTGACATAACTAACAAATAGTAATATTTGTTGCACTCATTTCGTCTGGCAGCCTCTTTCACCGCAATTTCGCTAACTTTTATCGTAGACACTTTGTGGTTTGTTGGGCGACAATCAATTTGAGCTAAGCATGTGAGGCAGTTTAAATGTATCTGACTGGTGACGAAAGCAGATACCACAAAGTGAAGATAAACTCACTTATTTTGAGTGCTATGCTATACATAAGTTTTAGTAATAAGTGTTATGTAGTAGAGTAGTACAGAAAGACTTAAATCGGTGACAATTTTAAAAATACTTGATTAAAAATTATTTAAAAGAGTACTTTCTTTTATAGAACGTATTTTACTTTAAATTACTTTCAATTTAATCAATTCTTAAACACCACAAAGTTTATTTTGAGATTAAATGGTTAAAAAAATGTTTTTAAACATATATAGTGAAATCCGGTTATAACGACACTCAAGGGATCGACGATTTTACGTCATTATAACCCGTAGACGCTTTAACCAAAAGGAGAACAAGAGAAGGAGACCAAGCAAGTCATAGAATGTTCGTCGCAATAACCGGACGGACGCCTTAAACGGAGTCGTTATAACCGGATTCTACTGTATTTTAAATAATTTCTTTTGAAACATTATTATAAAGATATGTAATCATTTTACTTATCATAATTTCTTATGAAACATTGCTATAAAAATGTGTTTTCATATTCAACGGCTTTTTAGACTCATTTTTAGAACAAATAACTACCTAAATTTGTAGTAATTCTATAAATTACTTCAAAAATTCCCAATTCTTAAAGCGAAATTGTTTTCCAGACTGGCCACGCTCCCCACGCCCAACGCCCAACGTAAGCCTGTTTGACTAGCTCTTAATGTGTAATCAAACGTTGAATATTTCGTAGCTGTCACAGCATTTAGGTTTCAAATGCTGCACATAAATAAGGCAATAAATCAGTGAAATATAATACATCACCTGGGAGAAAGAACAAAAAAAGCTCTGAGCTCTAGAACACCTGGTTGTAAACCTGTGGACCTGTGCTCTTTTGGGTCTTCTTGATCCCCAAGAACTTCCAATGGGAGGATAACATAAAAAATATATATAAGGAGGAGCTCAGATTTCAGCGTTTACATTGCCACGCAGCCCCATAAATTATGCGTGTTTTTTCGGTTGTAAGTCATAAGAAATATGACATATTTTGTGCTTCTGGGCGACATGCCAGGTCAGAGTTTTAGTTAAAGGCCAGAGGCCAAAGGCCAAACATTTTGCTGCCAATGTGGGTTGCCCAATTTTTTATTCTTTTCCTTTGCAGATTGACACACATATTTCATACCTCATTTGGCCATTTCATAAGCTTTGTTTCCCAAACTGCCTAGCAACGTAGCAAAATTAATTAAACTTCAATTTCGCTTGTCAAAAGCTGATTAAATACAATTTCTGCAATAAATAGCAGACAGTAATGCAAATAATAATACAAACTGTTAAACAAAGTTTAAGCTTATTAGGGAAGTTTTCTATATACAATTATTTAGGAAGTGTTTGTTTAAATAAACTATAGTTAGGCAAATAAAATTATTTGCATATCAAAATATAAATATATATGTTTTAAAAAGCTTTTACTAGCACTCCATTGTTAATCATGATAAAGTAAATTATTTTAATATATTTTTATTGAGTCCAAATGCACTCCATTTGTAGCAAACTTTTATTAAAATTTCCATTGTGCATAAAAAATGCTGCAAATGATTTGTGAGTCCCTCTTTTTTGCTGCTGCTTTAAAAATATCTTATCACTTGAAATATATATTTCAGCTTTTATGCAATTTCTCGCTGCTTCCGCTCGACTGCACTGCACATATTTATTGTCACTTATTTGCAGCTGAAAAATGCAACAGTTTTAATGCAAAAACAAAAAAAGCAGACAACAAAAACTCACCTTAAAATAGCAAAAAAAGAAGAAAAAAAGATAGAAACGCTAACGGCTATGCACTCAAAGAAAAACACACACACATATACACGACACACACACACATACACATATAAATTCTTACACACCCATACTAATATTTACAGCATGTTTTTTTTATGTTTTTTATATGTAACGTTTAAAAAAGAAGCTAAAAATGTTTGCATTCTGCTCCACCAAAGTTTATTTGCGCTTGAGATAACCGTTCTGTTTGCTTTGCTATACCCTGTAAAATAGCCAAAAGTACAGCATGCTGTAGAGCATAAGGTAGAAACATTTGACAACCTTTACAGGGTATTTTTGTTGCTATTTCTAACGTGCTTTTTGTTGTTTAGCATAACAGTTTCTCAGGTTCACTATTTTTTTATGACATGATTTTTTTGTTAACATATGTGTGTGTGCTGGTGTGTGTGTGTTTGTCATACATACATGTGTAATTTAGTGGTAGGGGGTAAATCACCCCCATTTAGGGAGAGGGCAGACTAAGTTTACACAGGATTTATTGTTTTTGATGTGCATTTTAAGCAGAGTAAAATCATTTTGAAGGCTTGCAAGTGGAACAAAAGAAATCGTAAACTTGATACTTGGACACACACACACACTCACACACGCACACACACACATTTATCAGAAATAGACACACACGTACAGCATTAGCCCAGCCCCTTTCGTTGCTGTCTTGTTAGTCTGTGGCCATTTATCCTTATTTCGGTCGAAAAGCACTTTAAAAAGTAGACAAAAAAGAAACAAGTTACCTTTGGGTAAAAAGCAATGATGGACTTTAACATATCCTGTAATTTTATTAACTATGAAATTAAAATAAGTTTATTGCTAATCAAAAATTCAAAAATGATTTTTATTAATATTTTTTACTAGGTTCTGGCAATTTAAAAAATATATTTATCTAACTTAGACTATTAGTGACTTAACCTTTCATAAAACTAACCTAGATTTGTCTTAAAAAACCAACCTAAACTACTAAGCTGAACTTAAGAAACAGTTTTTTTGTTCACCCCAGTGGAGTTCTGTATCTCCACTTGAGAAACAAAAAACTATTTAGACCCCGTACTCTTTTTATTCTGCTTTGAGCTTAAGTTTACTAAACTTTCACCTACTAAAGACATGCTTTTAAATGTTCTCCAGCGTACAGGGTATAGACAATGCTTATTTTTCTAAAGCACGTATCCAAAAACTTGAGCTGCTTTTGGGGGCTAGTTCAAGTGCGTTGTGCCTCCCAAAAGAGCAGTAAGAAGAAGCAGCTAAAGATGAACACGTAGAAGAAGAAGAAGAAGAAGTAGGAGAAGAAAGAGAAGAAGTCTAACGTCTTTGCGAATCACTTTTAAGTCTCTTTTGGCAGGAATATTAAAAATTTGTGAAACGTTGCTGAAAACTTTAAATTTGCTTATTAAGCTTAACGCACTGTCCGCTGGATCTATGAGCTCCCGCTGAGCATTGCCAACCGAATTGCATACCTAAGGTGCCAACCACTCCTCTCCACTCCTCTACACCCCTCCCGCTTCCACTTTCCCTGCTGACACTTGAAAGCCGTTGCTCACTTTTCCCAACTGCAGGTATTTCTATGGCACTGCCCAGCGACTCGCCCACCTACACCTCCCTTAAACTACTCCCACTCACCCCCTTTCGATGACCCAATTTCCTGCATGCATGTGCTTGCCTGTGCGTGTCCTGTGGTGTGTTACATTTAACGACTTTCGAGTTCAAATTGTACAAAATTTACGATCCAAAGAATTTTCACACTACTGAAAATTGTGGTTTCAATTTTTTTTTTTCTATTTTTATCGAGTGGATTTTCCGTTGGGTCCACTCGGAGTCCATTGGCGCTGCAGCTGCCACAGGGTGCCGTTAATTGAGGCGCAAAGGCACAAAGCTGCAATGCGTTTCAAGGCGAAAGCTTTTAATTCAATTGCACAGCAACAATAACAACAACTCAGTGGTGGCTAAATTGATTTTCATTTTAATTAGCAAATTGTATCACATATGATTTTTCATGTTTAAACAACAAACGGTTGGAAAACAGCTAAGAAGAGTATTTGAAATGCAATACATTCCAAGCAGCTAAACGAGTTATTTTTAAGCACAGACTAACACTAATCAACTATCAAGTAAAGAGCAAAGTGCTAAATAAAGTTTATGCACTTTTAAAAGGTAATAAAATATATTTAAAGCTAAGCCAGCAAAAGAGCAAGAAAAACTCAAGTGGGCAACTAAATTATATGTTTAATATATACTCCTAAGTTTCTTTAAAGCTCTTTTAATTTAACATTTAATTAAAATGTTTGTTAACTGCCCTGAGCTGTCTACATAATTCCCTTGTGCAACCTGTGCATGACTCTACAAAGTGCATCAATTTCAAGATCACAAACTTGTTAGGGCTTCAATGTCATAACTGAGCACTGCAACAATACACACACAGTGCTGGGTATTAACTATGACTTGCTACTTACAATTGCTACAGTTTTTTGATAATCATAGACAATAGACTGGAAATAAGTTGGAAAAGATTTAAATTCAGTTTGCTTATCTAGTTAAATTACTCCCTAGAAGCCAGTTAAACTTAGTTTATTCCCGCTGTGTGTTTGGTTACATCTTTTTACCTAAATTTGTTGGCTTTTTGTCTGCAAGTTGCGCCTTGGCACACTTCTGCTAACTGTTTTGCACAGTCACCTCACAAGGTCAGCTCAAATGTCATTTATACGTAAATCAAACAAAAGTCAACAAACCTTTTAAAAAAAAAGAAGTGTAAAAAGATGTCTAAAGAATAGTTAAATAAAATAAATAAATGTGAGTCCATGTGAGGCGAGTTTTAAACTGAATGCAACGAGTGGCAGTTGCATAATTCGCGCGTGCAAACACGATTTTTAGCTACAAACGCCACCACCCAAAAGCATCATCACGAAGCTGACACCAGATGGCCAACAAACCTCTCACCCCTTGCTGCCCCACGGGGGCAACTGTCGCTGTACGTGGCTGTATTGCATGTGCCACACGTCGTCAAATATTCGTGTGTCGCATAAATCTTTTTCAGTGTGGCGCAAAATAATTTAACTCTTGTCGGTTACAGCTTAAATGTTTAATGTAAACGAAACCAACAGCAAAATCAACATCAACAACAACAACAGCAGCAAAGGCATCTGCTTTACACCCAACAAACAACAACAACAGCAAAGGCATCTGCTTTACACCCAACAAACAACAACAAGGAGAACTGCCTTTCAATTGTCGTTTCACATTTTACACAAAAAAAGCAACAACAATTTGACACTTTTCCGATTTTCTAATTCTTTTGTAATGTTACAGGCACAAAAGTTGGTAAAAAGTGTATATACAGCTGGATGAAACTAAGCCCTTAGTATTTATTAAAATAAATTAAATAATTATAAGTAAAATTAATCAATTAATTGTTTTTATGCAACACACAAAAACCGCTTAAAAATGCAATTTATCTAGTGTTGCAAGCTCTAATTAAACTAACAAAATTTACACACTTTACACCTAATTTATGGCACTAATCTAAGCCCTAATTTAATACGCCTGATTGTCATAAATAACTGACTGTTTCTAAGTTATTTATAACCTATTTAATAGCCACTATTTTTGATATTTTATTTAAAATACACGCACAGCTATTTATTTAACTGTTTTCACTCAGCACACTTAGGGTACCTCCTAGTCGCACCTTTATCAACACCATTTTATTTTAGCTTGAAAATAATTTGTCGACTTTCAGAGGTGTTCATTAAGCTGGCAGTGCAAAAGAAACAGAAGAAACCGAAGTAAAAGCACAAAATGTCAAGGTATCGAATTTGGTTCCGAAACAAAAACTTTTTTTTGTATTTTGTTTTATTTCTTTTATCGATTGCTGTAAACTTGGTAAATATTTTGTTGCTTTGCTTTTAAATTACGCAAATTGTTTGCAGCTTCTGTGTTGCTGTGTTTCAGTGCTTCAGTGTCTCAGCTCAAGTGGAATGAGCTTTAAGCGAAATTTAATCTTGATAAGAACTACAGAAGTGAAGACTTAAAAACTTGTTCAAAGCACATTGGGAAATTTGAGACAAAAGAGGGAACTCTTAAACAAAAGAAGACTTCAATTTGTACATAAAGTAATGAAAAGAAATAGTTGTGGTATTGAAACTTAAGTACTAATAACTTTTGTTAAATATTTCTCAAAATTTCTACTGTTTAAATTTTCTACTTGGCTCTTAAAGCCCTTTCCTAAGCACTTCCCATATCTGATCTAAAATTATCTTTGTGCAAATTGTAGACCAGCTTCAAATTGCAATTAAAATCATCGATTTGATGCACGATAATTGAATGCAATTCAATTACAGATTTCAACTCGATTCGAAACGTTTATCAAGCAATTAAATAACAATTTTCGCAATCGCCAACACATACCCATTAAAATTCATTTATGCCTTTGTAAAAAGACACCTACCCCCCTCTCCTATACCCCCCTTTGTGGGCCCACAACTCCAGCTCATTGTGCGCTATGATTGATGACCAAGTCAAAGTCTTGCAAAGATGTTAATGCTGTCATTATGATTTTAATGAGTTACAAATGAAAGTGAATGCGTGTGTGAGTATGTGAGTGTGTGAGTATGTGAATACACTCAGTCATTCCATTTGCTTTTTAGCCAACTGTTAAATGTCGCTTTTTTGTTTCTTTTTTTCTTTATTTTGACAAGTATTTAGGCAATTTCCTAGCTGTGAATGGAACTCGCATAACTTTTGGCACTTCGTGTGTGTGGAAAGTCCACGTTTAGTTTGTGAAAGATTCATAATAATAGAGTTGTATGAATTTATTATTGTGTGAGTCTATTAATAATTTGTTGTTGTTTTTTCAATTTGTGCCTTTTCCTTTATGGCTTTTTTGCATGAGGAATTACAGAAAACTAGGCGAATATTTGGCATTTGGCAAACCAATTTTATAATTTGCATATTCATTCGAGTATGAATAAATGAATGCATATTTATGGCCATTTATTCAGATTGCCAAATGTGCTAAATAATATTTATGTAATCTTTTAATAGCCGCAAATTTCATTGGCTTGCCAATTAAAATTAATATTTTAAATGTTTATTCAGTTATTAAATCGTATGCGGAGCATTTTAGAGTAGGAAATCAAAGGAAACGAAGCCAAAATACCCTATAATAAAATTTAAAGTACTTTCTAGGGTATCTACTTTCTCACTTTAAAACTTAGTTCAGTTTTTCTTTGATTTAACAGCCTCTGAGATCATTGACTTTCCCCAAACTGTCAGAGTTCATTTACCTTTTGATAGCTGATTGTTTAACCCATCAATACTCGACTTGTGAGCTTTATATCAAAAGCTAATGCAGTCCACTACATAAAAGCGATTTAAATAAAATTCCCATCAAATAACCCACATTCAATATCGTGTTTCCTCTAACAATTTATTTTATCTCTAATCATTTGCGAGCACTCGTATTGTTTTTCCTTCGACAGTTTAAAGTGTTTCGTAGTTAAAGTAGTTTTCCACTCATTCCACAAAAGTTTTCCTCATACCACACTCAGTTTTCTTTTGGCCTCTTTTGTTTAGTTATCTGGAGCCACTTCAGAGCTACCTAATTTGCTGGTAAAATCAATAAAATCTTTTAGAAATTCGTTAACAGCAAGACAAAGTCGGATTTTGTGTTGGAAAACAGGTCTGGTCTGTGCTGAGTCTTTGGAACACTCTCATTCTCATTCGCATTCACATTCCGATTCTCACTCCCTTTCTCACTGCGATTCTCATACCAATTCTCTTTCTGGTTTGGTAAATTCATTAAATATTCTACTGACTGCATACAAATTTGTGCTCGAATGACTTTTTCTGTGTTTTGGTCATTTAGTTGCCAGTTTTATTGTATTTTCCAAGCCGATGAGCCACAGACAGTTAGAGCGGCAGCGACATAGAATGAGTGAGAGAGAGAGAGAGGGAGACTGCTCTCCTGCACATTGTGATAGTCAGCGTCAAGTAAAGTTCAATTTTCGTCGTGTTCTGACTGCATTTTGAATTTGATATGCTATTTTTTCTCTACGTGTGTGTTAGTGTGTGTGTGTGTGTGTATCTGCTGCTGCTAATTGATGCATGCAACAGTCGTATATGTTGCGTTCAACCAATCAGTTTGCCTTACCTGCCGCACCTGGCTGGCTACACAGTAATAAGAGCTCCACTCGGCACCAGAGCTAATGGAGTAATTACCAGCACATTGAAATTGCGGTTGAGTTTCACGTGAAATGGGTGAATCGGTGAATGGGTGAATGGCACAGCGGTTAAGCTTAGTTATCTATCCGCACCCCTTCACCCTCTATCTCTATCTCTTCTCTCCCTCTCTCTTGCTCACTCTCTTTCTCTCCCTATCACACTCTGTCCATCTCTCAGTGCCGATAAACCGAGTGGGTTAGTTATGACTACAATTGTTTTCTTGCTTTTGAATACTATGAGTCTGTGGGTTTGCCTATTTATGCCCTAACCAGAGGAGTATATTAAGTTGTAAATAAGATATAAATGTAGTGATTAAGGGGTAGTTAAATAATTAATACTTATGTAGCATTTATCGAATAACACTTTATCTTTAACATATAAATCTTTCTACTCTGTTGTATTAATTCACTCCCTTAGGGTATTAAGTCTTCGTGCTGCTGCTGTGTGTTTTTTATTTGTATGACTTGATTGTTTGTTTGGACGACGCGTCTTTTGGCATGAGCCAAAAGCGTCGAAGCGCCACAAGTAGCCGTTTGCTGCTGATACCCCTTGCCAAGCCCCTGCTTCTCCCCCTACCTCTTTCGTTACCATTTCCCCTACCAACTCTTTATAACTTTGTTGATCTGTTACCCCTTTCCAGGTCCCCTCTTAGCATTCAGAGTGCACGTAACGCTCGAGTAAAGCGGCGAATTATAATGCGAAACTCTTTTGGCCAACAGCGCATATCAACAGTTGGCTGCTGGCGTTGAGAGTTGGCTTTGTTCGTCTACAGTGGGAAAGGAGTGTGGGCAAGTGTAAGGGAAGGGGAAGTGTAGGGAGTAATGGGTATGAGGTGCATGCAGCATAGAGCAGTAAACATAAAATATAACTCTTGATTTGTGTGGAATGTCTATAATGTTGTCGCTTCGTATTTTGATTTCGTTTTATAACACCCGCAACAAAAGAGACTGTAGCAGAGTCAGTGCCGGAGCTGAAAGGGCGAAGAGAGAAGGAGAGGTAGAGAGCGATAGTAAGCGAGGAAGGGACCACAGATAAACGTTGAGCTGCCTTTCTCGCTGCTGTCGCATTGTCTCCTCCACATCCATTGTCTAACTGGCCATACAATATCTCATCTCTTTTACCACGAGCTACCGTGTTGGATATTAATAACTGTATTGCCAAATTGAGTTATGCTTTGAGTGTATTCAATTGCTTAATTAGAAACAATTTCATGGCATCACAACTGGATCAACATTATGCATTAATAATAGCGCAAAATTGAGAGAAGTGGAATGAAAAGAGCAGAGAAAACATGGCCATGAGAACTACTCTGTACTCTTCAGCGGCTAAATGAATCGAAAAGTAAATCAAATGTCCAAGTAATAAAGAAAACTTTAATATAAAAGTATAAAAAATATATTTAATAATAATTAATATTAATATCAATAAATATAATATAAAAACACCATAAATATTGATGTCTTCTAACCAGTATCTAATAAAATTAAATTTATAAAAAATTGTAAAATCATTAAATAATAATAATTGTTAAATATTACTTTATACCCTACTGTGTATGTGTGTTCAATTTTAGAGTATAAATAATGGTACTGAATATATTATGATGTACAGTCTATTCATGGTCAGTTTATATGGCTCGTTATAATAATAATAGAAAATAGTCGAATAATTGATTTTCACCCTGACATGTGTTGAATTGGAAAATTATTTATTTTTACTTTATAATTATATTTTTTTATTAATTTTTTTTGTTAGTTAACATTGTGATTATTCTAGTTACGCTCCACTTTATAGTTTTTTCTCTCAATTTCGCTATAATTATTTTAATTTGTCACATTTTGCTCGGTTTGTTTGGAAAATTACAGTTGATTGAATCGTCTCGTCGGTCAGTTAAGTGTTAATTAGACACATACTTAAAATGTGTGTGTGAGTGCATATGTGGGTGTGTGTGTGTGTTGACGCTTGATAGATTTGAATGGCCTTTTCATTGTCAGTTGGCTGTGCAGCAACCCTTGAACATTTAATGACCCTTCCTGGTTTACAGCCAGTCTCGAAAGTACTCAAACACAGTGAGTATCGCCCTGACCCAAAGCGATGCCAATGAACAATAGAAAATGGCAATAAGAGCCAAAAAGTGTTGCATTTAAGTTGCATCAGTTCGTTCTCTAACCTTATTCTTAATTGCGTGCAATGTGCAGTTACTTTTGCCGCTGCTTATGCTCATCTTCTTCTTTTTTGTGTTCGGTGCCAGTGGGCGAGCTCTTATACTTAAGCTTACGTGAGTTACAGCAGCATGACTGAGAGTATAAGAGTTGTGTGCTGAGTTGCGTTTGATTGGGTTGCGTTGCGTTGGGTGAGCGCAACGTGTTCGACGTTGTCTGTGGCGCGTTGCGACAACATGTTTGATGTTGTGCTTGACTGTGACTTATAAGAACTTTAAATACTTTACTATTTTTAAGATTATGCTTGAATTATATATGGTGTATTTATAATATTCAAATCCCAGTAATTAAATGTAGCTTTATTTTAATCGTCTTTATGTACTTTTTCTTAAGATTTTTTCTTGTGGATTCCGTTTTAATTCAACTACTTTCCTTTGAGTGTTCATTACGCATTTCCGTTTTATTTTCGCACTCATTCGTGTGCAACTTAACAAATATAATTAATTTTTAGCTCACAGCGTGCTCTGTTGAAATTGTAAACTAATAAATTATTTTAATTTGTTTCTCAACTGCATTTCACACTCACTTAAGCGATGATTAGTGAAGCGTTCAGCAGCGAAGTGAATGGAAAACCAAATGGATGCAAAGGTGCTAAGAGGGTGGCAAGCTGCTGGATGCTGGTTGCTGGTTGCCACCAAATGAAGCAAGCTCAAAGAGTGCATGCATCAGCAGTTAGGGAAAAATGAAGGAAAACTCCGACTAAGATGCAGTGAGATAATAACAAGGAAAAGCCCTTAGACAATAAGGAAAATGTGCAACTCGATGGCTGCACTCAAAGATGCAGTTGCAACCAAGTGGCGGTGTTGCCGCTGTTGTTGCATGCAACAAACGTTTATGGAGCAAAATAAACGTTGAAATAATTAAAAGCTCTACGTTGCCATGCAATTGTGAAGAGAAGCGAAACCAACTAATTGGTTTTGCATGAACTCATCAGCGAGCGGTGGAGATAAGTGGGCTAAAGGGTCGAGGGAGGGGCGTGGGAGGGGTACATGCCTCAATCGCGGAATGTGCCACAAGTGGCAGCCAAAATCACGCTGCAAATTTGTTAAAACAATTTCAATGTAA